>OX328103.1:44377450-44977450 GCA_946811185.2 Hippopus hippopus | reverse complement strand
CTCCCTCTTTCCTTCCTTCCTTCCTTCCTTTCTTTTATTCTTTCTTTTTTTCTTCCTTCCATACTTCCCTTCCTCTTCCCTCCCTTCCTTCCTTCCATTCTTTCTTTTATTCTTTCTTTCTTTCTTTCTCTCTCTCTTTCTTTCTTTCTTTTTTCTTTCTTTCTTTCATTCTTTCTGTCCTTCTTTCTTTCTTTCTGTTTTTCTTTCTTTCCTTCTTTCTTTTTTTTCTTTCTTTCTTCATCAGTCTACCGTGGAACAAATTCAAACATGCTGAAACTACACTATAACTTGAGCAGCCGTATGATTCGTGTCAGGGGTCTCTACTGAGCATGGCTCGTGGTTGATGCAAAAGACTTATTTGGTTCTAAATGCCAAACATGGGTCGGAGTGTCCTTGAGCAAGGGCACTGCAGAGGCTTGTATCAGTGGAACTCAGGAAAGAAATAAGCAAGTGAGTAATCTCTGTGATATGATTGAAATACCATTCATGCTCGAGCCAAACCTCGTTCAAAGAAACAACATAGAGTGACATACCACATCCTTTATTGTTACATTGACCAGAGTCACAGCAAGCCTGACAGACCACTTGTCCGTGTTCGTGAGGCCTTCTCTTGCCGACTACAGCCGGAGCAGTATTTTTACAGTCCTGCCAAATACAAGAAACCTACTTTTATACAGGCTCTCAGGTACATACTGTACTGCACATTTTAAATGCCGCAATGAAAAATAAACCTCTTACTCCACTGGTTGAATGATGATATTTCTGGCTTGTTACCAAAAATATGTTATCGTAACTTCTGTATCTTCTGCAACTGCTTACTTTCTGATTTTAATAGACAAATAAAAATAGGCTCCCAACACTTTCAGCTATTTAAATTTCAGTATTATAGGAAACAATAAAATGAATTTTATGACAATATGACTCAATAAACAGCAAGGTGGAAAGTACCTAAACCATCTATACCTAACCATTCACAAATTAACCCTTAGGCTGCTAAGCGCGACTCACTGATCTTTTGCGGACAGTGTAGATCAAGGATCAGACTGCACAGAACGTGCAGTCTGATCTTTGATCTACACTGTCCAGTAAGGAGATATTATTCCCCAAAACAGGACTTTAAAATAGGAATATTTTGGTTTTTACTATCGAACTGAAAAATTCATTTTAGTTATTTAGCAGGATAAGGGTTAAGGTGAAAAATGTCTCTACGAAATAATCCTCAACAGATTTTTTTCTTTTTTTTTTTGGGGGGGGGGGTGGGGGGTGGAAAGAGAATCAAAGATAAGAAGTGTAAGTTCTCGTCACATAGCTTGCAAACCTAACCTTTGTCCTGCTAAATAAGTACATGTAAAATGAAATTTTCAATTCGATAGTAAAAACTCAAATAATGCTATTTCAAAGATATATTTTGGGGAATAATATCTCCTTATCAGACAGTGTAGATCCAAGATTAGACTGCACGTTCTGTGCAGTTTGATCTTGATCTACAGTATCCGCAAACGGTCAGTGAGTCGCGCTCAACAGCCGAAAGGTTAAGAGAGGTGTTACGGGTTACAATATATGCCAAAAGAAAGGATCATGTCCCCGACAGCGTTGTCTATCTCTTTATCAGAGTATGTTGTACATTTTGTAACCTATTTGTCTAACTTTCAGCAGAATTTTAGTATGCCATATGCAAGAATTTTTTTTTAATTCATTAAACAAACATTTGTAAAGAAAATACAAAAGTTGTCAATACCGTTACTTTTTATCTTTAATCCATTGCCGGTAATTAGCATTTTCTTATTTTCCCTCAAGTTTTCTACCCTTTTCGGTGACAAATCTCATCATTTCAGCTACGTATAATTCGTCGTGTGCAAATGCTTTCAATTTGGACAAGTCTAGAGTTTTGTCGTCTGGTACAGAGTTAACCCTTTCCAATACCACTATTACTCGAACAAATTGACCTGAAATTGACCTTTATGCAAAGAATAATTAAAGAGTGAATATTTATATCTTCGGGTATAATCGGTCGGTACGGAAATTCTGTTAACGGTAAATGTCGGCTTTGACCCTTACTGTGCCATAGTCAAAATAAGAAGCTTTTGCGGATGGCATAGATCAAGATCAGACTGCACAGAAAGTGCATTTTAGATCTATGTCACCCGCTACGTATTACCAATTTAAACCAACAAAATATTTTTTCTTTGAGGTATTTTAGTATTCTTTCACGACACGATAAATCTATTAGCAGCCTAAAGAGTTGAAAAACATACACATAGTTTCGCATGCAGAAGACATCAGCCGAAGCTAAGTTCTGACAATAATTCCAGCGTGTAATATATGGTAATAGAGGTCATTTATTTCATGTCAATTTGTTCGAGTAATACCACTCTAACAAACCGAGCACCTTAAAAAACCAGTCGCAACTTAGGATGGGTTTCGTCCTGTGTTTCCCACTATCCCTCGTAACATAACTGTAAACCTTCCGAGAGAGTCGACAATAAATAAATGGAATGCATTCAATTAACATGCTCCTTTTACATTTTGATTGAAAGGATATATTTTGAGAAGGATTCGATCTTATGAAATGAACTCGGGACATTTCATAGGCATAACTTACAGTTGTAAAACTGATTAAATATGGGAAAATATTTCAAGGACAGGAAAATTACTTTCCCGAATAGTATGGAAAATATATTGGTAAAAGGAGCAGTGGTTGGTATCTCTAACCACCAACAGGTCGATTTCATTTTGTTTTGGAAGTCAAAGATTAAATTGTCGATAAGGCTTGTTAATACATACAGTTTCTGTAATTCTCAGAGATTTGCCAGTTACAGTAAGGTAAGGGTGGTCTTAAGAACAGAGATATAGAGGATATTTGTTTATTACGGTGAAAGATCGAAATTTATTTCATCGAGTGAATATCAGTAGTAAAGGACGGGAGAATAGGGTACTACCTAGGGCATGGGTAGTACCCTATTCTCCCGTCCCTGAGTGCCGTACATCACCCTCCCTGACAAAATGTGTCCCTAGTTTGCCCTCCCGAAAGAATTTTTTTTTTATTTTGTCCCTAGGCTCTCTTCCCTGAGAGGGATTTAGCATTCAAAATGGCGGCCGTGCGGAGGATACTCTGGGGATGTGTCCCTATTTGCTGTCCCCGAAAGATTTTTTTTTTATTTTGTCCCTAGGCTCTCTTCCCTGAGAGGGATTTAGCATTCAAAGTGCAGGCCTTATGACTGACAGACTGGGTAAAAAATGGCCAGATCACTGAGTTGGACTTAGTTTTTTTCACCCTATGAATGATTTTTTTCTCTCTAAAAGGAATTTGTCCCTATATCAGTGAGTTGGACTTAGACTTTTTCTTATCTATGAATGATTTCTTCTCTCTAAATGTCTGAGCACTGAGTTGAACTTAGACTTTTTTTTACCCTATTATGATTTTTCTCTCTAAAAGGAATTTGTCCCTATATCAGTGAGTTGGACTTAGACTTTTTTCTTATCTAAATGTTTGGCCATTGAGTTGAACTTAGCTTTTTTCATCCTATGAATGATTTTTCTCTCTAAAAGGAATTTGTCCCTATATCAGTGAGTTGGACTTAGTTTTTTTCACCTATGAATGAATTCTCTTTTCTAATTGCCTAATCATTGAGTTGAACTTAGACTTTTTTACCCTATGATTGATTTTCTCTCTTTCTAAAAGCCTGACCATTGAGTTGGACTTAGTTTTTTCACCCTATGGATGATTTTTCTCTCTAAAAGACTGACCATTGAGTTGGACTTAGACTTTTTTCTGCATCTATGAATGATTTCTCTAAAAGACTGGACCTTGAGTTGGACTTAGTTTTTTTCTGCATCTATGAATGATTTTTCTTTTCTAAAAGGAATTTGTCCCTATATCACTGAGTTGGACTTAGACTTTTTTCTACATCTATGAATGAATTCTCTTTTCTAAATGCCTAACCATTGAGTTGAACATAGACTTTTTTTTACCCTATGAATGATTTTCTTTCTAAAAGCCTGACCACTGAGTTGGACTTAGTCTTTTTTCTGCATCTATGAATGATTTTTTCTCTCTAAAAGGAATTTGTCCCTATATCACTGAGTTGGACTTAGACTTTTTTCTACATCTATGAATGAATTCTCTTTTCTAAATGCCTGGACATTGAGTTGAACATAGACTTTTTTTTACCCTATGAATGAATTCTCTTTTCTAAAAGGAATTTGTCCCTATATCACTGAGTTGGACTTAGTCTTTCTGATTTTTTTCTGCATCTATGAATGAATTTTCTCTCTAAAAGACTGAGCACTGGGTTGGACTTAGACTTTTTTCATTCTATGAATGATTTCTCTTTTCTAAAAGGAATTTGTCCCTATATCACTGAGTTGGACTTAGTCTTTTTCTGCAATTATGGATGATTTCTCTTTCTAAATGCCTGGACATTGAGTTGAACATAGACTTTTTTTACCCTATGAATGATTTCTTTCTAAAAGCCTGACCACTGAGTTGGACTTAGACTTTTTTCTTATCTATGAATGATTTTTTCTCTCTAAAAGGAATTTGTCCCTATATCAGTGAGTTGGACTTAGACTTTTTTCTTATCTAAATGTTTGGCCATTGAGTTGAACTTAGCTTTTTTCATCCTATGAATGATTTTTCTCTCTAAAAGGAATTTGTCCCTATATCAGTGAGTTGGACTTAGTTTTTTTCACCTATGAATGAATTCTCTTTTCTAATTGCCTAATCATTGAGTTGAACTTAGACTTTTTTACCCTATGATTGATTTTCTCTCTTTCTAAAAGCCTGACCATTGAGTTGGACTTAGTTTTTTCACCCTATGGATGATTTTTCTCTCTAAAAGACTGACCATTGAGTTGGACTTAGACTTTTTTCTGCATCTATGAATGATTTCTCTAAAAGACTGAGCGCTGAGTTGGACTTAGTCTTTTTTCTGCATCTATGAATGATTTTTCTTTTCTAAAAGGAATTTGTCCCTATATCACTGAGTTGGACTTAGACTTTTTTCTACATCTATGAATGAATTCTCTTTTCTAAATGCCTAACCATTGAGTTGAACATAGACTTTTTTTTACCCTATGAATGATTTTCTTTCTAAAAGCCTGACCACTGAGTTGGACTTAGTCTTTTTTCTGCATCTATGAATGATTTTTTCTCTCTAAAAGGAATTTGTCCCTATATCACTGAGTTGGACTTAGACTTTTTTCTACATCTATGAATGAATTCTCTTTTCTAAATGCCTAACCATTGAGTTGAACATAGACTTTTTTTTACCCTATGAATGAATTCTCTTTTCTAAAAGGAATTTGTCCCTATATCACTGAGTTGGACTTAGTCTTTCTGATTTTTTTCTGCATCTATGAATGGATTTTCTCTCTAAAAGCCTGAGCACTGAGTTGGACTTAGACTTTTTCTGAGTTTTTTACTCTTCGGAGTGTAACTCTTCTAAAAGAAGTTTGACAATTTGAAGAAAGATAGAACTTTCATGGTAATGGTTAGTCCTGAAAAGGACTGTTGGGTTAGCTCTGAAAAGAGCTGTGACAATTTGAAGAAATGACAACTTGAAGATAGAACTTTCGTCTGACAGCTTGAAGATAGAACTTTCTTCTGATAGCTTGAAGGTAGAACTTTCGTCTGACAACTTGAAAATAGATCTTTCGTCTGTCCTCTTGAAGATAGAACTCGTGGTAGATGCTTAGTCCTGAAAAGGACTGTTGGGTTAGCTCTGAAAAGAGCTGTGACAATTTGAAGAAATGACAACTTGAAGATAGAACTTTCTTCTGATAGCTTGAAGGTAGAACTTTCGTCTGACAATTTGAAGAAATGACAATTTGAAGATAGAACTTTCGTCTGATAGCTTGAAGGTAGAACTTTCGTCTGACAATTTGAAGAAATGACAATTTGAAAAAAAGATAGAACTTACGTCTGACAATTTGAAGAAAGGTAGAACTTTCGTGATAGATGGTTAGCCCTGAAAAGGGCTGTTAGGGTGTCCCTAAAAGGGACCTGGTTTTGGAGGTTGTGTTTTTTGCGTCTCACGTTGTTTTTTTCCACTTCTAATGACAGCATCCGAAATTCGCTTGGCAAATGGGGCATGTTTCAACTCTTTTTTCTGATTACCATTGCTCCATTACCGAAAGTAATCTTCCTCCCAAATTCGATATCAACCAAAATGACATCCGGTGTTGTCTTTAAAAATAGTTGAACTAATCTTTCGCTGAGATCTTTGTATGGCTGTGTTATAGTTGTAGTTGTTTTTGTTCCTCCTCTCCTACGAAATGAGTGTTTAGTTGTAATAACTATTGACCTGCATTTAGATATTCTTGGAGAGTCTCCCATAGTTGATAATTTTATCTCCTCCATATTGATACTGCTTCCGAATATTGATACTGCTTTCGAAGTGATCGTTAGCTGAGAGCCAAAAATGGTGAATGTATGAAAATAACGTCGAGCTTTATACGTTTACTGTGGATTGAAATTTTTTAAAGAGCTCGGATCTGGCAGAAAGCCCATACATTTTTTCCATGCTACGTTTCATGCTAATATAGCAAAAAAGTTATGAGACGGTGTATGGAAAAAAATGTAGACAGAACAAGTCTTTGGGGCAAAAACAGAATGAAGAGATCTATTGTTTTTGAACTTTTATTTATTGAACTTTTATTTACTGAACAGAACTAAACAATGAAACATTTTTTTGCAAAGCATCATAAAAAAATTTCTTGACAATGAAAAAAATTTCTTGGCAATGAAAAAAATTCGCAAGGAAACATTTTTTTTGCAAAAGCATCATAAAAAATTCTTGACAATGAAAAAATCACACTGAAAAAAATTTCTTAACAATGAAAAAAAATTCACACTGAAATATTTTTTTGCAATGAATTATTTACAATGAATTATTCGCAAAACAGTATATAACAAATTTTTTACAATGCAAATTCACAAACACCACGAGTTTCACATTTGGCTTCATATTCCGTAATGTCTTTGTGCAATTGCTCTTTCTGAGTCTGATTGACACCGATCTGGATAACCACAGGTTTCTTGCTTAATTTTCAAAGAAATTGTCCACATAACGTTTAAAGAACTGATCTGACACAGAATTGAAATGCCAAATTTCATACACTTGCAATAATCGATAACCGCAGTCAAGAGCCTTGAATAATTCAAAAGTAACGCAAGTTCCGAGCAAAGCCCTCTCTTCTTTACCATGCCCGGGTTTGTAATAAGACATATCCAAGTAAGGTCCAATGTAACTCCAAAATTCATCTGTATTTGCCCAGTGAGGAAAGTAACCTTTTTTATTTTCTTGAAGACCAAATATGGCTGGAAATTTTGCCAAACCAAAGCTCATGAAATTGAAAGAATCGACCAGACGTACACCATTCAGTTCTAACTTCATAATATTGTTTCCATTCATGATCAATTTTGGAAGTTTTAACCCAACTTTGACAATATAGCCAAGAATGAACTGACCGTCATAACCTTTGAAATTATGGGCAATAGCCGTGACTCCTTTATGATGTTTTGAAAAGAGCCACTTGCAAAAATTGACTCAAAGTTTCTTCACCTTGAAAAATAACTTCCCTACCCTCTTCAAATTCACTGCATGTAGAACAATGAAAATCAAGTGATTTATCGATACATTCATCACATGCTCTGTGTGCAATACAATAATTCGGGATGTGTACACCTGTGTCTTGTTTGCATTCAAAATCAAAAGAAAATAAACTGTGGTTTTTTTGACTACAGAAGAACTCGTCTCGTCATCGCTGTCATGGTTCAACTTACTTTGGTAAGGCTGAATATAGCATCGATAAAAAAAGTTAACAATTTTCTTACAGATATGACACCTTTTCTTTCCTTGCAAACATGATTTTTCTTTCTGACAAGATATTGCACACCACATTTTGAACAGAGTTTCACTAATTCACAAATGGATTTCTTTTCTCTACCTTGAACAATTCTGTGATTTTCAAAGCATTCAGCACTAAAAAATCGTCTACTGTAATAACTGCAAACATATTCTTTTGAATCTGATGGACATTTTCCTTTGCGGTAACAACCTTTGCAGATAATTGAACAAGCATGACTTTCCCGGTGAGAGTAACCCACATCACAGAACTCACAATAATATCCACAACAAAAAAAACCTTTGATAGATTTGATGTAGTCATAATGGTTTTGATGAAACTACAAATGTATGATCTTACTATTGGTTTTCACTTCTGGATGTTCAAATATTTTTTTCCACTTTTGAATGCTGTTGATGAACTTTAATGACATAGCCTTTTTCATACAAGAATGCTTGAATTTTTTTGTATTCGTCAATTCCTACAGGTTGTGTTGGTGAAACTCCAGCTTCATTCAACAATTTCTCAGCTTCAGTCTTTTGAAGAGGGCGGTTTGAACGACTAATACGATCCCATTTTTCTATTCCACGCCCCGGTGTTTTCACGTTCACTGTAGCAAATTCCCACAACAATGGCTCTTGCAAAACATAGTTGGTCATGATTGCCAATTTGAATAATGGATTTTTTCTTCTGGGCAAAAAAACTTTGATTCGAGCATTTCAATCTATTGTTCAGAAATCAAAACGAAAACCTTTGTTGGTACTCTGTGAACTTAAACAACATCGTGTCAACTCGGTGGAAACGCCGTTTAGAGTGACAGGGGCTTAGATCACAATATGTTAGCGTCTGTTGCTATAAATAGACCATTGGGCAGAGGTACACTACGTCAGCGTCTAGTAAAGCTTTTTTTATAAATACCTCTATACGCTTAACTAATATAAAAAAGGTGTGAGTTCGAATTTTGAGCGTTGTCAAAAGTAGAAAGCATTTTTTTTCTTTCGTAGATTTGTACATGTGAAATAGGGTGAATATCCCTGATTTCCTTAACAAAAGAAAGACAGTTCCTTGACACTTTCGTTAATTTATGTCAAGAAAAATAACTTGGAATAATTATTGGTTCACACACTTGTAAAGACCATTTTACGGGAATATTTCCTCACTGCATGTAGATCTAGATCTATATAAGAGAGACTTTTGACTTTTTCTACTTTTAACTTTTTTACTTTGCAGTAATTGATAACCGCAGTCAAGAGCCTTGAATAATTCAAAAGTAACCCAAGTTCCGACCAAAGCCCTCTTTTCTTCACCATGGCTACAAATACTTGAACTTTCTTCTGCACATTTCATACAGAGTGGAAACATCATTTTGTTGTTACAGTGAACTGGGAGAACGGGGTGAAACAAATCAGTTGGAGGCAAAACTTTGCATTTGATTAAGCCCTCATATTGTCGAATATTGTTCATGTCAATATTCTCAGCAGACAAAATTTCTGGCTGACCTACAGGATAGGATTTGTGTTTACAAACATAAGGGTACAGAGAACAGATATCAATGTACTTGATTTCCTTCTTGCTTTTTTTTTCATCAACATCAGGAACGCGATAATAGGCCACGGGAGCTTCGCATTTTTCCTGCGATCTCTTGGCAGTCTGGGAACTTAAACAACACCGTGACAACTCAGTGGAAACGCCGTTTAGTGTGACAAGGGGTTAAATCACAATATGTTAGCGTCTGTTGCTATAAATAGACCATTGGGTAGAGGTACACTACGTCAGCGTCTAGTAGTGAAGCGTATTTTTTTATAAATAGCTCTATACGCTGTACTATCAGCTACAGAGTTTTAGATCAAGCGACGCTCGACAAACGATATCGGATGAATGGTGAGAGAACAAATATTTGTTTTACGTGCAACGAAGCAGGACATTGGTCCAGAAATTGTCCAAAAAAGAAAATCAGACAGGAACATTTGTTTTTTTGTCTACGTGAACCCACACAGTCATGACATCGAAATTTCACCATCGTTTTACAACGTTGTCGATCTCCAACATACGAAATTCGTCGGGACACTAAATTCATTCTACAACGAAAATACATGGAAAACAAGTTCACTACAGACTACAATATCACCGGTTGAAAATCAGACCGTAGACATGCAGTCCGACGCAACGGATATCACCGATTCAAAAATCTGCAAAATAACAGAATAGGCAGAGAAAAAAATATCAACAAACGATAATCTAAGAAAACAACAAACTTTGGATCTAAAAGAGGAGAAAAAAGCAAAACAACGAAAAGAAGAAAAAAACGAGTAACAAAGAACTGTTTCTTTTGCAAATCAACAAAACACAAGGGTAAAAAAAGTATGGCAAAACATTTCCCTCACTCTATCAGACATCTGCTTGCGCAGTGGGGGTAGACAAGAATTCGAACCATACTGGAACAAATATGATTTTATGTAAAAATATCGCTGGGTTTTATAGCTTTACAGGAGGATTGAACTGATTGACTCATGACGTCATTTTTTCCTATGTTTTTCCCACGTCGGCGTTTCATGCTGTTTTTACCACTCCTAACTCAGTGTCACACAGTACAATCCTGGTGTTTCCCGTCAGGTCCGCGCTCTTTAAAAATTTCAATCCTCCTTAAACGTATAAAACCCAGCGTTATTTCCATACATTCATCATTTTTTGACACTCAGCGAACGAACACTTCGAAAGCGGTATCAATATTCGGAAGCAGTATCAATATTCGGAAGCAGTATCAATATGGAGGAGATAAATTATCAACTACGCGAGGCTCTCCAAGAATATCTAAATGCAGGTCAACAGTTATTACAACTAAACACTCATTTCGTAGGAGAGGAGGAACAAAACCAACTACAACGTATAACACAGCCATACAAAGATCTCGGCGAAAGATTAGTTCGGTAATGGAGCAATGGTAATCAGAAAAAGAGTTGAAGCATGCCCCATTTGCCAAGCGAATTTCGGATGCTGTCATTAGAAGTGGAAAAAACAACGTGAGACGAAAAAACACAGCCTCCAAAACAAAACAGCCCTTTTCAGGGCTAACCCAACAGTTCTTTTCAGAGCTAACCCAACAGTCCTTTTCAGGACTAACCATTTACCACGAAAGTTCTATCTTCAAATTGTCATTTCTTCAAATTGTCAAACTTCTTTCTTTTAGAAGAGTTACACTCCGAAGAGTAAAAAAACTCAGAAAAAGTCTAAGTCCAACTCAGTGCTCAGACTTTTAGAGAGAAAATTCATCCATAGATGCAGAAAAAAATCAGAAAAACTAAGTTCAACTCAGTGATGTAGGATATTTGCAATTAAAGGCTAGGTAACGCACAAAAAATGACACATTTTCTATTGTCAATCTTCTTTTCTCTCAGAAGAGTTACACTCCAAAGAGTAAAAAACTCAGAAAAAAGTCTAAGTCCAACTCAGTGATGTAGGATATTTGCAATTAAAGGCTAGGTAACGGCCAAAAAATGACACATTTTCTATTGGCAATCTTCTTTTCTCTCAGAAGAGTTACACTCCAGAGAGTAAAAAAAACTCAGAAAAAAGTCTAAGTCCAACTCAGTGCTCAGGCTTTTAGCACTCATTTCGTAGGAGAGGAGGAACAAAAACAACTACAACTATAACACAGCCATACAAAGATCTCGGCGAAAGATTAGTTCAACTATTTTTAAAGACAACACCGGATGTCATTTTGGTTGATATCGAATTTGGGAGGAAGATTACTTTCGGTAATGGAGCAATGGTAATCAGAAAAAAGAGTTGAAACATGCCCCATTTGCCAAGCGAATTTCGGATGCTGTCATTAGAAGTGGAAAAAAACAACGTGAGACGAAAAAACACAACCTCCAAAACCAGGTCCCTTTTAGGGACACCCTAACAGCCCTTTTCAGGGCTAACCATCTACCACGAAAGTTCTACCTTTCTTCAAATTGTCAGACGTAAGTTCTATCTTTTTTCAAATTGTCATTTCTTCAAATTGTCAGACGAAAGTTCTACCTTCAAGCTATCAGACGAAAGTTCTATCTTCAAATTGTCATTTCTTCAAATTGTCAGACGAAAGTTCTACCTTCAAGCTATCAGAAGAAAGTTCTATCTTCAAGTTGTCATTTCTTCAAATTGTCACAGCTCTTTTCAGAGCTAACCCAACAGTCCTTTTCAGGACTAAGCATCTACCACGAGTTCTATCTTCAAGAGGACAGACGAAAGATCTATTTTCAAGTTGTCAGACGAAAGTTCTACCTTCAAGCTATCAGAAGAAAGTTCTATCTTCAAGCTGTCAGACGAAAGTTCTATCTTCAAGTTGTCATTTCTTCAAATTGTCACAGCTCTTTTCAGAGCTAACCCAACAGTCCTTTTCAGGACTAACCATTACCATGAAAGTTCTATCTTTCTTCAAATTGTCAAACTTCTTTTAGAAGAGTTACACTCCGAAGAGTAAAAAACTCAGAAAAAGTCTAAGTCCAACTCAGTGCTCAGGCTTTTAGAGAGAAAATTCATTCATAGATGCAGAAAAAAATCAGAAAGACTAAGTCCAACTCAGTGATATAGGGACAAATTCCTTTTAGAAAAGAGAATTCATTCATAGGGTAAAAAAAAGTCTATGTTCAACTCAATGGTTAGGCATTTAGAAAAGAGAATTCATTCATAGATGTAGAAAAAAGTCTAAGTCCAACTCAGTGATATAGGGACAAATTCCTTTTAGAGAGAAAAAATCATTCATAGATGCAGAAAAAAGACTAAGTCCAACTCAGTGGTCAGGCTTTTAGAAAGAAAATCATTCATAGGGTAAAAAAAAGTCTATGTTCAACTCAATGGTTAGGCATTTAGAAAAGAGAATTCATTCATAGATGTAGAAAAAAGTCTAAGTCCAACTCAGTGATATAGGGACAAATTCCTTTTAGAAAAGAAAAATCATTCATAGATGCAGAAAAAAGACTAAGTCCAACTCAGCGCTCAGTCTTTTAGAGAAATCATTCATAGATGCAGAAAAAAGTCTAAGTCCAACTCAATGGTCAGTCTTTTAGAGAGAAAAATCATCCATAGGGTGAAAAAACTAAGTCCAACTCAATGGTCAGGCTTTTAGAAAGAGAGAAAATCAATCATAGGGTAAAAAAGTCTAAGTTCAACTCAATGATTAGGCAATTAGAAAAGAGAATTCATTCATAGGTGAAAAAAACTAAGTCCAACTCACTGATATAGGGACAAATTCCTTTTAGAGAGAAAAATCATTCATAGGATGAAAAAAGCTAAGTTCAACTCAATGGCCAAACATTTAGATAAGAAAAAAGTCTAAGTCCAACTCACTGATATAGGGACAAATTCCTTTTAGAGAGAAAAAATCATTCATAGATAAGAAAAAAGTCTAAGTCCAACTCAGTGGTCAGGCTTTTAAAAAGAAATCATTTATAGGGTAAAAAAAGTCTATGTTCAACTCAATGTCCAGGCATTTAGAAAGAGAAATCATCCATAATTGCAGAAAAAGACTAAGTCCAACTCAGTGATATAGGGACAAATTCCTTTTAGAAAAGAGAATTCATTCATAGAATGAAAAAAGTCTAAGTCCAACCCAGTGCTCAGTCTTTTAGAGAAATCATCCATAGAGATGTAGAAAAAAGACTAAGTCCAACTCAGTGATCAGGCTTTTAGAAAGAAAATCATTCATAGGGTAAAAAAAAGTCTATGTTCAACTCAATGTCCAGGCATTTAGAAAAGAGAATTCATTCATAGATGTAGAAAAAAGTCTAAGTCCAACTCAGTGATATAGGGACAAATTCCTTTTAGAGAGAAAAAATCATTCATAGATGCAGAAAAAAGACTAAGTCCAACTCAGTGGTCAGGCTTTTAGAAAGAAAATCATTCATAGGGTAAAAAAAAGTCTATGTTCAACTCAATGATTAGGCATTTAGAAAAGAGAATTCATTCATAGATGTAGAAAAAAGTCTAAGTCCAACTCACTGATATAGGGACAAATTCCTTTTAGAAAAGAAAAAATCATTCATAGATGCAGAAAAAAGACTAAGTCCAACTCAAGGTCCAGACATTTAGAAAGAAAATTCATTCATAGGGTGAAAAAACTAAGTCCAACTCAGTGATATAGGGATAAATTCCTTTTAGAGAGAAAAAATCATACATAGGTGAAGAAAAAAACTAAGTCCAACTCAGTGATCAGGCTTTTAGAAAGAGAGAAAATCATTCATAGGGGAAAAAAGCTAAGACCAACTCAGTGATATAGGATAAATTTCCTTTTAGAAAAGAGAAATCATTCATAGAGATGCAGAAAAAAGTCTAAGTCCAACTCAATGGTCAGGCAATTAGAAAGAGAGAAAATCAATCATAGGGTAAAAAAGTCTAAGTTCAACTCAATGATTAGGCAATTAGAAAAGAGAATTCATTCATAGGTGAAAAAAACTAAGTCCAACTCACTGATATAGGGACAAATTCCTTTTAGAGAGAAAAATCATTCATAGGATGAAAAAAGCTAAGTTCAACTCAATGGCCAAACATTTAGATAAGAAAAAAGTCTAAGTCCAACTCACTGATATAGGGACAAATTCCTTTTAGAGAGAAAAATCATACATAGGGTAAAAAAAAGTCTAAGTTCAACTCAGTGCTCAGACATTTAGAGAGAAGAAATCATTCATAGATAAGAAAAAGTCTAAGTCCAACTCACTGATATAGGGACAAATTCCTTTTAGAGAGAAAAAAATCATTCATAGGGTGAAAAAAACTAAGTCCAACTCAGTGATCTGACCATTTTTTACCCAGTCTGTCAGTCATAAGGCCTGCACTTTGAATGCTAAATCCCTCTCAGGGAAGAGAGCCTAGGGACAAAATAAAAAAAAAATCTTTCGGGGACAGCAAATAGGGACACATCCCCAGAGTATCCTCCGCACGGCCGCCATTTTGAATGCTAAATCCCTCTCAGGGAAGAGAGCCTAGGGACAAAATAAAAAAAAAATTCTTTCGGGAGGGCAAACTAGGGACACATTTTGTCAGGGAGGGTGATGTACGGCACTCAGGGACGGGAGAATAGGGTACTACCCATGCCCTAGGTAGTACCCTATTCTCCCGTCCTTTACTACTAATATCATCGGTAATATTTTCACGAGTGGCGCAGCCACGCGTGTTAATATTACCGATGATGTTCACGAGATGAAATAGATTTCGATCTTTCACCGTAAAAAACAAATATTCTATTTATTTCATGCTTTTAACCCTTTCGGGGGTGGGGGACTTAATCAAAATCCAGTACAGTTTTTTTCAGTTATTCCTCGTGGCGTACCCCCTCCGCATAGCAACGTATTAAAATATTACGTCAGCGCGAGAAATGTAAGGTAAATTACGTCATATTTCCATCTGGTTGTGAGGCACGCGCATTTTACCTAGGTAACTAGTGCGCGGGAACAACTGTTTCCGCCTTCAATTGAAGAGTTAGGATATAAAAATCGGTATTTTCACTGTTCGTAACCATGGAAAATCGAAAAATATTTCACCGATATTTGTCGATAACCTACCGGAAAGCATGAAAAAGAGTAAGAATATTCAATGATAGTAGGAATATATCGAAATCAAAATATGTCGCTGTCATTTAGATTGATTCGAAATTTCTCCTAGTTTAATCCTTATCTTTCTAAATATGTGAAATGAAAGTTTTGAGCCGATAGTAAAAACACAAATTTTGCTATTTCAAAGGTGTTTTTTGGGGTGGACACTATGTCCTTATCGGACGGTGCAGATCAAAGATCAGACTGCACGTTCTGTGTAGTCCGATCTTGATCTACACTGACCGCAAAAGGTTAGTTAGTCGATCTTAGCAGCCTAAGGGTTAAAAGTATATTTCCGTTGCATTAAAAGCTGATTTTGTCAAAGATTAGTATTAGATAACGGACGGTGTAGATCCAAGATCAGACTGCACGTTTTGTGCAGTCTGATCTTGATCTACGCCGTCCGCATAAGCTCTTCAAAGCGACATTGTCGGTGAAAGGGTTAAAACACTGACTGTTGTTTGAATGGCAGCTCAGATCGGCCAGTTAATAGTGATGGGTGTCAAGTTCTATGAAAGGATTTTAAAAAATTACTTACATCTTGATGTTTACAACCTCTAGTCAACAGATAATGCCCATTCAAGAAAGTCACCTTGGAATAACAGGTCTGAAATAGTAAAGATTTGTATAGAAGCGTTAAATTATTTGAGACAAGACAGGTATTTTATAAAGAAATAATAGACGTGGTAAAAGATACTGGAATATGAATACTGAAAATCTGTTGAGTTCAATATGAAGATAAATAGGCGTGCCTGGGCCCCGTTTTACTAAGGTAGTTACGAACAAAATTTGCGTAAGTTTTACGTAACTATAGTATAGTGGTATAAATCTGCTACGAGATACGAGATAACTATCATGATTATTTTAGAAAACTATTGCGATAAATCAAAGTTTCCTGGAAATTTTATCTTTTCATTTTATCTAGATAAAATTTTCAGGAAACTTTGATTTATCGCAATAACGTATTGTAACGTGCGAGTATATAAAGATATATAAATAACCTGTTAGTGCAAGGAAAAGGTTTTAAGTCCTATCATATCTATTTGCTGAGCTGTTGATTAGCCTATCTGACAAATCCGTATTTTACTTCTTTTTTTTTTTTCAAAATCAGATTTTCTTCTATTCCAACATCGTTCTCAAAATTTTCAGAAACAAATTTCGTAGTTTACATTAGATTTTTCTAGAGCAAATGCCTTGTATTTAAACAAGTATAAACACTGGTCGTGTGGTAAAGAAACAGTTAACAATAATTAATTAGCAATAGATCTACACGGCAAAGCATTGTTGAAAACATAAAAAAATCCATCACCAGAAACATATAAAAGAAATTGCAGTGGGTACTCACATTTTCGCCATGGTGACATTTCATAATGCTCGTACAATCACTTGCATGACTGACTTGGTCACAGTCATAACACATCTTGGTGTTACCAGGCATTGGTACAGCCTCTAGTTTCAAAATTACTGAGTAAAACAGAACAGTTTTATGATTTACTAGTTCACCGTCTGTCCTACAGACAACTTTGTTGCATTTTGCAGCGGAAAACTTTGGAAAACTCTGTGACAAAAGGAGTAATTGCCTTCTAGACTTTTATATGTACGTATACGTTTGTTTGTGTGACTTTGGTCACAATTATGCATATCTTGGTAGTTCAAGCCCCCAATTTTAAAACTTTATGGGTGAAACAAAACTTGAATAGAATGTGACATTTCATAACTTTCCTACATGCATTTAAGAGCCATGCTCTGGCGAAAGGGGGTTTAATGCATCCACGTGATGTATTACACCAAGCAAGTTATCGTATAATCATAGATCCATAATATCCATTTTGTCCAACAACCGACTGAATCCTGTGGTAGAATCGTACTTCGACATGCAGAAACTTTAGCAAATTGTTTCAGTACAGGTCAGCCTGGCGCAGACTGTGCAGGCTAAAACGGCAGATGCATTAAGCCCCCTTTTCTTCACAGCATGACTCACTTGTATAACATGATAAAATTCTTTGCTTATTTAGGTGGCAATAGGAATTGGTAAAGCATCCATTTTTACTCTAGATAAATGGAGTATTTTTTCCTTTACCTCTTTCAGCGCCAAATAAATAAACTCGACCTCTTTCGACGGCTCTATATACAATCTGTTGAAACTTACAAAGATTTTGATTGTACACAAGCGGACGGTATAGATCAAAGATCAGACTGCACGTTCTGTGCAGTCTGATCTTGATCTATGTCGTCCGCAAAAGTCACTGTTTTCGCCTATGGCGCCGAAAGGGTTAATATATACTTATTTTAAGCAAACTATCCTGACCTATGCATTAGATATTGACCCTCGAACTTTATAGGACCGAGGGCGTCCTTAAAGTGCTCAAACTTAATTTGTAGACTTTTTATTGTTATCAGAGGCACTACAAAGTGAGCTGCGATGTCTAAATGGCCTGCAACACGCGAAAAGGAGCATTCGGACATTTGCGTAAAGTGTCGTCCCGGATCAGCCTGCGTAGTCTGCGCAGGCTAATCCGAGACGGCACTTTACGACTACATTAGATTTCGTCCTACAGTAGACTTGCGCAAAACAGAAAATAACCTAAAAACGGAAAGTGTCATCTCGGATCAGCCTGCGCGGACTGCGCAGGCTGATCCGGGACGACGCTTTACGCATATGTTCGAATGCCCCTTTTAGCGTGTTGCAGGCCAAATGGCATAGCTAAACCTCAAGCAAACCAATAACTCTAAGACGTGGATTTTCATTGGACGTTGAAAATTTGTTGAGAAATGGTCACTAACCATACTTTAGAATATTTTAAAGATGGGTATTTAGATTTTTCACTTCTCACCAAATTAAAAAATATAGATATCATTGAAATTTATATGATAAAACAATACAAATCATCAATAATTAAGAATCATAAAACTACAAAAAAAATGTTTTATGATGGTGTTCCCTTAAAAGGCTACGTAGCCTCTTAAGGTATTTTTAGATTTCGCACCAGAAATAAAAAAAATGCATTGTGGGAATGTCAAGTGACTGGCAGGTGACTAATGACGCTTAAATTCCATAACATAACAAACATGTAATTATTTTCCGTAATGTCTTTTTCGAACGCTATGTTTGAAGCTTCGTCTGTGTAATTCCAGTATGTAAATGAGCGAGTTGCTCATCTAAAAATAGACCGTGTTTCCCGTCGGTGTTGGCCTGGGCCGTAGCAGAGATCTTATATCATGTGTATATACGATCCCTGGCCGTAGTAAATCTCTAATTTCTCTTGTTGTCGGATGGTTTTCGGCTACAAGGGTTTTATGAATGAAATTAAAAGGCTTTGGGAGTATAAGGATGATTGTTTTGTATTTTTGTAAAATTTTCGTCCCAAAATCTGAAGGGCCACCTTTAAATCTTATTCTCAAGAATTTCTGAATTGAAGGTAACAATACTTACTTTAAGTAAGCTCTATACGTGTTTGAGATAATGGGTGCATTTTTTTTCTTTAAGTGGCATTTACATTACATTTTAGATGACGAAACATGCTTTTAATTTGGCTTAAATCGTTCCCACACAATCCGATTTTAGCAACCCTGAACTTCAAAGCTTTTGGAAACATCATGAAAAAGGAGAAAATTCTGATCACCATGTTTAAATGTCAAAGACATGTTACAACCTTTTAGCCACATCTAATTTGTCGTCTGCAACTGCTTTTATTTTCCAGAGGTCTAAACATTAAACATTAAATATTGGATACGATCAGGTTGCATGTTCTGGATCTATCGCGTCTGCAAAAACCCATTCTTGTAACCCCAATAAAGGCATTTGGAGAAAGAAGTGTTGAAATCCTACTAAGTGCAAAAACTATTCCAAGATGTAGGCACGACATTGTTGATAACCATATGTGTTCTGACTTCAGTCTTGTCTCTTATCTTGCAAAACTTCACGTTATAGGACAAAACCGAATTTAACCCTTGCACAAACAATCTCGAGTTTTAATGACCCTGGGGAAGAAAGTTTTTGAAATCATCGTTGGAAAAGGAAAAAATGGTGGTAACCATCATTTTCTCCTTTCCCCGCAATGTTTTCTACTCTCTCAAAGACAAATTCCATCTTCTGAGTCACATTTCATTTGTCGTCTGCAAATACTTTTAATTTGGATTGGTATAGAATTTTGTCATTTTATACAGAGCTTTTGACATGTGCACATAGCAAAGTTTCATTGACTTGATGTATTGCTATCTCTATACGATTTTTACTCCACTGTGGTAGACAGCTTTTGAAATTAAAAAGTCTGTTAGTCTTTCCGTTTTTTTTTTTTTTTTTTTGTTTATGCTTATTTAACTACTTAGTAATATGTCTAAAATATGCCATCATTGTAGTGGGTAAAATACGGCCTGCCTGTACGTTGACTCTTAACCAAACTAGAAAAATTTAGCCTTTTAGAAGTACTGTTGTCTGTATGTGCAGACTTCAAATTAAATATGACCAAGATAATAAGATTTATCTTTGAACGGGTTGAAAACAGAGTCCGAAAAAGAAAAACGCTGCCAGCGTTTTCTTCTTTTCGGGCTGTTTTTGAAAGCTTTCTTCCTTAGAGTATTACAAAAAATCCTATTTTGTAAATCATTTTGGATTTGAATAGCAACATAATTTTCATAAGTTGGTTGCTCCAGTCTGTTCACGTCATTGATGCTGTAGTTTGGCCATGTAAGAACCGCAATGGTAATAAAACGGCTTTTTGTAATAAAATTTTATTACAAAAAGTCGTTATTTTACAAAAGTGGTTCTGACATGCCTAGGTATTTGACGGGTGGTATTACCTTTTACGCAGAAACACATAATTAAAATTAAATTTCACCAATTAGGTTTTATTTAAGCTATAAAGATAACAGAATCAACTGCAAAAGCCACACGTTTTCTGGCACCTTTCAAGGGCGATTGCATGACCCGTTCCGGTGGAATCACTGCAAAAACCATAGGCAGACCATTGTTGACAGGAAAATCCCGCGTCTTCCTTGTCCGCACAGCCCTGAAATTTTGTTATAGTAAAAATATCGATCTTTAAATTGTTTTTGGATTTGGACAAGGAGGTTAAAATCTTTACCAGGCGGCAAACGTTTCGACTGTTCACTAACTATTCTTTATTTGATTACTATTCTAAGTTAAGAAAGAAACACTACTTCTGATTGGCTGTATAAAATCTATTTGGTTTAGCCAATCAGAATTTGTGTTACTTTCAAATTTACACTAAGATGTATGTAGTAAAACCCATTGAAAAATCATATCTGAGTAGGAAAAAGATGTTTCTGCTTATATCTGAGCATTTTTCTGCAAATCACCCAGACGTTTTATGAGTATTTATCTGAATAGAACCAATATTCAATATATGAGCCATACTCTGAGAAAAGGGGGCTTAATGCACCTGCGAAAAGTTTCGGCCCAGGTCAGCCTGCGCGGACTGCGCAGGCTGACCTGGGCCGAAACTTTTCGCTATTGGTCAATTTTCTGTATGCTCAAGGACCAGTCTATCTCATGATTAAGTTGGTTGTTAAAAAACAGTGGATATTATGGATCCATAAGTATGTGATGGCTTGCTTAGCACCATGAATCACGGAGATGCATTAAACCCCCTTTTATCAGAGCACGGCTCATATTATAAATAAGCCTTGCTCCAATGACAAGGTTTAGACTCGACCAAACTGAAAGCATCGACATACTAAAAAATAAGACATCGCTCAAATGATTGGCATTGTCTGTGAAAAAGGATAAAACGTAGTGGAAAAAGGAGAAATATGCTGGTTACCAAAAGTATGTGATGTCTTGCGTGGTATAATGCATCACAGAGGTGCATTAAACCCTCCCCCCCTTTTTGCTAGAGTGCAGCTCATTTCATAGATGCTCCGACAGCCTTCATTTAACTGAAACATTTTTGGAAACATAGTTAATTCTTTACCAAACGACAAAAATGTAGACTTGTCCAAATTGAAAGCATTTGCAGACGACAATTTAAATGTAATTCAAATGATTGAATTTATCTTTGGTGTGGTAAAAAAATGGTTTCCAGCATTTTGTCCTAGTCCCAAAATGTTTTCAAAAGACTTCTTTGTTAGGGTTGTTATAACTCGGGATTGTGTGGTAAAGTGTTAAACATCAAACAACAAATATGCAAGTTGTAAGCCTACCTCTCCTGTTGTAGACATGGCGGCTGTGGTGGTGGTCAGCTGTTGGGTTTGTTTATCGGGGAGAGCGGTAGTGGTACTTGGTTGTCCTGGTGGTAGTACATCGATCACAGTGACGGATGATATATTTACTGAAAGATACGTCATATTCCAGTTAAATCCTTAACCATACAATGCTGTGTTTAAACGACCCCGAGGAAGAAAATCAGTGTTGAAAAAGGAGAAAATGTTTGTGAGCAGTGGTTTCTCCTTTTCTCAAATTAAAGGTGTTCTACACTGTCAATTATAGATTTCGTCATTTGAGACACATCTTATTTGTCCGCAAATGCTTTCAGTTCGGACATGTAAAGTTTATCGTCTGTAAATTCATGGTGGCTTAACTGATGAGATTCGTCTGTGGAATAGCAAAACAAAGCGGGAAAAGAAAAAAAAATGCTGGTTGCTGTTTTCTTCAGGGTTGTTAAAATGCGGTATTGTTTGGTAATGGGTTAACCTGCTGCATAAATAAAAACAACCTTAAAACTTACCCTTCAGGATCGACTTCTTAGTTTAAAATGAACACAGTACAGCATAGACAATTCATTATATTCTTAAAGAGCTTAGACCTAGATCAGACTACACGGATGTGCAGACTAATCTTGGTCTTCACTCTTCGAAAAGGACATCGGCGAAAGGACATGGCTGAATCCATTGCCTGACGCATGCGACTTTTGACGTTATTTCAGGGCACAGATTTTGAAATATTCAGAAGAAAAGGTTCGATCACTTGTTATAGGCCTATGATCCTTTTTTCGCAATATTTACCATGCATTTAAATTAAGCATTTCCTTTCCTTCACTTTTGAATTACTATTTGCCATACGATAAAAGTGAAGGTTTGGAATGGAATAATCTAACAATTAGCTGACAGTGTATTTCCAGAACGAAATTCTCTGAAGAAGTTTGAAGAAAAGAGTAAAAACAACAACAACAACAACACCACAATCAAAGCTTTCCATTGACCCTTCAGTATAAAACTGCCCAAAACAATCAATTTAATTTTCAATTATACTATGAATTCTGCATTCTTAAATTTGTGCATGGGAACTATTAATAAATGTCAAAATATATTGCGGAATCTTTGAGGTCGCAGATATTTATTGAGACATCCTTGATATTCCAGCACTATACTTATGGTTAGCGCCAAAAGCGGGTCTTTCTGTACCGAATTGTAGCCGAAGTGTAAACGGTTGTATAAAAAGAAAATTGTTCAATTGATATTATTTGGTAAATATTATTGATGCAAAAATGTTATTGATGTAGATAAACCCAGTCCTTACCTTTAAAATTACCGTTGTCGTCGCAGAATCCACAATATTTCGGACATCTTTCCACGGCAAGCTTGTGTGCAAGACTCGATGTATCCGTACAGAAATTATATTGGTCGTAGTCAACACACAAAAACCCGTCCCCCTCGTGGTCTCTACAGGTAGCTAAATACAGGTATGGGTAAACTTTGTTTAAATACATTTTTTCGGAGGGAGCGTGGTTGACGTTTCTACTAACATTCTGGGCTTTAAAGCATAGTAAATAAATGCTGAAAAGTATTTAATGTCGGTATATTGTTTGATACATTTTATATATTGAATTCTACAGAAAGACAATTAAGGAATTACCAAAACTTGGTTACAATTTCAAACACTTGCAGGCGACAAATTAGGTGTGCTGCAAATGGAGTGACTTGTTTTTGAAAGGGTAGAACACATTTGGGCAAAGGAGAAAATGCTGGCTAAATGCATCCTTTTCTGACAATGTTTTCAACAGCCTTCTACTTCAGGGTCTTTAAAAAATTGGGATTGCTTGGTAAAGGGTTGAAGGCAGCGTATCCTTTAGAGATTTCTCCTTTACTCCACACAACTGTGAACGCACATAACTTATGGGCCTAGGAATAAGCAGATGATAGTTTTTGTCACGTGAACGCGAAAGGAAGCAACTTAGAGTACTGCATTTTGAAGTGTGGCAAAAGTACGCATGTATTCTTCGTAAAAAAATCATCGTTGGTCGGTACCATGGCAAATTTGCTCCATATCTTTAGTTACAAGATTTGGTTGCATGTCGTTTTACGACATTTTTCACAGTATTTCAGCAATATCTCAACAAAACGTCACTTGCCCCTGGCTTTCCTAAGGCCGTTTACACCAATAGTTTTATATTACTCTTTAATTCTTTTAATTATCGAAAATGTTCTAGACCTTAAAAATACACAATTTCTAATGGCTTAAGCCATTAGATTAGCCAATCGGAATTGTATGTTACTTTTCCAGTTGAGAATTAGAACGAAAACTTAGAATAAGAGTGGTTGATAAATACGAGCCCTTCGTTAAGTTAAGTACAGCGAAATTTAGAAAATTCTTAAGAACTAGAATTATGATACAAATTAGGTAGATGATCGGTGAATATGGCCTCTGCTTTGCTATATACCTGTAGGTGTTGTAGTTTGGGGCACACTTCCTGTCGTTGTAGGACCATATTGATCTGAAATTATAAACAAAAGGTTTTATGGTGAAGAATAAACCCGTAAAAAGCAAAAGTAAATTGTCAATATAAGTGTCACCCCCTTTTAACATAGACAGCCAACATCTTATACCTTTGTTTTGCACATTTTGTCTTAAATCCTGAACTTATATGTCGAGGCACCAGGTAGGTAGGTTTAGTTACCTGCTACATAAGTAGCCGACGTCTTACAATCTGGTCACATCAAAACGACTCCGTGGTTCAAAGCTATGACCTCTTGCTTCGTAAGTACGAGCATATACCTTGACCACAAGACCCTAGACTTTGGTGACTTGGGTTCCACGCGACAAACGTGCCTGGTACCTAAACAGTAATATCTCAAACTAGTTTACAATGAAATAATAGCAGTAGGCTCACTTAACTTTACACTACCGACGGTCATATTTGTCATAGCTGTATCAAGCCAACCACAGCTTTTTTTGTTATTTGCACATAAGTCTTTTTACACCTTCTACACCCGTCTCTGTTCCAGCTTATACAACAGACTTATTACACTTTCTACAAGTCTTTTGTTGCACTTGCTTATGCCTTCCTTGTTTTACTTACTACAGCGGCAATCGTGACACTGACTATAGCGGTCTTTGTTCCACTTTCTACAATCTTCTTTGTCACTTTTACTACGGTCATATTTGATACATTTTCTACAATCGTTTCAATACATTTCCTACAGCCCCCTTTGCTGCAATTGGTTTTGTTTCGTTTTCTACAGCCGTCATTCTTAAATACTTTACATCTGTCAGTGTTACACTTACTACAGTGTTCTTTGTTATTCTTTCCTCATCCGTCTATGGTACACTTACTGCATCAGTCTTTGTTAAACTTTTTATGGCCGCGTTTGTAGAACTTTTTAATACAGTTTTTGTTAAACTTGCTTCAGCATTCTTTGTTACAATTGCGTCAACCGTTTTGTTACGCTTACTTCAGCCGTCTTTATTTCATGAACTACATCCGTCCTTTTAACACTTTCTACAGCCATCCTTGTTACACTAGCTACAGTCGTCTTTGTCGCACGTTCTACAGCCGTTCTTTTTACCTTTCTACGTTGTCATTGTTACACTTGCTACAGCTGTCTTTTTGTAACATTGGTACAGTCCTTGAAACACTTACTACAGCCGGCGTCTTAAAACTTTTTTAATGCTGTCTTTTTTATACTTTCTACAGCTGCTGTACATCAGCCGTTTATGTTAAACTTTCCGAGGCCTTTTTTGTTCCATTTGCTGCAGCCGATTTTGCTTTCAGTTGTCATAGTTTCCCTTTATTCACTTTACTACAGCCGTCTTTTTCTTCATCTCATTGCTGTCTTTGTTATGCTTACAGCAGCATACAACCACTAACTACAGCCGCTTTTTTTTTCACATCCCAGCCGTCTTGTTTAAATTACTACAGCCGTCTTCTTTAAACTACTGCTGTTTCACTTACTACAGCCGTCCTCATTACACTTACTACAAGTCTTTATTATTACACTTTATGCATCAGTCTTTGTTGACCTTTCTAAAACCATCTACAATCGTTCTTGTTACACTAACTACAGCCGTCATTCCACTTACTTAAGCCGTATTTGTTATACATTCTACCGCTGTCTTTGTTAGGTTCGTTCTCTCTCTCTCTCTCTCTCTCTCTCTCTCTCTCTCAACAGACTTTCTACGGCCATCTGTGTAATATTACATGCAGCTGTCCTTGTTCTATTATCTACAGCCTTGTTGTACATGCTAAAGCTTCCTTTATTACTTTATTACTCTTGCTACAGTCGTAATTGTTACACTTACTATAGCCGTCTTTGTAACACTTTTACAGTCGTCCTTGAGCGGTCCATTTTCCACTTTCTATAGCTGTCCTTGTAACACTTGCAAAAGGTGTCTTCATTATTCTTGCTACAGTTGTAATTACAACACTTGCTATAACAGTCTTTGAAACACTTTCTACAGCCGTCCTAGTAACACCTTTTACAGTCGTCTTTGAGCGGTCCATATCCCACTTTCTACGTCTCTCCTTGTTACACCTGTCACAGCTATCCTTGTTAAACATACTACAGCCGCCTTTGATGTACTTGCCACAGGCGTCTTTGTTGCACTTACCACAGCCGTCTTTGTTCCTGTTTCCACAGGGGTCTTGTTCTACTTTCAACAGTCATTTCATTCTGCTTTCTCTAGCCGTATATGTTCCGTTTTCTACAGCCTCCATTGTCTTCAGCCGACTTTGCTACACTTATACGGGCGTATTAGTAACATTTTCTACAGTTGCTCGTGTTAAGTTTTCTACAGCAGACTTTGGTTTACTTTTACAGTCGTCTTTTTTTTACATTTTCTACAGCCGTCTTTGTTACACTTTCTATGTATAGTGGTTTTTGATACATTTCTATAGCCACCATTACAACAAATTAACAGTCATCTATGTTGCACTTATTACTGTCAACTTTGTTACCCTTATTACTGTCATCTTTGTTAATATTCTACAGTTGTCTTTGTAATACTTCTACTACTGTCTTTCTCACATATCTGACATCCGTCTATTTTACACTTGCTACAGTCGTCTTTGTTACCCTTATTAAAGTCATATTTGTGACACTTTCTACAGCTGCCCTTGCTACACTTCCACAGTCGTCTTTGTTACACATACTAGTCTACAGCCGCTCTTGTTAAATATTTTATAGCCATTTTTGTTACATAATTTACAACAGTCTTTGTTACATTTTAACAGCCTTCTTTGATACACTTTCTATAGCTGTCCATGCTACACTTTCTCTATCCGTCTACGTTACACGTATTACAGGAGTCTATGTTCCACTTTCTACAGTTATTTTCGCCCACTTTCCTGCTTACATTTGATTTAGCCGTTTTTTGTTACGCTTACTTCAGCCGCTTTTTACATTTACTACAGCTGTATTTGTTTCATTTTCTACAGCCGTTATTTCTACACTTACTACAGCAGTCTTTGTTGCATTTACTTCGGCCGTCAATGTTAAACTTCCTACACCTGTCTCTGTTTCACTTTCTAGGTCGTTATTGTTACACTTACTAGAGCTATTCCTTTTATCTTTTCTACAGCCACCATTGTTACACTTTCTAAGGTTGTCTTTGTTGCATTTGTTACAGTCGTTGTTGTTACCCTTCTAAAGCTGCCTTTATGAAACTTTCTACAACCGTCGTTATTACACTAACTGCATCCGTTTGTGTTCCAGCCTCTACTGGTGTGTTTAAAATAGTAGATCCTGTTTTCATTTATTACGATCGCCCTTATCACTCTTTACTACAGCTGATTTTTTTTTTTTTTTTTCCCTTCACAGCTGTCTTTGTTACAGTTACTACTGCTTTCATCCACTTACCAGCAGGCCGTCTTTCAATCTTCATCCTGGCCATGTTTGTTACACATTCTACAGCCGTCTTTGTTTAACTTACTACGGCCGTCTTCTTTTTTTTTTTACTACAACCGTCTTGATCCACCTACTACAGCCGCCTTTTTCTTCTTTCCATAGTCGTTTTAGATACACTTGCTACATTCGCTCTTCGTACAATTTACTACAGCTGCATTTTTCTTATTATCACAGCTGTCCTTGTTACACTAACTACAGCAGTCATACACTTACTACAGCCGCCTTTTCCCTTTAACCACATCCGTCTTTGTTCCACATTCTAAAGCCGTCTTTGTCACGCGTATAACAATCTCTGTTTCATCTTCTTCAAGGACCTCTGCTAAACATTTACCACCACTTTTTACATTACCTTTTACACGACTCTCTATAACTGCGTTTACTGCAACTATTACAACTATTGTCAGAGCTGTTTTGTTATACTTACCACATCCATGTTTGTTACACTGGGTTGCATCACAACATTTTTGACAAGCTATCCGTCCATGCACACGTCCATGCTCTAATGGCCCCGCTCGTTTACCTACTACAGAGGCGGGCAATGTATCCTGGCATTCCTAAAAAACATCAAAGTTTTGTCCTATATGGGTTGCAACACGCGAAAAGGGACATTCGGACATTTGCGTAAAGTGTCATCTCGGATCAGCCTGCGCAGTCCACGCAGGCTAATCCGAGACGGCACTTTACGACTACATTAGATTTTTTCCTACAATAGACCTGTGTGAAACAGAAAATAACATAAAAACGGAAAGTGTCGTTTCGAATTAGCCTGCGCGGACTGCGCACGCTGATCCGAGACGACACTTTACGCAAATGTCCGAATGCCCCTTTTCACGTGTTGCAGGCCATTACGCAAGACATATGCTATTATCTCATTGAATATTTGTACTGAACTATGAATTTCGTTTGATTCGTCCTTTACATGCAAGAAATGTGCCATTGTGTTAATGAATATGTGTAATGAACTATGAAATTAATTTGTGCCGCGCTTTGGCAAAAGGGAGTTTAATGTAACTCCATGACGCACTATACCCAGCAAGTCGTTAGATAATTATGGATTTACAAAATCCAATTTGTCTAATCGGACCACTTTTCGGAAAAATAAAGCCCTTACATTTAAGTTACATTCCTCGGTCCGCTCATAACGGTGAGCGTTTAAACACAAAACACTACATGTATTTAATACTTCTGCCGTACAAAGCCATCTTTGAATATTTTCCTTGGATCCAGCATCTTTGTGGTAATATACAATTCAAGTGCTAAAGAGTTTGTGTGTTAAAACCCTGGTGCTGCCAAAATACTTTTCTAGAGTGATGATAACCATTACAGCAGGAGGATTCCTTTCTTTCTCAAAGTCGAAAGTTGTTTCGTACTGCTAAGGTTAACGGGTAGTGGCTATGAAACTGAGTATATTGTGTTGTACTGGTTGAAAGAAGTCGAGTATCGCAGAGGTAGGTTCAAGCACATATTCACCTTTAAGCGAAAGCGCTGTTGAATTCATTTGATTTAAACGAAAAACAAAGGTATTTAGATCAATGAATTGATCTAAATCACCTCAAATGGTCCTAAGAACGCCGTGACTACACTATTGTTTTCACAATTTTCTAGGGGCGTCATACCCAAGACCCCCACCAGATCTAGCACAATTCAGAATCCACAATAGCCCCTGAGTAGGTGCAGTTGCAGCCGTTACATACTGACTGAAATACCATTGGGAAAAAAAGTGAACTTGACACGGTACAAACACTCAATAAAAACTGGCTTCTGATATTTCAATGGTCGAAAAGTTTTTACAAATAATATGTTGTAATACGGGTAGCAAACTGCCTCTCCATCATAAATATCAATTAATTGGCAAACCTCGGGTGTTCCGTTGATCAAATTCCTCTTCTGTATACCGATGGGTGTTATGTACCCACATCTTACATTTCTTTGCCGAAAGTAGACGGCTTTACTACTCCAAGACTCGTATGACTCCGCTAAAAAACACCACGAGTTGTGCAGTTTTCAATTGAAATCATTCAATTATTCAATATTCGTACATTTCCGTTGACAAAAGCTCATTATTTCATTTGGTTAGCGTTGTTTATTTCCTTTGGTTAGCGTTGTTTATTTCCTTTGGTTAGCGTTGTTTATCAATTTCGATGGAAGTTATGTTGACAGGTTTGAGAAAGGTAAGCAACTTTACTATAGTTGTTGTTGTCGTTGATAAAATCAATTTCAAGGGCCCCGCCATATTTATGATCATGTGCTTTAAGAAACAATGGCGACCTTACGGAATTGGCCGAGTTGTGACGAGTGATACTTTAGCATATTCGACCAATAAAGTTTCAGACGCCTGTCCAATAACTTACGTGAGTACAGCCCTTTGAGAATGACATTTGTCCGTTTAAAACCTCGACTTTGGTGAAACAGGTCTGAAAAATAAGTTGAAAGGTTTGTAGCGAGAACGAGATTCATCTACATGAAACAGAGACGTAAACAATGTGAGGTCTGGTCATGGATCTGAAGAGTCGAATGGTGTAAGCTATTCCTGCTAACTCTTTAAATCTCTTTTAGACTACATAATTGTAGACCTGCCGATATTGAAAGTATCTGCAGACGATGAATTAAATGTCGCTAAAATGACTGACTTTGTATTTGATTTGATTGGGTAGAAAAAAACTTGTGGAAAAAGGAGAAAATGCTGGTCACGAGCATTTTCTCCTTTTCCCACAATGTTTTCAAAAGTCTTCTACCTCATATGTTGCAACACGAGATTACTTCGAAAAGGGGTTAAGTCAGGAGTGAACTTGAGATATTTGTTTCTATTTTCTCTCTTTTTTTCCCACCAATCGAAAGTGTCTATTTCATTAATTTCTCAAAACTCTCAAAATTTCTTAAATTTGTTAAAAAACGTCATCAAATCTCGTCATCTGATTCATTAACTCGATTGCTTGTAGACAGACATGCTAGTTCAAGATCAAATTGGACCAGAAGCCAGGGGTCGCTGGTTCGAATTCTCATATCGGCCAATTCTTCCTGAGGATCGGTGATTGTCCTTGCGACCATGTTATCCTACGGATAACAAATCCCACCATATTTTGCATGTTTACTTTGTCGTCTACAAATGCTTTTAATTTTGATGAGCTGAACATTTAATCGTTTGCTGAAGAGATAGATGGCTTAGACTTCCATTCTTAGTCAATCTGATGCCTAATCTTAAGGTAGTAGACCCCTAATGGAAAACAACTATTTCCACTATAAATTATCCTACAAAATTTGCTATGATTAAAAATGAGTATTATTGTACTACTTTAACCGAGCCACTTTTTTTTTTCCTTCTTAGAATTATCATTTATAAATCTAAAACCATTATATTCTCATTACGAAGGGAGATAATAATTACCTCCCTTTTCAAGAAACTAACAAAAATATCAACAAATAATTTCAAGATAGACATCAAAGGAATTTCTGGCCGGTTAAAAATGTGCAAAAGTATTATATCAGTATAAATCCCTATTAATCAATTAACAAGAAATTTTATTCCATGTTGCACTTGAAGCATTAGGGGTCTACTACCTTAAATTATAGAATTGATTTTAGAATGGCTTGTAAAGAAATTTCAGACCTATAGACCATGTTTTACTTACATGTTCTCCATGATGACACTTCATGAGAGCTGTACAGCGGGCGGGGTCTTTGACGTGTTCGCAATGGTAGCACATTTTAGTGCCTCCCCCGGGCGGCGCGTAGGAACCCCCGATAACTGTAAGAACAATGGCATCTATGAAGACAATTTTCTTTATTATAAACCTATAAATTTCCGGTATAACCCTTGACTAAACGGAAAATTTCAGACATGTCCAAAATGAAAAATAATGCAGACGTCAAAGAAACATGACTTAAACAATGAAGTATGAGTAAGAAACATTGTGGGAGAAGGAGAAAATGCTAGTTAGCATCATTTCTTTCCTTTTCCCACAAGTTTTCAAAAGTTTTTAATCATCAGGGCCGTTAAAACTCGGGTTTGTGTGGTAAAAAGTTAAGTGCATGCATCGCAGTTGGAAAAACGGGACACGAAGGGAAATAAATCCGTATCTACACAGTTACGTTTCTAAATATAGTATGATGACGTATCCCTCGTACGGACTACTTTCAGCTTGGTTTCTGATTTGATTGGTCGATACGTTAGTCTTACGTTTGTAAAATACACCCGCTATTCATTTGAAAATTGGTTTTCACTTTACAAACTAGTATTTGCTTTTATTTCCTACCATTTTCAAATAAAATTGTCTGTGTTTGCAATACTTTATCAGTATAACTTGTATGTAAATGATAAAAGAAATATGATGCTGTAGTAACATAGCTTGGAACAATTTTGACATCTCGCTCTTACTTTGCTCTTGCGAGATATGAAATTTTCCGACGTAGATCAAAGTAAATACAAGCCTCAGAAAGGTTACGACAACATAGCATTTCGTATCTGATTGTAGTAGCGAATCTATGAGTAAACCTCGAAAAAAAAAAGACCATCCATTTAGCTGGGAGCTGAAGGAGTAAGTCAACTGCTGTACGTGGCATGTCGGACACCAATGCTAAGGTCATTAGATGTAGGGCCTATTAGGTGATAATTACTGAAATAACGGGCATTCTTAGCTTCCATTTACTGTCATAACATTCGAGTAACACTGTTACCAAAATAATCCGGGAAGGGCAAATCTCGTATTTCCTGACTGAAATTGCACGTTTCATTCAGTTGGTGATCTGATGGTATATCGATGCCTTTTACTAAACTCTCGTGTTTATTTCGTTATTCATTAACCTCTCTCAAACAAACGCACACGTTTCTTGACAAAATTAACCATCCATAGTCTTGTATGAGACTGTGGAAAGCGAATTTCAGGCTAATTTCCTCAATACACAAGAACCTATGCCCTAACATTCGAGAGATTATCCGGCACATACACATACAGAATATACTGAGAAAATGTAGTGGAAGAAGATAGACTACATACCCATACTGAATACTAGAATGACATACAAAAACATGGTGTTAAATTTCAAACGACTACAGCTCTAAAAGACTGTACAGAGTGGCCGCAACATGTGACCTTTCTTATCAAAATCAGTGAGGATCGGTTATGTTATATTATTGTTGAATGAGTAACGAACACTAATAAATATGTCATGTAGAACATGAACCTGTTGAACACTCTGAACTACTTTAAGTTAGGTCTGTACATGCACTTTTTGGCGCAATTCATGTCTGAAATCATGTCTTTGTTGCCAAGAAAAGGTAAAGGAGAAGTTAGTCTCATACAGACTGATTCCTGCTGTCAATCAAACAAAGCCTTTGGCCAATACGTAGTTTTTCAATGCAAAAATTAATTAGTTATTTGAAGATACATCCTTACATCTAGAGAGAGAAAAATCCTGTTAAAACTTGGAAGTGTGTAAAATGGCTCGGCTGTGTAAACACAGATAAATTACCAATGTATATGGTGTAAGGGATAGAAAAACACAAGGGATTTGTCCTTATTTAAAACCGGAAACGACAACAGCGATTGCTTTGAAGGCCTCCAAAAGATGAAATGCATTTTTTATCCGTCGTAATTTGTGCAATCTTGCTGCCATCAGGGGTAACATGGCATGATGATACAATAATGATTTTGGTTTCATAAAATAAGGATGAAACTGGTTAAAAACTGGCTGAAAACTGCCTGAGAACGAGTGAAGATGTATCTTTAACCCTTGCAGGCAAAGCCATAAACGAAGCGGAGGGGGGGGGGGGTGCTTTGGCGGACGGCATAGATCAAGATCGGACCACACAGAATGTGCAGTCTGATCTTACATATACATATATACCGTATACTTATTTGGTCAACTCTTTAAGCCTTTACCACACAATGCCGACTTTTAACGACCCTGAAGAAGATGCCTTTTGAAAACATTGTGAAAAAAGGAGAAAATGCTGGTAACCAGCATTTTCTCCTTTTCCCACAATGTTTTCTACCCTATCAAACAAAAATCGCATTATTAAGCCACATTGAAATTGTCGTCTGCAAATGCTTTCAATTTGGACAGGTCTAAAATTTTGTGTGGTAAAGGGTCAAGATAAAATCTGCCTGGGTTTTGTGGCATTGTACGTTCAGCCGTCGACAGAGTTCGAGTTTATATAATTGGTGATAAAAGATTCAAGTCAGCTGGTTACCATCATGCTAGCGACCTGTAAATTGGTTTAGCATAGACAAATCGGGTTAGAAATCGTCAAATTCCTAGTGAGTTGATGATTTTACCTAAACTCCTATCCTGCTAAATAACTCAAATGAAATTTTCAATTTGATAGTAAAAACCCAAATATTGCTATTTTAAAGTTAAGTTTTGTGGAATAATATCTCCTTATCGGACAGTGTAGATCCAAGATCAGACTGCATGTTCCGTGCAGTCTGATCTTGATCTACATTGTCCGCGAAAGGTCAGTGAGTCGCGCTTAGCGGCCTAAGGGTTAATGCATCTAACTTATCCGGCAAGAGAAGAGTTCTGCACTTGCTGGTTGGTTTATATTATATAACTGAGAAATTTAGAATTTGTAGCTTTTTTTATGTCAAATACCCTTTTTTACTACCTTTAAAAATATTTGCTCACAAGTTGGTGTATGTGCTAATTGGAAAAATTACAGTCATCATTCTGTATGCAATATTTTGGTAAGGGACAGATTCGCGAGTTAAACCATTAAAGAAGAAAACACACGAAATGCAACAGAAATTTTCAGTTTTTAATGATATAAAACATAACATTATCACTTCATATTGTATATCTTCCCGCATAGTCATACAACACAAACAAGAGGGCCAAGATGGCCCTGGATCGCTCACCTGAATTTTTTAGAGGACCATAACCAACTTTTTTTAAAGTATTGAAATTTTGGAAACAAAATCAGTATTTTGCCAAGCAATTATAAAAAGGTCACCTGTAAAAATCATTTCAAAATCTGTCACCACCCCTACAATCATCACCACAGCCATGTTTTTGACGAATCAGAATTCTGCAAATAAATTTTAGGATAGGTCACCCAAAGACCTTATCTTGAACAAGAGGACATGCCCGATAGTGGCTAAAAATATGAAGTTGAACAAGAGCACCTCATGAGAGTGCCAATGATTGGCTGTTGGAACCTTGCTGGATAGTAAAATAAAATTCCAAATCGCAAAAGGGGCATAATTTGGACAAAACAATTTTGGAGTTAACTGCCCTTGTTGTATGGGTTGCTTTTTACTAGTGAACAATTATTCCGAGTTTTAAGTACATGTGTTGAGTGGAAGCAGAGATATAACAAAATGTCGAAGTTTTTGCATAACAACAACGCAGATGACGCCAACTGGGCTATGTCAATACCTCGATGTTTTCTTTGAAAACAGCTAAGCTAAATAAGGGGTATAATATAAGGATCATTTCTGTGAAATAACTTCAAAATCTGAATAGTGGTTTCAGAGAAGACAAAATTTTTAAGAATTTCTTCATGTCCTCTGAGAGCAAATAGCTTCCACCCACCACAGCCATGTTTCTTGACAGATCAAAATTTCGCGAATAATTTTCAAAAGGGGCGCCTAAGGAACATTTCTGCGAAATTATTTCAAAATCTGACCAGTGGTTTAGGAGAAGAAGAATTTCAAAGAATTTCTGTAAGTCCATACAGTGCAAAGATGCCCATCCCCACCCACGCCATGTTTTTCGACGGATCAAAATTACACAAACAAACTTTAAAAAGGGTTACCCAAGGAACATATCCTTGAAATTATTCCAAAATCTGACCAGTGGTTTCAGAGGAGAAGATTATCAAAGAATTTCTTGGAAAATTCCATTTGGCTGCCATGGCAACCTGAGTTTTTGATGAATCAAATTCTGTGAACAATTTTCAAAGGGGACGTCCCAAGGAACATTCCAGCCAATTTTGGTCCAAATCGGCCAAGCGATTTGGGAGGAGAAGATGTTTAAAGAATTGTTGAACCGCTGGACGCCAAGGGCCTCCCCCCCCTCCACAACGGCCATGTTTTTTAACGGATCAAAATTTCGCGAACAATTTTCGAAAAGGGTCACCCAAGGAACACATCTGTGAAATTATTTCAAAATCTGACCAGCGGTTTCAGAGAAGAAGATTTTTAAAGAATTTCTTGGAAAATTCCATTTGGTTGCCATGGCAACCAGAGTTTTTGATGAAATCAAATTCTGTGAACAACTTTTAAAGAGGACCTCCCAAGGAACATTCCAGCCAAGTTTGGTCCAAATCAGCCAAGCGGTGTAGGAGGAGAAGATGTTTAAAGAATTGTTGACACCGCTGGACGCCAAGAGCCCCCCCCCCCACCTCCACCACGGCCATTTTTTTCGACGGATCAAAATTTCGCGAACAGTTTTTGAAAAGGGTCACCCAAGGAACATATCTGTGAAATTATTTCAAAATCTGATCAGCGGTTTCAGAGGAGAAGATTTTTATAGAATTGTTGACACCAATGGACGCCAAGAGCCCCTCCCCCCCCCTCCCCCCTTCCACCACGGCCATGTTTTTCGACGGATCAAAATTTCGCGAACAAATTTTGAAAAGGGTCACCCAAGGAACACATCTGTGAAATTATTTCAAAATCTGACCAGCGGTTTCAGAGGAGAAGATTTTTAAAGAATATCTTGAAAAATTCCATTTGGTTTCCATGGCAACCAGAATTTTTGATGAAATCAAATTCTGTGAACACTTTTTAAAGAGGACCTCCTAAGGAACATTCCAGCCAAGTTTGGTCCAAATCGGCCAAGCGGTGTAGGAGGAAAAGATGTTTAAAGAATTGTTGACACCACTGGACGCCAAGAGCCCCCCCCCCCCCCACCTCCACCACGGCCATGTTTTTCGACGGATCAAAATTTCGCGAACAATTTTTGAAAAGGGTCACCCATTGAACACATCTGTGAAATTATTTCAAAATCTGACCAGCGGTTTCAGAGGAGAAGATTTTTATAGAATTGTTGACACCCATGGACGCCAAGAACCCGCCCCCCCCATTGGACGCCAAGAACCCCCCCCCCCCCCACTTCCGCCACGGCCATGTTTTTCGACGGATCAAAATTTCGCGAACAGTTTTTGAAAAGGGTCACCCAAGGAACATATCTGTGAAATTATTTCAAAATCTGACCAGCGGTTTCAGAGGAGATTTTTAAAGAATTTCTTCTAAAATTCCATTTGGTTGCCATGGCAACCAGAGTTTTTGATGAAATCAAATTCTGTGAACAACTTTTAAAGAGGACCTCCCAAGGAACATTCCAACCAAGTTTCGTCCAAATCGGCCAAGCAGTTTAGGAGGAGATGTTTAAAGAATTGTTGACGCCGCACGATGGACGACGGACGACGCACGACGGACACAGCGTGCCCTAAAAGCTCCCCTCGAGCACGTTGTGCTCAGGTGAGCTAAAAATGGTTTTCAATTTAACACGAAGAAAAGCTGTCGGTGTAGTCAACACCGATGGCTCACATTCTGGGTTTCTACCTAAGTGACACCCTTAACCTGAGTTAGTAACTTTCATGGAGAAATACTGACGTAAACGTTTATTTCAGGATTGTGGTCAGCCACAATCCAAACAATAGTAGGATTAATAATTCAGATATACCGCCCAGACCACGAGACCTTAACCTAATGATGGAGCACTGGCCAATCTTGTTTGGATCATGTAGTATTTGGAAGCGTCCCACAAACTGTTGCAAAACTCAGTGCTTTCAAGAATCATTAAGAATTGGACTAACAGTTCTCAGAACTATGATTTATCCAAAGACATACGTCAAAGAGCCGACGGTGCAAAGCGGATATAGATTATGGACACACTGAATATGAGCCATGCTCTGGCAAAAGAGGGCTTAATGTTTCTCCGTGATCCATGACAACAAACAAGTCATCACATAATTATGGATCCATAAAATCCATTTTGTGTAACAAAGTGAATCATGAGGTACAACGGCTCTTTGACATGCAGAAAAATTACCAAAAGCAAAAAGTTTCGGCCCAGGTCAGCCTGCGAAGGCTGAGCTGGGCTAAAACTTTTTTTTAGATGCATTAGGCCCCCTTTCACAGAGCATGGCTCATATTAATTAAATGGTATTATCTGGCAAGTTCACAATTATCAGTGAGTGCAACATTGAGTTTGGTAGGCATTATTTTTTCAATGTATCAATGTCGTATATTTACAATTTTTGCAGGGTCGAAAACTGTACCGTTCTTCTTTTGAAACGTTTTAAAAATATGATTAGATCATGTCCTACATGAGGGTTAAACATGTACATCTTTTTTTTTTATTATGTCCTACAGACGGCTTTATGTGTTGTACAGCCGAAAACTTAAAAACAGTGACTATTACAACTGGCAAGAGGAGAAATTGCTCGTAACGAGCACTTTCTCAATTTGCCACAAAGGTTTTCTTTTGTTCGTGTATTATTTGTGTACTAAACTTTTCCTTAAATTGATTTTTTCCAAGTTCATCTGCGGCAAATTTGTATAAGGAGGTAATGGGGTCAGGCGGTCTACTTTTTCTAATCTCCCGATATCTTCAAACTGGTCCCCTACTTACAGCTATTGAAACAAAACTGTTTCGGTACCATTTCTTTCCGTAAGCGTTTGACCCTTAAACCTTTCACAGAGCTGGGTTCGTATTCACAAACCATTCTAAAGTATATTCAAATTCTTATACTGAAGACGTTTCTAAATTTGAAAGTAATTTTGATTGGCTAAACCATTGGTTTAGCCAATCAGAAATTGTGTTACTTTCAAATCCAGGAAAGTCTTGAGAATAGGCAAAGAATATTCTTAAGAATGGTTGTGAATATGGTGAAAGAGTAAACATCTGACTCACTGTGAAAAAATTCGCACGATAATTATATGAACATTGAAATGGAGGCAGAAATACTGGAGGCAGAAAAATTTCAGGGTTGCTGAAATCAATATATAATTAATCAACAGCCAGAAGCAGACTAAACATGTCCAAAACTCAAAAAAAAACAATCTGAAAGATAAGTAGGAGTGGAAAATGTATAAACAAGAAACCATGGGAATGGATTTTAGGATTTTATACTTTATGGTTATAGTTATGAAGATATTGTATGAAAAAAATGTTGTACATGAACCATTTTATGTACAGAATACATTATGACAGTTGGCCTGTAACATGCGAAAAAGGGCTTTCGGACATTTGCGTAAAGTGTCGTCTCGGATCAGCCTGCGCAGTCCGCACAGGCTAATCCGAGACGACACTTTACGTCAATATTAGATTTTGTCCTATAGTAAGCTTGTATGAAACAGAAAATCACACACGATCAGAAAGTGTCATCTCGGATTAGCCTGCGCGGAATGCGCAGGCTGATCTGAGACGACACTTTACGCAAATGTCCGAATGCCCCTTTTCGCCTGTTGCAGGCCATGTACAAGCACATAAACATGAGTATTTAATATAGCACCTTTAAATTATCTTTAACAGTAGAGTACGTGTTTACTGTCATGTGTAATTACGATCAAATTTTCCGCTGATGACGAATTCTTGCAGTCTCATCCTAACTCTTGACCGGCAACAAAATCATAGATCCATACAAATTGAAAGCATCTACACAGCATTGTTCAGTAAAAGGCTAATCTACACTGTCTGCAAAATACAATTTTACCTCTTTCCAACACTACAAAAATCAAGACTCAACCAAATTCAAAGCATTTGCAGGTGACAGATTTAATGCAGCACAAAAGATGACTTTAGTCGTTGAAATAGTCGAAAACACTGTGGGAAAAGTAGAAAATGCTGATTACCAGCATTTTCGCCTTTTTCAACAGTGTTTTTGAAAGCCCTCTTAGCTTATAGCGCCGGATTTTGTGGTAATGGGTTTACCCTTTTTATCTTGATATGGCACAGTATAAGTTTTTGATGTAGTCAGTGAAGATCAAGATCAGTCTACATTGGAGCTACATTCTCTGGCATTTCCAAAAATCCTGATCTAAACAGTCTTGAAAATGGAACATTTTTTTGGTCTTTTTTTCCTCGGATCAAAAATATTCATTTCATTTCATAATTTAGCATATTGTGGTAACACCATATGGATTATTTCGACTTGATGAAATCTAAGTAGAACACACAAAGATTATAAGATATAAAGGGAAATGACTTTCATATACATTTTATCATTTGTTTGCTACATTCTCCATTATTTCAACTGATTTTCGAAGGTTTTTTATGGATTTCAGAAATTCACAAACACAAGGGGGGTATTCTCGGGTTCATGGAATAATATTTCATTTGATTGTATGATGTTTAACATCACTTTCATCATCATTTTAGTTATAAGAAAAGAATTGGCCGAGCTGTGGATTTGAACCAGTAATATTCCATTACTAAACTAAACTTCCAAATTTTTAGACTTGATTAAATTGAAAGCATTTGCAGACAAAAAAATCAAATTCAATTCAAAAATTGAAATGTGTAGACCTATGGAAGGGCTGAAAACACTATTGTAACAGGAGAAAATGCTGGTTACAAGCATTTTCTCTTTTCCCACCATGTTTTCTACAGCCATCTTCTTCAGGGTTGTTAAACTCACAATTGTTAGGTTTTAAGTTTAATTTCATCATTATGACCTTTTTTTCAGGACAATCATTAGAAGTGTGTCACTAAAACAAATGATAATATTGATTTTAGCAAAAAAATATTCTTTTGTCAAGATAATTCTGATCAGTACTGTAGCGAGTACCAACAACAAAGCCTTTAACATGGAATGTTCATGATATCAGAATTTGAAGAAACCCTTCTCATCTTGACGTTTCATTTCAAGCAACACTAAGCAAAATTTACACAGTACACTTTAACCCTTACATAACAGTCCTGTTTTTTAACAACCCTGAAGAAGAAGGCTTTAAAAAACACTGTTGGTATAGGTAAAAATTCTGGACACCAGCATTTCCCCTTTTCCTCAAGAAATTTCACCTTTTCAAATATGAATTCTGTTATCAGACCATATATATTTTGTCATATGCAAATGCTTTCACTATCGTAAAATTTGTCGTTTGAAAAAGAGTTAAAGTTTATTTTGTAGTTGGACCCATCTCCAGATCATATGATGGTGGACCTGCTGGGTTGTGTGGCTTCACCAAGGTTGGGCTCAGACTCTGACCTAGGCACTTGTTTGGGCACACTGTAAAATAATTTACCTACATAAAAAAATGTTCAGGTATTGCATTTATCATCCCTTCAAAATTCAACTGTTAATTGCAAGGCTAGCCATCTGATTAGCTACTTATTGCCTTTGTGCTTAGAAAGTTCCTTTTCTTGGATCAAATCCAATCTATGTAATATTCTGAGACAGTCTGCTTTAACTTCCTTCTGTCAGTCACTGTTTATACACCCAAAAATGCAAATACTGCACAAGTTCAAGTAATATGTTAGTAAACACTCACAAAAACTGTTTCAAGTTGGTTATCTTCCAATCCATGGATCTTATTGATTGAAAATCATTTTTTTTTTTTTTTATTAGTGCTCTAACATTTAAAAAACAACTTCTTCATTACTTTTTTTCCCTGTCATTTTATTACAACAACTTGCCAACAAAACCTATAAACTTTCAGAGAAGTTGAGGAGTAGATTTCATAGAGCTGTGACAATTTCCTCATTTTTGAGGCAAGTTTACCGCTTATAAGAGTGTGAGAGAAAACAATCTGCTGCCATGCATAGGAATATATCTGAACTCGAATACTTCTTATAAAAAGAGCTATTATTTCATGCTTTCCGGTAGGTTATCGAGAAATATCGGTGAAATATTTTTCGATATTTCACGGTTACGACCAGTGAAAATACAGATGTTTATATTCTAACTCTTCAATTAAAGGCAGAAATAGTTGTTCCCGCGCACTAGTTACCTAGGTAAAATGCGTGTGCCTCACAACCAGATGGAAGTAATTTATCTTACATTTCTCGCGCTTGACGCAATATTGTAATGCGTTGCTATGTGGAGGGGGTACGCCACAGGGAATAACCAAAAAAAACTGTACTGGATTTTGATTAAGTTCCCCCCAGAAAGGGTTAAAAGCATAAAATAAATAGAATATTTGGTTTTTTTGGTGAAAGATCGAAATTTATTTCATTGAGTGAACATCATCGGTAATATTTTCACGAGTGGCGCAGCCACTTGTGAAAATATTAAAGATTATGTTCACTTGATGAAATAAATTTCAGTATTTCACCGTAAAAAACAAATATTCTCTATTTAATCCTTTATTGTACAAGCTGAGTTACAGATCAACTTAAAATGCCAGAAATGGGAAATACGTGAAGGAAAGGAATCATCTCCATTCAATGGTGTGGAAAGGATTCTGTGTGAAGGAGAAACTGATTATTACAAGCAAATGCACCTTTTACCAAAACATTTTACAAGCGTAAGAGTAATATTTGAACAAAAATATGCAGTGTTCTGCCAAGGATTTTAAAAAGTAGTGACAAATGTCTCACTCATCCAGAAAAGTTTGATACATTTTTAAAAATTCAGGGTCAAAATTTAGTATGCATAAAATTGGTTTAAAAATAAGAAATTGAAATTACTTCCCACAATACCCATACTTGTTAATTGCTATGTTCTCTTTCACTAGCCAAAATGTGGATTTAAATGCAACTAGCCAAACACGGCTGATTTTTTCTCAATGAAACTTTCCCTACCATAGTTTTCTTAAAATCTCCCTGAAAAGACTCGGCCATGACAGGTGATCTACGATAGACATTCTTTGCACGTCGTACATGGAGTAGTACTTCTGAAGTTGCATTTTTTTTTTTTTTTTTTCATAAATGCGTACTTTTTAGTTTTTTTAAACACATTTTACAACCCATAAAGTTGTTGTCGCGATCATATTCCAACGAAGAATATTCTTTTAACTACTAAAAACTGTCGTACAGGTATTTTTTACTATCTTCCGACTATGTTGATTGAGTGGGCATCAGAACATTATCGGACTTTGAGCTCTGACTGTTGGTATGCTTTGGCTTGCCATAGAAGCTTAGGATAATACCTGGCTTTTTCGCCATGGCGACGAAACCATGTTCCTACTGAGATTGCAGAAGATACTACGTTATGAAAGTAAAGTACACGATAAATAGTTGTTTGTTTTTTTCGGTCTGCATCCAATCAAATTTCATTTTGCATGTACGCACTTTCGGCGCCATGAAAAACTAAATTGTAATAGTTACGCGGCTGATTCTACAATTTTTGATATGCGACAAAAATCGCCTTTTACCAATTTTTTCTGCGACATTTTGAATTTTTTAGCGAGAAAATCGTAAATACGCGGCCTCAGCAGAACACTGAATATGTTAAAACTGATGCCAAGTGACTTCAATAGAAATATCCAAAATGCAAAAATCAAGTATAACTAAAATAATATTATATTTCCATTGCGAGAAAAAACAAAGGGGCAATATATTAAGTTTAATTTCATGCTTTCAAACCTTTCTTTCAAAGAAGCAGAATTGTCACTAAAAGGTGAATATTGAAATACCTTGATGAGTGCTTTTAATAAAGAAGGGCGATATCCAAAACTTATGATCAATATCCCTCAAAAAAATGATAAGTTAACTGGAGATAACTCTTCAGAATTCAAAAGCCAACATTGTATGGAATTGTACAAAGTTTCAATACAATGATCGTAAAGTATTCCTTTTGCTGAGGTATAAAGAACTTTCCAAAAGTAAGTAAAATCCGAAGTAAAACAGACAAACCTCAGTTTTTTGTCCTCAGACATAAGGCTTTCCTTGCTGACTGATGTGGGGATCTGTCGTCTGTTCTTTGCCCTATATGGTGCAGAGGGTGGAGGCATCATCTCTTTGTCTTTTGAGAACTGTAAAAATTAAATTGTCAACAATAAGTGAATTTTTTCACCTTAAAAAGAAAACACATTTAAGTGTATTTAATATATGTACAAAAAGTTGTGATAGCTGCATATTCCAACCTATCTTAACTCTTTACTAAACAATCCTGTGTTTAAATGACCCTCAAGAAAAAGAATTTTGGAAAAAATAGTGGGAAAAGGAGAAAATGCTGGAAACAAGCATTTTTTCCTTTATTTTAATGTTTCCTAACCTTCCAAATATGAATTTCAATTTTTGAGCCACATTCATTTTGTCGTCTGCAAATGCTTTCAACTTGTAGCGCAGTCAGTAGTGTACAGGACTAAAGAACAGGGTGTCACAGGTTCAATCCCAGGCTCGGCCAATTTCTTTCTTAGGATTGATGATAGTCATTGCGACAAGATTCATTCCTCTCTCACTGCTGATCATTGTTTCCATGATGGTTATGTGGGAAAGCAGCCAGTAGCTTGGAAAGAATATTGTGCAGAGCACTGGTAAAAGAAACTCCAGGAAAGCATGGATAGGTGCACTGGCTGCCGCGATATAACTGAAATAATCTTGAAAATGGTGTTAAACACCATATAATCAATAAATCAATCTTTCAACTTAGACAAGTCTAACATTTTGTTGTTTGGTAAAGAATTAAATCAGCATCTACAGGACATTCAAAAATGTTTGCTTCATACTGGACCTGGTGGTTGTTTAGTACAAGAGCATTTCAACATATTTGGCTTCTCTGGGATCTCAATATATGCTTAACGGTTTATCAAATGACAAAAAGTTTAGGTTGTTCAAATTGAAAGCATTTGCAGAATGCAATTATATTTGGCTAGAATTATGAGAAATGGCTTTGAAAAAGTAGAAAACAGCATGGGAAAAGTAAAAATATGCAGATTATCACACTGTTTTCAAAAGCTTTTTTTCTCAGGATTATGCTGTATGGACTTTATACAGGCTACTCGCTTAACTCTTTACCAAACAACAAAATGAAAGACCTGTTCAAATTGAAAGCATTTAGCAGTAGACAAACTAAATGTGACTCAGAATTGAAATTTATTTTTTGGAAGGTTAGAAATCACTGTGGGAAAAGGAGAAAATGCTTGTTACTAGCATTTTCTTCTTTTCCTACAATGTTTTCAAAAGTCTTCTTCCCCAAAGTTGTGAAAAGTCGGGACCGTTTGGTAAAGGGTTAATAGGACCACAAAGACAAGTTTCTTCTGTTTTTTTGTTTTTTTTTTTGTCTCAACATATCATATCATATAGAGAGACTGGAGTCTTTCCCACTTCTTCATTTGTTCAAACTGGATTCATATTCACCAAGAAATAAGTTCTTACAACTTATACTAATCTCTCTCAATTCTGCTTCCTGTGAACTACACCAGTACTCCCGCTGAATGTGTGGGCCAATGAACAATCCCAAAGTTGAAACCCGCTCCCAGGTCTCGAACTCGGGACCTTGTAGTTACCTCACAACCACAGGCACCACACATTCTTCAGAACATTGTTAGTCTTATTCTCCAATGTTTTGAAAATTTAAATGTAACATAACTTCTGACTGGTTAAGATTTGGTTTAGCCAATCAAAAACGATTTAGCCAATCAGAAGTTGAATTACTTTCAAAATTACAAAATTTTGGCGAATAAGATTGAGAAAGTTCTTAAGAATGGTCGGTGAATAAAGGCCCTGGATGGCTTGTTTAACCCGTTACAAAATGACAAAATTCAAAGCATTTGCAGGCAACAATTCAAATGTGGCTAAATTGACAGAATTAGTTTTTGACAGGGTGGAAAACATTGTAGGAAAAGGAGAAAAAGCTGGTTTCCCACAGTGTTTTCAAAAGTTTTCCATGTTAGGGTCATTAAAACTGGGTATTGTGCGGCAAAGAGTATGCGGGTGCCAGAACTCAGCTGCGGTTGCTTGATTCTCAGTGAAAATTATAAGTTGAAAACAGGGCATAACTGTGTCAAAAATACATTGATAGTTACCTGCACTTGGTATATAGGTTCCCCTTTTGGTAGTTAACAAGATGTCAAAGTTTGAAGTAAATCTCTTCAGTAATTAGAGAGATAATGTAAAAGATTTCGCACAACACTGATGCAGAAAACAAAAGCAACAATGACGCCAGGGCTATGACAATAACCCGCCGTTTTCTCCGAAAACATCCGAGCCAAAAATCTGCTATCAAAGAGCATTACATAGCTTACTGATCCTTTTCTGTTTGAAATAGGTGATGGTTCTGCACTGTTTCTAGGAGACACAGATGGAGATGACCTTGGAGTGACACTTCCACCACTCAGATCCTCTGTTGACCCCCAGCTGGAGCGGATCACGGTCTTTTTCATTGCACCTGACGAGGCTTGGATCAGAGATTTTATTGCACTGCTCCTGTTGCTTCTCCTCCCACTTGTGTTCCTCATAAACTCATTGCTATCGGACCTTCCATAAGCTAAAACACAAATAACAAGGAAAGGCAAATAAAAAACAACAAGGCAAAATGAGACTATTACTAAGCATAATACTTGGTAGCTAAGCCCTTTACCTGACAGTAACATGTTTCTAAACCCTGAGGAAAAAGCCTTTTGAAAACATTGTGGGAAATGGAGAAAATGCTGGTAACCAGCATTTTCTCCTTTGCCCTTAATCTTTTCAAAACCTATCAGAGAGAAAAAATCCATTTAGTTGAGCCACATTAAATTTGTGACCTGCAAATTCTTTAAAATGAGAATCTAAAAGCCTTCTGCTAAAAAGTAAGGCAAGGCTATAAAAAGTTAAAGTGCAACTATTATCAAATACAAATGCTACAGAGGAGAAACATTTGAGAGAAAAGAATACATTTTTCTTGAGCAAGAAGGAAACCATTGTGAGAAAATGTACTATCTCAGCTTTTGTAAGATTGTCTTGCAAAAAACAGTTTTACATGGAGTTGGTTTTATTTTCCTGAAATCCTCTTCTCTCAAATCAGTCCTTTGAAAATTAAACTTTTTCTGAATAGAATTAATTGCTGGTTTCACCAAGCTCTCATTAAGCTTTTCGGTCAATCAAAATCTTTTTGTTTAACCCTTTACCACACAGTCACGACTTTTAACGACCCTGAAGAAGATGTCTTTTGAAAACATTGTTCGAAAGGAGAAAATGCCGATAACCAGCATTTTCTCTTCTTCCACAATGTTTTCTCCCCCATGATAGACAGATTTCATATTTTGCATTACATTTAATTTGTTGTCTGCAAGTGCTTTCCATTTGGATAAGTCTAAAATTTTGTTGTCTGGTAAAAGGTTAAGGCCATTTGAGTTTTAATAACCAGTAAGTAAAATGAACATTTTCAGACAAGAAAAAAGACAAAAACTTTGCAATGTTATTGTTTTAGGCCGAAATACTCATCAAAGTAGCTAAAACTTTTGCCGCAAGATCTGACATCTTGTTTAGAAAGCAAGTCTGGTCTTCATCAATACCATGCACAATTTCAAGCCTTCTATGATTCAAAATCAATATTCTATTTTTCATCAGAAAATCAGATACACCAGTAAATGGAATATACATGCTCTCAGATATATACAAAGACATCAATGTGCATGTGCTCAGATACATACGACATCAAAATTTAAAAATGGTATCAATGTATGGCAAAAGTAAATGAAAAAGGTTGCTTGATTGTATGGTTTTTAATGCCGTTTCAACATTACATTATTTCAGTTATATCACGGCAGCCAGTGCAGCTATCTATGCTTTCCTGCAGTTCTTTTTACCAGTACTTAGCACAATATTCTTTCCGAGCCACTGGCTGCTTTCCCACATAATCATCTTCAAAATGATGGTCAGCGGTGAGAGAGGAATGAACCCTGTCGCAATGACTCTCGTCAATCCTCAGAAAGAAATGGATCAGACCAGGGACCTCCTGTTCTCAAGTCCTGTATGCTACTGACTGAGTTACAGGAACTCGCCACATGAAAAAGGAATATAATTATTACATACCTATTTTTGAACTGAGGCGACTTGAAGCTAACAATTCTGAAAAATAGATGAACCATAGGTGAAACAAGTAGTCTAAGTATTATAATTCATGTATCTAAACTACAATTCAAATATTACAATATGCTGATGACTATTTTATCCTAAAGCAGATCATTTTTGAAAACATGTCCAAATGACAAAAAACTGATAAAGAGCATTTTCTCCTTTTTCCATAATATTTCTGATTGTACAGAGACAAATTTCATAATTGGATCTCATTCAACTTGTTATCAGCAAATACTTTCAATTTGGGCAAGTCTGTGTGGTAAAGAGTTAACTCAAGTTGATAATCCCCATTTTTTCAAGGATATTTTTCAAGACATTGGGTTTAGTTACACTCACTTTAATACAAAGAGCAACTTACACACTTTGGCAGCTAGGAAAGACAGAGACCAGACTGCAGAAGACACTAGTCTAGTCTTAAATGTACACTGATAAATATTGTAAGATTTTCAGAATCGGGATTGAAATTGCAACATTTCGTGATATTTTTCCATTCAGAAATCTCATACTTATTTCTTTTTTATTCATATGAAACAATTCCTACATTTGCCTCTTTTTGTTTATCACTAATCACGATATATGTTTAAGGCATAATTTTTTCAAATGTTCTGACAAGTCCCAAAGACTAGATGTACAGTAAGGAAAAAATGCTTTTGTTCTGTTCTAATGTAAAAACAAGTGTTTGTTTTGCAGCTTTAAAAAGGTCTAATATGATAAAAAAAAAAAAGCAGTTCCTTTTCAGTTTTGAAGAAGCAAAGTGTTTTCAAGGAAGAAATACACTGTTTTTTGAAGGTGAACAAATAGATGTGTACTGGAAATACATCAAACATCCATGCATGTACGTACATACACTAACCAATTCTGACTTAACCCCTTACAAACCAATCCTGTTTTGACAACCCCAAAATAGAATGCTTTTGAAAACATCATGGGAAAAGGAGAAAATGCTGTTGATCGGTATTTTTTCCTTTTACCACATTGTTTTCTAATTCTTTCAAAGACAAATTCCATTCACTACACCACATCTAATTTGTTGCTTGAAAATGCTTTCGAGTCAAAGAAGTCTACAATGTTGTTGTCTGGTAAAGAATTACAATGAACAGTGTAATTCTAAGACTACCAATTTGATTTTTGCCAAGATGTTGCTATCAGCAACTTAGATAGAGAGCCCACAAGTTTGTAAGTAGAATAATATTCCTTCATGCAGCTACAGCCCTTTCTTTGGTATACTGACCATATTTCAGACCTATATCATTCACTAACTAGTTCAAAGGCAACAAAGAACAAATCTTTGAAAGGAAAACAAAATATTATATGAATCATCTGGTGAACCACTGAGTGAAAAGATAATCCACTTGTAGGTTTTGGTATGCTTTAAAATGTATCAATTGTAATAGATCTACTTGTAGGTTTTGATTTGCCATAAGGTGTGTCACATGTTCTAGTAGCTGATTTTAGTGTAAATGTATCACTTGATAAAGATCTGCTTGTAGGTTTTGGTATGCCTAAAACATATCACTTGTTCTGGATCTACTGAAACATTTTAGTATGCCAAAGACATATTACTTCTACTAGATCTACTTGTAGGTTTTGGTATGCCTAAAACATGTCACTTGTTCTGGATCTACTGAAAGGTTTTGTATGCCAAAGACATATTACTTGTACTAGATCTACTTGTAGGTTATGGTATGCCTAAAACATATCACTTGTTCTGGATCTACAGAAAGGTTTTTGTATGCCAAAGACATATTACTAATGAACTACATCTACTTGTAGGTTTTCTTATGCCTAAAACATATCACTTGTTCTAGATCTAATTGTAGGTTTTGGTATGCCAAAAACATATTACTTATACTAGATCTGCTTATACATTCTGATATGCCTCAAACATATCACTTGTTCTGGATCTACAGAAAGGTTTTGGTATGCCAAAGACATATTACTAATGAACTAGATCTACTTAAAGGTTTTGGTATGCCAAAAACATATCAATTGTTCTAATCTACTTGTAGGTTTTAGTATGCCTACAATGTATCACTGTAATAGATCAACTTATTGGTATTGGTACGCCATAAAATGTATCGCTTGTACTACATCCAATAGTAAGTTTTTGTATGCATAAAATGTAGCATTTTTATCATAGGTAGGTTTTTATTTGACAAAAAAATAACCTGTAGGGTAATAGGTTTCATTCCATTTATTTTCAGCCATTTTAATGGTAAATGATATCTAATACATGTATTTAGGGGTATCTAATTACCGAACACTTATATACATGTATTTTATGAAGTAATCATGTACCAGATTCAAAATGAATCCATTTGTACCAGACACAAGAACTTTTTGTCATGTTAGGTGCTTTGTTTCATACTACCCTGCCTAGGATCAACAGACTTTATAAAACCAAAGAATATTATAATCATATACTAAAATATTCTTTGAAGAGAAATACAGTCCAGAAAGTTTTGAAAAGAAGTAAACTCCAGAAAGAAAGTGAATTTGTGAGGAAATTGCTTGTGATATTGAGCAATTGCTACACCAGTTACAGTGTTTCAAAGCCTCTGGAGCACCAAAATGCCTTATTCAAAGTAAGAAAGATACATGAGACAATAACATTTCATGCAAGATAACAATTCAAGATACGACAAAGAAGGTTGGTATCTACCAATTTTTTTTTAAGTACACATTTGGGCCATATCCTGGCAATAGAGGGTTTAATGCATCTCCATGATACATGATACCAAGCAGATCACATAATTATGGATCTATACCATATATTTTGTCTAAAACCAACTGAAATTATGAGGTTGACTGGTCTTTTGACATGCAGAAACAGCAAAAGGTTTTGGCCCAGGTCAGCCACAGCACAGTCCGTGCAGGCTGAACTGGGTTGATACTTTTTGCAAGTGCATTAAACTGCTTTTTCCACTGAGCATGGGTCAGTTATTGTTCCAATTCTTATTTACAGACATGCGACATGATTGGCTTAGATATTAAGGCAGGAAGTCTTGACCAATCAGACGACTTGGAATTTTGAAAAGAACTGAATTTGGTGAATGGCTGGTGAATAAGGCTCCTAGTTACTATTCACTTACAATTTAAATACTGTCATAATTTTGAAATAGCAGACTAGCAGATTGGCTAAGACAGAATATCTAGGCCTGTCAGCTTGTCAAGAAATTTAAAAATGATACTGGAATTTAAAGTGGTCAGTGAATACAGCTCCTTGTCTTACATATTTTACTGACTATTGCTACAATGCAGAGAAAAATTATTAACTCTTTTACCAAACAACAAAATTTTGGACTAGTCCAAATTTATGGCATTTGCAGACGACAATTTAAATGTGGCTTCAATAATGTAATTTATTCTTGATGGGATAGAAAACATAGTGGGAAAAGGAGAAAATGCTGGTTACCAGCATTTTCTCATTTTCCCATTATGTTTTCAAATGGCCTCTTAGTTAGGGTCACTAAAATTTGGGATTGTATGGTAAAGGGTTAACTCTTTACCACACAACAAAATTTTTAGACTTGTACAAAATAAAAGTATCAGCAGATGACAAATTCAGTGTAAATTAAATGATGGGATTTGTCTTTGAAAGGGTAGAAATCATGCTGGTTACCAGCATTTTCTCCTTTTTTCAACATTTTTTTTCCAAACGCCTTCTTCCCTAGGGTTGTTAAAACACTGGTGTGTGGTAAAAGCCTTAACTTTGTGCAATAAATAAAATGGACATTTCATCATGAAAAATGAGCTTAAACTTGCAAACTCAAGGCTGATTACCTCATCAAGTACCATTGTAGATCCAAGATGGAATTGCATACTTTGCACAGACTGATCGTCATGGATAATTTAGCAAAAGCCACTAAAACTTGATCAACACTTTAAAAGTTAGCACAAAAAGTCACATATACTCAGAAGAAAATTGAGACAGTATACATAGAACTATAGTATGGCACATTACATTCCCCAACAAGCTTTCAGTATACTGATTCAACATGCAATAGCTGTAATATGTTGGTCAGTCATAACTTTTCTCATGTTAACCCTTAACCACACAATCCGGACTTTTAACGAACTTGAAAGAGAATGCTTTTGAAAACATTGTGGGAAAAGAAGAAAATGCTGGTAACCAGCATTTTCTCCTTTTCCCACAATTTTTGCTACCCTATCAAAGACAGAAACAATCATTTTAAAAACATATAATTTTTGTCTGCAAATTTTTCTATTTGATTTAGTCCAATATTTCACCATTTGGTCAAAAATTAAGTAAATTTATACACTTAAAATCAAAAAGCTATGGCAGTAATCAAAAGCCTTTAATCATGGTGGCTTTTCAAATTCTATAGGATAAAACTTTGGTCCAGAGGCCTGTAATTATGTACATGTACTATAAAGGAATGGAAGATAACAGAAGCCATGTACATGTACAGCCACTTTTATACAAATCTTTCAACAGGTGAATTGAATACATATTTCATTCTGTACTAAATGATGAAAGATGATTTTCTGATTATACAGGTATGTGCACAATCACATTACAGGAAAAATTGTTGACAAAGCAACAGTTACCATGTGAAATAGATGAAATAAAAAAAAAAACACCATTTTGTCAGTATGTCAATTCACATCATTTGAAAAATTACTGAATAAATGAAAATGGACACATTCTGTCAAATAGGACCAATTATTTCAAATTCAAGGCTGATTTTCAAAAGTATCAAATATTTAAATAGAAAATTGGAGTAGTATAGACTAGTAAATGCATTCTGATCTATATCTATATCCTGCATGACTGTCAAAGAGTTATAAAGACTGTTAAAATCAGATCGGTCTTTCCAAAAACTCTAAATATTACAGCCATAATTACACAATGGCAGCCAAAAGATACCATAAGTTATAGATCACATACCCCTACATTTAACTCTTCACCAGATGACAAACTTTTAGACTAGTCCGTATCAAAAAAATGGGCAGACAACAAATTAAATTTGGCTCAAATTATGAGATTGGTCTAAACAAGAGGGCCATGATGGCCCTGTATCGCTCCACTGGCTAATAAGTCAAAACACTACAAGCCAAACATTAGAATACTTGGCCAATTGGTTTTAAACTAGAAGACAAACAAAATTTTTCTATAAAATCCTACGAGAAAGTTATGACCCAGGGCAAAGTCATTTTTGGCCACAAAGCTACAATTACTTGAATCCTGGTGAAGGTCCACAAGATAAAGCCCCATACCAAATAATACAGGTCAAGAATGTGTGGTTATAAACAAGAAGATTTTCAAAGTTTCCTCAATAAAAGGCCCTGTAAAACATGAGATCCCTGAGACAGGGCTAAGAAGATTTATAAAGTTTTTATTATAAAAACCCATGTAACACTTGTGACCCCTGGGGTGGGGCCAAACTTGACCCCAAGGTTATAATTTGGGCCCTACTAGATAAGCTACATGCAAAATTTAGTAGCCCTAGGCCTTATGGCTTGGTACAAGTAGAATTTTAAGTTTTCCTTATAAAAGCCCATGTAAAACTTGTGACCCCTGGGGTGGGGCCAAATTTGACACCAGGACTATAATTTGAGCACCCTTGGTAGAGACCCACTAGATAAAGCTACATGCAAAATTTGGTAGCCCTAAGCCTTATGGCTGGGCACGAGAAGATTTTTAAAGTTTTTCCAATAAAAGCCCATGTAAAACTTGTGATCCATGGGGCGGGGCCAAATTTGACCCCAGGGCTATAATTTGGGCACTCTTGGTAGATGTCCACTTGATAAAGCTACATGCCAAATTTGGTAGCCCTAGGCCCTATGGCTAGGTACCACAGGAATTTTAAAGTTTTCCCTATATAAGCCAATATAAAACTTGTGACCCCCGGGGCGCGGCCAAATTTGATCCCAGGGCTATAATTTGAAGAAAGTTGGTAGAGGTCCACTAGATAAAGCTATATGCCAAATTTGGTAGCACTAGGCCTTATAGTTTCAGACAAGAAGATTTTCAAAGATTTTCAATATTTTTCAGTTTTGTTGCCATGGCAACCACAGTTTTTGAGGGAATCAAATTCTTTCAAGAAATTTTGAAAAGGACCATGGTAGAATCATTTCTGAGAAGTTTCATCAAAATTGGATGGGTAGTTTCAGAGAAGAAGATGTTTGAAATAAAAGTTAACACACAGACTCACCCATGGACGCACAACAGACACCAGGGCATGACATAAGCCCACTCACCTTCAGCCAGTGGAGCTAAAAAGGGTAAAAACATTGTGGAAAAAGGAGAGATGCTGGTTGCTAGCATTTTATCCTTTTCCCACAATATTTTCAGAAGTTACCAGCATTTTCTCCTTTTGCCACAATGTTTTCAAAAGCTTTCTTTGTCAAAGTTTTCAAAACTTCTGATGGTATGGAAATTGGTTAAAGGTTTCAAAGTGAAAAGCACCAATTCCTCATCACAAACAATTATTTTTGTACCCATGTTGTTTTGTTAATCTTTCAAAGTCAACAATTTCATTTCCTTCAAATGTTACTACATTGTGTTACATGCACTTATTCCCATATCTGCATGGCTAACAGTAGCATGCATATTGACTGATTAACCCATTACTCTACAAGTTGATTTTATACAATCACGTAAAAGTTACATAAATAATGTAAAAATTATTCAAAGGGGAACGATTCATAGATATTGTAACTGTAATTTCACAGATAAATGTAGTTCAAAGACAGCATTTTCCTCTTCTCTAAATCACCAATCTTTGCATATCTTATACATGTATTATCAGCAATAATATTGGGTAGATTTAAAACTAGCAAGCATGGTAATGGGTTATCAAGTCAGGCTGAAAAAATAATACATGAACAAACATCTACACAATCATATGTCAAACCAAATCTATTAAGTAACCAAACTGCATGATCCTACACAAACCTTGTACCACCCTAAATGGACAACACTTGAGGTCAACCGTCTCAAAAATAAATCTTAATCAGAATATGTTATGTACCCCTTAACCCTTTACCAAACGATCCCTGGTTTTCACAACTCTGAGAAAGATGCCTTTTGAAAACATTGTGAGAAAAGAAGAAAATGATGGTAACCAGCATTTTCTCCTTTTCCCACAACGTTTTCTACCCTTCCCGACACAAATTTCAATTTTTGAGTCACATTAATTTTGTCGTCTGCAAATGCCTTCAAGTTGGACGAGTCTAAAATTTTGTCGTTTGGTAAAGAGTTAACTAAAAGTATCAATTAAAATCAATTAAAAGATTACTTTCAAGATTTTAACTGTCATCCCCAGACTTCTGATAATTCAAAATGAAGATGAAAACTGAAATCCTTAGCCAGCGTTAATCCTTTATCAAACAATCCCATGTTAAGAGACCCTATGGAAAAAAGCTTTTGGAAACATTTTTGGATAAGAGGAAAACGCTGGTAACCAATATAAGCTATAACACAAGTACAGTCATGTTATTTATGTTACATGCAGACCTTTTAAGAAGTATATTTTATAACTATGAGTATTTGTAATAAATTTTCTCATTTAATGAAAACTAGATGTCAAAGATTGTAGATGAAAAGGGTGACTTCTTTTTCAAATTAACAAATTATAGTATGAATATCTAAATGGTGAAATAGAGATGACCATTAAGCATATCTATTTCTGAAAATGAGGGAGTATCAGAGAAAAACTGCAATGTTCACTGATTGGTGTGCCGCTTAGTTTGTTTGACAGTTACAATTCATCAATTCATCGATGGCAAAAATTAATTTGAATTTCTAGGTCTGCAAGAAATATTTCAAATGCACAAAAGATCTTGTGAGCTAGGTCATGTTACATTATTTCACAATTGTCTTACGAGTTAGTACATTATATCATATAACTATAATAATATTTGAAGTTGCAAAACTACCATACATGTACCGTACTTTATATCCAATATACATCAAACTAGACCTGCAATATTATCTGTATAGGTGGGTTCAAACAAACCTATAAGGGAAATGATACATAAAATCATGCAACTACATGTGAAATAAATGCTGTTGTTAACTTTGAGAGTCACAAATTTCTAAATATGCGTAGGTAAGGTGGAATTGTACATGAATGGAGGGTGACAAGACTTAAAACTTTACCAAACCATCCAGTGTTTTTGAACAAGAAGAAGAGGGCTTATGAAAATATCATGGGAAAAGGAAAAAATCCTGGTAACCAACATTTTTTTCATTTCCCACACTGTTTTCTATTCATGATTTGTCAAAGATAGGTCTCACCATTTGAGCCACAATAAACTTGTCATCTGCAAAATTAGTGTATTCAATATGGACCAGTTTGAAATTTGTCATTTTGTAATGAGTTCCTTCTTTTCGTGGTACTTATTCTTATAATTAATTTGTGCCTCTAAGTCTGTACATGATTTAGAAACATTGTTAGTAGTGCAGAAATTACTTCTAATGACATTCTCCTTCCACAATACTTCATTGACATTCATCCAAAATTTTCTTTTTCCTTACCTTCTGCTTTTGGAGTTTTGATAATTTTATGAAATAAAAGTCATTACAAAATAAAATTTGAACATTTGTAATATATGTCAGTGTCCGCAAAACATTCCATGGTAATACATTTACTGGCCATGTTGTAAAAGTTCTTTGACATAAATTGAAATCTAATGCGTATTTGGTACATAAGGAAATAGGAGATACCTCACATAAAAATGGTTTAACAAATATGATACAAGGTTAACTCTTTAACACAATATAGAAAAAAAAAAAAGATATAAGGGGAAAAACAAACCGGAAAATCACCACTGAGAGAAAAATGAAGGGACAGAAGAATCTAAAAAGTGTTGATTTTGGTTAACTTCCAGTGCTCCAGTTAGGGAGGTACAGGTCAAATACTGAACTAGAGTACTCACCACTTTACCTCTTTCCCAGAGGCATGATTGTGCTCTTTACCCCATTCCCAAGTGAGCATTGCAAATAAAAGCAAAACTACTTTCAGAAATTGACAAGTTACAATAAAGAAACAATACCCATAATTACTCCAAATAACATCAAACGGCATATTTGAATAGAAATGTTCAGAACAAATTCCCCACAAAATAATTGCTTTTTTTTCTTGCATCAAACAACATTTGAGAATGTAAAAATTATTTAGCAATGATCCTGTTAGCCAAAAAGCTTTTACACATACATGTACATGTATTCATTTATTTCTTTACAAAGCGACAAAATTTTAGACTGTTAGCCAAAAAATTTTTACACATACATGTACATGTATTCATTTATTTCTTTACAAAGAGACAAAATTTTAGACTTGTCCAAATTGACAGCAGACAACATATTAGATATGCCCTAAAGAAGTCATTTTCTCTTGGAAGAGTAGATAACATTGTGTGAAAAGCAGAAAATGCTGGTCACCAGCATTTTCTTCTTTTCCCACAATGTTTCCCACAATGTTTCTAAAAGCTTTCTTTCTCAGGGGTGTTCAAACTCAAGATTGTTTGATAAAGGGTTAATAAACTTTAATTCAAGTCGATATTCCAGTTTGAACCTGTCAGCTGCAAGTTTTTTTCCTTCTTTGGGTAATGACTACAATATTTGAAAATAAAAATTTCTTAGTATGTCCATCAACAGCAAAAAATGAGGAACATTTCTAGTCAAATAGACTTCTAGCAGATGTCAAGATAAGATAGAGGAGTCATTAAATTCTAAAACCATGATTTCTTCACCAAGACCTAGGTTGTGGGTACTCATTAGAATTCTCTCAATCAGACAACTGTAATGAGTGCCCACAATATAGGTTTAACCCTTTTACCAGATGACAAAATTTCTAGACTGGTATCAATTGAAAGCATTTTCAGATGACAAAGGTGACCAAAATGGCAAAATTTGTCCTTGATAGAGTAGAATGCATTGTGGGAAAAGGAGAAAATGCTGGTCACCAGCAGTGACCAGCATTCTTTTCCTTTTCTCACAATGTTTTCAAAAGAATTCTTCATCAGGGTGGTTAACACTCGGTATTGTGTGGTTGAGGGTTAAGTGAATCGCCAAAGAACATATTACAGTTTTACACCTGGATACTCCCTTTATCTTAACTCTGTTCTATGACCTGTATGATTACAGTTATCTAATCAAAACTGTCATGCCCACAATGTGTCAGAAACCTTAACCCACAAAATAAAGACAACAAACAAAGTTATGTATTATCATTTAGCGTATATTTGAAACATCATTATAGAAATCTAACAAATAATAATGTAAATATTCTGTATACCATATTTGTAACAATATATTATCATTTCTAATAATCTGAATTGTTCCAAAGTTATACTTCAAAAAAACAAGAGCATCACATACAGATGCCAATGTTCAGCTGCGGTTGCTTGATCTTCGGTGAAAATTCTACATGGGGCATAACTGTATCAAATATACTTTAAGGTTACCTGCCCTTGCTGTATAGGTTCCCCTTTTAATAGTTAATAATTTGTTCAAGTCTGAAGCAAATGTCTTGGGTAATACCAGTCAAAGTTTTCGCACGACGATGCATACACTGACGATGATGCCAGGGCTACAACAATACCGTGACATTTTCTTCGAAAACACCACAGCTAAAACAACCTAGAAAAAAGGTAAATATTATAAACCACAAGTCAGCATAATGTAAATAATTATTTCCCCTTATTTAAGATTTTTGTACCTATATAACCTAACCTTTTACCAAACAATGCCAAGTTTTGATGACCCTGAGAAAGAAGGCTTTTGAAAACATTGTGGCAAAAAGGGAAAATGCTGGTAACCAGCATTTTCTCCTTTTCCCACAGTGTTATCTGCTCATTCAATAACAAATACCATCCTTACAGCAACATCTTTTTTGTAGTCTTCAAATGCTTTCAACCTCTACAAGTTTACATTCTGCTGTTTGGTACAGACTTCCAGTAATATAAAACCTTGACTGTTCAAGGACAAGTTAGCATAGTACTCTTGCAGACTTTTGTCCATTTACTATACATCTTTAAAACCTTTCAGATGCCAGCTTTGAGAAATGTCACAGGAAATACAGAAACTGCCCATGCTCTTTTTCTCAAAATGTTTTCCCGTCTGTTTCAAAACACATCTGGTAACCAGCATTTTCTCCTTTCCCACAATGTTTTCTATCCTTTAACAGAAAAATCCCACTGTATGAGTCAAATCTACTTTGTTGCCTGCATAATACTCTCAATATGGAAGATTTATAAAGTTTGTCATCAGGTAGAGTTGAGCACTGGTGAAATATATACAGTAAGTCACAGACTAGCTTAAAAGCTCGCCTTCACCAGGTGCCAGCTGCCTTTACATCAAAGTTTCAGGCTGTATTCCAGTGGCCTCATGCATGATCAATATAACCTATCTGTTGTTTGCATGGCAAATGGTAACATATGATATCAAAACTCTATAGCAGAAATAACAAGGGAATTTCCCCACCAAACAGGTAGTGAATGAACAGAGAATACGACAGACTATCAATGGTACCCACAGAAACTTTCAATTCAGTCTTAGAAATTCTAATAAGGAAAATAAGCAGTACAACCTTCATAATTTGCCTCTTTTCCGACCTGATTATTTCACAAAAAATTCTTAGAATTTCAAATCAGACCAAAATTTTGAGCAGTTGGTCATTATATGGCAGAGCCATTAACAACAAAATTTTTCATAACACCTTGCCTAGCAAATAATAACAGTTATGAAGGTTACCTTCTGAGAAAAACAATGAAAGCATAATCTTCAGTCTAGAAAGAAAGGCCCTCATATTGGAGCCAAAAATCTATTTAAGGGAACAACAGGTCACCAGAAATCACCAAAGCGTGTTCTCTTACAATTGTGGAAAACCTGACTCGAAGTAAACATATCGCTTTGAAAACAAATTTAGCACAATGATACCCCCCAATGAACCCAGTAAGCGTGTATAATGTTGACTTACTAAAGACAAGCTCTTTTTTCGATCAAATGAATCTTGAAAGTAAGCTCAATTATCAAATTTTCTATAGTAAAAACATTTCATCCAAAATAAATGATAATGATAAAAAAATACTAGACATGCATTTATATGCAATGCACAGTTATAGGATTATCTGATAAGAGAAAATTCTGCTGAATACACAAACATTGCTGCCAGTTCTGCTCAATAGATAAATGGGTATCAACTCTGCTGATTTACTTTCACATTATGGTGTAAAGCTTTCAGAAATGTAAAAGCGCAGAACAGCTCTGACATACCAGTATACCGAAAAAGAAGACTGAAGCCCTCCTACAGAAATGCTGGAAGTTCTTTTGTAAGCTTTAGGAGACCACAAGAACGTAAAATTCTCCTGCATTTTAATTTTCACTCTACATTGGTACAAATTAGTCATAGCCCATCACTACAAAAAAAAATAACTCATAGTGTACAGCTTTCTATTTTCCATTCTGTTGAGTATTTCTCCTTTGTGTCACTCATAAGTGCAAAGCCTGATAATAGCTTGTATGTACATTTAATGATCCTGCATTTCAGAGCTCTTGCAAACATTCAGGAAGGAGTAGAAGTTTGATACAATGTTTTTGATATAAAGTGTCTGTCCTTTATATAGATTTAACAAGAGTCTTTTTTATATGAGCCATGTGCTGTTAAAAGGGGGCTTAATGCATCTGAAAAAAATATCTAACCATGTCAGCCTGCACTGTCCGCGCAGGCTGACCTAGTTCGAAACTTTTACAATCCTACGTCATGATTCAGTTGGTTGTTAGACAAAATGGATTTTATGGATCTATGATTATGTGACAACTTGCTGGGTATAATGCATTGTGGAGAAGCACTAAACTCCTTTTGCCATAGCATGGCTCATGATTATATAAAAAAAATCTTCATACAAGCCTGTACAGTAATGGGTTAAACACTCAGGTTCTCATCCTAAATTTTTCTAAGGCCTTCTAATACACAGATATTAAGGTTTTGGTTTATATTTTTTCTAAAAATAATACCATACAAAGAATTTTAAACCATGTTGTCAGTTCTACAAATTTTAAACCATCCTATCAGTTCTGTGACAACAAAGATATCCCAGTAAGATCTGTAAGAGGGCTCCCTTAAAAACCTGGTGTCAACCTGCCCACCACACACTCATCTTATCACCTACAATTCAAAGCAAGCAGTTCTGATTTAAAGATATCACCATATCAATTTTCTATAAAATCTACAGAACTTAACTTGAAAGACAGTTCTAATCAAAGATCCATTGCTTCTTTTATCATGTTTTCCCCCATCATTTCAAACAAAAACAAAAATCAAAGTCTATATAGAATCCACTAAAATTAACCCTTTACTCTTTCTTCAAATGACCCTAAAGAAAAAGGCTTTTGGAAACACAGAAAAGAAGAAAAAGCAGGTGAGCAGCATTTTCTCAATTCATCACAATGTTTTCTACCCTTCCTAGTGCAAATCTCACCAGAAGAACCACATAGTTATCTGCAAATGTCTTAACTCTTTATCACAAAATCCTGACTTTTAATGACCCTGAGGAAGAAGCCTTTTGAAAACATTTTGGGAAAAGGAGAAAATGCTGGTAACCAGCATTTTCTCCTTTTCCCACAATGTTTTCTCCCCTATCAAAGACAAATTCCCTCATTTGAGTCACATTTAAATTGGCGTCTACAAATGCTTTCAGTTTGGACAAGTGTACATTTTTGTCGTTTGGTAAAGAGTTAAGAGAAAAATTTTGTTTGTTTCCCTTGATGACATTTTAAGACATGTTCCATTGTAATTAACAGTGCTTGCAGTGCTTCCGTTACTACTCAACCTGCTTTAAATCTTTACCAAACGACAAAAATGTACACTTGTCAAAATTGAAAGCATTTGCAGACAACAAAATAAATGTGACTAAAAAACTGAAACTTGACTTTAGAAGAGTAGAAAACATTGTGGGAAAAGGAGAAAATGCTGGTTACCGGCATTTTCTCCTTTTCTCACAATGTTTTCAGAAGGCTTCCTCCTCTGGTTCGTAAAAACCAGGGATTGTTTGGTAAAGGGTTAAATCTTTAGCACACAACTTGTCCAAATTGAAAGCATTTGTAGATGAATTTTCAAATCTGGCTCAAATGATAGAAATTGTCTTAACTCTCTGATATGGTAAGAAAAATTATTGGAAAAGGAGAAAATGCTGGTTATGGGCATTTTCTCATTTTCCCACTGTTTTCTTAATGAATCTTTCTAACAGTTATTGATTCTTGAGATTGTGTGGTAAAGGAGTAAAACTTAACCACAGAGCTTACAATATTTACACAAATCAGCTGTTTTTGTAGACAGTGTGATTTTCAAAGTGTATGTCTCACAGTCTCATAGCAGATCTTCACTGTCCAAAATTTTGTGAGCTTTCTTGCCTTAACCCTTTACCACACAATCCCGACTTTTAATGACCCTGAGAAAGAAAGCTTTTGAAAACATTGTTGGAAAAGGAGAAAATGCTGGTAACCAGCATTTTCTCCTTTTCCCACGTTTTCTACCCTTCCCGAATCAAATTTCAATTTTTGATTCACATTTATTTTGTTGTCTGCAAATGCTTTCAATTTGGACTAGTCCAAAATTTTGTCGTTTGGTAAAGAATTAAGGCTTTAAAACACAATTCCATGTTTTGACGTCCCTGTAGCACAAGGCTGTTGAAAACACTGTGGGAAAAGGAGAAGATGCCAGTAAACCCTTTACCAACCATTCAATGTTTCAACAATTCTACAATGTTATGTTCACCTTGTGGAACACAGCTTCTGAAAACATGGGGGGAATGCTGGTAAAGAGCATCTTCTCCTTTTCTCACAATGTTTTCCATCCTTCCAAAAATGCGTATCCCACCATATCTGAGGCAAATTTAATTGCCACCAAATGCTTTTAATATGGAGATGACGAGAGTTTTGTTTTTTTGGTAAAGAATTAATTAGCACATCATTGGTTGATACACATGCAACAATGAAACTGTGTGAATATTGTCTCTATATAACCCTCCAAACAAAAGCCATTCTATATAAAACCCATAAACTCTTCTACAAAAACCCCTAAATACCGATACTAGCTCCCTTTCACACCTTAAGTCTGTAAGTACATTCTAATAATCACATATAGTTTCCAAATGGAAAAATTTTCTAATGACATGCCTTAGGTTATCAATGTACAAAATAATAATTTCCATTCATTTGTTTCCATCAAAAACATGCATGGACACACAACAACCACTGAACATTCAGACATGTTAATGAGAAAAGAAAAATCTTCAATAATTAAAAAAATACAAGCCAGTGTGATATGAAAAGGAACTATATTTTCTCATCATGGATTTGCTCCAAGCTTTACAGGCTTTTATTTTTTTTTAATCACATGTAATCTTTAACCCCTAACCCACAGTTGTCACCTGGCAAAGAGTCATCTGCAAATGCTTTGAAATTGGTTGAGTCGAAAACTTTGTCATTTGGTGAAGGGTTAATCTTAATTCATGTCGACAACAAGTATTTTACAAGGAGGTTTTCAAAGTAATGTGCTTGCTGTTAATTTGTTTCAGGAAGTACAGAGTTAAGAGCATAAAAATATGTTGATTGTTTCCATAGTTTCTAGAAGTTTCCATAATTTCAATGCTCTGTCAACTAGCCTCAACTTATTTCATACTTAACCCAACATACAAACCCCTTTTTTAACAACCTTGAGGACAATGACCATTGACAATGTCATGAGAAAAAATTACTTGTAACCAGGAATTTATCCTTTTTCCAGAATCTCCTCTATCCTTCCGTAATCAAATCTTATCACTTAAGCCATCCTTTTAATTAGTGATCTGAAAATGCTTAAAATATGAACAAGTCCAAAATTTTGTACCATGGTATGGGCCATATAACTACCATGACCTACTTCTCTCTGCATATCATTTTAATGATCATATTATAGAAAATACCAATAGAAGTTCCTTGCAAAGTCAAACAGCAGAGACACTGCATATTATATTATACCTCAAACAACATCAGTAACACCTTGAGTAAAACTTCGAAATCTCATTGAAGTCAGTGCAAAATATTTGGATAAAGGAATACTCAGGTACAATTTTTAGGAAATTTACATAATCTGCATCATGCAATTGCTTTAAACGGAATTGCGAGTGGTCAATATAAATGGAACATTTATAATGCATTCAATAAGGTGAATTATAGGTGTCCATGATACTAAACTAGCCACTACTACATATTATCAGACTGGTTCAGACGTAGGTAAACTTTAGCACATGATCCTGTCTCATTACTGCTCCGGGGAAGTAGGCTTTTGAAAACATAGTGGAATACCATGGTATAATAAGGGGAAAATTACCTGCATTTTCTCCTTTTCCTATGTTTTCAAGCCTTTATAAGACAAATTCTATCATTTGAACCACATTTGATTTGTTGTACATAAATGTACTGAATATGGAGAAGACTTAAATTTTGTAATCTGGTAAGGAGTCATATCTTTCATGCATATGAAGACTTTGAACCAAGATCTGTGTGATAAAAGAGCCTTCTTTTCAAACTTAAATACAGTAAATTAAGAAAGCATTCATTTCTCTTGTTCAAAGGTGTTGCTTTTTATGATTGATTGTATGGTGTTTAATGCCGTTTTCAACATTATTTCAGTTATATCGCGGCAGCCAGTGCACCTATCCATGCTTTCCTGGAGTCTTTTACCAGTACTCTGCACAATCTTCTTTCCAAGCCACTGGCTGCTTTCCCACATAATCATCGTCGAAACAATGGTCAGCAGTGGGAGAGGAATGAATCCTGTCGCAGTGACTATCATCAATCCTCGGAAAGAAATTGGCCGAGCCGGGGTCGTAGCCAGGGATCGATTCCTGGACCCCTTGTTCTCAAGTCCTGCATGCTACCGACTGAGCTACTGGGGCTCGGCGTTGCTTTGTATGAAAATCCTCTGCATGATGTAAACCACTTTCAATATTAATTACAAAATATTGCAACCCTATATCTATTATGTGAAAAATTATCATTATCACACTATTGAACTATGCCTGATATGACCATTATGTGAATGGAACTCTGTAGTATTTGAGATGAAAAACAAAGATACATCAACTGAACAAGCACAATGTACAGATATATAGCCTTGTACAATTTTTCAACATAATGTACAAATGAGCCATACTCTGTCAAAAGGGGCTTTAATCCATCTCTGTGATGCATTATACCCATAAGCCATCTCATAATAATGGATCCATTAAATCTATTTTGTCCAATGACCGATTGAATCATGAGGTAGGCTGTTTATTTGACATGCAAAAAAATTGACAAAAATCAAAAGTCTCGACCCAGCCTGCGCAGACCACGCAGGCTGACCTGGGTCAATACTTTTTCCAGATGCATTGAACCCCCTCTTCCCAGAGCATGGCTAATATTGAGTCATTAATAACTTTATAAATTGACCAGTTGTTTTATGAATTGAATATACAAGATAAATGAATCAAAAGTCTATCAAGTTCCACACCACAGTGAACCAGTCTGACTAAAAACCACCAGACTTATCATAAGGCACACTCCATGATTTATGTAGCAAAATCCGCCTTCCTAGATGAATAAAATTATAGAAAATAAATCAGCACAAACTAGAGCTGTCACTGAATGTGACTTAATACCCCCACCAGCGCTTTGACAGAAACAGGCAATTATTTGTACACAGGCGGACACACGGATGGACACATGGATGGACACACGGACAGACAGGGTGATTCCAGTATACCCCCAAAAACATTCGTTTTGCGGGGGTATAAAAATAATGCATATACGGATATGCTTTGGACTGCTGTGAAGAAATCATACATAGGTGGATTTTAACTCTTTGCCACACAATCCAGACCTTTGACGACCCAGAGAAAGAAGCCTTTTGAAAACATTGTGGAAAAAGGAGAAAATGCCAGTAACCAGCATTTTCTCCTTTTACCACAATGTTTTCTACCCTTCCCAAACCAAATTTCAATTTTTTCAGTCACATTTATTTTGTCGTCTGCAAATGCTTTCAATTTGGACCAGTCTATAATTTTGTCGTTTAGTAAAGAGTTAAATTTTGATTGATATCATTCTAAATTAGTTGCTATCATTCCAGGAAATTTTTTTATATGTGAGCTATTTATTCTCATCATTTTCTTTTTTTCTTCTAAATTTGTCTAGCTACTTATTGTTATCATTTTCTTTTTTTATCCTAAATTTGTTTGATTCTTTGTTGTGTTTCAATAAATTCAGAAGTATGATGCAGCTTTTTAGCATGCAAACAATAGTAAGTCATTCCCTCTGAAATAAATTTGAAGCTTCCAACATCGACCATGTAAAACATGGATAATCAACATGAAATAAGAAGTCATATACTGATAACATGTGATGGCATTATTATAATCAATTTCTCTCTTTGGTACAACTCTTTAATCCTTATCCCACTTCGTAACTTTAATGAAATTTTCGATTTGATAGTCAAAAACAAAATACTGCTATTTCAAAGTTGTGTTTTGCGGAATAATATCTCCTGATCAGACAGTGTAGATGCAAGATCAGACTGCACGTTCTGTGCAGTCTGATCTTGATCTACACTGTCTGCAAAAGGGCAGTGAGTCTCCCATAGCACCCTTAGGGTTAAATTGTGCTTTACGGTGACACCAGACAAGTGTCACTGGAATGTAGTAATATGTTAAGACTGAATAACAAAAAAATGAGCATTTTAAATTGTTACATCTGTATGTTCTTACAATCTTTTTTCAATGCTTGTTCAATCATAATCAAGAAAATTTCAATATACTGAAAAACCAAGAACATATTTCACAATGCAATCATATCATTCATCAATATTTAATGCTTCTCACAATCTCCCATGCAGAGGTATGGATTATGGATGGAGCTAGTGCAGGAAGTATTTGATACAATGCTGAATTTGCAAAATTAATCACAATGCTTCATTCTCAGTTGCAACTTACAAGAAAATCTCTGCATACAAATTCTAAGCCTGTCTTTATAACATTAAACTTTTGTCGCCTGTATACAACCTTTTTTGTTTTGCAACAAACCTCTTACGATGAACTTATGGCAAAAGGAGTAATTGCTTGTAATAAACAATTACTTCTTTTACATTTCTGTTACCACACATATCCATATTCATATTGATAAGTCTTATTTCACAAGGATATTTGAGAATCTTCATCCACAAATTTGTATAAAAAAGTCACAAGTAAATAAAATTGATATTTTCAGTATATGTAAGAGACCCAAATATTTCAAAACTAAGGCAGTTTTGGATAGATTTTCCCTTAAACTACCATACAGAGTAAATCCAAAATCAGGCTGTACATTCAGTGCAGCATGATCTTGATCTACCATGTCAACAAAAGCTCCTAATGTTTTCCTAGCTTGTTGGTAGTTTACCCATCACAAATATTACATAGATATGTAAAAAAAAACACAGCATGTCAGTTAATACTTCAAAAGGAAAGAAGAGTTTATGCATCTGTAAAGAACAATCTCACAAGCTAATCAAATCAAAATGCACCAGCATGTAAAGAGATTGGTTCAACTTTGTATACGCATCATATTATACATGTACTTCAGAACCCTAGAACAAGAGGTAACACATCTTCAATCAAAGTAAACTTTTTCCATAGGTATTTAACTTCATTCATCAATATTATGAAGAATTATAAAACTTTGTGGCAAATGTAGGAATAACTCAGTTTAAACAATCATCCTACTTGTCAATGTGTTTTTCTGAATTGTTCTTGTCACATAAGTACTAATGATTCATTCTTTGTTTCTTCTTCCCACTTAAATGTCTATTATTTGAAAAAAAAAAACAACAACAAAAATAAAGGTGCACAATAGCTGTTCAATAAATTCATATCAGCTTTGCCAAAATTCATGCCAAACCATTTATTCCATAAGCCTGTGAAAATTTCTTTCTTCTGCACATAATTGGTAAAGGAACATATATATCATAGAAAAAATAAAAAAACGAATGCCCTGCCCTATGAAAAGAGGGTTTAATGCATGGCCATGCCCTATGAAAAGAGGGTTTAATGCATAAGCAAAAAGTATCTAAAAAAGGTCTGCTTGTGATATCTGTGCAGGCTGACCTAGGTAGAAACCTTTTGCTTTTGATAAGTTTTCTGCATGTTCAAGAAGCCTTCTACCTGACGACTCAGTCTTTTGTATGACAAAAAGTATTTTAAGGATCCATAATTTATGTGATGACTCGTTTGATATCATGCATCATAGAGAGGCATCAAATCCCCTCTCAACAGAGCATGGCTAAATGTATCTTCTCCTCCTAAATCTTTTTTTTTTCACAAAAGGTAATTTCTTACATGTGGTATGAGCTACAACCTATTTCCAGATAGGCTTTTCTAAGAGCCACCATGAATTAGCACAAGTGATATCAAAGATAAACTTTTGAGTGAATGGCTATCAATTATTAACTCTTTATAAGTTGACAAAATCTTAGGCTCATCCATCTTGAAAATGTGTGCAGATGATGGGTTAGCTGTTGCTCAAATGGTGGGATTTGTTGTTAATAGAGTAGAAAACATTGTGGGAAATGGTAAAATGCTGGTAACCTGTATTTTTTCCTTTTTCCACAATATTATGAAAATCATTTTACCTCAGGGTCGTTAAAACATAGGATTGTGTGATAAACCTTTAAATGACACAGAGAATATTGTGCAAAGTTTTTTACAGGCAGTAAACTGCCTGGGTGTGATAAAAACTTGTAATTTGATTTTGATGGGTTTAAAAAAAATGAAAAATGAGATTATCTTTCATGTGACTACCCCTTTCTTTTTCTAAAACCATATGAACTGACCTTCCATGATATTGTATTAAATAAAATGTTGCTCCCTATCCACTGAGGTAAGTTAATAATTTGGTGTATTATGAAAAATTAAATAAATAACACATGAACCTTGGGAAACAAAATGCCTTCAAGTCCAGATTTTCAACTGGCAAGTCAAATATTTCATTTATACAAGAAATAAGTTACAAGTTCACATATCACAGAGATAACATGAGTTATTAACAACAGAAAAGACTCAACATATGTTAACTCTTTCCCACAGAGCAAAATTTTCCACTGGTCCAAATTGAAAGCATGTGAAGGCTACAAATCAAATGAACAATGAACATTTTCCTTTTTGAAAGGTTAATAAGAGTAGAAAACATTGTGGAAAAAGGAGAAAATGCTGTTACCAGCATTTTCTCCTTTTCCCACAATGTTTTCAAAAGACTTCTTCTTTGAGGTTGCTAAAACTCAGAATTGTGTGGTAAAGAGTTAAATAGATTTTGCCGACAGCAAATCTAATCTGCTGATCTGATCTGATCATAGACAATTAATCACAAACATCTGAACCCTTTTTAATGCTGGATGAAAAAAGACAATTTCAGTCAGCACAAAAAATCGGACTTGCATCAAACTCACGGTTTGATTGCTTAACAACATCACGCTCAATATCAGATAGCGTAGAATCAAAAGTCAGGTTACACATATGTGTCATGTAAAGTCCGATAAAATTAAGTATATTTAGCCTTGGCATGTTCTAAGTTTAATCACTTTATATACTTTTTTCACCTGTTAGAATGAGTATTGCAAAGAACTGTACATACCAATAGGAAATTTATATGAGCATTTTTGTTGCTTCTTTCTTTCTTAGGTTCTCAAAATCACTAGCCCTGTGAATGTCTTTCACAACATGTTTACAGATGGTATTTATCACAATAAGACTACAAATATTTATATCTAAGATCAACACAATCAGGTAATTTAAAAGACATTTTTACCAACAGCTTTAAAACTGACCAGACTTCTCACAACATGTGATCTGATCTTGTTTCTATACTATATCCAATATTTTGTGCAACATTCTCACAAAAACAGCATTTAAATTAACATATGTTGTTGTTATTTTTTCCCTACTGAAGTTGTCCATTTCACTTATATCTTGCTCTTTGGCATAAAATACAAACACTTTTAAAAGCAACCTTTCACTAACATGTTTTTGAATTTATCATGCTGTTAGTCAGCCACTTGTTAAAGCTTTTGAAAATATTGGGGAAAAAGGAAAAAAATGCTCATTTTCTCCTTTTCATCTATGAAGGAAAAATTTCACTTTATGAGAACAATCTTATAGTCATCAGCAAATGCTTTCAATTAGGACAAAAGTTCAATTTTGTCACATGGTAAAGGGTTAACTAACTCACTACCTCCTTAAACAAATCTGCAGCAGTAGACTTTTGAAAACATTTATGTCAAATAAGCCTGACTTCAGGTTCAAAACAGGAGTACTTATGAAAACCTTGTGGCAAATAGAGAAATTCCCTCCAAGAAGCAGTCTCTTCTTTTGCCTTTCTTGTTTCAGAACTAGTCTGCTGCAAGTCTAAAAGCCTTGTCTAAAAAAGGGAAAGAGTTAGCATGGATATGAGCAAAAAAATATTTAAAAACTTGAGCCCTAAGGAAATATCAAAGCAATTAAAGCCCTTTAGCACTGCTAAATGAATAAAGCAATTATTTAAGATACACGATCTGTTAATAGAATATATTTTGTTCCGTTGAGCATCAATACAATATAAATACAATTTATACACAATCAACAGTCTGCCACAACCTTATTCTTACTTAAACAAAATCATAATTTAAACAATTTATTACAAGCTTTCCTTTTTCATTAACAGCCATAAATTGAATGTTATTCCAACATATCATTTCTTTAGCCCTTTACCAAAAAATCCCATGGTTCAAAGCTCATAAGGAAAAGGCTCTTGAAAGCATTGTAGGAAAAGGAGCAATGCTAATAACTAGCACTTTCTCCTTTTTCCACAATGTTTTCTACTCTTTCATAGACAAATCACATTATTTGAGCTACATTAACTTTACGATCTGTAAATGCTTTCAATATGGACAAATCTTAAATTTTGTTCTCTGGTAAAGCTTAACTCTTTACCAAACAAAAAAATTTTAGACTGGTCCAAATTGACTGAATTTGCAGATGACATATGTTACTCAAAATAGAAAATTTGTCTTTCAAAGGGTAAAAAACATTGTGGGGAAAAGAAGAAAATGCTGGTGACCAACATGTTCTTCTTTTACCGCAATGTTTTCAAAAGGCCCCTTCCTCTGAGTCGTTAAAACTCAGGTTGTGTGGTAAATACTGACAGCTGTATTTCAGAGATCTGAGCTGTCTTTCTCTTGCAATGACTCATTTAGAGAAAATCTGTTCACTTTTACCGAGGCTCTCAACGACCCCGAGCCAAACCCTCCGATAGTATCACTGAAATTAGCACTCTGTACATGTCTGAAATCTGACGGAGGGCTAATAAGACTGTCTACTCCCTTTAATTTCCTGAAATCGGAAGGGTTACTTATAGAGGGCTTTATTGGATGCCTTAGTACAACTGATGTAGAAGTGCTAGTTGTGTTTCGTAAATTTATACTTGTAGTGACATTATCGACTGTGTCTGATGAAGGAATGAAAGCTGACTTACGTTGAGCACGACTAGATGCCGAATTTCTTAAATACTGTTTCGCCTTTTTACCACTGTAATCCCGAATGTTTGGGTCTGCCTCTGAAACACAATTGAATAATAAATGAACCTCTGACTTGTTACAAAATTCATTCCTTTCACTCTCTAGCAGGTTGTCCAAATCAAAAGAATTTGAAAATTACAATGTAACTCGATGGATGGCAATTATCTTTGAAAAGCTAGAATACAGTATGGTAAAAGGACAAATGGCTTGTTATCAGCATTTCCCTTTTTCCATTATGTTTTCAAAAACTTACTTAACAGGGTTGTAAAGACACAGGCTTGTCTGATGGAGGGCTATTTAATCACCACGTGTATAGCCAGCAAACGGCCCCTTCAGTCAACAACTACTGGAAACACTGATGGGAATACAATGTAGCAACCATTGCTCCCGAGATACACTTTTTTATATAAGTGATAAAAAACTGAACTTTAGAATACCCTATGTAGAAAGGCCTTTTGAAAACACTGTGGGGATAAGAGAAAATGCCCAGTATTTTCTCCTTTTCCCATAATGTTTTTCACCTTTCCAAAGGTATATCCCATCAGGTAAGCTAAATTTGATAAGTCATCTGAAAATGCTTTCAATTTGGACATATTAAAAAGTTTGTCAACTAACAAAGAGTTAAGATATCAGGCTGCAGTGAGCTGGTAGGACTTCACTTATATATCAAACAAATAGGGTCTGATAAAAGTTAACTTACTGAAACCCTGCACTAGTAGCTCTATAATTTCCTCATGGCCATGTATTGCAGCAATGTGTAATGGTGTGTACCCCTGAAAAATTGATTCTACACTTTAACAGTTGTCCATCAAACTCATCTCATTACAGGAGAATCCTACGATTTCTTAACCCTGAGGAAGACATCAGAAAACAATGTGTAAAATAGAGAATAAGCTGGTAACCAACATTTTCTCACAAAGTTTTCTACCCTCTCAGTGACAAATCTCACCATTTTAGCCCTATTTTCTACTGTATTTTTTATTTGTTCTTGAAATGACCCTCTACAGAAATGGGCTACAACGAGAATAAAACACTGACTTACATTTAAATGCCTATAAAAGACTTGTATCATCTGTTTTCTGAATATTAAAATTTTACAAAATGTAAAATTGATCCATTGGTTCACTACCATTTTCCATGTCTTCTGTTTCTTCAAACTGTGACAAGTAAATGGTATGAAATGGCAAGAAAGATACCTAGTATAAAAATGTACATGTTTATATAATCTATTGCCATTACCTTTCTGTACAGGCAATCTTTTGAAGCCATATTTCATAATCTTTAACATCAGTATTTGTTTGAATGATGTTTCACCCCACTTTAAGCCTTTACCAAACAATCCCAGGTTTTAATGACCCAGAAGAAGAGGCCATCTGAAAACATTGTGGGAAAAGGAGAAAATGCTTGAAGCCAGCATATTCTCCTTTTCCCAAAATGTTTTCTGGTAGAAAAATTCTCATCATATGATCCATATTTGTCATCTGCAAATGTTTTCAATTTGGACAAGTGTTAAATTTTGTTGTGTGGTCAAGGGTTAAAGATTATTTCATTACATCATTCATCATGGTGACAGTACACTTATAAATGTATTTTTGAGTTTCACTAGTGCTTGCCCTGGACCCTGCAGTATTTTACCCATAGACACTCTCATGTGACCAGTACGGTCAGCTGATATCTAACCGGGTAACTTGTGTTTTTCACAAGTCCAGTGGACCAGCAACTGGTCCATAGAAGGTTTCACTTCATACAACAATTTACAAATATTAATATGAGTAGATATGAAAGTACAAAAGAAATTCAAATAGAAAAATTATAAAAACTTACCCCCTGTCCAATGGAAAGGGCATGAAAATGGAAAAAAGCATGCAATTGTTAAACAAAAATATCATGTTACCTTTTTTAAGAGAGTCAACAAATTGTTGCAAGACTCCTTCAGAAGAAAATGCAAGATCTTAGTCTATATAAATGGCTTCTTCAGCTTATTTTCTTTTCTTTGTTCCAATTTTATCCCTATTAACTGGATAACATCCATAGTCACCTATTTCAATCTTATGGCAAAACACTTTTGAAAAAATACTTGAGCAAAAGCAGACATAAAACAAGCAATTTCTCCTGCTGCAACAATGTTATTTTTTTTTTTTAAATTTCTCCTTTTGCCAGAATGTTTTGTTTTCCCACCTTTTACATCTATTATGACAATTAGAATAAATTATTTAAGTCTAAGTCCATATAAAAAGAAAAACACTTTACACATTGCATAAACCAAAATCTGTGCTGTTGGCATAGATTTTTAACTCTCTGATAAGTCCCAGGTATTCTTCTAAGTCTGTGAAACCAATTCGACGTAATATAAAAAACATTCCTTCAAACTAGAACTTGTTTTTCTACAAAAAAACAGATGTCTCCCCTCTTTCTGGTATCAGAAGGATTGATATGTCACCAAGGCAATTTCTAACTGAAATAATGGTCATTTTTCTGTAACGGTTTTCGAGTTATAGAGCGGACACGAAATTGTACATAAAATGAGTAAGGAAAATAATCATAGGGAAATAACTCGAAAAATATACAAGCCAGAGTTATGGTTCCTGTGCATGACACTTTGTCTCATGGTGCTTTACAAATGCGTGAAGTTTTATCAAAATATCTTAAAAGGTTTTCGAGTTATAGAGCGGACATGATTTGTGAAGGAAAATAATCAAAGGGAAATAACTCAAAAAATATACAAGTCAGAGTTATGGTTCTTGTGCATGACATTTCGTCTCATGGTGCTTTACAAATGTGTGAAGTTTTATCAAAATATCTTAAAAGATTTTTGAGTTATAGAGAGCAGACACGATTTGTGATGGACAGACAGACAGACAGACAGATGGACGCATGGGGAAAAACAATATGTCTCCTGACCCTGACAGGGGGAGACATAATTATAATACACACCAATTAAAGCGTACCTGAGATATTAGCTCAAAATGTTTCATTCATTTCAAATGATTCATTATGTACAATAAAAACTGATGAATAAAGAATACTCACATTCTGCATATGGCAACATGAAAAGAAAAAACAAACAAATACAAATGTGAAAAACAAACAAAAATTCTGGGTATGAAATAAGAAACCTAAGTCATCATTACTGTATAATTTAAGTGCAGTGCTCAATTTGAAATAAATGCTGAGATTAGCAGGCTTATGGAAAATAGGTCAGTACCAAATCTGATTACATGTATTTGTGTGTGAAATGGGAACTGCCACTGCAACGTTTTCTATGGCAAAAAAAATCAGTAGTATTTGTATGAAAGTTAACTCATAGCCATGAACAATGATTCATTTCCTTCGGCTAACAGTGTAGACCAAGATCAAACAACGCAAAATGCATCAAACCCCATTTTCACGGAGCATGACTCAAATGTATCAGGTCATCTACATGTGTGCATTGGTACCATGTCAGCTCTTTGCACCAGAGTTCCTGGTTTATGTCTCATGGTGTAAGGGTTCAACCATTGGATATACTTGTGTCACAGTGCAAGTACTGGTAAACCCTTTAAAACATGACAAAATTTCATACTAATCCATTTTGAAAACATTTAATGACAACCAATCAACTGAGGATTACATTTTGAGATTTATATTTGAAAGGTAAAAAAAAAACATTGTGGGATAAGGAGAACAGTACCATTTAGTATCTTCTTCTTTTTCAACAATGTTTTCAAAAGCCTTCTTCCTCAGGGTTGTCAAAAACACAGGATTGTACAGTAAAGGGTTCAGGTTTCAAGGAAGTAATCATTGAGAGAGATAAATGTAAACTGTAACAACCTGTTTCACAATTGATGTAAAACAACTAGGTTTAACTTTTTACCAAAAGATAAAATTTCAGAGTCATCCAAATTCAAAGCATTTGCAGATAACAAATTCAATGTGAAAAACATTGTGGGAAAAAGCAGAAATATTTTTAAAAGCCGTTTTTTTTTTCTGTTTTGTTAAATCTTGTAATTTTGTGGTACAGGGTTAAACTAATCTATGGATCAGGGATAAGATTAACCCTTATCCTGCTAAACTGGTCAAATAAAACTTTCAAGCAGATAGTAAAAGCCCAAAATTTTGCTATTCCAAAGATATATTTGGGAGAAAGATAAATCCTTATTGAATATTGTTGATCCAAGATCAGACTAAACATTCTGTGCAGTCTGATCTTGATCTACACTGTCTGCAAAAGGTCCTTGGGTCGCCCTTAGCAGCCTAAGGGTTAATATTTAGCTTTGGACAACTGATTGTGTGGAGAGCAAGAAAGGCGGTACTCACACTTCTTTGGTTGACACTGACACCAGGTTTCCCCATCAATAACTTGACAACTTCAGGTCTCCCATGTTTACAAGCCCAATGCAATGCAGTCTATTAAACAGCAAAAAAAACTGACACTGTTACAAAAAAGTTACTCATGTCTTCACTAGACCAAAAAAATTTACTTTTCCATGATGAAAGCATGATAAGTTTTGTCTTTGAAAGAAATTAAAACATTGTGTTAATACGAGAAAAATTGTGGCAAAGGGAAAACTTGCTTCTTGAAAGCAATCTCCTTTTGCCACATTGTTTAAATGATGGCCTGCTGCAAGAAAAAAAAAATTGTTGTCTGCAACAGTTAATGGGTTAAAAGATAAAGCATTTTAAAGTACCTGTTTATTTTTCAATTTGAATCTTTCACTTTTTGATGGTTTTGCCATTTGATGGTGTTTCTTTTATTGTTAAATTTTTCAAATTGAATATTTCACTTTCTGACAGTTTTGTTATTTGAAAGTGTTTCTTTTGTAGTTAACCCTTTATCACACAATCCCATGTTTGAAAGACCCTGAAAGAGAAAGCTTTTGAAAACAATGTTGGAAAAGGAGAAAATGCTGGTAACCAGCATTTTCTTCTTTTCCAACAATGTTTTTCTGCCACATCAAAAACATAAATCATCATTTCAGCTACATTTGTTATGAGCAAATACTTTCAGTTGGGTCAGTCTAAAATTTCGTCAAATTGTAGACAGTTACATGTAAGTAAACCCATTCCCAGACAACAAAAGTACAGACATAAATTGGAAGAAATTGCAGACAATAAATTAAATATAAGTCAAATGGTTGATTTGTTTTTGTAAACAATGTGGGAAATGGTAAAAATGCTGATTACCGACATTGTTTCCTTTTCCCAGATTATTTTTAAAAGTTGTGGGAAAAGGAAAAAATGCTGTTTACCAGCATTTTCTCCTTTTCCTACACTGTTTTCAATAGGCTCCTTCCTAAGGGTTATTAACCGTCAGGGTTGTGTGGTAATGAGTTTCTTATCTAATTTCAAGTATTGAATCAGTTTTCTTAAACAACACTGCTGCAAATTATGGGCCATCAAAATCAATTAAGGTTACACATATATAAGGAGAAAAACAATATGGCTACAGGCAAGTTTTCTCATATGGAGCACTTTTACCCCTAAATACATTGCAAGACATTTGATGCATGGCAGAAAATGTCTTTTAAAGCAATAAAAGTATTATCACTCGCTATTTATATTTGAAAAGAGGGTTATAATAGTGTAATTATACAAAGTTTATAGCAATACTTACATACTAAAATATGCAGCCAAACCAGGCAACCGTAACATGAAAGATAGTAAAAATTTTACATGTAAAATGGAAAAGAGATACTGACATATGTGTTGGTTTTCTTTGAGAGGTATTTCATACACCTTTCAACAATATTCAAGTACTGAAGGCAGCTCATGTCTTTCCTGGGCTTTACCAAATACTTGACTAGAGCTCTGAAGTGCCATGCCCAGGGACACTCCAATGATCTGTGCTGCCAGCAGGGATGGAATCAGGACTTTCTAATTATCCACTGCCATTACAAGTGATTCATGGAAAACTGCCAAATAAATATTGACAGAAGTTACTACACATTGCAGAACATGCTGTAACTACATTACATTCAAGCAGATTATTCCTAGTATTTATTTGAAAGAAAGTATTGCATTAACCCTTCACCACACAATGACACCTTTTAATGCCCCTGAAGAAGAGGCCTTTTGAAAACATTGTGGGAAAAGGAGAAAATGCTGGTAAACAGCATTTTCTCCTTTTCCCACAAAGTTTTCTACCCTATCAAAGAAAAGTTGCATCATTTGAGCCACTATGAAATTGTCGTCTGCAAATGCTTTCAATTTGGATAGGTCTTAAATTTTGCCGTGTGGTAATGGGTTAAGAGATTGAAATTACAGGTCTGATTGCTTTTTTTGACCCATTGGAGTGGCTGCTGGGCTTTTTCCTGAACCCTTTGCCATGTAACAAAATTTCAAACTTGTCCAAAATGAAAGCATTTTCATGTCACAAAATAACTGGGACTCAAATGACGAAATCTGCCTTTGAAAGAGTAAAAAGCATTGTGGGAAAAGGAGAAAATGCTCGCTAACAGCATTTTCTCCTTTTTTCCACAAGACCTCTTCCTTGGCGTTGTTAAAACTCGGGATTGTGTGGTAAAGGATAAGGCCAATAATGTACAGGTGAGTTTTACACTCATCAAAGACTTTTACAATTTACATTAGAGACAATTGTTTGAATAACAGGAAAAAACTGTTTTTCAACAGTATGGAAATTTTTTGTGACATGTATTTATATGTTGTCAGTCATCACGTTTTTTAACATTCACCACACCAAATCTAGTTGTAAGTCACCTCTTACTTCATGCAGTTAATTAAAGTAACAATAAAGGCCAATTGTAAACAAAGCGGGTGTTAAAATGCATTTGAATTTATATCATACCATTTAAAAGTACGGAAATTATTGTGAAGATGACAATCTGTCATTGTGCAGTTGGTCCAAGTGTAAGTCGCTGACTGAGAAATTAATTTCAAAACTAGGTTAAAACCTGCAAGGTAGCTGTGTCTTTTGTTTACTTTTTGCCTGATTTTAAAATTCTTTTTTCTGCCAGGGACTAACATACGGCCCGATCACAGGATAACAGACTGTCATCTCCACAATATTTTCCATACTTTTAAATGGTATGATTTAAATTTAAATGTATTATGACACCTGCTTTGATATTTTGGCCTTTACTGGGCCTTTAAGTAACCATTAAAAAGCAAATCATGATACTTCAAAATTGTGAAATGCATAAAACATGATAGAAATCTAGTCAAAATACAGACTGTTGATACAAAAAATGCTGTATTTGAGTCCTACTCTGTATAAAGAGGATTCAATGCCGATCTTCAAAAACTATAGACCCATGTCAGCCTGCCCGGTCCATGTAGGCTGACATGGGTCAAAACCTTTTCCTATCAATAAATTTTCTGCTGTCTGAGAGATCATCCTACCCCATGATTCAGTTGGTTTTCAGGAAAAATGGGTTTCTCTTATGTGACAAATTGCTTGGTATATAGCATTACAAATATGCATTAAACCCTCTTTTCCAAGAGCACTGCACATTTAAAAAAAAAAGTTATGTTGGATAGCTCATTCTTGTAAGCATAAGCAAGCTGTACTCAATTGGGAAGTAATGCCTTCCACTTCACAAGACACATACATCTCATTGTCTCATAATAAAGGTGAAATCTTATGTTTTCTTTCCAAAATGGAGGTCATTATTTTTTCCCAGTTAAGCTAAATGGAAACTGATAGATAAGTATATTCAAATATTGTAAGATTCTCAATTCCATACATGCTTAGCTGATGGAATTGACACTTAAGTCATAAAAAATGACCCAAAACTCTTCATTTCACCATTTTCTTCACAAAAAAAATTCTCTAAAACTATCTTGTGAAGACTAAGTTCAAACTGCATGTTTCTTGTGGATTGATTTTTGTCTACACTGTCTGAAGAGGTACTTTTTTCTGACTGTAAAATGCCAGGAACTAAATAAAGTTTTACAAAGATGTATCTTAGGTCTGACTGAATATCAAAATATCTACTTACCCCCTGCAGGGTACATGAAATATGAAAAAAGAAAAGATAAGATCTAAAGTCAGTTAAAGACAACACAACAAAAGGGATTTATACATCAAACAAGTGCAACAAATTGGGGTGCCAATGCTGCACTGCAATTGCTTTAAGAAATAGATTCATGTTCAATGAAAATTCCAAGTTGAAAAAGGGGTATAACTGTGTCAAAAATATTTCGATGTTTACCAGCCTCTGTTACACCTGTTCCCATTTTGATACATAAATCTAGTCTGAGTTTAAAGAAAATATCTTCAGTAATGACAGAGGTATTATAAAATGATAAAGTTTTTACACCACGACAACGGCGCAAACAACCACCATGCATATGAAAATGACATGGTTTTGACAATACCTCAATGTTTTCTTCATAAACATCTGAGCTACAAATAGACTGAGAAACTTGGCCTATACTTCCTTTACGATATACCCTGTCCACAATCACCATCATGATCATCAACAACATCATCCTCACCACCACCATCATCTGTTTACCTAACATTAGTCATACCAGTATTTTCCTTTGAAAACCAAAGGAGGAAAAAGAGCAGAGCCTAAACAAATATTAACTTACTACCCTCTGAAACTAATTCACACTAGATGACAGAAATCCTTACGAAAAGATGTGTATAATTTTCATTAATCAAGGGTTGAATACATTAACACTTTACCAGGCAACAATAAATGAAAACAAATTAAGAGTGGCTCAAATAATTGGATTTTTCTGTAAAAGATTAGAAAATATCATAGGAGAAGAAGAAAACGCCAGTTACCGTCATTTTCCCCTTTTCTTACAATGCTTTCAAAGGCTTCTTACTCAGAGTCATTAAAACTCAGTATTGTGTGGTAAAAGCTTAATACACATACAAGAAGTGGTGACAAAAGGAGAGATCTCCATTGCGAAAACCTTTTCACATGTATTCATGACAGAATACCATGTCTTTTTTCACATGTGAAACATAACCACCATGTAGTCTTGCTGAAGAGATCATTGTGGTAAAAATAAGAGAGACACTATCTTGTTTTTGACCCAATGGTTTTAACCATTTTCATGAATCTATTTTCAATTCATGTAGATCATTTCTAATGTAAAAGAAGTTAAATTCTTTACCAGATGACAGAATTTTAGACTTGTCCAAAATGATAGCATTTGCAGACAAGAAATAAAATGTGGTTCAAATAATAGGCTCTGAACTGACAGGATAGAAAACATACAGTAAAACCTTTATATTTCGAATCTCGAACATTCGGGAACCCTGCATTTTTCAAGGAGTTTCCATAGTCCCGGCAAAAAAACTACTATATTGCACCAAAAGCAGCTCAGTTATTTCGAGTCTTGAAAAGTCTATAATTTGAACTCGGGTCTTGGTCCCTGTAATCATTTTCCTTCTTTAAATTGATTGTTAATTCCAACACAATGTTTTTGCACCTCTTGATCGATTGTTTTCACACCATTTCCAAGCAAAGGTTTTTATCACGCCAGCCCGTCTACAGTGTGGTGTAAGTTTTACAAACTATGACAATTACCATAGGGGATTCATACTACAGTATGATTTGAGAAGGTTAATTTATGAAGAAAGGCTAATCATGAAAAGTTTGCGATGTCTATTACGACCATCCCCCTCATCAGTGATCGTATGATCACTGCCCTCATGTAATTTAAACTGTCTGATATTTCATTTTATAAAAAAATGACACAAATATTTTATTCCTGATTAAACAAATGATTTTATCTTTTTTTTGCAGCGTGTGCGTACACAAACTGTTTAAAGTCATTGTTGACCCCTGAAAAGACAGTTTTAAGCGTTTGTGATCGGACGATGTCTGATTTTTTTATCAGTTTTCGAGTCAATCTATTTATAGCATCAGATTTTCCCAAGTCGCTTCGCCACAGATTAAGACCCATATGATCGCACAATTTTTTTTCTGTCTTGTTAGGTTGACGTCATATTTCGGGCTTGCGTGAATATCACTTGTTCGTTTTCATGTCATAGAAATTTACCTCTGACAAAGGTAAATTTCAGTCTCCAACTATCGAGGTTTTACTGTAGTGGAAAAAGGAGAAAATGCTGGTTACCAGCATTTTCTCCTTTTCTGACAATATTTTCAGAAGCCTTCTCATTTCAGGGTCCTTAAAACTTGATATTGTATGGTAAAGGATTAATCATCTTCATGAATCTTCCTTAAATTGTTGTAGATTATCCCTAATGGACAATGAAGTGTGAAAAAATCCTCAGGTACAAATTTGTGATGGAAGGTAATGAGATAACTTAAAGTGACAGTCATAGGAAGATACTTACCCCAGAGAAATCTTTCACTTTGGCAAGATGTGGGTTTTTGGCCAACAGCTGGTGCATAGGGTGGTAGTCTGCAGCAGAACATGTGACAATCCATTCTTTCTCTAGTGGTTCTAACTGTAATACGTATATTTCAGAATCTTATCACTAACTCTTTACCAAACAATAAAATTCTTCCTTGTCCAAATTGAAAGTATTTGCAGATGACAGATTAAATGTTACTCAAAGTATGAAATTGTCTTTCGTAGGGTAGAAAAAATTGTGAAAAAAGAGGAAATGCTGGTTACCAGCACTTGCTCCTTTCCCACAGTGTTTTCAAAGGCTTTCTTCCTCAGGGTTTTTAAAGGTCGGGATTGTGCAGTAAAGGGTTAATAAACAGACACACTCAAAGAACAGGTCACTGGAGCGTTTGATTCATAATCAGGAAATCCTAGTCCAAATCAGGCTCTCGGTGCTGGTAACATGGGAATATCCTTTGGCAAGGTATTGCAAAATCACAATCTAGTACTTGGGATGCTATGGAAAGGCCAAGCTTACATCTAGCCTCTATATAATTATAGGAAAGTACTTTAAAATCACACTAGTTGGGTCCCATAATTGGCTGGAAATTTTCATCTGGTTTATTTAGCAGTCTAAGGATTAATATATTCTCACAAAAGCAAAACTGTTCATCATAAGCAATTTCTCCTTTGTTCAAAATGTATTTACAGGTGGTCGGCTGCAAGATAAACAGTCAGCTGCAGAATGTAATTTGTCAAAACCATAGGTATATTTTATTACTAAAATCTACCTTAATATCATATCCAAGAAACTTTATTCTATCACTCCAATCCAAGTTATAATGTTTGCAGAACTTTTCTTCCTCATTCTCTTTAAAAAAAAAAAAAAAAAACAGAATTGAGTGGTAAAGGACCAAAAAACCATAAAATAGAACCTGACAAAAAATAACTTACTGCAATATAGCCACTACTTGAAGACTCATATCCATCATCTTTATCTTTATACTGTAAATAGACAAATACAACAGCTACTGTATTACCATAAATTTGTTTTAAAGTCTCAGTAGCGTCCAACCGAATAAACAACCTGTTTATAAAATAAATTTCATTTTTACCACGTAAAAATACGGCGATTATTATGACTTTCACGATATGTAAAGGTGCAGCTCGCAAAAGTTCCAGCCAGTGGCAGAAAAAAAGAATTTTGAAACTAGCACAGATCCTACCATTCCGCATTATCTGTTTGTTTACATTGATGATTGCCAACAATTAACTGACTTTTCGTCGTAAATGTCTGCAGTGACGTGTTAGTGACGTAAACACCACATGATCATTCAAAGCGTCGAAACAAACCCTTCATTCACTTGATCATTTTGTCCCCATTCTAGGCTTGAAAAACGAAGTTTATCGACATCGTAAACAGAAACGACACAGGCTGATCATCGCTTATTCATTTATCATCAATACAGGAAGAGTTTACAACATCTAAATAAGAAAACATGTTCAGAATGAGCAATCTTACTCTCCGAAGACACAATTTTGGAATTGTAAACAATAGTCCTGTCTACTATATCATGGCACTAATGAGATGCAATGTTATCATGTGACGTTCTCGAAGACCTAGGTCCAATATATACGAACGATAACGAAGGTTGTCTCGATCAATGGCGTCCATGAAATCGACAGGCTTCTCCATGCATTTTCGCTCACATATATTATGGCAACCAATGCAGTAACTGACATGTTCGAGTTTTTTCCTATCTTATATATGTGTGTTTGATGGGTTATCCAATATATTTTCAAGTTATAAATGGTAAAAATTACCTATTTTTGGCTTTATAGGGGCTTAAATATAAATAGAGTAAAGTGTAATAAGACAGACTGATCATGGCTTGCATTTCCTAATCTTTTTTTGTATATTTTTACCCCTTAAACAATTACCAAAGAAGAAAATTTTAGATTTGTCCATATTAAAAGCATCTGCAGAAGTCAAATGAAATGTGGTGCAAATGATGGGATTTGCATCAGACAGAAATAAAACACATTGGGAACAGGGGAAAATGCTGGTTACCAGCATTTCCTCCTTATCCAACAATGTTTTCAAAAGCCTTTTTCTTCAGTATCATTAAAACATGTGATTATTTGGTAAAGGGTTAAAATATCTCATAGGTGAAACTAAAATGTTCAGCTTTTTTCGTTCTGTGCAGTCTAATCTTGATCTACATTGTCCATAAAAGCTATTGATATTGCCCTTGGCAGTGAATGAGTTAAAAGCCCTGTTACCTTTTTCAAATCTTTTTTCCTGGAGGCTGCAAGAGGAGAAACAGTAGTTTTCTGTATTTCTGATTCGGACTCCATTCTGTTAAGATGCTTGGCTCTCTCCTTCACACTCACCACTGATACATTATTGTCTTCTTCTGGAGTGACTGAGGACTGAAATTTGAATGTGATGTGATACATGGAGACATATTTTGTCACATTAGGCAATCAACATCTTTTGAAAATAGTATGATATTTAGAAGGACCCGCTCGCAATAATGAAAGAGTCTTTTGACCCTTTACCACAAAATCCAAACTTTTAACCCTTTACAAGACGATAAAATTTTTGCCTTGTCCAAATTGAAAGCATTTGCTGACGAAAATTTCAATGTGGCACAAATGGTGCAATTTTTCTAGTTACCAGCATTTTCTCCTTTTCCCACAATGTTTTCAAAAGGCTTCTTTCCCAGGGTCATTAAAAGTTGGCCTTGTGCGGTAAAGGGTTATAAGACTCTGAGAAAGAGGGCTTCTGAAAACAGCCAGGATTTTTTCTCCTTTTCCCAGAAATGTTTTCAACCCATTCATAGGCAAATCAAATTATTTTTGCATGATTTGTTTTCTGCAATGCTTTCAATTTGGACAAGTCAAAAATTTTGGTGCTTGGTAAAGTGTTTGCACTTTTGAATGGGGGAAGGGGCTTTTGAACACACTGTGACAAATGGTGAAATTGCTCATTTGCTCCATGACTTATTTTTTAGTCTCATCTACTTTTCTTTCAAAGCTTTTGATTAATACACCAGTGACTTGAAAATTGCAAACAGGATAAAGGGTTAAGAAGTGCATTGTTACCCATGTGTTATAAAGAGGATCTTACATGAGAGTTTAGGTATTATCATTTTTATCAGACAAGTTGACTAAAATTGTCTGAAGGCTCGTGTCAAATAAATTTCAGTCAATGACTTTGATAAAAATGATAATACATAAACAAGAATGTGAGATTCTATTTATCACATAAAACAAATGACAGACAAAAATATATCCTGCATCATCATCTTTATCCTATATATGATCCACGGGTCCATGTTTACAGTTGTAGTTTGGTTTGAAATGTAAGCATACACAAGTAGATAGCTCTTTGACATGTACACCAAAAGTAGAATGAAACAGCTTCTACAGGGGATAAGCCAAACTTTTTCCGCAATTTTGTTGATTTTAAATAATTCTGGTACATTTCTTGCTTTTATCAAACACGAAAATTGAAAATGACGTCATTTTTCCGCAAAATGGCATAGTAGTACAAATTCTGGCATGTGCTGTGCTTGGTTCCTCTGGCTTCACACGCTCATGACTAAAAAAGTTACCTGAACCTGGACCCAAAAAACGATACTACACTAGTATAATTTCAAAACTAAATCATGGGTTTAGTACACTGCCATAGGAGGTTTTATGTGATAAAATTTTTTATTATATTCCTATCAGTGAATTACTGGGATTTCTCAGTGTATTATTTTTTCACTTTTTCACAGTGAATAACATCACTAGTGATGATATAGTTTACAATGTTTGCCGGAACTACTTTTTTTCCTATATTTCTCACAATCTAATGTTTCTGTCTCTGCTTCAAACATCTTCAGTAAACAATAGCACAGTGAAAAGATTTTTGGTACAGTCTTTCCAAACAACACCAAGTTAACGACCTTGTGGGAGAAATCATTTGAAAACATTTCGAGAAAAGAAGATAGCTTTTGTGGGATAGAGCTCTTGGAAAAAATTGTGGAAAAACGAGAAAATACATCCAACCAGCATTTTCTCCTTTTTCCATAATGTTTTCTATCCTATCAGAAAACCTAAGATCTTTTGTACCAATTTAGTATTTGTCATTTGGAGATGTTTTTAATTTGGGAAAGTCTTAAACTTGTCATGTGGAAAATGCTGCTTACTAGCATTTTCTCTTTTTTCCCAAAACCCTTCGTCATTGGGGTTGTTAAAAATCAAGATTTTTTGGTAAAGGTTTGAGAGTTGAAGAAGTATACCTATAGAACTGAAAAAAAGAAAATAGCAATAAACTAGACCATTACCAATGAGGATAACGACATTGTTGATGCCAAGCTAGCACTGTCATTAGCTGATGATAATGTTGATGCTGACAGTCTCAGATCTGACGCTGACAGGTTACCATCGCTTCGTACTCTTGACGGCACATTTCCATCTGGTTTATCTGCAGAAAACCGAAGGGTGTGAAAAACATAATACATTATGTTGATGGACTTAAATTCTTTCCGAGCATGTGTAGATCAAAACCAGACTGCACCAGATATGCAAAATACACACGCAAAGTTTTGTATGTATGTTACAGGAAGTGTAATAAATTAATTGACTTTACATTGTGTATGCGTTCATGGCATTTACTCATTACATCCAGAAACTATTTCTGAGCGGAAAACTTTGACAACACCTTGTTATAATATGAATCATCAACATGAATCTGGCAGAAAATTGTAACAAGAGACTGAAGTGAGATATTTTTTTAGTAAAGGATGACATAGTTCTTGGATACTGTTAAAAAAGCAGCCATTGCTTGCCACAAACAATGTCATCTTCAATAGCAGCAGGCAAAATAGTAACTGCACAATATAGGGCTCAACTTAATGTCACCTTGCTACAACTACCAGTGACTGGCTACAAATTATTTTGTGAAAGACCAACCATAGGACATTTTGTAAGCTTCCTGTGCACCTGGTGGCTCTGAACTGGCTCTAGATTTATCCCAGTCTGAATTACTCCCCCCTGAATCTGGTCTGTACTTCTTCTTTAGCACAAGAAGTTTATCACCTTGCTGAAAAAATGTAGGAAAAAACGCCATTTAGAATTAATACATGTAACTGTATTTCATGCAAATAAAACTCAATTAGATGTACAGTATCTGAACCCGATAATCAGAATTGATAGAGGTGTCTTCAGAATAGATCAGAAACTGGTGTAAAAAGTGAAAATGCTGGTAACAACATGTTTTCTACTCCAGGCTGTCAACCAAGTTTTTATGTAAAAAATAAGTAAAAAAAATAAGGTTCTTCCCCAAAAAGATAAAAGTTTTAACTGCTTGGACTATGCATTACACTTTGTCATGTTGCATTTTCCTCTTTCTACAAGAAATTAGTTGTATCCAAAAACTCTCCTTAGATGAAAAAAATGTATGTTGTTTTGGAAGAACATGTTTAATGGATTGTGCCATCTGTGGAAGTACACTTCTTGAGGCATATTGCAAGCCAATATTTCACAAATTTTGGGTTCTTGTGATCAGTATGAAGCAGTCCTATGTCTCATTGGGATTTATCAATGAAAACCCTGATTTGGGGTGTTATGACAGAACGTCAAGTACAAAGGGTAAGTAACAGATGGCTTTCAAAACATTAAACTGATCTAGCAAATGTTCAAAGCAGTGTTCTTTAGAGGTACATGCTGTAACAGATGGCAGGTTTTAGAGAAAGGAGAAGATAAGCATTCAAAATATCCCTTTAACAAAGTGCACAATATATAATACTGATGTTACAAGCAAGATTCACTTTGTCATGTGCTAAGTCATTGTAGCCATTTGCTTTAAATATTTAGCTACATACATTTTCTCTAAGCCATAACATTTATATTTTTTTCTTTTTTAATACATATACCTTGTATTTTAAAGTCATAAAGCTGATATTTGACATTATAGCACAACAGTAAATGGCTAATGATAATTTCATGGTGTCTAGCCATGACCACCGAGGGCCAGTTGCATAACAAAGGTTTATTTAACCCTTTACCACACAATTCCGACTTTTAACAACCCTGGCAAGGCAGGCTTTTGAAAACATTGTGGGAAAAGGAGAAAATGCTGGTAACCAGCATTTTCTCCTTTTCCCACAATGTTTTCTACCCAATCAAAAACAATGCTGGTCATTTTATCAACCACTAATTTGACATCTGCAAATGCTTTCAATTTGGACAAGTCTAAAATTTTGTCGTTTGGTAAACAGTTAAAACTGGAACCCAGGTCTTGGTAGACTAGAATTTTAAACCGTTTTGCATTAAACTAGTTTGGCTTGAGTCTACATATCCCCAGTCTAGCCAAACTAGGGTGAACTATCCTTCAGGTAGTACTAAACGATAGGTATATTATGTCAAGCGCACAGCTGTTGTCTAAGCAACAGCACACATCTGCATGTGATTATACACGATGAAGTCCGTTGTCTGCGCATGTCAAATTCTTCGAAGATTCGACCTGTCTGCTACGACGCATCACTATCCTGTACAGGATAAATATTAATACATGGTGTGTAAATTGAAACTCGCCGTTAATAAAGTAGCAATGGAGAAAATCGATATAAACAATACCTCTGCGGAAAAATCTAGCCTATGTTTCTCTCCAGATTTCTTAAAAAATTAATTATTTCAAACAGAAAAAATAGTTTTTACAAATACTATTGTTTTACTGCTCATCTTTGAATACAGTTTCCAAATATAGACTTAAAATTTCTGCAGTGTTTTTCCACAGAGTAATCAACAAGAAATGTCTGGGCTCATACCGAAGCTACTTTCCAAGCTTGTTGGGGCTGTTTTTATAAATGACTGGAGCCTACGTTACATGCTAGCAAACCATAGCTGGATGAATCATACCAGGTAGTGTTTTATTGAGTAAACTTTTATTTTATTTTGAAATTTGAAGTAACGGTTGCTGTTTTGAATAGTAGTCCAGTTCTGTACCCAGGATGCCCAAATCAGATATATCAGTATTTAAAAAATGCCACCTAGCGGAAGATAATGCGACTAAGTCCATAACTTATACAGACTTGAATATGCTGCTATCAAATTCGATCTGCTGCTGGTGGATCAAGAAGAAGTGCCTTTACATGCTGTTTTATTTTTTACTATATCATCATTCAGGTCTAAATTAATATGTTTATGCAAAAGAAAGAGCATAAAGCTTGAGTTTAAACTCAAGGTTATCTTTAAACCTGTATTATGCAACTAGCCCAAATGTTTAAAAGTAGACAATACCTCATCTAGTTTTATAGTTGCTAACTCATTTACATAGTTCTTGAACTTTTCTCTCATTTCATCTGAAAATAAAAGATGAACAAAGTATAAAAATCAGAGTTTCAGTTATTCCTTTAAAGAAATCTAAATGTAAAGACCAAACAAATGAAATTTAAAAAAAAAAGAATATTTACAATGTGTTGAAAGAAGACTGATCTTTACCGAACAATCTCCTATTTACAAGAGCAAGGGAAGCATTATCAATCACAGAAATCACCATTGGCAATTCAATTCTACAGATGGCCAGAAGACCCTGAGATTAGGTGAGACAGGCTGTTTTGAAAACATTATAAAGAAAAGTAGAACATGCTGGTTAACAATATTTCTCCATTTTGTCACTTTTCTATCTTTTCAAAGATGAACTCAAATGTTACATTAAGCTTTTTTCTCCAGAGCATGTTTTTTGCATTTTTGAAGCATTTTTTACGTAAGATACTTTCGAGTCTATGACCTCATTGTGTGCTTGTTATTTCAGGTTGCATGTTTAGAAGTACCAAGGAAAAAAGATTGTTTTGTATACTATTTGGTCTTGTTTTTGACTATTTAAGTCAATACCTCAGAACCTCCTGTAATCAAGCAGACGACTTAGAAGAGATTTTAATAGTGCTACATGATCATCATGAGGGAGAGGGTCAAAACGGCCCACTTCCAAAACGGCCCACTGTTATGGGTACCAAAACGGCCCACTTCTTAACTATGAAATACTGTTATTTCCATCAATTTTGACAAATGAATTTTATAATTATCTTTACTCTCATCTATTTTCAAATAATGAGTTTTATTTCTAGGGTTTGGACCTCGGTTCTCTATACTTGTGTGGGTAGTACTCTGCATTCCTATCCAATGTTTATCTTATTAATGAGTTCATTTGTCTCCCCCCCTTCTTTTTTCTTGATCAATTGGAATTCTTCGAAAAAATATATGCTTGGGGTTGTTTTCTGATAGTCCTTCTATCTTCTGTTAAGCACAGCTCTTTAGAAACGTTCTAGAAAGGATACATCACTGTGTACGTGTCTACATCAATTAATTTGTAGATGGAGACCATCTCACTCGATTCACATGATCAAAATTCATACTATATGTAAGTTTTACAAAACTAAATTAGTCAGTTTTATAAAACTAATTGTGTGATCCAAATGACGGTTAAGATTTTCAATGTTTTTTTTTTTTCATGACAAAGAATTAGGCTATTTTGGTACCGGGCCGTTTCGGCACTGGGCCGGTTTGGTAATGGGCCGTTTTGGAAGTGGGCCGTTTTGACTCCAATCCTCAACATGAATTATGAATGCATGTGAAAATATTGTTGCACAAGAAAAACTCTCTCCTTAGGAACCAGCTTTTTTAAATCATGTGCTGCAAGATGGAGAAATATATCTGCAGATGGTCAAAGCTTGGAAAAGCCCTTCATGACATTTCTGGAGAGTAAGTTAAATTTCATTTTCACATTTCCTGGTTTGGTGGCAACACAGTGGACATTTAAGTCTGTTCTATCACCATGACAAGTAACTTTTCATTACCTTTCCTACTTTGGTCATTCAGAAATGATTTAAAATGGGTAACAAGCTCGTGATTCTTTACTTTTCCCCCGCTTGATATAATAAATTGTTTGACACTTTCGAGCGTAAATCCACTCGAAGCCATCTTTGTTAATTTTATACATGACTATGTAATTATAACGCTGCACCGGCAACACGTTTCGTCATCAGGGCGAGTCATACCAATTTGTTCCCCTTCATACATAGCCTTCAAAGTCATGCGCCGCATCAGTGATTTTCGTAAATAAGGATTACATGTATTTTTCTCTACGTCAGATTTTGCTTTTTTATATATATATATCAAGTTAAACACATGAAATAAGTGCAAAATGGCAAATCCATCAACATCAGTTTATTTGTCAATAGCTGTACATAGGGCCTACACTCTACATGAAGTTTCATCCATCACACCATTTAATCCCACACAAATAAACACAAAACAAACAATGTGACTCTGCAGTGCCTTGCCCAAGAACACCCCTACGGATCAGTGCCACCAACGAGGATCGGACGAGGAATTCCCAATTACAAGGCCAATGCATTTGAAGGCTTTGAAATACGATTTTTTCCCACTGAAACATAATAGATCTATTTCACTAGGTAATATATCATTCCACAGCTAGAAAACGGATGTGGCGAGCAAAAACTCCCATGGCGTTTAAATCTTCCATGGCGTATTCTGGTAAAACCGTTTAAAAGTAAACAATGACCATAGGAAAGCCAACCACCTCAAGCGATCAGTGGCTTTGACGGATAAAAAGATTTGCGTTAAATAAGCAATTTTGATTCACATACATGTGTATTTGTCACTGCAGTCGAAACGAAAATAACCTACAGCTGAAAACGGCATGGAGCGTCGAACGAAACAACAAACCAAATTTTGTTGAGAGGCAAAATGGTCAACCATTTTCCAACATGACAGAACTCTGTACCAAAATCCGTTATTTTTTTAACAAACGCGACGAAGACGACCTTTGAAAACATCGTGGGAAAAGTTCGATCATCTCCTTCTGTTCTCAAAATTTTCTCATCTTTTTAAAGAGAATTTCATTGTTTAAACTAAGTTTAGAATATCGTCTGCAAATGCTCTCAATGTGTGAATACAATTTTGTCGTCTGGTAGAGTGAGGTAATTAGCGCAACTAAAAAAGGCTGTATTTATACATGTATTTGAAATAGGTATACACATTTTACACATTTTATTTAAGTCGTTATAAGTACAGCTAACGACTCAAAAAACATTCATTAATCGTTACAAAACACTGCAACAAAAAGAGAATTCATCGCATTTTGAAACATTTGTTTTTAATAGTTTTTTTCCGGCAATAGTTTTTTCCGGCAATAAAAATGTTCGTCTGCATGTCGGAATGTTTTAGACCACGAAAATGGTATCAAAAGGCAAAGATCAAGACTAGTCTAAATTTGAAATCGTCACGCGGTTCCTTCTTCTGTCCGCGTAACGGATCTTAGAAATGTTGCGATTCGGGGAATGTGGGTTAAGGTTTGGATGAAGTTAATACGCGTAAATCTAAAACCCAACGTAACATTCAATACGTTTATGGTCGACATTTAATGGTATAATTTGCTGTGTCACAGGGAAAAGGTTACATCGAGTTCATACGGTAACAACACATTAATTAACCCTTAGGCTGCTAACCGCGACTCACTGATCTTTTGCGGACACTGTAGATCAAGATCAGACTGCACAAAACGTGCAGTCTGATCTTTGATCTACACTGTCCGATTAGAACAATTTTGTTTCCTAAAAAAGTACCTTTGAAATAGGTAAATTTGGGTATTTACTATCGGCTTAAAAAATTCATTTCATTTATTTAGCAGGATGAGAGTTAGCCTTTAGGCTACTAAACGCAACTCTTAGGCAGCTACACCAACTCATTTCGCTTTTGCAGATAGTGAAGATCAAGATCAGAATGCGCAGGACGTCTACACTGTCCGATTTGAACAGCGAGAATTTATCAGCGGTAAAGAAATTGAAATCGCAATCATGTCTCTGTGTTAACAATTGTCTGGAAATGTCATTTAATCTCTCTAACAAATTGAGGTTTCAAAGTATTTATAACTGAATTGCAATTACACACCATGATATTGAACCGGAGACAAAAATCTGTTAAATAACAATCTATCACAAGATCCCTAGTTTTAGTGACGCTGAAGGAGACGGCTTGTAAAATCGTTGTTACGGTAAACAGCATTTTTTTCCTATCTCCACAATATTTTATGCCATATTAGACAAATCTTATCATTTGAACCAAATTTGTCGTCTGCAAATGTGTTGAAAATAGACGAGTCTATAATTTTGTCGTTTGTTAAAAGGTTAAAACACATCACATGAAATGAAACAAGTTGCAGTCCTCAAACAACGTTTCGAAATATGCATATCAAGATGACTTGTGCTTTTTAAACACAAAGTACAGAAATAGAACTAAAATCGTTAAAGCCAATATGAGAAAGTTATCATCGTAAGCAATTTCTCCTTTAGCCAGAATTTTCAGGTGTCCTTTGCACGTGCGGCCAAAAAATTCGCTTGCAGGGATTTTTAGTTAAAATCATCGGAGATTCTATGTATGGGATCCCTGAAATAACCTACGCCACCACCAAAATATATCAGTGACTCTCTGACAAAGGCGATTTTAATGCATCTCCGCGATGCATAATAGCAAGCGATTCGTCACATACTTATGAATCCATAAAATCAATTTAGTCTAACAACCGACTCGACCATGAGGTACTCGTAGAATGGTCCTTGGGCACGTAGAAAATTTACCCATATCAAAAAGTATCGACCCAAATCAGCCTGCGCAGACTGCGCAGGCTGACATGGGTCGATACTTTTTTGCAGATGAATTAAGTTCCCTCTTCACAGAGAATGGCTCATTTATTGGTGAAACCCCTTAGAGAGGTCCTCCCAGATTCAGGTGTAATTTGGGGCGTTGTACTTGTTATTACGATTTCCGGGTTCGGTCTCGTGGTGCTCGTTATCTTGGATGAGTGTCCCCGGGCAAAGCGCTGCAGAGCCCTTAACTCTTACTGATAAAACTCAGGGAAGACATTTGTATAAAGCTTGGAAATACAGAAAATTGATCAATAGCGAAAAGTTTTGGTTCTTTTCGTAGATGCATTAAGCCCCCCTTTCACAGAGCATTGTCGGAAAAAGAAGCAGGTGTAATTTACAAACAATTGCTCCTTTATCCACAAGGTTTTCAAAAGTCGTCTTCTATACGCAGACATATGAATATGTGTATTCATGACTAAGAAGGGAATATAAGGATACTACGGAACCCCTAAAGTGACATACTCGACTTTTTTTTAATATGCAAATTTCTCAAGTTATTTCGTTTTTACGAAATATTATTTCGTAAAAACGAAACATTATTTCGTATATACGAAATATTATTTCGTATATACGAAATAGTATTTCGTTTTTACGAAATAATATTTCGTAAAAACGAAATAATTATTTCGTTAAAACGAAATAATTATTTCGTAAAAACGAAATAATTATTTCGTAAATACGAAATAATTATTTCGTAAAAACGAAATAATTATTTCGTAAATACGAAATAATCTGATAAGTTGAAATACAGGCATCCTCGGTTCGACTCTGGGTCGATGCACTTGAACTGCCTTGCGACAGGTCTGCATTGTAGGGTTCATTGACAGCCTCTCACATCATACGCTATAGATTTGAATTCAGAGTTGAGCTGTCTTATTCCTGAATTGCCCACACCATGTTCGAATTTGGGTTCTGTTTCAAGGGAGCTACCATCTAGAGTCATTGACCTATGTTGTGCTTTTCCAGATCGGTGTCAAATATATAGTCTTAATATCGGTACATTAGACAAAAGGGGGCAAGCATAAATGATATGACTGGTAAACTCAAATCTATTCATTCAGTCAGTCAGAGAGTCAGTCAGTCAGCCCCTCGTCTATCCGTCCGTCTGTTATTTCTTCTGTTTATGAATTGTGTACGCACAGTTGTCATTGATAATTAAAAGAAAGTTACAATATTCAGTTTGTTTAGAGCATGGCCCAGTCGAAAACTGGAGATTGAGGATCCGATTCCCAGCCTAGTCATTTTTTAAATCTAATACATGTATTTAAAATCTATGGCTCTCTTTCTTATCACTCGGGTGCAGGAAGCAGGCTCTTAATTATGAAGGTGAGGGACTTTTAGAGTACGGAAGTGGTTGATTGATTGATGCCAGGCTAAATAATTATCAATCATAATAACGAATAGCACTCATTCATGTATTCTTATGTTTCACCAATAGCCGGATGCGGTTCTGATGTGCATTGCCGAAGAACTGACAACTGAAACATCCCCGCCAGTGGGATTCCAACCCAGAACCTCTTTGTTGTAAATACAGTGCCTTAACGTCCGTATATAAGAGGACTCGTAACGTTCAGGCATCTGCAAATGCGTCTTTAAGATGGACAAATCAGCGTCTATGTATTTTCATTGCATTTGCAGAGAATACAGTGCACACCAGAGCATTTCTATTTCGGGAGGTTATACCGCTTCTGTAGGCGGGTGGATAGGCTATCTTATTGGAGAATTGGAGGCAGCGGGGTCGATCCCCTGCAAATCCATTTTTAAGACTTGCGTAACGGTAATAATAGCGTGTTCCTTATTCCTTTCCTTCTTTGCTCTTGGAAAGACGGAATAACATTACGACTGTGTCGCTTAAGTATCAGGGTATGAGAATGATATTTAAGAGAGAGAGACAGAGACAGAGACAGAGAGGCGGGCAGGCAGGCAGACAGACAGATAGACGGAGAGCTAAGTATCACGGTGGTTGTCGTGAAAATATACTGAAATTTAAAAAAAAAAATGATGCGACGTTAAACACGAATCAATTAGACCTGATTGAGCCTTGCTCTATGAAAAGGGGGCTTAATGCAAATGCGCGTTCCATGGTACCAAGCAAGACATCACCTGATTATGCACCGGTGAACTAGCTGGGGGTCAGGTGGGCCCTCCTCTACAATTGTCAAAGTAACCTCTGTCTGCCGGAAATTTTGACTGAGTATGAAAGTGTCATACAAATTCTAGATCTATGCGAAGACTTAAGTCAAATCTGCAAAGAACTTCTTCTATCTAGATGAATTGCGTCAAGGAATGATGTTTAAGGCTGTACAAAGTAGCAAATTTGAAATTGATCCAGCTCTGACAAAAGAAGGCTTATTGAATCTCTGTGATCCATGGCACCAAGCAAGCCATCACATACTGATGGATCCATAGTAGATCTATCCGTTTTTTGTAACAGCCGACGGAATCTTAGGGTAGTTCTAGTCCATTGACGTACAGAAAATTTACTGATAGCGAACAGTTAAGGCCCAGGCCAGCGTGCTCAATCCGTGCAGGCTGGCCTGGGTTGATACTTATAATGCAGAAAGTTGGAAGATCATATTGAAAAAGGATTGGCCCATGTCAGCCTGCACAGACTGCGCCGGCTGGTATGTGTCGATTTTTTCTCAAATGCAAAAAGTACCCTTTTCAATGAGCAGGGTTCATTATGTTTTCACCTGGGTATAAATGGAATAATGATGACAGTGGCGTTAACACCAGACAATAATGAAATTCAAGGCTACGTGGCCTCATTGAATATACAGACTGGTAAAATTATTTCGTAATTACGAAATAATTATTTCGTAAATACGAAATAATTTTACCATTCAAAAAGGCCACGTAGCCTAGAATTCCATTATTGACTGGTATTAACGCCGCTGTCATCATTATGCTATCTATATCTGGGCGTAAAAACGAAATAATTTTATATTCAAAAAGGCCCCATAGTCTTGAATTCCATTACTGACCGGTGTTAACGCCGATTTCATAATTATTCCATCTATAATCTAGGCCAAAACATGATGGACCGTGCTCTGTGAAAAGGGTGCTTAAAGCACTTGAGAGAAGAATAGTCTCGTGTCAGCTGGTGCAGTCCGCGCAGGATGACACGGACCGAAACTTTCCGAGTTCTTCAAATTCTCTGCATGTCAAAATGCTAACGAGCTCATCATTCGATCGCACATAAAACAAACATGGATTTTATGGATCCATTACAATGGCGGACCCAGGATGTTTTTTTTTTTTTTCCGATAGGAGAAGCAATCATTAATGTATTCTTAGGTTTCTATAGCAGCCGGATGCGGCTCTGATGTGCCTTGCCACAGAATTGACACTCAAGACAGCTCCGCCAGCGGGATTCTAACTCAGAACCTCTTTCTTATACATACGGTGCCTTAACTCTTTACCAAACAACAAAATTTTAAACTTGTCCAAATTGAAAGCAAATGCAGACGACAAAATACTAAAAATTGAAACCTGATTTTAGAAGAGTAGAAAATATTGTGGGAAAAGGAGAAAATGCTGGTTACCAGCATTTTCTCTTTCTCCTACAATTTTTTTTTAAAAAGGAGTCTTCGTCTAGGTCGTAAAAACCAGAGATTGTTTAGTAAAGGGTTAACCTCCATATATAAATGGACTCGTAATGTTCAGGCATCCACAATTGTGTCTTAAACCATGGACAAATCAGCGTCCATGTATTTTAGAGTAGATAAGCAGCCTGTTGACTTTCATTCCTTTTGCATAAAAATACAGATCTTTAATATAATGCACATAAAGGCATTATGATATCATCGAGGGCTTTAACCGCTTCTTTGGCCGAGTGGTTGGGCTGTCCGATTTGAGAATGGGAGATAGCGGAGTCGATACTTGCAAATCCATTTCTAAGACTAATATAATGGTAATAATTTAGCGCGTTCCTTCTTTTCTTCTTTGCACTTGGAAAGACGCGGTAATATTTCGACAGTCGTGTAAGTATAAGGGTAAGAGATTTGTAGATAAATGATTAAGACAGACAGACAGACAGACAGACCAGACAGACAGAGAGCTACGTTAATATCACGGTGGTTAGCGATGCAGCCATGTGTTTCCTGGCTTTCTCACACCAGTAGTGACAGAACATTCTTTTTAAACTAAGAGACGGAGAGACGGAGATCAGATTCTTTAGAGACCGCCTCGGGGGTGGAGAACAGCGAGGGGTAACGTTAGTGGTTTCGTGCTGATACAAACAAATTCTAATATGGTAGTAATGGAATTCCTTCCTTCGTACTTAGGGCCTCTAGGACAGCACAATGACTGCCTCAGTGTTACACTTAAATTTAAAAGATTGATGCGATGTAAAACGCAAATCAATCAGACATGATTGGGCCGTGCTTCATGAAAAGGGGGCTTAATGCATCTGCATGATCCATGGTATCAAGCAAGACATCACCTGATTATGCATAGGCGGATCAGCGTGGGGGTGGGGAGTGGGGGGTTGAGGGAGGAGGCATCCGGTCCCCCAAATTCTCTAGATCTATGCAAAGACATAAGTCAAATCGACAAAGGACTTCTTCTAACTAGCTGAATTGCGTCAAGGAATAATGTTTAAAGTTGTACGCAGTAACGTTAGCAAATTTGAAATTGAGCCATGCTCTGACAAAATGAGGCTAATTGAATCCCCGTGATCTATGACACCAAGGAAGCCTTCACATACTGATGGATACATAGAAAATCTATTCATTTTATCTAGAACGCTCGACGGAATCATATAGTAGTTCTAGTCCTTTGACATACTGAGAATTTATTGATAGCGAAAAGTTTGGCCTAGATCAGCCTGCGCGGATTGCCTTAAATGCATATGTATTAAGGCCCTTTTTCACAGCGCATGTCTTATATATAATGATCTATTCTGGACCCTCTCTCGAAAAAAATTCTGATCTGCCTTTGTTATGGATCTATAAAATCCATTTTATCATATAAGCAATCGAATGATGAGTTCGAATAGCCCTTTAAAATGCATGAAAACTGAAGATTTCAAAAAGTTTCGGCCCATATCAGCCTGCTCAGACTGCGCTGGCCGACGTTTGTCAATTCTTTTCTCAAACGCATTAAGCACCCTTTTAACAGTGCACAGTTCATTATGATTTCGCCTAGACATAGATAGGATAATGATGACAGCGGCGTTAATACCAGTCAATAACTGCATTCAAGGATACGAGGCCTTTTGGAATGGAAAAGTTATTTCGTAAAAACGAAATAATTATTTCGTAATTACGAAATGATTATTTCGTATATACGAAATAATTATTTCGTAAAAACGAAATATTATTTCGTAAATACGAAATATTATTTCGTAAAAACGAAATATCATTTCGTAAATACGAAATATTTCGGCTATGTCCCGTTTACTCTGATCTTACTAATGGCATGCATTGTTTCCAGTTATGGACAAAGATGAACGCTTAGGTATCATTCGGCGCTATTTTTCGTTAGGCCTCAAATACAATGATATTGTTGATGTTCTTCTAAGAAGGCACAACATTGAAATAAGTCGTCGTCAGTTGATACGTGTTTTGCACAGCAATGGATTACACAGAAGGAAGTGTGATGATATTCTAGATGCTGTTGACTTTATTATAAAACAACAGGAATCGTCTGGCGCATTGCACGGATATAGGTGGATGTTTGAAAAGTGCAAGACTCTAGGTTTAAGGATTTATAAGGAAGAAGTGCGATGTCTGTTGTCCGTGATAAATCCCGAAAATGTCGCGTTACGACAACGACATCGACTGCGAAGAAGACAATACTCAGCAAAGGGACCGAATTTTATATGGCATATGGACTCATACGATAAATTAAAACCTTTTGGTATATGCATAAATGGTTGTATAGATGGATTTTCCAGAAAAATTGTCTGGTTGAATGCCTATTTTACAAGTAGCGATCCAGCGTTGATCGGATCGTATTTCATAGACAGTGTTCAAAAGCTAGGTGGATGTCCAATGATAGTGCGTGCGGATATGGGGACTGAAAACACAGTGGTATGTGAACTGCAGAGATTTTTGCGAGAAGATGACGATGACAGTTTCCAAGGGGATAAGAGTTTTCTGTATGGCAAAAGCAGCTGTAACCAGAGAATTGAATGCTGGTGGGGGATGCTCCGTAAAGAATGTGCGGACTTTTGGATAGATATGTTCAAGAAATTAAGAGATGATGGTGATTTTGATGGAACTTTTGCGGACCAAAATTTAATTCTCTTTTGTTTCCTGCATATAGTTCAGGTATGCAAGTTACAGTCACCTGCAATTGTAATCTATCAACATTTCCTAGCTACACTAGCTCTTGCTGGGATAGTGAACCCTTATCTTTACTTCAATAATTCACTAATAGATCACTGTGTTCCGCTTTGCTGGTATTTTACCTCTTGTATGTTAACTTTACCATACAATCTCTGAAGTTTTAATGACATTGGGAAAGAACCCTTTTGAAAACATTGCGGGAAAATGAGAGAATACTGGTCACCATTCTTTTCTCCTTCCTCGCTTTTTTAAAGTCGTGTTTCATCAAAGAATCCACAATTGATTTGTCGTCTGCAAAAGCTTGGTAGAGTGTAAATTTCTGTCTTTTTGTAAAGAGTTGGATGGTAAACTATCACATATTGTGTTATTGATTATCGATCTGTTACACATAATCGAGATTTAAACGATCGCAAGAATGAATACTTTTGAAAACGTTGTGGAGAAGGGAGAACGTGCTGGTATCCAGCATTTTCCTTCTTTCTACAATGTTTTCTACCCACCATAGACAAATACAATCATTTAGGCCACAATTAATTTGTCGTCTGCGATTCCTTTCAATTTGGACTGGTGTATAATTTTGTCGTTTGGAAAAGAGTCAACTATGGTCCACTTTAAAGGTCCAGTAGTGGCAAAAAAAAAAAAAAAAACGCAGGACTTAAAGTGCATTTAAATCTAAATAATACCATGTAAATGTATGGAAAATATTGAGAGGATGACAATCTGTTATTGTGAGGTTGCTCAAAGTATGTTCTTGAGAGAAAAAAAAATCCAAGCAAAAAAAAAGTGACCTGGCATCTTTGAACCAAGGTTTGAAACTATTAACTTTACTGTGAGTGGAGACACCGTACAATAAGATTTTATAGATGAATAGATGAATAGCGTTTTAAGGCCCGTCGACAACTTAGGTCATATTGGGCGCACTTACTTAGTAAACAATAAAGCGAGGTGAAAATAACATACATGTGCAACAACATAAGACAAACATGATAAATGAGGAATGGACGAAACACAAAATGATGCCCCTTTTGTCGCCTTTTACGACATGCATGCTGTCACTTTTGTTCCGCCAGATGAAATGGCAGATGTGACGATCGCGGGACTGCAGTGGTTTATTCTTATACCCCCGATTAAACCACGCGGGGTCCCACAGGCCAATTGATTCCCATTCCAAACCCTATTTACATCGAGAAAAAAATACAGGATTTGGAATAAGAACTACCCAGCCTGCTGCAATCCTACGAATTACGAGGAAAGCAGCCGTTTGTCTCTAATTTTAGTCGCCTTCTACGACATGCCATAGAGAAAGGCCGAGGTCCTATTCTATAAATTAAAAAAAACCCGGGACCCCACGGGGAATAAGATTTTATGCCTTCGCGATAATTCTAATGCTTTTAAATGGTATGATTTAAATCAAAATGCATGTAAACATTCACTCTTTTTTTCTTTTAACAATTTTATAGTTTAGCGTTATTACTTTGAAGCGAACGTAGAACAATATATTTATTGAGTGGGGTTCTTTTTTAACCTTTCAGTCCGAGTTGGATACAACCGCAGAGGTATGGAACAACCACTTGATAAGGCCATCAAAAGCAGGGACGACACCGCATGGCAGACCTAACATTCTGTACACGCTTCCAGAGATATGTCAGACGAGAAGCTACTTGTGCCGAAAAAGTGCAGAGGAAATAGATGTGTGCAAAGAAACTGTTGAGTTTCGCGATACGTTGCCTTGTGACGAGGACGTGTATAATTGGTGTATTAATTATATGTCAGATCATAGTTTATCTTTGGCAGATGAGCCTTCTGAAGCACGGGATCTATACTTAAGACTAAAACGGTCTATCAGGCAGATTTTGTAACTGTTACTGATCTTAAATCTCGATAATACATGTCCTGTGGTGATGGGACACTGAAGAAGCAAAATTGGAAGCTTGTGTGAAATGTTTATACTTAGAGTTACACGTATTCCAAAATTCAGACTGCTGAATTAACCTGGCTGAGGTTGTTAGTTTGAAACCGGAATCTTGGCATTTTGCCATTTTTATGCAGGCTTTTACATAGCCGCAGTATGCATTTTAAACCATGATGGTATATGAAAAATTCACATTGAACTATCAAGTTCTCATTTTGCCAAAATGAAAATGATATTGTCTATTTCTCCAAATACTCTCCTTTTGTTCGCGTTTTCACGGTCATTGTAGTCAAGTTGAAATAATATTCAATCCAACCGAGCAAGTCACATTAACTTTGAATTTGTCTCAGCATCAGGTTTTTCAGTGGTATTTTCATCTTGTCGACATCTTTTACCACTGGGCAGTTACATACTGAAAAGTAGAAGCCATTTTTATATTGATAAGGAAATTCAAGGAAAACATGGATAGTTGCAGCAGTCCTTGAGATATAGCTGATACGATGTGAGACATGTTGGGAAAAGGAGAAATTGTCCATTTTAATAAATTTCTCTTTTTATCCACAATGTTTTCAAAGACGTCAATTGCAGACACTTGAAACAAAGGCTTTAGTGTTATTGGTGAAAAAAAAAACCAAGGTGTCTTCGTGAAACACAGTCACCGCCAGCGCTTTTTGTAGAAAGTATGACGTTGAACCGTCACAAAAATCGCTTCGTACTACAGTATACTACATAAAAATGAAATTTTAAGGTTTAAAGATAGACTGACAGGAGTAAAGCAAGCGAACCCTTGATCACTTGATAAGGGATAGGAGGGCTTTTATTTCCTTTCATTATATTAACACCCATTTCCATTCCAATTTATTTATCTTCAGACCTACATTTTTACATTCCTGTATACGCAGTTAACTAGAAGACCCTGAAATCGCTCTACTGGCGGTGATTTTGCTTATATGCCAGTATACATTATAAATTTAGGATGCAAAAAAGACAAAAACACAAAAAAAACACAAAAAATTGTTTTGCAAATGGGCTTGAACCCACTAAGCATAATTATGTAGGTGTGGTGAATTGAACAAACAGTGAACAAATTGAAGTGAAATTTCTCAAAACTAAATGTTTGGAATCCAGACAAATTTGATAGTGTTTTAAACTTTTAGTATGCCTTGTATTAAACAATCATTGTAAATTTCAAAGTAATGTAACTAATAATGTCAACTTTGTTGATAAAACATTACTAAGTCATCAAATGACTACTTTTCCTAACAGTTTACTACATTTTCTCCACTTTTAATAGCTTTTCCTGAACAGTTTACCAGATTTTCTTCACTTTCAATAGAGTTCAATCCCTTGATGAACCTTTCCAAGTTTCATAAGAATTTAATCAATGCTGTGAACTTCGCTGTGTTAAGAAGAAATTGAAATTTTCAACTTTGAATCGCTACTTTTCCCATACTTATTGTCCATTTTTTTTCAAAATCAATAGGGTTCCAGCTGTTGATAAGACAAAGCAACTGTGCAAATTTCATAAAAATCTGCCCACGAAATGCTGACTTCATCATGTAAAAAAAAAATAGAAATTTTCAACTTGAAATAGCTACTTTTCCAATACTGTTTGTTGGAATTTTTTCAAAATCATTTGTGTCAAAGCTATTGATAAGATAAACAAACTGTGAAAAATTCACAAAAATCTGGTCACAATTGCAGACTTCATCACGTAAACAAGCAATGAAAATATTCAACTTGAAATTGCTCCTTACCATACTTGTCAGATTTTTTTTTCAAAATCAATAGGATTGAAGCTATTGATAAGATAAACAAACTCTGCAAGTTTCACAGAAATCTGACCATAGATACATACTTAATCGTGTAAACAAGAAATGGAAATTTTCAACTTCAAATGGCTACTTTTCCCATACTGTTTGTTGGAATTTTTTCAAAATCAAAAAGGTAGAAGCTATTGACAATATAAACAAACTGTGCAAGTTTCACAGAAATCTGACCACAAGTACAGACTTTATTGTGTAAACAAGAAATGGAAATTTTCAATTTCAAATGGCTACTTTTCCCATACTGTTTATTTGATTTTATCAAAATCAACAGGATTAAAGCTATTGATCAGATAAATAAACTATGCAAGTTTCATGAAAATTTGACAACAAATGCAGACTTTATTAAGTAAATAAGAAAAAGACTGACAGACAGACAGACAGATGGATGACATAAGCTCTGCTGGCTGAAGGCAGTAGAGCTAGTAAAACAGCAATTGAATTGCCCTGAAAACTGACTTGGCAATCGCCTTCACAAGTTAAGGGCTACTTTCCTTAAATGTGTCTATTTTAGTACTACTCATCCAACCAACGCCTTTGATTATTCTTTCCTAATTGCATATTAATCAAAACACCAGAAAGTAAAAAGAAAACAAACCACATTCTGTCAAGCTTTAAGCCTTTATTTCAGTATTCATCTACACTTCTGTAAAAAGGTGCTTTTCATGGATGTACATTAACCCTTTACCAAACAATCCCTGGTTTTTACGACCCCTGAGACAGAAGCCTTCTGAAAAAATTGTGGGAAAAGGAGAAAATGCTGGTAAACAGCATTTTCTCCTTTTCCCACAATTTTTTCTACTCTACTGGAATTAAATTACAATATTTGAGTTACACTTATTTTGTCGTCTGCAAGTGCTTTCAATTTGGACCACTCTAAAATTTTGTAGTTTGGTAAAGGGTTAAGCAGGATGTTGTGATATTATAGAAGAAATGAAAATTGTAGCAAAACATTTCTAGTTTTCCTAACCCTTTTCAAAAGTTATTGTTGAATATTTATGAAAGCTTTGTGAGAAAAAGAGAAACAACTTGTAGAGAGGAAATTTCTCCATTACCCATTACTTTACTTTATTTGATGACATAAAAAATTTAACTCTTTGCCAAACAACAAAATTTTAGACTAGTCGAAATCGAAGGCATTTGCAGACGGCAAAATTAACGCGACTCAGAAATTGAAATTTGTTCTGAGAGTGTAGAAAACATTATGGGGGAAGGGAGAAAATACTGGTTACCAGCATTTTCTCCTTTTCCCACAATGTTTTCAACAGGGTACTTTTTCTGGACCACGAAAACCAGGGATTGTTTGGGAAAGGGTGAAACCCTATTTTCTTTTTCTGCCAAAGCTTGTTTTGTATGCTTCTAAAAATTAAGATGTTAGGCAGAGGTAACTCTACTATAATCATAAAAAATGCAGTTTTTGCCTTTTTCAACAGAGTGTTCCTTTCAGGCCAACAAAACCATTCTGACCGAACAAGCTTGTGTTTTTACACTCCAAAGGTACAAAGCTTGAAAACCCTGAACAAGACAAAACAACAAAAGAGCCATTGTTACTAAAACACTCACTTGAGTAACGTCATTAAAGATTCATACAGATGAAGAGATCAAGGCTGTCACAGTAAAGATGTGAAATGTAAAGCGTTTTGACCAGCTATGAAGAGAATCACTTTTTAATCTGACATGGCTGAGTTTTAAAGTGAAACAAGTATATTCAGTGAATCTTGGCTTTGTATTGCAACTTATTCTAAGTTTGATTGAAATCTGTTCAACCATTAATGAGAAATAGATCAAAGAGACCAAAAAGCTACCAAAACATTGACATCACTGCTTAACTCAAAATGGCTACCAGTCCGCCACTTTGTATCAAATAAAAACAAGAAGATCTTTAATGAATTTCTTCATATCCAAATAAAAAAAGCCCTGCCCCCTACCACACCCGGCCATGTTTTTCATCGTATCAAAATTTCACCAACACTTTTTGAAATGGGTCACCCTAGAACATTTCAAATAATACTTAAATCCGCCCCACTAGTATCAGACAAGAAGAGTTTTAAAAATTTTCCTCATGTCCACATAGTGAAAATAAGCACCCCCCCCTTCCCGGGGGCCATTTTTTTTTTTTAAGCACATCGAAATTTCATGAACGATCCTTGAAAAAGGTCACCCTAGAAACGTTCCTGCCAAATCTTACTTCAAATGTGCCCAAAGGTTTCGGAAGAAAATTTTTGAATAATTTCTTCAAAAAGTCAGTTTTGTTGCCATATCAACAAGATTTCTTCATGGAATCAAATTTTTCAAGCACAATTTAGAAAGGACCTCCTAAGGAACATTTCTGTCAAGGTTGGTTCAAATCTGCTCGGTGGTTTTGGAGGAGATATTTAAAATAACCAAGTCCAAAGTATGATGACTAACAGACAACGACCGACGGACAGAGTGATCAGAAAATCTACCGGATGGACACAGAATGATCAGAAAAGCTCCCCTTCATTATGGCTCAGGTTAGCTAAAAAACAAGCTGCAGGCATCATCAAATACCTTTTGAAATAAAACGTGTACAAATAAAATTCATGAACAACAAGAGTTGCTTGACTATTTGCATTGCCAAAAGGAATTTTTCTGAAAGCCCTTATTAAAATAGGGCAACTCTCTGGCATAAATAGGACTTTCATTATCAATTCACATATTAGATATCATTTATGGACAAGACAAGTATTTTTTAATCAGATTTCAAAGAAACTAGAGGCCACTGAGGGGCCTGAATCGCTCTACTGGCTGTAATTTTGCTTATTTTCTGACATACATCATGAATTTAGGATGCAAAAAGAAAAATCAAAAGCCTCATAGACACACAAAAAGGTATCGATAATATAAGGAAACAATACAAATTTCAAGAAAATCTTTCAATAAAAGTGGACTTTATTGCATGAACAAAAAATGTAATTTTCAACTTTGAATGACTACTTTTTCCTCAGTTATAGTTTGATTTGTTGTAACTTGAACTCAATATGGTTCAAGCAAGTGATGATATAAAAGAACTTTGCACATTTCACAAAAATCTGACAACACATGTGGACTTTATCCAAAAACAAGAAACACTTATATTCGATTGGCTACTTTTCCCTCAGTCATTATCACAAATTTTTAAAAAATCGATAGGGTTCAAGTTATTGATGATATAAAGAAACTAGGTTTCAAAAAAATCTGACCACAAAAGTGGACTTTATCACATACACAAGCAATGCTTCTGTTCAACTTCAAATGGCTACTTTTCCCTCAATGTTGATTTGAGCTTTTTCTAAAGCTATTGATAATATAAAGAAACTCTGCAAGTGTAGTACAAATCAGATCACAAATACAGACTTTATGGCGTAAACAACAAATGCTTATGTTCAACTTCAAATGGCTTCTTTTCCTTTACCAATTGCCAGAATGATGTTGATGATAATTATAAACAATCTGTGCAACTTTCAAGAAAATCCAACCAAAAATGTGGACTTAATGGCATAAACAAGAAAAAGACTAACAGAAAGACAGACAAACAGCCAGCCAGCCAGACAGAGGGATGACGGAAACCACACCATGACATAAGCTCTGCTGGTCTTTGGCCAGTAGGGCTAAAAATCACTTGTCTTGGCCAAAAGTCTTAGATAATTGTAGATCGTCAATTATTATTTCACATATGCATTCACACCAATAAGATTGATATAACTGAAGGAGAAAAAAAACTTCAATATTAAGAAAGCCAGAGTCATGGTTCCTTCTCAATGTACACCCCCTTTTCTTATAATAGATAGACTGTGAAATATCAATAGATTATCTAAAATAAAACAAGGAATCTGGACCGGACAAGCCATTCTTTGCATTGTAACCCATTACCACACAATATACCCTACTTTTGAAGACCCTAAGAAAGAAGCCTTTAGAAAACATTGTGGGTAAAGGAGAAAATGCTGGTAAGCAGCATCATCTCCCTTTCCTCCAATGTTTTCTACCCTTCACAAACAAATTTCAAATTTTCAGTCACTTTTATTTTGTTGTCTGCAAATGCTTTCGATTTGGACAAACCTAATATTTTGTCCCATTTGGTAATGGGTTAAGGGGAGATAATTTCAATTAAGTGAAGTCAGATTTGTGATTCTTTCACTCTGACTCATTGTAATAGATGCACATGTGATAAATTTTCACTATATAGGCCTGTATACGAAACTTGTGAACCCCTGGGTCTGACCCCAGGAGTAACCTTTGAACAAACTTGGAAGAGGTTTACTCCATGATCAATGCTAAATATCAAACATCTAGGCTTTTTCTTTTGCTTTTATCTCTTTACCAAATGACAAGATTTTAGGCTTTTCCAAATTGAAAGCATTTGCAGATGACAAAAAAAATGCCACTCAAAAATTGAAATTTTACTTCAGAAGAGTAGAAAACATTGTGAGAAAATACTGGTTACCAGCATTTTATCCTTTTCCAACAAAGCTTTTAGAAGGCTTCTTCTTCTTCTGGGTGTTGAAAACCAGAGATTATTTGGTAAAGGGTTAAGAAAAAGATTGCTTAAGTTGGTGTTATATAAGCCTATATTAAACCTTTGACAGAGCACTTTTTTTACTCCAGGGCCATAATTTGAAAAAAACTTGGTTGTTAGTTTCATAATAAATATCAGAGATCTACTACATTCTGTTTGGGATAAAATTATGTTTACAGTTAACATCATACAATATGGCAAATTTTCAACTCAAGGGGTGGAACTGTTTTCACAGGTACATAACAAGCTTGGTAGAGGTCCATTAGATGATGCTAACAACCAAATACAAATATCAAAGCTCTAATCTTTTCATTTAGGGGGAAAAAGATCTCATAAGTTTGCACCATACAATAATTTGTTAAACCTTTGACTCTTGGGTTGGGCAATTTTTGACCTCAGGGGCATAATTTGAACCAGCTTTGGTCCACTAGATGATCCTACATACTAAATATCGGAGCTCTAGGGCTTTTGGTTTAGGACAGGAAGATTTTTAATTGTGTGATAATTTTTTCTTTTCACTGTGTAAAATCTATTTCAAGCTGTGACCATCAGATGGGGCCAATTTCGACCGTAGGACATATCCAGGACAGATCCTGAACAATCTTGATAGAGGTCAAATAGATGATTTTCCACAACTGTTGTAGTAACTCTTCTTCATGGAATCAAGTTCTTCAAACAAGTTTGGTAGAGCTTCATAAGCTTTTTAACAAAATGTTGTTTGACCAATGAGTGATCAAAATAGCTCATCTTGCACTATGTGCTATGGTGAGCGAACAAAATGGCCCAAAACTGCTCACCACAGAACAAAAAGTACAGTGATTTTATAAATTTGCTCCCCAGACTGCACACATATTCTAAGAATTTGCCAAGTTACATGCAAGTTTGACCTCACACTAGCCATGTTAGGACATGCTCCAGCTGTCCTTATAATGAGTTTTCAACATCGAGACGAAAAAGTTTCCTCTGACCAATTAACAGACAACAAAAGTTGGAATGTCCAACATGGAAAGAAGTTTGCAAACAACAATTTTAAATATAGTAAGAATGGAGGAAAGTTTGCTAATAAAGTAGAAAACATTGTCGGAAAAGGAGAAATTGCTCATTATGAGCAATTACTCCATTAAACAAAAATTTTTTCAGAAGTTTTTTACCTCAAGCTCATGAAAAGGAGGGTCTGAGTGTTAATGTTAAAGTTTTACAGGACTTAGCGACCCCTTTCTTGACCCCATTGTGAGTCTTGTGACCCATATTTAAACTCATCTAAATTTTCATCGAACATCAAATCACTATGTGTGACCAAGTTTAAGTCTTTACCAAACAACAAAATTTAGGTTTGCCCAAATTAAAGACTTTTGCAGACAACAAAGTATTACTGATTGAAAAATAGAAATTCACATTTGTTAGGAAAGAAAAACTTGTGGGAAAAGGTTACCAGCATTTTCTCCTTTTTCCACAATGTTTTCAGCGAGCCTTTTCCTGAGAGTCATTAAAACTGGGAAATATGTGGCAGAGATTTAATTAGGATCAAATGGAGATTGCCCCCTTTACCGCACAATCCCGACTTTCAACAACCCTGAGAAAGAAAGCCTTTTGAAAACATTGCAGGAAAAGAAAATGATGGTTACCAGCATTTTCTACATTTTGCACAATGTTTTCTACCCAAACCAAAATAAATTTAGGTTTGGTTTAACCCATTACCACACAATCCCTACTTTTGACGCCCCTGAGAAAGAAGGCTTTAGAAAACATTGTGGGAAAAGGAGAAAATGCTGGTAACCAGCATTTTCTCCTTTTCCCATAATGATTTCTACTCTTCACATTACAAATTTCGAATTTTCAGTCATTTTTATTTTGTCGTCTGCAAATGCTTTCGATTTGGACAAGCCAAAAATTTTGTCATTTGGTAATGAGTTAAGTTTTTAAGTTATGTAAATGTTGTTGTCTGCAAAAGCTATATAGACTAGTGTGTAATTTTGTTGTTTGATAAAGACTTAATCTCCAATCTAAGTTTTACAATAATTTCATGAAGTTACCTTGGTCAAAAAGCTATATGGACTAGTGTGTAATTTTGTTGTTTGATAAAGACTTAATCTCCAATCTAAGTTTTACAATAATTTCATGAAGTTACCTGGCTTTTGACCAAAGCTAACCTACATTGAATTTCTTTGAGGATCAATAAAGATTCTGACAAAATTACATCTACAAAGCAATTCAAAACTTTGTCCAAAAGATTTTGTTTTTCATATTCAAAATTATCAGACATTAGATTAAAACAGTAATTCTGACTAACTTTCATTAAGACAAGATGAAAATTTTATCCTACAGAGAGCATACCAGAAGAATATATATGACATACTGGATATCAGACAAAGCAGTATCACAATAGCTAACCCCAAGACACCAAAAGTGTATTGAACTTAGAAGTAACTAACAAACATTAACAGTAAACTTTTTACATAATAGACCCTTTTCAGTCTCGGTACTCTACACAAAAGTGTGAAAAGAAAATTAAGATCTAAGTATTAACATTTTTAGGAAACATGTGGGAAAACCGGCATTTGCTCATCTAGAGCAAAGTGAACATTTTCCCAAAACGTTTTGAAAAAATGGGTGACATTTACTTTGCTAAAATGTATATCTGTGAAGTAAAGGATCAAGAACAAATAAGAGTTAGCCCATTACCACACAATCCCTACTTTTGACGACCCTAAGAAAGAAGGCTTTAGAAAACTTTGTGGGAAAAGGAGAAAACGCTGGTAACCAGCATTTTCTCCTTTTCCTCCAATGTTTCCTACCCTTCACAAAACAAATTTCGAATTTTTCACTTTTGCTTTGTTGTCTGCAAATGCTTTCTATTTTGACAAACCTAAAATTTTGCTGTTTGGTAATTTTTTTTTATAATGAGTTAACCGATTCCCCAGAACACCATTCTCAATAAACCCATCTCCAAACATGTAGAGAATTTCATAGATGAAAAGAAAATTCCTACAAAACTCTTGAAAAAGGAGTGATTGCTCATAATGAGTTATTATTTATCTCCTATAATGTTTCAGTGGGTGTCCAAACCATGAGTTACAATGCCACACACAAATTCACTTGTACATCATAAATTCCTAAAATGAATGGCCTCTAAAATGCACAAGAAAACGGTCGTAACAAAGCCATATCCCCCGCCTCAACTAAAAATGGGCAAAACACCTATCCTTGAAACACTCAAAGATGGATCTTGGGTTCTGCACTCTGTCTCACTGAGATATACATTTGACTAAAGTTTAATGGAAACCTTTCATCGAGTTCAGGAGATATAGAAAGTGTTACTGACAGGCTGACAGCCGGGTGGACAGATGACAAACGACATTCCTGTAATACCCTCCCCGGCTTTGCAGCAGGGCATAAATAACTGGAAATGTGATTAAAGAAAATAAATAAAAATGAAAAATCAAGATGATCATACATTTTCAATCAAATATAAGGACAAATTAAAGAATTGTAAGTTGTCTACTTATATTCATCCCCATGATCATTCCATGAATCACTGGGATGAAGATCTTTCAAAAGGTTCATCAAAATCATATAAAAACTACAGAACATAGTGTGAAAACACTAACAGACATTTATCAATTACACCAGAAGACCAGAATGGTCCTGCATTGTCCTAGTGACCTACTTCAAACGATCACTCTGCAACAATTAACCCATCTAACAACAAATTAACCCATTACCACATAATCCCTACTTTTGACGCCCCTGAGAAAGAAGCCTTTTGAAAACACTGTAGGAATAGGAGAAAATGCTGGTAACCAGCATTTTCTCCTTTTCCCACAGTGTTTTCTACCCATCCCAGAACATATTTCATTTTTTCAGTCACCTTTATTTGTCGTCTGCAAATGCTTTCAATTTGAACCAGCCTAAAATTTTGTCGTGTGGTAAAGAGTTAAAGAGAAAAATTAGTCAATACAATAGCAGGCATGGTTTAACCCATTTCCACACAATCCCTACTTTTGACGACCCTGAGAAAGAAGCCTTTAGAAAACATTGTGGGAAAAGGAGAAAATGCTGGTAACCAGCATTTTCTCCTTTTTCCACAAAGTTTTCTACCCAATCAAAGCAAAATTGAACCATTTGAGCCACCTTAAAATTGTCGTCTGCAAATGCTTTCAATTTGGATAGGTCTATAATTTTGCTGTGTGGTAATAGGTTAATGATGGATAACAATACTTTGATAGCGCCTTGACATATTTCAGCAAATGATATTGGAATCAGGTTTAAAAAAGGAAAAGATTTTTTTTAAGATTATTTAACAGCATAATAATATTATTGTAAAATTTTAAAAAATACCACCATGGCAATGTCTTTTAAAAGAACATGATGCCTTAACCCTTTACCACACAATCCCTACTTTTGACAACCCTAAGGAAGAAGCCTTTAGAAAACATTGTGGGAAAAGGAGAAAATGCAGGTAACCAGCATTTTCTCGTTTTCCTACAATGTTTTTTACCCTTCACAAAACAAATTTTAAATTTTCTGTCACTTTCATTTTGTCACCTGCAAATGCTTTCAATTTGGACCAGTCTAAAAATTTTGTAGTATGGTAAAGAGTTAAAGGAATCTGAAGGATATCAAACCAAGTATCATTCCTGTGTAGTTTCATTAAAATTGGTCTAGCAGTTTGAAAGGATGCAAGGCTAGGCAATGACACAAGCGCACTAGCCTTTTGCAGCTGAAACTGTATAATGGTAAAAATATGTGAAAACAAAGGCAAAAAAATCTCTGATCTATCCATGATCTCTCAAATGAGAACTAAAATGATATATCAGTATACGTACAAAATCTCATGAAACAGTTATTTTTTTAATTGTATCTTCTTCTGTACCTTTTTAACTCTTTACCAAATGACAAAATTTTAGAATAATCCAAATTCAAAGTATTTGTGGATGACAAAATAAGCAGGTCTCAAAAATGGAAATTTGTCATTAGAATAGTAGAAAACATTATGACAAGAGGAGAAACTATTGGTTTCCAGCATTTTCTCCTTTTTCCACAATGTTTTCAAATGGCTTTTTTCTCAGCATCAGAGATTGTTTGGTAAAGGATGAAGATAAAATTTTCTCATTTACAATACATTAACAACTATGATGATACAAAACTATTTTAAAAGAATCTGCATAGAACCATAGGGTTTTGTAGTAAATTATTATGATGAAAAGTTTATGAAACTTTTCTCACAAAATTTAGTAGATTTCTTCACTTTTGATAACGCTGATTCATACCACATACAATCTCTCAAACACTTGCAAATAATTCATGTAATATAACACACACAATCTCATAAACACTTGCCAATAATTTATGTAATATAACGAGAGCAGGAGGAAAAATGTGGATTAAATTATGATTTTTTGGGTGGAGTGAAACTGCCAGGAATTTTCTACGTTTGGAATTAAGGCGAAATTATTTATTATATGTATAAGCAGTTTCTCATTTTCTCACAATGCGTTCTTTAGAATCAGTCTTTACCCTCCTTTTTCATTTTGAGACTGTCTCAAATTGAAAGAAAGTGAAAACTATAAATAGAAACTGGCATATTTAGAAGTTGGAAATACTGACCATGTACAAATATTGTGGAAGATGAAATTGCTAAAAAAAATATTTCAACCTTTTCCACAATGCTTACAAGGCCATGAGCTGGGAAAGGATTAAGTTGATCTATTTTAAATCTGGAAAAAGAGATTTTCAAAATCTTCCAAATTTCCTTCATGTCAGCGACACAAAATTTTATGCAATAGTTCAAACAGTTTTTATAGGGGCCTCTCAAAGAGCATTTTCTTCAAAGCCTTTATTTAAGCCTTTACCAAATAAGCAGCGGTTTTTAAAGGCCTAAGGTAGAAAGCTTTTGAAAACATGGTGGGGAAAGGAGAATATGCTTGTAACAAGCATTTTTTACTTTTTCCCAGAATGTTTTCTACCATTCAAGAGTCAGATCCCATCATTAAAGCCACCATTAATTGGTTGTCTGCATTTTGTTTGTATTTGGACGAAACCAAAATTTTGTTTTTTGGTAAAGGGTCAAACTGGCTAGGCAGCATTGAGAAGATACTAAAAAAATGTATAGCATGACCCATAATCAAAGAACTGTGACAGATGGAAAGCTGGCACATCTTTAACAACAAAGCTTTTTTAGCTCACTTTGTGCTCAAGTAACAAAAACATATCAATTAGCAAAGAGAGCAAAAAAAAATCTTAAATCTGGCTATCTAGGCAATCATCATAGCCATGTTTTCCTTTGCCTGAAGAATACTTTCCCATTCATTTCGAAAATCTGGGTAACTGACATAGGTAGAGGGAAGTTCAAGAACTGGCCCACATGTGTGAGCTGTAGGGACTCTGCCCACTCCATGTCTAACGACGAAAGTGACTTCAATGCTTGAAACACACAGCATGTCTGACCCTGTCAAGAAACGTAGTAAGTGTTTCAGCTGATCCTTGTTACGGCCACGTACAAACCTCTGCATGTATTTCAATGAATCACTTTGCTCTTTTGTAACTGGACTAGCTTTCAAAAGTGCAAGAACCTTTTGAACAGAAGGCTGGAGTTTTTCATACATGGTAAGAATACTATCAATACTAGGAAACTCTGTTATCCAGAAGTGTTTTCCTACCCTCTGAAGAGCATCTAGAGCATATTTAGGTTCTTGAATTACTACTCTGTGTGCTATTTGAAGGATGAGAGAAAGTAAGTTCTCTTGATCGGGAATAATACGGCACTCAAATCTGTCAAGAAGTTCAATCAAGTCATCTCGATCATGTTCTTCACCTGACAATGCCTGTTCAATGAGTTCTTTTTCAGAAATTGAAAGATAAGACAGGAAGGATGTCTTTAAAATTTCTGGGGTGACAGCATTTTCTCCATGACATAGTGCAACAAAAAATCCTGGTGCAATGCTAACAGGGAAGTACCAGTGGTCTCTATAGCCTTTCAGCAGAATTCGTCCAACTGCTTCCCACTCAGTATCTGCTAGCTCATTTGATAGTACTGGGATCCTGAAACCCTCTCCATCAGTAAACTTTAATAAAAATGCTTCCCAAAATGCTGAATACACATCACGGCTAACTCCTTGTGCGTCATGACCGTGCTCGTCAACAAATATATACTGAAGAGTTTTATCAGAAATGGTAGGGTCTTTAAATACCTGAATTAACTCATTCAAAACAACAGCCCTGTGTATCCTTATAACAGCCAATGAATTATTTGATAGGGAATTTGGCTCCAACTCCACAGATCTTAGTAAAAACTCCTGCAAGTAACCATTGCCATCTGAATCATTATTCTCACTTGAAGTGCTTTCAACATTTCTGTTAAGCTCACTTGAAGCAACTGTGTAATCCTGTGTAATACTGAATATTTCGGACGGACTACTGTGACATTCTTGTGGGCTATAACCCTCTATCAAGATTTCCCCTGGTTCACTTACATTGACTGATGCTAGAGATTCACAGCTTCCACTAGGATTCTTCAAATCAAGTACACTACCTGTATATCTACTAGTGACACATCTCTCATTAACTCTGTCATGTAAATGAGTTATATTGATTCCGTCACTCTCATTCACAATACTCTGTCCATCAAAACTATTCAGTTCAGCCCCTTCCTTCAAGTGACCTGGTGCTCTGTTGTTCAATTTGGTTCTTGAATTCTCCACTTGCGTCTCAAGTTCAATAAACTCACTGCTGTCTGTCAGAGATTCTATTGCATTAAGTGTGCTCATTTCAATCCTTTGATTACTATTATCCTCTGAATCATCCACCTTGGTCTCTTTACCTTCCTGCACCATTTGAGCTTGGCGTGTGACCATATATAGTCTTACATGTTTTAGTTTTGTATTCTCAAAGAGCTCTCTGAAAGTCTGTGCCATGTCCAGTTTTGTATGTGTCTGGTCGGCAATATGAAAACAGAAATCAGTTATGGCCCCTTTTTTTGAATGTCCACCAGGAAAGAAAACTTCCTGAGCAACAGGCATTATGTCACCAATCTTACAATCTAATTGAATCTCAAGAGTTCTGGTCCCCCCTCCATTAGGGGATCTTACTTGTTTGGTTAAACAACCGTATTCATGAAGCCATCCAAGTTCAATTTTTTTTGTCTTTTTTTTAGCATTCATATTACCTGACTGGGGAAATGCCCTTTTCAAATGTTCTAATGATTTTTGCTTTCCATGTAATTTTGCCACTAATTTTTCCCTTAGTGAAAGTTTCCTTTCATTTAGACTCCCATGGTGTCTTGATTCTTCTTCTAATTTTGCATAGGCCTTCAGTGCAACACGATCTCCAAACCTTGTTAAATAGCGGGAAAATTCCTCATCTGTCAAGTGACTTATGACAGTGGCATCTATCTGGAAGTATAGAGTGATTATTTAGGGTTAAGCACCCTTGACAAACTAGAGCAATCACTAAAGGTGATAAATACCCCAACCAGCTCCATGTCAGACAAGAGCCGTCAGAGACGGGTTATGCTCCCCGAACAAGTACTTGTCAAAAAAAATTTAAGAAATTGATATAAATTCACTTCTTTTATCCTAGAAGAACCTGTTCATGCCCCCCAAAATCTGAAGTGAAAAGGCAATTACTACCTTAGAGATAGTCAACAAAAACTTGTAAGGACAATAAGCCCGATAAGCCCCCTTTAAGCCCCCTTTTCTCATAAGACAATATTGGATCATTGCAATAAATACAACGGGTGTGTGGTTTGTGGCATTTTTGAATAATAATTCAAAATTCGAAATTTCATAAAATTTTGAGCAATCATGTATTAAATATTACATAAAACAATTTTTTACACGAAGCCCCCTTTTTCCGAGACGCAGCCTGAAATTGAGAAAAAAGAAGAGAGGTACCTGGGCAACATTCCAACAAGTTCAGATTTGAATTTCACAAAGTTTTGAGCACTGATAAAGGAGAACCTAGTGAAAAACAATTTTTTCCATGAAGTCCCCTTTTGCCGTGATGCAGCCTTAATTTGAGAAACCAGGAAAGACATATTTGCGCATTAATAATTCACAGATTGCAAAAACAAAGGGCACATGTTGAAACTTGTAAAACAAGATATAACCATGAAATGTTGACAAAAACTGAACAAGATATTAGTAAAAATTGCAATTTTGCATTAGGGCCCCTTTTTCATTTTACAAGAAACCCCCTTTTTCCATGACAGAGGGTCAAATTGAAAAACACATAGATAAAGAAACAAGACCACATGGTGAAACTTTGAAAAAACAATATAACCATGAAGTTTAATGAAATTTTGACCAAAACTGAATGAAATATTAGTAAAAATTGGAATTTTGCAAGAAGCCCCCTTTTTCCATGACAGAATGTCAACTTCAAAAACGCCCAGATTAAAAATAGCAAGGGCACATGCTAAAACTTTCCATAAACAATATAACCATGAAGTTTCATGATATTCTGACAAAAACTGAATGAGATATTGGTAAAAATTGCAATTTTGCATTAAGCCCCTTTTTTCCATGACAGGGGGTCAAATTGAAAATCCCGGAAAACTTTATCGGCGCCTTACCCTAAGGAGTTGATATATGAAGTTTTATCCAATTTGGTCCAAGGGTTGTGGAGAAATCGCTTCGGACGGACGGACGGACGGACGGACGGACGGACAGACGGACGGACGGACAGACGAAGCGGCGACTATATGCTCGCCCTTCGGGGAGCATAAAAAGAAGTCTTTGTCAATGCTTTGTCCAAACTTTGATTATGAACATCTTTCCTTTGTACTGAAGCTGCCACTCAACTTTGATTGAAATATGTTGAGTAGTTACTGAGGAATAGAGAGCACAAAATTATCCATCAATGAGCCATAACTATTGGCAAATCATTTAAAAATAACCAAAATGGAACATCCACATCTTTGGTCTGTAACTATTACTTTACCAAACAATAAATTTTTGACCAAATTTAAAGCATCTGCAGACAACAAATCAAATCTGGTTAACATGTTGATTACTGATTTTCACAGGGTGGAAAATATTGTGGAAAAGGAGAAAATGCTGTTTACCAGCATTTTCTCCTTTTCCCACACTATTTTCTATGGGCTTCTTTCTCAGGTTCATTAAAAGTAAGGATTGTGTGGTAAAAGGTTAAGCTTCCTACAAAGTTTGATTGAAATCTGTCCAGTAGCTATTGAGAAATAGCTCAAACAAAAAAGCTTGGCCTAAACTCAATGGTTAAATCATTCAACCTTTACCAAATGACATAATGCTGGTCTTCATTTTGTATTGACACTTCCTTTGATGTTTGATGGAAATCCGCCCAATAGTTATACAGAAATAAACAGGAAAAAAAACCAAAAAAGGGGCATAACTCATTGGAAAATCATTCAATCGTAACCAAATTATAATATGGACATCTAAATTTGCTTAATTTTGAAGTTTGCTAAGAAATTTGATAGAAATCCATCATGTAGTAACTGAGAAATGAAGTTTGCTTAATTTTGAAGTTTGCTATGAAATTTGATACAAATCCATCCTGTAGTAACTGAGAAATGAAGTTTGATAGAAGTTCATCATATAGTTAAAGAGAAAGACTTGACAAAAAAATCTGAACCATAACTCAAAAAAAAAATTCAACCATAACAAAATAATAATATGCACATATTTGCTTCATAGTGAAACCTCCTATTAAGTTTGACTGCAATCTGTCCTGTAGTTTTTGAGAAGTAGAGCAGACAAATAAACCAACTTACTTCATTGAACTTCAACAAAGAGCCTTCAGTCATTGGAAAATTTGTTCAACCATAACCAAAATGATATCATGAACATCTTCAATTTGTATTGAACAGTCATATCTGCTTCACATTTCTTATAAAGTTTGGCTGAAATCCATTCAATAGTTTTGAGAAACAGGGTTGACAAAAACAAACTCATTTCATCAAACTTCAATAAAGGCCCTTCAATCATTGGAAAAATCATTCAACCACAACCAAAACAATATCATAAACATCTTTACTTTATATTGAAACTTCCTATGGCACTGGATGGAAATCTGTTTTGTAATTATTGAGAAACAGCTTGGATTTTTCTTTTTTAAAAATCATCAAAGGGCAATATAACTCATTTGAAAATCATTCAACCATACCCAAATTATAATAGGAACATCTTTGCCTTATATAGCATCTTATTATTCAAGATAATTCCATTATATAGTTACTGAGAAATAGATTGGACAAAAAAAAATAATGAAAGGGCCATAACTCCAGTAAAAATGTTTCAGCTATGACTAAATTATAATATGCACATCTTAGCTTCCAATTGAAACTTCCTGTGAAGTTTGACAGAAATCCATCCATTACTCTTTCAGAAATAGTGGGAACAAAAAAAGCTACTGTCTGACCGACCAACGGACAGACTGACGCAGTGACTCCTATACCACCTTTCCCCCATATTGTACTTCTCACCTTAGATCATGACTGGAAATTGTAATTTAGAAGAGGTCAAACCACTCACCAATATATTGCAATTTTGTTGAAATCATAACAGTTAGATAGGCAATAGGTCCCCTAAAAAATTTGTAAATGGACTGTCATTAGTTGGCTACTGTCCACATGCAATAAAATCTTACTTCTGTTACTGCTTTGCATTTGCCTTATAGGCCATTTTTTTGCCATCTTGACCAATAAATCTCTATGCACAACTTTTGGTGATTTTATAGTCAGTGTAGATGAAAATCAGACTATAAAGAATATGCAGCATGATCTCTCAACTATACTGTTGAATAATTGTGCAGTTAGATAATTTGACGAAAAAAAAAGATCTGCCTTTTTTTCTTACTGAAATTATTTAGACCACCTGTGAAGGCAACTGAGACAGAAATGAAGAATTTACACTGGATAAGATCTTTCTAAAATTTTACCTGTTGACATTCTTCATGAACCTGAGTAACCTAATATCAAACTTATAAATTGAACTATCACAATGGTCAAGGAAGACTTACCTGGAGGAAGACATATATAAAATTTCCCTATAATTATTTTAAAAAGTCATTGGGAAAATAGTGATCTTCAGGGCAAGATTATTAATGTTCTTCTAGGCCGAAGATGATGCTACATGCATATACAAACTAAAAATATTCTAAGTCATACTTTTTGGGAAAATATTTGTTTGTATTACAGTTACCAGCATTTTTATTCTTTTTCCACAATGTTTTCTAAAGCTCCTTTCCTGGTACTTCAAAACTCATCAGTGTGTGGTAAAGGGTTAAGGCATTCTAAAAAGACTCAAGAACAAACAAACCTTGGCTCACAAGGACTTATTACTTTCATGCAAAAAGCACCAATTTTCCAAATGAACCTTTCTCAAAAAATTCAAAATTACATCTGTACTAGGGGATTTGTGTAAGAAGAATTAAGAGCCTGCCTGATACTTGATAATACAATGAAGCAAAGGTTGTATTATTCTATCATATGGCTACAATGAAAACACTTTACCCAAAGTGGTACTTTTTTCGCAATCTGTGGGCTTCACAGACAGCCTTTATAGTGATCTGTTATGTATTCATACAAGACGTAACAAAGTATCTGGATATTATACATGACCACTGCATCTTTTGACCTTGGGAAATTATAATGCAACCTAAGTTTTGCTGACATAGTAATCTTGATCATGTAACTTGAGTACCCTAGAAGTTACAGGCAAAGTTACCAAATATCAACATTATAATTGAGTACATATACCCTAAAAGTTACAGGCAAGGTTAAGTTTGCTAAGATGTCAGACAGACAGACAGGATTAAATTAGTAAGTCCTGATCACAGGATCCCTGGAAAAGAATCTGCTATCTGAGCACTCACACCATCCTCTTGCATTCTTTTTATTACTTCTTCTGTAACTCCCCTTCTTTGTAGAAACTCCTCCATTTGTGACCTTTTAGGAGTATAACAAAAAAGGATAAGTTGTAAATTGTTCAAATGAAAGGACAGTCCAAAAATAAAAGCATTCCTATTGTCTGCATCCTACCTCTTCAGTGATTTTTTTACAATTTGCTATAAGTGAGTCCTGGGACTCGCTGGGATGAAAAACTATGAGTCTGAAACCAACTTTACGAGTCCCACCTTTTAACTCATTACCAAACGGCAAAATTTTAGGTTTGTCCAAATCGAAAGCATTAACAGACGACAAAATAAAAGTTATTGAAGTTATTGAAGATTTAGAATTCGTTTTTAGAAGGGTAGAAAACATTGTCGGAAAAAGAGAAAATGCTGGTTACCAGCATTTTCTCCTTTTCCCACAATGTTTTCTAAAGGCTTCTTTCTCAGAGGCGTCAAAATTAGGGATCGTGTGGTAATGAGTTAAACCCCATTTTAAAAAAAATATTGTTCAAATTGTTAAAAAATCTGTATGGTCTGATTTATGAATTGTCTGTCATGAATTCTCTTCACTTTCGTAAGTTAGCCAACTAAAAAATTTAAGCCAGTGTGACTTGAATTCTCTCGGTTTCGAACTGGCCGGGGCCGAATCCACGCCGATTGAACTGCCGATGATTTCTCATTATTCTCGACATTTTTATCGGTATGTAAGTCACTATGAATCGGCAGGTCAGACTCTTGTGATTTCGTAAACAAACTACTTAAAGTTTGTTGTTTGTGATCGGATTTTGCCTTCTTTTTTGGTGGCATTGCTTACGCATTACATCGTTTAGATATAGATCTACGCACTGGAATTTTTTCGACGAAATGGAAATCGTCTGAGGATATCTAAATCGCCCGGGTATAAAAAAGATTCAAAAAGTAATTATTTGCCGATGAGGACATGAAATGATAGTTGTTCATTCATATTGACTACAATTTTCTGCAATTAAGTAAGAATATGCCTTGGAGAGGATCTATAACGTACGTGCTGGATGTCGATATTCTGTGTACCCGAATAAAAAGAAAAACGGAAACCATTCCATAGACTAGATTACTTAGGCTAAAAATAGACCGGAAAATGAAGGTACCAGTCTAAAGTAGAAAAATTACCGGTGTTTCGATAGAAAATGTAAACACTTTAATTGATCGGGATCAAACGAAATTTTGCAAAAGGCATTGATATCAAAATCAGTGCGTCTCGAAAATACACATATCTCAAAGTTTTGCGTCCTCGGCAATTTCTTTGCGTCCCTGACGCAGGACGCACAGGTAAATGAAACACTGCTCTTGCATTTTCTCCTTTTCCCACAACGTTTTCTAAAAGGTTCTTTCTCAGGGTAGTCAAAAGTAGGGATTGTGTGGTACTGGGTTAAATAATTTGATCTTTTTTATTCAAATCATCCAAAGGGAAACTTGTGGGTGAAGTTCAGTTTGATAGTCAATAGATGACCATTCATTTTGCACAGCAAAACATCTAAGCTTCATTGCGTATGACATCTATTGATATATAGACTAGACTAGTAGCCTTAGAGTCAGTTTTCTTGACCTAGTTTTCGTTGATATCTATGCCAGGTCTCTATATAACAATTAATTCAGTTTGGACAAATCCCCGCAACTGATTTTAGAGCATTTTGAGTAATACGAAACAACTAGATCCAAAAACTCTCATGGCGTATCCAAGCCGTATAATACTATAAATTCTCCATGGCGACCGCGAGAAAATAGGTTGGGTTGGAATAGCCTACATGTATATACACACAACGAGGGAAAAGAAGAAAATGCTCATAAAAACAATATTTTCTATCCTATCAATAAACTTTCCTCAATGTTTGCCACTTTTAGAACTGTTGTAATCGTAACGTTACTTGTGACAAGTTGTGATATTGCCAATATCTCATACAGACACGAAAACTAATGACACTTTTAATCAAGATCTGCCACCGTCCCAATTTGACAAAACTTCTCGTCATTTCGATAATCGAGAACACCATTCTTGTTTTCAGCATAGACTGTCACAGCAACTTACCTTTAAGTTGATCCATACAATTTCAAATTCATTCAAAAGGTTTGCATAAGTTGACCTCCAAGTGGCTGTTCAAAGTATTGTCATGCAAGGGAACAACAGCAATCAAACTAACAATGACGCAAAACACTTTGCAGAGCTTTACGTAGAATGATTATAACTTTAGGCGACAATGAATCCTGCAATCACGGTGTTCAAGTCAACATGGCGTTCTTTCAAGAACGAAATAATTATTTCGTAATTACGAAATAATATTTCGTAAAAACGAAATAATTATTTCGTAAATACGAAATAATTATTTCGTAAATACGAAATAATATTTCGTAAAAACGAAATAATTATTTCGTAAATACGAAATAATTATTTCGTAAATACGAAATAATATTTCGTAAAAACGAAATAATTATTTCGTAAATACGAAATAATTATTTCGTAATTACGAAATAATTTTACCAGCCTGTATATCAATGAGGCCACATAGCCTTGAATCACATTTTTGACTGGTTTTTACGCCGCTGTCATTATTATTCTAAATCTATGCAAATACATAATAAATTGTGCTCACTGAAAAGGATGCTTTTTGCACTTGAGGAAAAAATCGACACATACCAGCCGGCACAGTCTGTGCAGGCTGACATGAGCCGATACTTTTTCAATATGGTCTTCCAATTTTCTGCACGTCAAAGGGATATTCGAACTCATTATTCGCTTGCTCATATTAGACAAAATGGAATTTATGGATCCATAACATGGAATCACTCATTTGCATAACATGGAATCACTCATTTGCGAAAAGTATCGACCAGGAAAGCCTGCACGGATTGCTCAGGCTGATCTAGGCCAAACTTTTCGCTATCAATAAATTCTCAGTATGTCAAAGGACTAGAACTACTATATGATTCCGTCGAGCGTTCTAGATAAAATGAATAGATTTTCTATGTATCCATCAGTATGTGAAGGCTTCCTTGGTGTCATAGATCACGGGGATTCAATTAGCCTCATTTTGTCAGAGCATGGCTCAATTTCAAATTTGCTAACGTTACTGCGTACAACTTTAAACATTATTCCTTGACGCAATTCAGCTAGTTAGAAGAAGTCCTTTGTCGATTTGACTTATGTCTTTGCATAGATCTAGAGAATTTGGGGGACCGGATGCCTCCTCCCTCAACCCCCCACCCCCCACCCCCACGCTGATCCGCCTATGCATAATCAGGTGATGTCTTGCTTGATACCATGGATCATGCAGATGCATTAAGCCCCCTTTTCATGAAGCACGGCCCAATCATGTCTGATTGATTTGCGTTTTACGTCGCATCAATCTTTTAAATTTAAGTGAGGCAATCATTGTGCTGTCCTAGAGGCCCTGAGTACGAAGGAAGGAATTCCATTACTACCATATTAGAATTTGTTTGTATCAGCACGAAACCACTAACGTTACCCCTCGCTGTTCTCCACCCCCGAGGCGGTCTCTAAAGAATCTGATCTCCGTCTCTCCGTCTCTTAGTTTAAAAAGAATGTTCTGTCACTACTGGTGTGAGAAAGCCAGGAAACACATGGCTGCATCGCTTATCACCGTGATATTACTACCTGTCTGTCTGTCTGTCTGTCTGTCTGTCTGTCTTAATTATCACTCTACAAATCTCTTTACCCTGATTCTTAAGCGACAGTCGTAATGTTATCCCATCTTTCCAAGAGCAAAGAAGGTAAGAAATAAGGAACGCGCTTTTAATACCATATTATAAGTCTTAAAAATGGATTTGCAGAGTATCGACCCCACTGTAGGCAATTCAGGACAGCTCAACTCGGAATTCAAATCTATAGCCTATAGTGTGAGAGGCTGTCAATCAACCCTACAATGTAGCCCTATCGCAAGGCAGTCAAAGTGCCTCGAACCCGAGTCGAACCAAGGATGTCGGTATTTCAACTTATCAGATTATTTCGTTTTTACGAAATAATTATTTCGTTTTAACGAAATAATTATTTCGTTTTTACGAAATATTATTTCGTAAAAACGAAATATTAGAAATTTGCATATTAAAAAAAAGTCGAGTATGTCACTTTAGGGGTTCCGTAGGATACACTAACGCAAGGGTTTCAACAAAAACAACAAGATCAGGTTGCACATATGTGCCGACTTATCTTGTTCTATAACTTTCGCAAATGTTACGACACACACTTTTTTGATTGATTTTCGTTTAGTTATCGTCGCCACCGTTTGCCAATATGGGCAACGCCCCCCCCCCCCTCCCCCCCGCCACACACACACACACACACACACACACACACACACACACACACACACAAGACTGTTAGTTATCACAGGGAATAGTGCAAGATACAGGACGAAAGGCATCCTATGTTAGCCTGACTCTGCAACGTGATCAGACTTTAGCGCTGTCACGCTGGACCTAGGTTTCTCATCCGAATGACTTTTTCTGTAATTTTAGGTGGTCAGCCGAGAGGATCGAACCTACAACCTCAAGTGGTCATGGATGTAACGGTTACAAGTCTCATACTCCTCCACTTCAAGAGCTTTTGGGGCTGGATCGACATATACTGAATAGTTGAAATACTGTAAAACCCAGGAAAATAATGCCGGATTTTCGTTTTAAACATACATCTTCACTTGTTTTCATTCAGTTTTTTATCCCTTTTTTTTTTTCTTTATTTTATGAAACTATAATCACTCTTGTATCTTCATGACCAATATTGCCCCTGATGGTTGCAAGTTTGCAGAGATTACGGCAGATAGAAAGTGCATTTCATTCTGTTGCGGCTAGCCACAGTTTCCGGTTTAAATCGGAGACAAATCCCTGCAGTTTTCTTTACACCATACACCTTATACTGAGTTTTTGTCTACGTTTACACAGCTGACTAGATTATAACCCCGTCAAGTTTTAACAGCGTTTGTTTACTCTCTGGCTGTAAAGATGTCTCTTTAACGCTTCTAGCTTTAATAACAGCGATTTAGTTTGCTTCTGAAGCCGATGTTGATCTAGAATAAATTGCACAGAACGCAAAGTCTGATCATGGATCTACACTGCTCGTTTTTGTAACCTGATCCTCCCACAAGTCTTTTTCTTACTGACTAGATCTAGATATGTCTGTTTCACATCTCCAGCTCTATAGGTTTGTAAAAGTATAATCTCGTTACAACAAAATTCTGGACTTGTACAGATCTGAAACTTTTGCAGACGACAATATTGGATATGGATTAAATTTAAAGTGTAGAAAACTTTGTCGCAAAAGAAAAAAAAAGCGGCTCACCAGCATTTTCTTGTATTCCTACAATGTTTTCAAAAGCCGTCCTATTTAGGGTCATTCAAAGTGGGAATTGTTTGGTAAAGAGTTAACCCGTTCCTCATTTTGACGCATCAAGAACAGACAGCTTTTGAAAACATTGTGGGAAAAGGAGAAACTGCTCGTAACGAGCAGTTTCTCCTTTTCCCACAATGTTTTCTACTCTATCAGATATCTGTATCTCCATTTGTCCACATTTTTGACATCATATCTTTATTTGCTGTTGAACTGGAAGAGTCTAAAATTGGCATATCAGGTAAAGGGTTAAAGCGTATGTTTACAAAGAAGGAGGCGTAGAAGATGAGTCAAATAAAAATTACCTCGTAACTTCCTCGTCTGAAGTTTCAGTTGCCTGTTTGTATAGCTTTAATGATTCCGTTTGTATGATTTTAAAGACTTCGCCTGCACGAATCTAGAGAATCCGTTTGTATAAAAACGTAGTTTTATCGATGTATCGATATTATCAAGCACACGTACACACAAAGTATAATTTATGGTAAGATTAAACTGAAACTAAACAGCCCTACGTCAAGTTTACCTTTATCTTCATGAACTATGCAGTCCTCTTCTCTACCTTGGTTGTTTGTATGGTGTTTAACGCCGTTTTCATGATTACTTCAGTTGTATCGCGGAGGCCAGTGCACCTATCCATACTCTCCTAGAGTTATCTTTTACCGGTAGGCTACTTCAAGTTCAATTTTCTTCCCGGTCCGCTGGCTACTTTCCTTCATAACTATCATCGCAACAATGATCATCGGTGAGATAGGAATGAATCCTGTTGCAATAACTGTCATCAATCCTCAGAAAGAAATAGGCCGAGATGGGGATTCAAACCAGTGACCACGTGGTTTCAAGTCCTGTATGCTACCGACTGCGCTACCGGTCTCGGCCCTCTTCTGTAGCAGCCGAGTCTGGAAGCTCAGCTATTAACGTAGAAAGTGAATTCAGAGAAGATACATGGTTCGAATCCTGGTTCTGGAAAACTTTTTTTTTTAAGGATGATTATAACTACTATGACAAGATTTATTCCTCTGTATCCACTGAACATTGTTTTGATTCCGTTCACAGATGATAGCAGCCAGTGACTCTGGAAGATCGCTATGCAAAAATGACTGAAATGGTGAAAACAGCGTTTACAAAAAAAAAAAAAAATCCACACATACAGACACACAAACACATAGGGATCTTGCTATCACCGTCCAATGCCGACTTTGTTACGCCACTGCAACGTTGCGGGGAAAAAGGAGCAAGTAGCTGTTTCTGTTTTCCCTACCGTTTTCCTTTACCTTTCTTTCCACGAAATGATTGCGTATATAGCAGTGTGAAATAAGTAACCTATAGGGATTAATATTAAGTGGCTGTGATTCAGAATCCCGGCATGGTCATTTTTGTTTCGTGGATGGATAAAAGCCACTATGCCACACTAAGAATTTCATTTTCGGCGCTGCACAAACTCTGTTTAGCCTTTCTCGAAAAGAAACCAGAGGCTTGGAAAGAACGTTATGTGTTGATAGTAGTTAATAAAAAGTCTAAGACCACATAGATAGGTGCACTGGCCGCCGTGACATAACTTAAGTAATCTTGAAAACGGTTTTATTCTTTCAGCGCAAAATATGGAAGATGAAAATACGAGACAAAGCAGTCTAAGTACTGATAATCAGACAAGGTTAACTGTGCAAGAGAACAGAATAAATCCAAATTAGACTGCACCTGTTCTGTGCTGTCTGATCTTGATCTTTGTCGTCCAATAACAAGCTCCTGTTTGCGCTGAAAGGATTAATCCTTTACCACAAAATTCCGAGTTTTAACGACCCTGGAAAAGTAGGCTTTTGAAAACACTGTAGAAAAGGGAGAAAATGCTGGTAACCAGCATTTTCTCTTTATCCCGCGATGTTTTCTTCTCTTTTAAAGGAAAATTTCATTTTTAAAATTACAGTATTTTGTCGTCTGCAAGCGCTTTCAATTTGGACATGTCAAAAATTTTGTCGTCGGGTAAAGGTTTAAACAACACGCGAAGTTACAATAACTACACTTTTGCTGGTAAAACATACGACATTACAGAAAACTGAATTGATTATCTATCTAACATGAATGTAAACTTTTACTACACGAACAACTTTCAAACTCGTCCAAATTGAAAGCGATTTGCAGACGACAAACTCAATGTTGGCTGCATGGTAGGAGTTTTCTTGGAAAAAGTAAACACTGTGGGAAAAGGAGAAAATGCTGGTTACCAGCATTTTCTCCTTGTCCAACAATGTTTTCAAAGGCCTTTTCTGTTAAAACTCGGGATTTTGTAGGAAAAAGTCAAAATGTAGCGAATTTTTAGAAAACTAAAAGATAGAATACCTGTGTGGCGCAGTGGTCAATCCCTAACCACTGTCGTTGATCCCTTTTCAAGGCGACGAAATTGTAGAATTTTTCCATATTGAAAGCATTTGGAGACGAACATTTGACAATGGTTCAAATGGTGGAATTTGTATTTGAAAAAGGTAGCAAACATTGTGGGGAAATAATACAGTGCTGAATTTCGCATGATTTTTTCAAAAGGCTTCCTTCGCAAGGAAGTTATAACACCGGCTCTTTAGTAAAGCGTCAATCCCTTATCATAAAAGTACGATATCTTGTCCCTTCTCCCATCCTCTTGCAGAAGATCTATTTTTCTAAATAAAACATCGTAGAAAAAGAGACAATTCCCTGTTACTAATTCCTGGTGATTTCCGCAAAGCATTAGATTATTCGAAATTAACTTTTCTTCATCTACTTCAAACACTTGCACAAGTTATCTGGGTATGTCTAAAGTTGGCCTTTGAGGTAATGGGTTAACCCATAACCTACTAAATAAGTTAAATGAAACTTTCGGGCCGATACTAAAAACCAAAATTTTGCTATTTTACACTTTTTTTTTTTAGAAAAACATCTCCTTATCGGACAGTGTAGATCCAAGATCAGATTGCACGTTCTGTGCAGTCTGATCTTGGATCTACACTGTCCGCATATGGCCATTGACTCGCGCTTGCCAGCCTTAAGGATTAAGTCGTCGTGTCAATTTCACGGTGTTTATGTTTATCTCAATCGATTGACAAATAGTGACAGGTGTATAGTTTGCAAGCTGGTGCGGTTAAACTTGGACTGCCGTAACCCTACCAGTCACAATCCCGTGTTTTCTGAAATCTAAGAAAGTCTTTAAAATGCCATGTTTTCTCGACCCTAAAAAAAAAAGCCTTTAAAATGTTCTGAGAAAAGAAGAAAATGCTTGTATAACGCATTTTCTCCTTTTCCCTTAATGTTTTCTACCCTTTCACATAAAACCTACAAACCCGGTATTTGTGTTACCGGTAAAAGCAATCCCGTTCAAAAACTTCGATACTTCTAGGCTACCGGGCCTGAAACTGTTTCATTAAACGACCGAAAATTAGAGTCGTCCAAAATGAAATCATTTGCATGCGACAGATGCAATAAGGATGCGATGCCAAAATTCGTCTTTGAATGTCTGGTAAACAGTGTGGGAAAAGGAAAAAATGCTGATTACAAGCATTCTCTCCTTTTCTCACAATATTTTCAAAAGCCTTCATTTTAGCTCACCTGAGCACAAAGTGCTCAAGGTGTGCTTTTGTGATCGTGCCGTGCGTCGTCCGTCGTCAACTTTACCTCGTGTACGTTCTAGAGGCCACATTTTCAGTCGGATACTCATGAAACTTGGTCAGAATGTTTGTCTTGATAATATCTCGGACGACTTCGAAAATGGGTCATGTCGGGTCAAAAACTAGGTCACTACGTCAGATCTTAGAAAAAGCTTGTGTACGCACTAGAGGTCATATTTTTGGCCCAAAACTCTTGAAAGTTAGTCAGAATGTTTGTCTAGATGATATCTTGGACAAGTTCGAAAATGGGTCATGTCGGATCAAAAACTAGGTCACTACGTCAAATCTTAGAAAAACCTTGTGTATGCTCTAGAGGCCACATTTTCAATCCAAAACTCTTGAAGGTTTGTCAGAATATTTGCCTTAATGACATCTCAGACGAGTTTGAAAATGGGTCATGTCAGGTCAAAAACTAGGTCACTAGGTCAAATCTTAGAAAGACCTTGTGTACTTTCTAGCGGCCACATTTTCAGTCCAAAATTCTTGAAAGTTTGTCAGAATGTTTGTCTTGATAATATCTCGGACGAGTTCGAAAATGGGTCATGTTGGCTCAAAAACTAGGTCACTAGGTCAAATCTTAGAAAAACCTTGTTTACACTGTTGAGGTCACATTTTCAGTCCAAAACTCTTGAAAGTTTGTCAAAATATTTGTCTTGATGATTTTTTGTACACGTTTGTAAATGGGTCATAGGATACTAGGTCAAATCTTAGAAAAACTTTTTGTACGCTCTAGAGGCCACATTTTCGGTGCAGTACTCATGAAACTTGGTCAGAATATTTGTCTTGATGATATCTTGAATGAGTTTGAAAATGGGTCATATTGGGTCAAAAACTAGGTCACCAGGTGAAATCTTTTAGATGGCTTGTGTAGCTCTAGAGTCAAAATTTTCTGTCCAATACTTACGAAAATTAGTTAGAATACTTTTCTTGATGATCAGTATAATGAAATTGGAAATGGGTCACATTGGGTAAAAACTAGGTCGCCATGTGAAAACTTGGAAAAACCTTGTGTGCACTCTAGAGGCCACATTTTCTGTCCAGTATGAAAGGTGGTCAGAATCTTTGTTTTGATAATATCTACAATGGGAAAATGGGCTTTGTTTGGCTAGAAACTAGGTCACTGAGGGAAATTCTAGAAGAAGCTTGTATACAACCTAGAGGCTAAATTTTCAGTTCAATAATTATGAAAACTTGGTAGAATGTTTGTCATGATATCTCGAAAGAGATTGAAAATGGGTCATGTTTGGTCAAAAGACTCAGGTGAGCGACTTCAGGGCTATCATAGCCCTCTTGTTCAGTGTCAATAAAACTCGGCATTGTTCGGTAAAGAGTTTATCAAAACTGTTTGGCTTTAATCCTTGTCTCTCCATGGAAGATTTTGTTTGGCAATTTTGGAGGATAATGCAAGACAGCCTCCTCCTTAGGTCATAAGCAACACTTTTGTAAGGTTTCAGGGCCCTATGTTAAACAGCTATTGAGTCAGAGCACAGAAACGACTTTAAAACAAAGTTTGTCTGTGACCTGTATACCCCCCTCCCTCTACTTCGTAGGTGTGAGGTATAATAAGGTTTAGGCCTATCATCGGATGTCGATGATATCTATTTGTTACTGTATTCTATTTGGAATTTCGTGCTATTTTTACTCACGGTTTTCCGGACCCAGGGAAAGTCGTTGACTTCTTGTGGTCCATCTGTTTATTATTATTCTGTTTTGTGGTAGACTATTCCATGTATCAACTACCCTGTTGCAAAAACTGTTTTTTCTTAGTTCTGTATTTATTGATGGTTTGAGTAGCTTGAGATTATGCCCCCTTGTTCTATGGTGACTCTAAAGTTTCAATAAATCTTCGTTAGATGGTTTATCAATTTTGTGCAGTATTTTGAATACTTGTAGCATGTCTGCACGAATACGTCTGTATTCCAAAGAGGGAAGGCCTAGATGCATCAATCTTTCTTTGTATGAGAGATGGCTGATGTTTGTTATAAACTTTGTGGCTCTCCTCTGTACGTCTTCAATAGCGATTTGTTGTTTTTTCAGGTGAGGAGACCATACAGAGCTGACATATTCCAAATGTGGCCTAACCAGAGATTTATAGAGATGAAGAAACATGCTTTTATCCATAAATGTAAAAGATCTATTTATGATTCCCAAATTCCTATTAGCTTTGTTTATCTTGGTTGTGATGTGGGAGTCGAAAGTTAGATTTCTATCAATTAAAACACCTAGGTCAGTTTCCTCTGTTACATTTTGAATTGGAGATCTCTCATAATCTGCTGATTTCATGAAGTAGTTTTCGTTGCACTGTTGTTTGCCAATATGTAATCTTTTGCATTTTTTTGCATTAAAATCCATATTCCAAGTATGTGACCAGTCGCAGAAACAATCAGTAGTTCGCTGTATTTTTTCAAAATCTTCAGCGGTGTTAATACTTGTATATATTTTTGTGTCATCAGCGAACAGTTTTACAACAGTATCGGCAAATTCGGGTAGGTCATTTATGAATATAAGGAATAAGGTCGGCCCCAGTACACTTCCTTGAGGGACTCCACTCGAGACGAGTTGGGAACTTGAATGCATGTTGTTAATGACCACTTCCTGTTTGCGATCAGTTAAGAAGTCTTTTATCCAGGATAGTATCTTTCCATCAAAGCCGTAGGATTGTAGTTTGTGAAGTAGTTTATTATGAGAAAGAGTATCAAAGGCCTTTTTAAGGTCGTAGAATATCACATCTATGTCTGACCCATTATCTAGTGATTTTGTCCAATCCTCTAGTGATTCCAATAGCTGTAATTGACATGATTTTCCTTTGATGAATCCAAACTGGTATTCAGAAAATAAATTATTTGTTGTCATGTGATCCACCATTTTTTCTTTAATAATTCTTCGCATTATATTAGAGCATATAGGGCCTATACTTATGGGTCTGTAATTTTCAGGAAGATGTTTATCGCTACTTTTGTAGATTGGTGTCACAATCGAGTTTTTCCAAGCGGTTGGCACTTTTGAGGTAGCGAGTGATTTGTTGAAGAGATTTGCTAATGGCTTTGCTAGGACATCTTTACACTCAATAATGACTTTTGGGTGGATTTCATCAGGTCCACAGGATTTGTTTGGTTTCAGAAACTTAACTGATTTCAAAACATCCTCTACTGTAATGTCAATGTCAGACAGAATTGAATCTGTTCTTTGTGGGAATTCTGGTAGTTCTCTTTCAGAATCTAGTTTAAAAATACTAGCGAAGTAATTATTAAGTAGTGTTGCTCTTAAAAAGTCGTCGTTTACGATTTTCCCGTTTTCATCATGAAGTGTGCCAACATTGCTATTGGTTTTGCTTTGAGATTTAATATATTTCCAGAATTTTTTGCTGTCTTCTTTAATGTTAGTTGCCAATTCTTTCTCATAATTGTATTTGGCTTTTTTAATGGTCAAGGTCGCGATGTTTCTTACTTTTTTTTTGCGAGAGAATTGTGATCATGTATAGAGATTCAAGGTCTTAAGCCAAAACGGACCTCTTTTCAATTTTCATCGTGATTTTTCAACATCTAACTAGTGTTTGACATGGGATAAAAAATCATTATCAAATTCTGTAATGACATGTTCGCTACCTTTTTTGTGGAATAAGCAGCAAACCCTCTGCTTTGTTAATGAAAGAGCGGCAAAGTATCCAAAATTGTTGTATTGGCTGTACAGTATATAGATTTAAAAATGTACGAATTTCCTCCCTGCTTAAAGAAGCTACGTGGTTCAGTAGTACAGTGTAGGACTTGTAACCTGAGGGCTCCCGGTTCAAGCTTCACGTGGAGCACTCAGTTGACATTTCGTGGGAATTTTCTCGGGCAAGACCATACTTCAGAGCCCTAGCCTAGGACCCGTGAATCCCAAGACATAGGCCTACATGAATAAATGAGCTGTCGCCGTGATATGCTTGAAAGGGTATTGAAAGCAGCGTAAAATATCTTTCAGCCCAGCAAAAAGATCCGCTGTGCTCCGTACAGCGCAGACTGATCCGAGACGACACTTTACGCAAATGTCCGAAAGCCCCTTTTCGTGTGTTTCAGACCATATATAGCAACATTAGATGGGCTCGTGAAGAATTTGCACTAACTCATCTGCTGCCAAGGGTAGGATTGATAGCCGGAGCCAGAATCTTACACACACTGAGCAATACTTGTAAACCACCACCGCCTATTTTGAAGAATTACGATAATACCGATAAGTGAAATCACAAATCGTTGTGAGGTAGGTTATAACATTTGATTTCTATAAAATTTCAGAGCTTTAGAAATAATGGAGTCCACTAGCTCTAGACAAACATTTGGCAAGGCTTTTCATTGTTGTTTGAGCAAGACTTTTTAGTGCCAAGAAATTGTATTCAACCCTGTAGGCTGTACCAAACGAAAAACAAATTTTACTTGCCAAAAGTGAAACCATTTGCAAATAACAAATTAAATTTAGCTTGTAAGACGGAATTTGCATGCAAAAGGTGAGATTTAAACATTTAGAGAAAAACCAAAAATGTTGGTTATCAGCATTTTCTCCTTTTTCCACTGTGTTTTCAAGAAGCTCTTTCCTCTGTTTCGTTCCATATAGTTTATGGCGGAACTGAAAGCCAGTCAGCCTATTAACATGGTCTGGGACCAAATTCACCAAACAATTCTCCATTTAATTCTATCTCTAAATTCCTTTTTCAATTCTTATTTTAATTTCAAATACCAGCCATCTGATTGGCTGAGACAGGGAATGCGTATACATTTTCATATACAATCCTTAATGAGACTTAGATTTAAGAATTTAAACAGTAATAGAATAGTATTGTTTGTGAATACGTTGCCTGGTCGGAATACTTTTAAATACGGTTTCTGGGAATAATATATTTTTTTTCAACATGCACAATGATGCTCCTTCAGAAAATGGTGTACAATCAAGTTCACAGAAAAAGAAGAAGAAGAAGAAGAAAAGGGGGGAGGGAAATGCAAGAGATGCTATTGAAATTTTAGACGTAAAGAAAATAGATCTAGCGGAGAAACAATTTCCCAAGCCTGTTTTCGATCTTTGTACCGGAGGGATACAATGGCAGCCCCCCCCCCCCCCCTTCCAATAGTTTTCCGTGTGAATGTAACATTTATACACAGTGTGTATTGTGCGAGACACCGTGAGCAATAAAGAAATAGTTCTCATGTTCACTTGACATATGATTAGCCTATTATCTCCTTTCCGCTACTCATACATTTTTGTCATTCCACATGATGTGGTAAAGTGATAAAGATGCTGAATTACTAGTCTGATCGTATTTGTCTATTTTCAGGAACTACTCGTATGAATATATTTGTTTGTTGTCACTTCAAGATGGCGGCTTACAAGGGACACGTAGATCAGCGCTGTCATAAAAATATGTTCTTCCTTTTCGTTATGCTCACACTGCTGTCAGTTGCTTTAACTGAAGGTGATGTAAAGTCATTGAGGCTTAAAAGAGCTGCTCTAGATCCAAATAATTTGCAAGGGCAAAATAACCCGCTAAAGATGCCAGGAAATGCAGCTGATGTACCAGGTGGAATGCAACAAGATGTAGGGAAAAACTTAAATTTACAAAGGCTGAACCCCCCTTTTGGGGGCCAAGGAAATCTTCCACACTTGCAAGTCAATCCTGGTGTACAGGGGGGTAACCAACACAATTTTGGTAAAAACTTGGATCTTCAAGGACAAAAACTCCCTCTTGACAGCCACGGGAATCCATTGGATTTTAAACAGAGGAATATTGGGCTTCAAGCTGATCCCAAACTACTGAAAAAAGCCCCACAATTTATGCTTGCAGAGTCACCAGAATGTCAGGAAGATTTGGCACGGCATTGTAATATAGTACTTGGAAGCAAACGTCATAATTTTGCCATATTGGAATGTTTGCAGAGAGTTTCAGAGGTATGAATCATGATCCATACCTTTAATCACCCTGGAGAGACCTTATGTTCTTGCTCCAGATCAACGTTACTGCTCCTGTCAATTGACCGTACCTGCTTCAGGTAAAAACATGGCCGCGGCCATAAGATTTTGCAAGGTATGCACAAAAACATAATTTTTTGACATGTTGATAAATAGATATGCAGTAGATGATTGTCGCACGGAATGTCTGGGATGTCAGTGCACGTTAATCTGTAGTTCTTTTGTTGGTTAATCGTTTGTTGAAGACGTTTAATCTGACAAACTTCCGTGGGCAACTACAATTTCTAGAAAATCAATACTTGGAGTCTCCAAAACCCTTTGTAAAACATATATACACGGTATTGTGAAGTGTGTACCATGTCAGATGACCTATATAATGATTATTCCTCACAACTATAAACCGAAAAAAATTATATTGCAATTATAAAGCGATATTTTGCCATTTTTGTATTACAACGTAACATGCTCCTGAATTCAATACGACGATCCAGCTTCTGTGTTGAAACACGGTAAGCGTAAGTCTTCGTGTTACAGTAAACAATTTTGTCATTTTGGTCAAGATTCTATATTAATAATCGTGGTCACAGTCATAGGTTCGTCATCGTTGATAATAGCAATAATTGTCATTATGAATGACCAACTATATATTCCAAATCAGCTGAACATCTATAGATGTCGGTTTATGTATTAGTTTGAGGCTAAATAGTAAATTCTACAGGAATATAATACACCCCAAAAGAACAAGTGGAGTGTTCAACACTGTGGCATAGACACATCTCTAAGATTACGTTGTCATCCTTATTTGGTGTTGTGGTTAGTGAACATATTTTAGACAGCCTACTGTAAAACCTGTGTTTTAATCCTTTCCAAATATTTCCTAATTTAAATAAACTAATGTAGAATACTAAGCAAAACATTAGGCATTTTTTTCTTTTCTCACACTGTATTCTATCCAAATGAGATAAGTATCTTTTAGTTTAGTCACTTTTTAAACTGTTTTCTGCAACTTGATTTTTCTTATTGGAGTACAAAATGTCTTTGGTCGCCATTTTGGCTTATTAAGCCAAAGATTTGTCTTCTTTCTTTTCCCCATCGTTTTCACATTTTATCTGAAAATAAAACATACATAATTTGTATGTGAGTGTTTTAAATGTACAAGTATTAACCCTTTAGGTGTAAAAAAAAAGTCGTCTGCGACATGGTTTCTTTCAGTATGAAAATATGAAAATACCTTTAAAAAACCGGCCATAGATAATCACATTAATTCCTTTTTTTTTTTACCCCTTATATATAGTAACACTACACGCAAATAGTGAAATCCCATGATCAGGCACCACCAGCTTCGGTAGCGGCTGATCTGGGACTGCATTATTTGCCCATGTCGTTTTCTGGTGCCAAAAGATTTAAAAATTTACCAGATTTGTTTTAGTGCAAAAAATCACTAACTATGCATCTATATAGTGTATTTCACAAAAAAAAAAATGGCTTGTTATTTTGAAACAAATTCATCATTCGACATTCGTAAGCTACTTCAAGGTCTAATTAGGGTCTACTGTTTTGCAAAGGTGTGAAAAGTGAAAAAAAATCTATACATATTTAAATCATAGTAGTAGATATAACTAGATGCTTCTAGGTGTGCAGCTGACAAGGCATTAGTACAGATAACTGTCCCCAAAGGCGATGTTACTTTTTGACTGGTCGCCTCTTGGTACAGAGACGATCAAGACAAAATCAGTTGAAAGCTCCGCACAGATTTTGTGCGCAAATTTGAACTCTTATAATTTCGCAAATAGAGCAGAAAACCTGTTGCTTGCGTATTAAATATCCCTTCGTTTAAAATACAAGTATTTCCAATTTAAATGCTGAACATAGGGAAAACCTTGCATTTCTTCCGTTACTGGAGTTGTTTATGTTCCCAAAAACAAACAAAATGGCCGCCATGCACGATAAATTTCGTCAGTGTTTTTTCCGAGATTTACCTGTTATAAACAACTTCTACAAGCTCTTTAGGTAATGAAAGGTTTAATAATTTGTCTTTGGTCATGTTTGTTGCTAAAAGTTAACTGCATTTCGCTGCAATACAGATTAAAGCGACGAAACAGAAAGTCAGTATAGCGCTCTATCTTTGCCACCGGAAAATTTACGATGGACTTGAGACGGTACACAATAAATGTCTAAATATGAAAAAAAGTACCGTAGCGTCTCATTATTGAGACTAACAAGGCATATGGTTGGTTTTTCGTTGATGATAATTATTATTCATTTACATTAACGAAGAGGAGTCTTGTGATGATAGTTATAAATAATAGTCATGGATCTTGTGCATGATAGTTATGGACCTTGTGCATGATTCTGTCTGTCGTCAAGCTTTTCATGTTGTTACGGGAGACCACTCCTTCATGCATGGCTTCGTCCCGATTTAAATACAATACCAAACAACTGCGTTAGGGAGATATCTCTTTAGCTCAGTGGTTATGGTGTTGGTCTTTTAAACCTCGAAAAACGAGGATCTTGTCCGCCGTGGGTTCGAATCCTGCCAGGTGTGGTTTGTGTTTCAGCCATGCATTTCTTCATTTGTTTCTTTGTTACGGACTTTGTTCGTAAGAATGTTTATAATGACATTTCATTTCAAAAGCATCAAAAATCAGGACAAGACAGGGTTCCCGCTGGGCTTCGCATTTGGCGCCATTTGCGATAGATTTTTAAATGTGGCACCAAAAAATGCTGATTGGCGAAAATGACTGGCGCCGATGTTTTTCATATCGGGATGCCGAACATTTTAAAACTGGCCCCCTTCACTGCAATGCATGCCAATGGCGCGATTTTAAAGTCCTTGGCCCATTTTTGAAACTCCAGTGCACCGGGGTCGGCGCAAAATCCAATGCATCGGCGCTTTTCCGATTCCGTTGTGCGCCGCCATTAACTTTTTTTTTAGTATAGTTTTTAGCGAGTCAGTGTTAGAAGACGCTTTCCGCAGCATTTAAATTTCACTGCAAAGCGTCGCAGCAACACGGAGAGCATTACTGGTATTCGGATATTCACGGCACATGAACGAACGAGATGGAAACCAGCTTTTGAAAACATGTCGGCAACGCAAACACAGAAACGAATCGCACTCGTCACAACTCGGCCGATTCCGTACCTACTTCGGATTTGATGGCTCCCATCACCCGAGGTATGCCGAATGAAACGAATCAGCGATTTCTTTTCTGGCGGAAATTCCGCCAAACAAGCGAAAACGCAGCAATCGGGTAAAACTGATGGTGAAAAACAATCAGCAGATGCAAAAGCTGGGAAATCGTATGCAAAAAAATTTCAAACTGAGTGGCTACAAAAGCCTCAATTTCACTGGCTTCGTTACGACGATGCAAAAAAAATTGTAATACAAGTTACTTGTATAATACAGCAATCATTTAAAACAAATTATTTTTAGTGTTGTTACATAATTTGACCTCTTAACAACTCAATCACTATCCCCATACACAATTAAGCAGTAAATTATCTAGATTTACTTCCTTTATATGGTAAGTCAGTAATAATTGAGCTTTTAAAATGCCAAGATCCTGGTTATTTGGTTGTTAAAAAGTGCTGGCCCATCTCAAAATACCGGTGGCCCCTTTTTAAAATATTGATGGGCCACTGGCCCATTCTGACAAAGTTCTAGATTGAACCCTGTGATTCTCACTACTCCGTGAATTCTCATATCTTCGTGAATCTATGTTAGCTACAATAATTTTTCGCACACTTTTCTATAGTGGCATCTGTTAAAGCCTTACAGACGTAAACATTCCAGAGAAGCTCTCTACGCCAGAGAAATGTGTCAAAAACAATAACAACTAAAAAATCACATTTTGTCAAAAACCTTATTTTTCCCCCATAATTCATCAGTTGTTTGTACAACACATTATCTATTTACATGAAATGCTCGTGATTTCGAGGTATGACACAAAAAATGCATTTGTGATAAGTGTAGAGACTTTGACCTTTAGGAATACCCCCTGTATGATGTGAATGTAGGACGTTTTGGCCACGGACGTTTTGGCCAGGACGTTTTGGCCACGGACGTTTTGGCCACGGACGTTTTGGCCACATATAGTGAAAAAATGGACGTTTTGGCCAAAATAATTTTATATGTACTTTTTATGTAAAATAAAGCTAAAAATTTTTTTTTTTTTATTTGATCAATTGTTTTGACTTTTGTTGAACTTTTGTTGAAATTTGGTAATAAATTTTAGAGTTTTACAGTTTTATTTATTCCTTTGAAGTAAAGGAAAACATCAACAATTTAATGTTTTTAAATTATCTTCAATTTTCAAGTTTTGTCTTTTGATTGACAAACAGTTTGATTGACTAATTGCTTATTAATGATACTTTCTTGCATTTAATGTTGTTATTATTAGAAGTGTAAAGAGTTTCATTGTTCTTGTCTTTTAACACTAATGAATCTGTAGATCACACCACACTTTAATCATCTATTTCAATTAAAGAAATATGTGATTAATTAATTTGTTTGAAAAACTGTTAAGAAAGATCAAAGTTGCTAGTATAGAATTAATATATTTGTTTGATATGTAAATTTTTCTGAAAAAGTTCTGGTACATATATAAAGACATTATGAGGACTGTAGCTTTATTTCAAAATAATATTCAAGTGGCAACTTATATTAACAGTACAATGGAGATTATTACTACTAAGCGCGGTGGTCAGAAGTTATGTTTAGATGGATTTATGTATACGTGCAAACATGTTGCCAAACAGAAAAACGAGATAACTTGGCGTTGTGTAAAAAGAACTTCTTCTGGATGCAAGGCAATTTTACAAACTACAAAGGATTATGAAGATGCCACTTTACAGACAGTTCATAATCATATATCTGACAATGTTGGTGCCGAAATTGAAATCACGGAATGAAATCAACAGCCAAAACTACAAATGACAAACCTAACCAGATTGTTACTTTCGCAACATCAACAGCATCAGACCAAGTGAAAGCCAGATTACCAGAAGCTGACACCCTAAAAAGAGTCCTCCGAAGAGTCAGGGCAGCTCATAGACCAAAAGAACCACAAACTCTACAAGAATTGAGTATTCAACATCCATGGACTCAAACTGTTGGTGATAATCAGACCGATTTTCTACTATTTGACAACGGGCCACATGCTGATGAACGAGTCATAGTGTTTGCTACAGAAGACCATGTCAGGAAACTAGCCGGCAGTGATAAATGGTGCATGGATGGTACATTTGCGGTGGCACCTCTCCTCTTTACGCAGCTGTATGTCATTCAAGGACTTGTGAATGGTGTTTTTCTCCCACTCGTGTATGCCCTCCTACAGCGCAGAACTCAGACAACATATGAAACTCTCTTTCGTGTTCTTGAACAATTTGGATGTGATCCGTCAACAGTAATAATGGATTTTGAACGCAGTGTGGAAATGGCTATTTTTTCAGTGTTTGGTGAACATGTGAACATCCAGTTTTGCTTCTATCACTTGACCCAATCAATTTGGCGTAAGATACAATCCCTCGGACTTACCAACAGATATGAGAACGACAATGAGTTTAGATTATTTTGTGGACAGATCGACGCACTGGCTTTCCTTCCACTGGAAGAAGTCAATGATGGAATAGAATACTTAAAAGAAACTGTACCCGAGGAAGCTGAAGCTCTTCTTAATTATTTTGATTCTACATATGTGTCTGGACAACTTCGCCCAAGAAGAAATAATGATGGCCTTATAGTCCGTTTTCGAAGAACACCCCCACTCTTCCCACCTAACAGATGGAACTGTCACCAAGCAACAATGTTAAATCAACCAAGAACAAACAACGCATCAGAAGGATGGAACAATAAGTTCCACAGTTTAGTTGGCCAAGACCACCCATCCGTCTGGAAACTCATTGAGACTCTTCAACGTGAATGTGCTCGTGTAAGTGCTGTTCTTTTACAAGATGAACGTGGTGTTCGACCAAAGAAGAGGGTTAAAAAAGTGTACATTGAACTTCAGACTCGACTAAGGAACTTGTGCGAAGACAGAATATCTGAGAGGAAATCGATAGTAGAGTTCTTGCGTGGTGTTTCCAGCAACCTGAGAGCAGGTCAACCAGACATTTAAATTTGAAGTGATGAAATTATAATTATGAAAGAAAGTGGTGTTATAATAGCCTATACAATTGATTTATGAAATCATTGTAAGAAAAAAAGAAATTGCTCAGAATGAGGATTTCTCTTTTTCTTCCAATGTTTTCCATCATATAAGAAAACATCAATTTCCTTGATCAATACTTTTGATTATCCTCTTCAGAAGCTCCCAATATGGAAGGATTAACTGTATTATGAAATCATTGTAAGAAAAAAAGAAATTGCTCAGAATGAGGATTTCTCTTTTTCCTCCAATGTTTTCCATCATATAAGAAAACATCAAATTCCTGGATCAATACTTTTGATTGTCCTCTTCAGAAGCTCCCAATATGGAAGGATTAACTGTATTATGAAATCATTGTAAGAAAAAAAGAAATTGCTCAGAATGAGGATTTCTCTTTTTCCTCCAATGTTTTCCATCATATAAGAAAACATCAAATTCCTGGATCAATACTTTTGATTGTCCTCTTCAGAAGCTCCCAATATGGAAGGATTAACTGTATTATGAAATCATTGTAAGAAAAAAAGAAATTGCTCAGAATGAGGATTTCTCTTTTTCCTCCAATGTTTTCTATCATATAAGAAAAAGAATGTACTACCAAACCTTCTACACAATTGTCCATGGCCATCAGTATATAAGTACTTATTAAAGATTGAAAAGACACAGATACAAAGTCTTGAAACCATCTGTTATAATAAAAAATTGCAATAAAGGTCTAAAATGTTGATCAAATAAGTAAATTAAATATGTTTGTAGCTTTAATATCTATAATAAGTACATATATAATAGATTTGGCCAAAACGTCCGTTTTTTCAATATAGGTGGCCAAAACGTCCGTGGCCAAAACGTCCTGGCCAAAACGTCCTGGCCAAAACGTCCGTGGCCAAAACGTCCGTCCTCCGTATGACGTCATTTGACTACATTTCGAATGCCTTTTTTTTTTTCGAAATGATTCACGAAGTTATGGGAAATTGTCTGGTCAGTTTCTGGTGGTGATCAAATGTAGTTTTAGGATAATTTTGCTATGAACATCAGGTTAAATGTACTCTCCCTTGTCCAAAAATGATTTCTGACACTTTTCCTGTCTACTATTATGCCTAAATTATATTTATGCCTTGTTTGTCTCTCTGATGGCATGAAAATACCAGTTAGGTTCACGAAGTTATGAGAAAAGGGCATACTTCACAAATCGATGTCATTTACACCTGTCTATCCGAATATACATACACTTTCGATAACATAAACATCCGACTAGAAAAAAATTGTAAATTTATTTTAGAAAACTGTCCGAAGGTGAAAGTGTCGAAGACCAGTGGCCTATATCAATCGTGAATGTTACTAAATGTCCAAATGAATCATGATCGCAGGTAAAATACAGCGGGTTTCCAAAATGGCGATGGTGTCGCCATCGGCGTTGACTAAAACCAGGACCGTAATGTTATCGTTGTCCTTGGCATTTTCTATGTCGTTCTTCTTCCGTTAATCGCCCACCTTTTCGGAAAACTTGTTTGGTTTTTTTTTTATATTTTAACTCTTTTATACTGTTACAGATAAAAAAAAAAAAAAGTCCCTACAAAAGCAATTTCTTTCTAAGGGAGAAATTTCTTCTTTTTTTTTAACTTTTTTTTTTTTTACATATTGACTTTCTTGTTTGGTTTGTACAATTTAAACTTGTATATGTTTCAGAAAGTCTTTCTTTAAAACTTTGTTACAATAGTAGAAATTGCTCTCAATGACCTATTTCTGCTTTTGTCACAGTGTTTTTACAAACATTAAAGATAGATCTACTTAAACTTAATGGATGTTGTTTTTTTCCATTGTTCACAAAAATAATTTTTTTACTATATTCATGTAAAAGACATAGATATGAGTTATGAAATCTGATGAAAACAAATGTTTTCTTGTTTGTTTTTCTTATTGACACAACCATGCGATAAAAATCTATAGACCAATTCTTGATTATGCCTGACCCCCGGTACTTTCATTTTAAAATTGGCACCAACTGGCTCTAATTATTTCAATTTGGCGCAAACTTTTCTCATTTGGCGAAAGTGATGGCGCAAGAAAAAAAGAATCCAGAGGGAACCCTGCAAGAAACCTGACTGACAGAAAGACTGAAAGACGGACAGACAGACAGTTATACATATTGATCAAAAATACACATTGTTTGATTAAACTCGTAGACAATCGCTTATAATATCGTACTCTGTTTCAACTCAGGAGCTGGATCGTTTTACTGAGTTTTGGAGCGTGGAGCGTTGCCTATAAAAAAGTTGCTCGATAATGAACATCATATATTTTTTGTTTAGAACTCTGGTGAATAAAGCATATATGAATCACTTGGCAGAGCACAAACTTCAGAATATCATGTTTGTATATTTAACATAGCTTTTGCTGACTTCTGCGTGTTGATTTTCAAGAAATCATAGTCGCTGATGGAAGTTTGTCGGATTAAACATCTTCAACAAACAACCAACTACCAAAAGAACAATACAGAAATATGCAATGACATCCCAGACATTCCGTGCGACAACCGTCTACTGCATATCTATTCATCTGATTGTCAAAGAAGTATGTTTTGGTGCTTACCCAGCAAAATTCTAGGGCGCAGCCATGTTTTTACCTGCAGCGGGTACGTTCAATTGACAGGAGCAGTAACGTTGATCTGGAGCAAGAACGTAAGGTCTCTCCAGGGTGTTTAATGAAGGTTTAAATATGGTAAGAGGCAAAGCCAAAAAAAAGCAAGTTTGAGATCCAGTTCCTGTTTGAACTGGATGATTATTACTTCACAGTGATTGCAGCTCATGGCATCAGAGCAAATAACAGTATCATAGATATCAAATCTTGGTGAGGAAAAAAAAAAGCACCAGGTCTGATTTTGTAAACTGTGACAGGAAGATGCAATGTAGAATATGTACAGAATCTAGTTGGATTCATTTGCATACCCCTATCGAAAAACAGAATTCCACTTGCAACTGTACATGGGAAATGGTGTATGGAATATTCATCTTCTCTTAGGGTCATGTCTTTTCCCTTTTTTACCATTCATCTTTATCATTTAAACATTAGAGCGAGTATTACTGAACACTGAAGTGAAAAAGCTGACTGTTTGGTAATGTATGCATAAATATCTGATATTAGCTGACTTACTAAAATCGAACTAATACTTGACGTTTCCAAGCAATACTGAGTTGTGTCAACCTGTTTGAAAATGAGTAGCAAGTTTGGGTGATATGCTCTAATGTCTGTATAACAGACCACTTGTTGTTTTTTTTTTAAAGAAATGTATCACGCAGCCCTGAAATGGGCTTTTTGTTACTTCTTTTTAGTAAACTGACCACTGAAACACAATTATTTACCTTAAATTGTTTGAAAGGTCTCCAAAGATCTGAAGACGACGTTGAAAGCCTTATTTTAGCAAGATTGCAACATTTGTATCTAAATGGCGATCCATTGTTAGTCATACACTCATTAGGCCTAACAAAAAAAATATCTCTGTTTAGGGTTCCGGTCTGAGATGATGTAGGTAGGGTAGGTAGGGATTTATTATTTTTTTTCCAGAAACTTTTTACATAGACCATTATATGAAATTGCATCCCGACATATTTTTTTTCAATCGTAGCGTAAAAAGTTTAGGGTCGGCAGCATTTTCTAGGTAGGGTAGGGAAAACCTAAACACAGATATTTTTTTTTTAGGCCTTAGTATGACTATAAACAGCATTTCAGCTGGAGCGTGTTTTTTGGGTTTTTGACGCAATGATTTTTTTGCCAATTTTGTCAACGCACTAAAATTCGCCATGTGCGATTTTTCTGACACATCTTAAACATATCGGGTCAATCCTAACAAAAGTTTGGAATGTACACCACAACTTTTGAGTCGTAAAACTAAGGGGTAAAAGCAGGTTTGTATGCAGAGGTTGAAGACTTTGTCGGTCATGGTAATTTACATTGAGAGTTTATATTATGGCGCTCAGTGTCTGAAACCAATTTTATTGATAATTACCAATAAACCCTTTCGGTGCCATAGGCTAAAACGGTAACTTTTGCATACGGCATTGATCAAGATCAGACTGCACAGAACGTGCAGCCTGATCTTTGATCTATACCATCTGCTTATTTAGTCAAGCCTATACAATCAAAATCTTTGTAAGTTTCAATGAAATGTACTTTTAGCTGTCGAAAGAGGTCAAGTTTATTTATTTGGTGCTGAAAGAGTAACAAGATAAAGAGAACACATCGTGTAGTAATGGTCATTTAGTAACAACTATTCATGCTTGTCTTTCAGATCCATATTACAGATGGATGTCAACATGTAAGTATACTGTCCTAGCTCTGAACTCATCATGTTGTTTTTCTCTTCAAAATATGTACAGTAATGTCCTTTATGTCCTAACACTCCCCCCAGGTTTTTTAATCCCCCGCCGCAAAGCGGGAGGGGATTATAGGAATGACCTTTGTCCGTCTGTCCATCAGTCCGTCCGTAACATTGTCTAGTCCGCTCCATATCTCCTGAACCCTGTGAAAGATTTTCATTAAACTAGTCAAATGATCATCTAGGTAAGGTGGTGTGCAGAACCAAAGATCTAAAACTCTATCTTGATTTTTTATGAGTTATTGCCCTTTGTTATTTTACATGTTGGAATTTTGTTTTGTAGCATAACTTCCACAGTAGAGAAGCTCTCAGCTTCAAACGTCATATACAGATAGATCACACTAAGGAGAGGTGCACTGCATAAGATTTATAACTCTATCATCATTATTTTTAGAGTTATTGCCCTTTGTTATTTTACATGTTGGATTTTTGTCCAGTGCATAACTTCCAAAGTATAAAAGCTGTTGACTTCAAACTACATTATACAGATAGCCATGTTCAGGAGAAGTGCAGTGCAAAAGATCCATAACTTTGTCTCCACTATTTTTGGAGTTGTTGCCCTTAGTTATTTTACAAATTTGAATTTTGTTCAGAGCATGACTTCCAAAGTATAAAAGCTTTTTGTTTCAAACTTTATACACAAATAGATCATCATGCTGTGGTCAACTGTGCAGTGCCTATGATCCATATACCCGTCTCCATTATTTCTTGGAGTTACTGCCCTGTGTTATTTTACAAATTTGATTTGTGTTCTGAGCATAACCTCCAGGATATAAAAGCTATTGACTTTAAACTTCATATGCAGATAGATCACATTGAGGACAAGAGCAGTGCACATGATCCATAACTCTGTCTCCATTGTGTTTGGTGTTACTGCCATACATTATTTTGGAAAATGATCTTTGTCCAGAGCATAACTTCTAAAGTATTAAAAAGTTATAGGCTTTAAACTTCATATGCAAATAGATCATGTTGAATACAAGTGCAGTGCACAATAATAACTCTGTCCTCACTATTGTTGGAAAAATATCCCTTTTTTATTTTTTTAAATTGGATTTTTGTCTGGGGCATAACTTCCAAAACTTGTATAAAAGCCATTTACTTCAAACTTCATATGCAGATAGATCACATTGGGGACAAGTGCAGTGCTCAAGATCAAGACAAAGTAACTCTGTCTCCATTATTTTTGAAGTTGTGGCCCTTAGTTATTTAACAAATTTAAAGTTTTTGTCTGGAGCATTACTTCCAAAGTAAAAAAGTTATCAGCTTCAAACTTTGTATATAGACAGATAATGTTGAGGACAAGTGCAGCACACAATGGTCATAACTCTGTCCTCAATATTTTTGGAGTTATGGTCCTTTGTTAATCCCCCACCATGAAGGCCAACATCTTTTTCATGGGTCTAATGTTTGTAGCCTGGCTTTTATGTTTGCAGCTTATGTCTTTGTTAATTTTGTGTTTGTGGATTTCATGTTGGATATATCATCAAGAAATTATGTCAGTTTAACCGGTTTTCTTTGAATTCATCAATGCCACAAAAAATATGGATGGAAGGATGACTTGGTGTTTTTGTCCGTCAAAAGTATTTCAGTCATGATACGACGATGGAAGGGTGAATATAAAAGGCTCAGTGTGAAGTGCTGTTTAGGTCCTGCAGGAATCATACCCAGGACGGAGGCGGCAGGGGATATAGCTGTCCTTCAGACTGCCTTCTTGTTCAAATTGAAAGTGGGCTTAGATTAGACAACCAATCAATAAAATCGAAAAAATCAGTTGGAATGAACTTACAGCATCATCATAATCCTAATTACTTAAAAAATTAGTGTCATTAACATCTGACTGTCCGAATATACATACACTTTGGGTAACATAATAAACTTTAACATAAAAGTTGTCAACTACCTGCGATGAACTTTAAGAATGAGATGGTATCAAAGATTAGTATCCTCTTGTAATCATGAATGCTATTTAATGTCCAAATGAATCATTGGGGATAAATTGCGATAGCTTGCATCAAATATTTTAAAGCAGGCTTCTCACATGGCAATCACTTTACCATCAGCACTGATTAAAACCAGACAGTAATGTTAACGTCATCCTTGGAAAATTTTTTTTTACTTCTCGCTTTACCCCCTTTTGGAAAATGTAATACCCCCAGGAGCATATAAAAAGAGACAGTATGGTATTTCCACCTGTAGATTACTTTTTTATTTTATTATTCTAGCTCACCTGAGCACGAAGTGCTCAAGATGAGCTTTTGTAATCTTGCTGTGTCTGTCAATCCATTGTCTATCAATCATCTTGCGTCATCAACTTTTACATTGTGTACACTCAAAAAGCCACATTTCCAGTTTGATATTCATTATGATTAAACTTAATAATGTTTGTCTTGGTGATATTGTGTATTTCTTCAAAATTGGATCACATCAGGTAAAAAGGTAAGTCACCAGGTCAAATTTTGAAAAAGCTTGTATACATTCTAGGGGTCAAATTTTTTGTGTAATACTGTAAATCACTTTTTTTTCAAGAGAACTTAATTTTCGCTAATATTCGCGAGTTTTTGTCTCCGCGAATTCAATGTTCTAGTGGAATATTGATAACAGAAATAGTCTTAACGGAAGTTTATGTACTATTCAGAAACTATCTTGTCCGAAATTGTGTCTACATATTACCGTACCACTAGACCTCATCTCTTTAAATAAGAAACAGCTCTGACAATGGATATCCCTACTTATATCAAACTAATCAGAACTTCTTTTTTGATTATTAAAACAATTACAACCATGTTTCCAAGAAATAGATACATCATGCTTCGCAACTTTCACCAACGAAAATGTAACTCTTTAATAATGGCCTCTAAATTACGAAATTTATGTCCCTTTCAGTCACTTTCAATGCCTCCTTGAACCAATCCTGTCTTGATTTTCATTGTTTCCAAGAGTTTGAAGTAATTTTACCAACCATTTTGCACGCAGTTGTTTTAGCCTTTAGGAAAATAAATGAAGAGTTTGAGAAACATTGCAGAAAATAAAGAAAAAAAATCATTCTTAGTTACAATTTTTGCAAAAATTTGTCTGCTTAAATTCACCAACAGTCATCTTTGTGTGAAAAATATTGTAACAGATTAATTCTATTTATGATATTGCATAATTTATTTTCCGTATTTGCATTTTCCTCTGTACAATAACTGACATATTTTCGGCATAAAACTTTCTGAAATAAATGACCCACTTCCGGTTTTGAGCACAATGGTAAGTCGCTAATTCAACAACACGCGAAAAAAATAAAAATGGGACAAGCTCGAGAAATAAAGTTCTCGCTAATTTAAAGTGATTTACAGTACTCATAATAGTTAGTCAGAATATTTATCTTGATAATATTTCTGAACAGTTTTAAACTGGTTCATTTTGGGTCAAAAGTAGGTCTCTGGGACAGGTCTTAGATAAACCTTTTCTACACTCAAAAGCTTACCTTTTCAGTCCAATACTCATGAAGGCTGATTTTGAATGTTTGTCTTAAAACTGGGTCATGTTGGATCAAAATGAAAGTCACTGGGACAAATCTTTGAAAAACCTCGTGTACACTCTAAAGGTCACATTTTCAGTTCAATACTCATGAAAGTTAATGTGAATGTTTGTCTTAATGATATCTCAAAAATGTGTGAAAATGGATCATGTTGGGTCAAAAAGTAGGTCACTGGGACAAATCTTTGTAAAAGCTTTTGTATTCTCTAGAGGTTACCTTTTCTATGCAATACGTATGAAACTTTTATCAGAGTGTTTGTATTAATGTTATCTATGACACATTCAAAAAAGGTTTAAGTGGGGAAAAAAGTAGATCATGACATTTAGACAAACCTTTGAAAAAAGGAGATCTTGAACCTAGATATGTCACCCTTTACAAGATGACAAATTTTAAGACATGGCTAATTTTGAAGGCATTTGCAGCTGAAAAATCAAATGTAGCTCAAAATTTCATTTCTGTAATTGGGATAGTAGAAAACATTTTAGAAAAGTAGAAAATGTTGATCATCAGCCTTTTCTCCTCTTTAGCTCCACTGGTGGAAGGCTAGCAAGCTTATAAATGTATTATGACCCTGTGTTAGTAGTGTGTCTGTAGTGTGTCCATGTGTGTGCCCATCCATGTATGCTTTATCTTCTATTTTAAACATCATCTCTGAAATTACCTATCCAATTTTGATAAAAATTCGCAAATAATTATGATCCAAGTCCCTCTTCAGAATTTTATCTGAATCTGATTCCAGTAAATAATGTGGTTGCCATGGCAACAAAGCTGAAAAATATTGAAAATTTTCAAAAATCTCCTCGGCTGAAACCATAAGGTCTTAAGGCTACCAAATTTGGTATGTAGCTTCATCTTATCCGTAGACGTTGATCAAAATTCTTGAAGTTGTGGCCTTGGGGTCAAAATTTGCCCTGTCTTTGGGCTTCACAAGTTTTCCATAACCTTAAACATGTATTGTGAAAGCTTAAGAATTCTTCTTCCTAATCATAAAGCATAGGGCTAGCATATTTGGCACATGGGGCTAGCATATTTGGCACAGAGCTCTATCTAGTGGACGTCTGCTATGGTTGTTCTAAAGGTTTTGGGGTCATATGTTTAAAGAAGGAACATGATGTAAAATACTTCAAACAAGCGGCTTGTTAGATTTTTGATAAATCACCTGGTAATTCTTTTATATCACCTTCATTGAAGATAATTGTTTTCTTTTTTTTCTATATATTCAGCTGATTTACATGTATAAAAAGAATCTGACCAAAGATGGGAGATTTGAATCTGCAGGAAAGGAAGTGTGTGGAAAAGCCCTTAAGATGGCAAGTATTTTTCATATCAGAACCATGATCTGGCAAGACTGGACTTAATGCATCTCTGTAATGCATGATACCAAGCAAGTCATCACAATATTATGCATCTCTAAAATCCGTTTTGTCCAACAATCGAATGAATCATGAGGTATACTGGTCCTTTGGCATGCAGAACATTGACCAAAAGCAAAAAGTTTCGGCCCAGGTCAGCCTACACAAACTGCACAGGCTGACCTGAGTGGATACTTTTATGCAACTGCATTAAGCCCCCTATTCACAAAGCATAGCTCATTTACCGGTACTTTTAGAACTCCAAGTTTACCCTTTACCAAACAGAGCTTGGTATTTATAACTGCAAAGAAGAAGACTTCAGAAAACATTGTTGGTAAAGGAGAAAATGCTGGTAACCAGCATTTTCTCATTTCCCCACAATGTTTTCCATCCTGTCAAAGAACAAATACCATCATTTTAGTTAACTCTTTACCAAACTAGAAAATTGAGACAGATCAAAGTTGAAAGCTTTTGCAGGTGACATATTAAATTTTGATAGCAATTGTCTGTGAAAGGGTAGAAAACCTTGTGGAAAAAGGAGAAAATGCTGGTTACCAGCAATTTTCTCCTTTTCCCGCAAGGTTTTCAAGAAACTATTTTCTCAGGGTCGTTAAAAATCAGGATTGTGTGGTAAAGAGTTAAATGTTATTTGCAGTCTGCAAATGCTTTATTGGATGAGTATAAAATTTTGCTGTTTTGTATAGAATTATGAAAAATATATTTTGGGTATGTAGATGTGACAAGCTAGCAGCAATTTTGTGGCTATTTTCCCATAATAACTTAAAGATTATGACCAATAGATATTGGGCAGTTTAGATCAATGGTAACATTCTGTGCAGTGTGATCTCTAGTATTACTATCCCAAATAGAATGTTACGCTGAGCATGTTAGGAGATATAATTCACCTTTGATTTATTTGTAAAGAAAGACTGAAATGAAAACTGTGAAGTTTTTTGAGTGACCAAACTTTACAAGATACAATCTGAAATTTGTGCAGAATAGACTTACAATTACTGTTGTTTGTATTTTGATAGAGCCATAAGAATATTCTGATTTCTGGATCAAATGCAATTGTTACAATTTGAAATACGGACTTGTACTTCAACTTCTCTTCTGTTTTGATGTAAATTTTGATGAGCTTATTGTCTCCACATTTGCATATAGTTTAACTCTTTACCACACAATCCCGAGTTTTAATGACCCTAAAAGAAGGAAGCTGTTGAAAACATTTTGGGAAAAGGAGAAAATGCTGCTAACCAGCATTTTTTCCTTTTTCTAAAATGTTTTTTACCATTTCAAAGACACATCCATTTGAGCCAAACTGAAATTGTTGTCTGCATGTACTTTCAATTTAGACCACTGGTAGTCTAAGTTTTTGTTGTTTGCTATAGAGTTAAGATTCCACTGAACAGTATCTGCTACTCAAGACTTGAATTATAGTTATGACTGTAAATTGCAAGATGTGCAAAAAAAAGACCCAGAATTGTCATGTAGGTTGTTTTCCAAAATTCAAATGTCTTAAAGTCATGAGCTTAATTTACCTACAATTCTAAAAAACTTTTATTTCTAAAATTAAGTTTTAGAACTACTTGTCTGATACGCTGGGCTATTGTGTCATTGTGTTCAGAAGTAGGATTGAATTAAAAAAATGTTTCGTAATTACGGTCTCAGGCACCATTTTAAGCACTGATATATTCTGTTTATTTTGGGCAAATATGGCTCTTTTGCTAATTGTGGAAGACTAGATCTCTTTACAAATCAGCAAAATTTTAGTAAGGTACATATTGAAAGCATTTGCAGACAATAAATGGAATTATGGCTCAAATGATTACATTTGTCTTCAAGAGAATAGAAAGCAAGGTATGAAAAGGAGAAAATGCTGGGCCCGTATTCACCAACCATTCTTAAGAACGTTCTTGGTCTCAGTCTCCAGAATTTTCTAAATTTGAAAATAACACAACTTCTGATTGGCTAAACCAAATGGTTTAGCCAATCAGAAGTTGTGTTACTTTCAAATTTAGAAAATCTTGGAGAATAAGACTAAGAACATTCTTAAGAATGGTTGGTGAATACGGGCCCTGATCACCAAAACACTTTCCTTTTCCCTTCAAACTTTCAAAAGCCTTCTTCTGTGGGGTTGTTAGATGGCTGGATAGGTTAGTGGTTAATGTATCTGACTTGTGATCTGTTGGTTGAAGGTTTGATACCCAGTTGATGCAGACTTTCTTTCTGGCGATTTTTCACCTCTGAACTATGATACATGTGAGAAAAGTAGTCAGTGGAAAGAAAGTTGTATCAGCACCAGTGTGAGAAAGCCAGGAAACTCATGCCTAGGTGCAGTGACCACCATGATACTACCTAAGCTGTTAAAAGGGCTTTAACTCCAATACAAACAAAATCTGTAGGGTTGTTAGAACCTGGAAATGCAAAGTAAAGTGTGAAACAAAATTACACCGATAAAGGTAAACACCAAGGTTATTTGTATCGGCAGAATTAATCCTAAACACTTTACCGCACAACAAAATTTTAGATTTATCCAGATTGAAAGCATTTTGCCGACATTGAATTAAATGTGGATCAAAGTATGAATTTGTTTCGGAAAGGGTAGAAAAACCAGCATTTTCTCCTTTTTCCATAGTGTTTTGAAAAGCTTTTGTCCTGAGGGTGGTTAAAACTGGCAGTTGTGTGGTAAAGGGTTAAACTGCAAAATAAATGAAACCAAAATTTCCACTCAATAGAAAAACCCAAATATTGCTGTCAAAGTAGATTTCATGTGGAAAAAATACCATATCAGGCAGTGTAGATCCAAGACCAGACTGCACAATTTCTGCAAAACCAACCGGAGTCCTGCTTAGCAGCCCAAGGCGGCACATCCAGCTCTAAAGTATAGAAAAAAATCTGCCTGTTATTCTCTTTCAAAATGAAAAGAAAAAAAAAACAAGTCATCGATTATGATAGCCGCTGAATTATCTCACACCTATCGAACCAGTTTAACCCATGTTCTAGTAACCCTTCAGAGCGCTTCATACAGAAACATTGTGGGCAAAGAAAAAAATGTTAGTAATTAGCCTTTTTCCACAATGTTTTAACACAACAAAGACAAACTCTATTATTTGTGCCACCTTTGATTTGCAGTGTGCAATATAGTATGGTTTGGACATGTCTAAATTGTTGTGTGGTAGAGGTTTATCAATTACCTTACAGACCTTTATATTCCACTGCAGCAGATCACATCTGAAAACATTGTGGCTGAATTTGATATTGTTTGTTATGAACTAATTCATCCTTTCCAAAATATAAAATTTTCAAAAGTGTTCTACAAGCAAAATTAATGGAAGCGTAAAATACATGTAGGGCTGTAGGTATTATTTCAATAAGTAGCTGTTTGTTTTGCAGTACCCAGAGTGTAGAACTGAGAAACAAGAAAACCGAATACCCTGTCTTATTGAGTATATGGACAACATCACAGAGCCCAGCTGTCAACAGTTCCTTCATAAAATGGCTGGCATTATTTTTAGTGACTATCGATATGTTTATCATTTTATGGAGTCCTGTAGTGATGATATTGCCACTTTTGAGTGTGGCAGAATTGACACTGATGAAGATGTAAGTCATGTTTGTTCCTGTTTATGAACCATTCTAAATTGCATACCAGCATACAAAATTGTGAACTTTTTTATATTAAAGCATTGACATTGCTCAAAATGTCACTAACCCTTTATCACACAATCCCAAGTTTTAACGATCCTAGGGAAGAAGGTATTTGAAAACATTGTGGGAAAAGGAGGAAATGCTGGTAATTAGCATTTCCTTGTTTCCCACAATGTTTTCTACACTTCTGATGAGAAATTACAGCCTTATACATACTTACCTTGTCGTCTGCAAATAGTTTCAATTTGGACAAGTCTAAACTTTTGTGGTTTGGTAAAGGGCTGATGTCGGTAACTGGTTGATAATTATTGGCTTTCTATCTGATATGTAGAAACTGTTCTTTGGGGAGGAAAAAGAGAAAAAGCTACATAAAAAGCACTTTGTACTTTTCCCATATGGTTTTAACCTGGAGTCCCTAGTCTTTAGCCTTCTTGGACGCACTGGGTTTTCCATAGGAGTATCCTTAGGCAAGACACTTCAGAGCCCTAGCCTTGTACTGTTGAAAGCCAGGATAGACATGAATGTGTGAGCTGTTGACATGATATGGCTGAAATAATGTTCAAAGCAGCATAAAAATACCATTCAATAAATAAATCAATAATTAGTCTCTCAGTGTTAAATTTGATTTACAGTGCTGTGTAATCCTTTCTTTATGTTTATCAGAGACAACATGAACAGGGAAAGACCATAATGTGCTTAGCAAGTAAAATAGGCAAACTAAAGCCAAAGTGTAGAAAACAGTTGTTGAGGATCGCAGAGCTTCAGGCAGATGACTACCATTTAGACAGACCTTTATACTATGCGTGTCGTGATGCTAGAGAGAAATACTGTGAGAATATTCAAGCCGGAGAAGGAAGAGTATTTGAGTGCTTGTTCAAGCACAAAAGTGAAGTTGGCATGCCGAGAGAGGTAAGTTTGTAACCATTTCTGGCACAAATATGACATTTCAAGCCTGTGCCCAAGATGGTATTTTGAAATATGGGAAAGCTACAATCATGATTGACTAACCACTGTGGAAATACACTTTTCTGGCTGACTACTCCTGCAGTAAACTGCATGTACTTTTTGAAAACATTCTTAGAAAAACGGAAATTTCTTTTTACAGTGATCGCTGCCTTGCCTGCTATGTTTATTTTCCATATGGTTAAAAAAAATATATATTTGCCTTTCTTTCAAATACTGCTCCTTTGAGTCTGATGCACAAGTGTTTTGGTTGGTCTAAAAGAACGTTAAAGTGAAGGGTTAAAACATGTTGCTGACTTTCACACCACTACCCTTTAACTCTTTACCAGAGGACAAAATTTTAGACTCATACAAACTGGAAGTATTTGCAGACAACAAATTAAATGTTGCTTAACTCTTTACCACACAACGAAAATTTGGACTGGTCCAAGTTCAAAGCGTTTGCAGACGACAATTCAAATGTAGTTCAAATGATGGAATTTGTCTTTGATAGGGTAGAAAACAGTGTGGGAAAAGGAGAAAATGCTGGTTACCAGCATTTTCTCCTTTTCCCACAATGTTTTCAAAAGGCTTCTTCCTAAGGGTTGTTAAATCTAGGGATTGTGTGATAAAGGGTTAAATGGTGATTTCAATCTTTGAAAGGGTAGAAAAATGTTTTCAAAAGGCTTTTTTCCTCAGGGTTGTTAAAACACAGGAGTGTTTGGTAAAGGGTTAATAATGCAAAAAGGTTGTCTGAACCATTTGCCACACAATCCCTAGTTTAAAGGACCCTGATATAGAAAGCTCTTTGAGCATTTTCTCCTTTCACCACTATGTTTTGTGTTAAAAGCCAATTTCATTTGAGCCACCATTGATTTGTCATCTGCAAATGCTCTGAATTGGGACAAGTCTAAAATTTTGCCATGTTGTAAATAATTAAGTATGCTGATTGTCTACAAGTTAGCTTTCAGAATGCTTCATGTAACTTTGAGAGTTTTTGCGTGTATTTCTTGTTAACCCTTTACCATACAATCCAGAATTTTAATGACTCAGAGAAAAAAGGCTTTTGAAAACATTATGGGAAAAGGAGAAAATGCTGGTATACAGCATTTTCTCCCTTTCCCTTTCCCTTTCCCACAATCTTTTCTATCTCTTCAAGGACAGATACTATCATTTGAAAAAAAACGACTTAATTGTCACCTGTAAATTCCCTCAAATTGACAAGTCTAAACTTTTGCCGTGTAGTCAAGGGTTAAGGAAAATACTAGGAATGTGTGTATTGGCACATAAGCAGCTGAGATATACCTAGAAATAAAGTGTTGAAAATGGTGTGAAAGACAGTACTCAAAGAGACTCTTTTGAGAGGGAATATATTAATTGTTTAACAGACCGAACAATTTTAATTTGTCCAATTTGAAAGTATTTGCAGATGTCAGATTAAATGTAGCTTTTTTGCTGGATTAAGCCTATGAAATTTGGTCATTTGAGGAAGGTCTGTGGGTTTTTTTTCCTCCAACTCCACTCCCTCACCCCCTTTCTAAACACTTATCTACAACTTGAAAAAGTATGTCATAGGTTAAATGTGATTGTAATTAAACTTGACTGTCTTTTTCTTTTAATCATCATTTGCAGTGTGTAAAAATGTTGACTATCAGACAGCAATTGATTGCAGAAGATGTGAAAGTGGAGAAAACATTCTACACAGCTTGTAAGAAAGACATGAAGGAATATGGATGTATTGCTGGCCGTGACGAGGATGACAGTGATAGCAAACGCTCGGCTGTCCTCTTATGTTTGGAGAATGCCTTGAAAAGCGGTAGTTCCCTCTAATCCCTCATATGAGTCAGGCTATGTGAAAAGGGGGCTTAATGCATCTGCAAAAAGTATTGACCCATATCAGCCTGCGCACTTTGGGAAGGCTGAAGTGAGTCGAAACTTTTTGCTATCTGTACATTTTCTGCATGTCAAAGGACTGGTCTCTCTCTAGGTCCAGCTGGTTGTTAGACAATATGGATTTTAAGAATCCAAAACCATGTGATGACTTTATTTGGTATAATGCATTACAGAAATACATTGTCTCTTTTTGCCAGAGCATGGCTCATATAATTGTTTGTGTGTTTGTTTGGTGTTTAAACATCATTTTCAACATTATTTGTGATATTTCCCTATACCAGTACTTTGCACTATATTTTTCCCAAGCTACTAGCTGCCTTTTTACATAACCATTCTAGGGATGATCTGCAGTGAGATAGGAATGAAATCTGTCGCAATGACTCATCATTCCTTGGAAAAAATTGGTTGTGCTTGGGAATTGAACTGTGATCCCCTGGTTTTAAGCCATGTGTGATTGAATGAGCTATTGGGCTTGGCTTAATCCCTTTTTCACCTCAAGGTGATTAAAACTTGGGATTACGAGGCTAAAGGTAAAAGTAGCTTTTTTATGGCAATGGGTTATTAGGCTTTTGATAATTTGATTTCGAAATATTTATTTCTTCTCTTAAACCTTTGATGTTGGAACTCATTAGAATTGTCTGGATGAGTAATCACAAAATAAGTTTTAAAGAAGATCACGCTTTTAAAGACTAAGAATGTTTTAGACAAATACATGTACATACCATACCACTCAATTACAGGAGTTTTATATCTCTAGATACTTTGTCACAAGCAATTACTCATTTACCCACAATGTTATCCATTGAATTCAAAAAGGATACTTTCTCTTCAGATGAGATTTTCTCCTTTGTGTAACTATTGAAAGGTTTTAGATTTAGAATCAGCTTTTAATGGTTATATATGTGATGACAGTATTCCCGTTCACTTAATTTTTTATGCGAATCATGTAAATCGTAATGCAAAAACATACTCACTCTGAGAGAAGATTGAAACTATATGTGACCTTCATGTAAGCAAATATCTTTAAAATCCTAATTTTTATGATTAAGAGTCTGACAAACATCCTATTTTATTCTAATGGTACTTAAAAAAAAAAAAAAAAAAAAAAATAATTTAAGTTAGATAATGGAGGAAGAATAAACTGGGACCCCCCCCCCCCTCACCCCTTGACTTGTTACCTGATCCAGTTTTCGATATTGCGGTTATCATAGATTGATGAAAGCAGTTAAACCAGACAAGGATTTCCATTAGTCACAACCCAAGTCGGAACTCCTCAGTGATGACCATTGTAGCCCATTGGAAATACCGAAGTGTTTGGATTGGTTGTGCATCATGGTATATCCCCTTGCCTATGTCTGAATAAAGATATCATGGCTGTTTAAGATCAGAAAACATTCACAGAGTTGTGGAATTTTTTTTTTGCAAAACTCTTAGAGCTGAAATTGAATTAAATGATGAACTGGGTCAATCAACATCCATGGATTCATTGACATCAGCATTTCATCATGTAGAAAGGAAAAACATCAAGAAGTTTCAAAATATGCCGTTTATGCTTCTTGCCTGGTTGAGATTTGACGAGTCAATCATTTTGTCATTTGAACAGTTAGAAGTTCACTTTCAACTTTCCACAAAACCATTTGTAAACTATACCCCCAATTTCTTCATGGAACCAGATTTTTAAAATTGTGGACCTCAAGGGATGCACAAAACCTCCAGTGCAAAAAAATAGGGAACACTGGATGAGGAACTCTTTGTCCACCTTACATTTTATTTTTTTAGGAATAAAACCTCAATTCTACTAAGCCTTTTTCCTAACATAGGGATGGTGTAGATCCAAAATAAAAAGTATGCGCAGTTTGATATCAGTCTGCTCTGTCAGCCATGGCTGCAGACCTCAATGATGAATTGACGTATACCAAACTAGTCATCACATTATTAAGAATCTGTAATACCCATTTTGTCTAAAACAGACTAAATCACGGGGTAGAATGGTTCTTTGACCCACACGAAATTGACCAATAGCAAGAGGTCTCAACCCACGTCTGCCTGGGCAGACTTTGTAGGCTGACTTGGTTTGATATGTTTTGCAGGTGCATTTAACCCCCTATTCACAGAGCATGGCTCATTTTTTTGCAGATAAGTTGTTGGCACCTGAGTGTATGGGAGAGATCACACAGATGAGAAAGACACTGATGGAAGATTACAAAATAACCCCAGATATTGTAGCACGCTGTGACCATGAAATTCAGCAGTTCTGTCGAGGTGGTCTGGAGAGAGGGGGCAAAACTCTACACTGTCTTATGAGAATTGCAAACCCAAGAAGACAGAAGAAACTGAAAGGAGAAGAATTGACTGCAGAGTGCAAGGCAGCTGTAAGATTCCAGTTTTTGTAAAAATTATTCCTTCACAAGACATATCTGTAGCTGACGGCTTTGATTTTTTTTAAAATATGAAATTAGATAATAGTTTATTACAAGTGAAAGCATCCTGATATCAAGAGATATTGCTTGTTATGAGCCCAAACTTTTTCAGAAATACCTGCTGCAAGATAAAAATAGATGGTCTATAGGAGGCAAGGTTTTTATCTATTATTATACAAACACATTTTTCTGTAGTCAATAGATTTTGGAATTATTGTAGGCAAAAAAGTTTTAATGCTTGCTAATTACAAGCAGTTGTTCCTTTTCACACCCTGTTTTCCTTATTACAAAAGATACCATTCCTTTCTTTCATGTATTTTGCATGGGGTCCTGCGTGACTCTGTAGTAGAGTGTAGGACTTGCCAGCTAGAGACTCCAGGTTTGAGCCTTACTGGAAACACTAGGCTTTTGGTGAGAATGCCCTTTGGGAAGCCCTAGTATAGTACTGATGAAATCAGAAAACATACAAATATGTGGGCTGTTGCCGTGATATGACTGAATAATATTGAGAGTGGCATTAAACACAATTCAATTTAATCAATCAATTATTTTGCTGTGGTGTAAATTATACCAGTTGATGGTTTTTGAAAAAGGTCAAAATGCCAAAGGATAGCTTAATAATGCTATCAGTGAGGCAGGTATCAGAGAGGATTGTAGATTACCTTTGATCTAGACCAGACTGCAGCCACCATACTAGATAAGACTGCATGAAATGAGCAGTAAGATCTTGGATGTACACTGGCCATTATTTGTCAGATGTACCGGCCAAAACTTACCAGAAAATTCCTTTGGGAGTTATTCTTTACCACACAACAGTGAATTTTAACAGCCTTGAGGAATATGGCTTTTGAAAACATTGTAGAAAAAGGAAAAAATGCAGATAGCAAGCATTTTTTCCTTTTCCTGCAATGTTTTCCACCCTTTTTCAAGGTAAACCCATCTTTTCAACCACACTGAATTTGTAGTCTTCAAGTGCTTTTTATATAGACGGGTCTGAAATTTGGTGGTGTGGGAAAGGAATAAACATTAACTCTTCACCCTCTACTACACAGTTCCAAGTTTTAACGACCCTCTTAAAGTTGGGTTTTGAAAACATTTTTCCCACAATATATTCTACCCTATCAAAGACATAATTGTCATTTTAGCTACACATATTTTGTCCTCTGCAAATGTTAAGCAGACAATAACTTTTAGAGTTGCATGTATGTTAACTAATTTGTAGACAGCATACTAAAATGTGTCCCAAATGGATAGATTTGTCTTAAATCCTTTTGATAGCATTCTTCATCCAGCTCCAAATTTAGAAAGAAACACAATTTGTGATTAGCTTAACCATTGGGTTCAGCCAATGCTTAACCATTTGGTGAAGCCACTCAGAAATGGTGTTACATGTACTTTGAACTTTACAAAATTCTTTTTCTGGACCAAATAGAAAGCATTCAGAGATGACATATAGGATCTGACATGAGTTGGTTTTTGAGATAAAATTTTATTAAACGAGTCTACAAAAATGTTATCAAGCGAGCCTTTGGCGAGCTTAATAACATTTTTTGTGGACGAGTTTAGTAAATTTTTAACTCAAAAGCCAATGAATGTCAGATTCTTTTTATCACATAACTGTATAACAAGAATTATAGTCCATAATGTGTTAAAACGAAGACGTATATGTTTAATGTGTAATGAAATTTACATGAAGCCTAGTCGCTCCTTTGACAGGTATATTACTGACGAAAAATAGTTTCAATGAAATTTGCATATTTTGATTTTCTTTTAAACCTAAAAGTGATTAAATAAACAACTTCATCATTTTTACGAAATTTGACCGTTAATTTCACTCAGGAACCCAGGTCAGCAATGTTTTAGAAATAAGGTGTATGATTACAGAGTGTTAACCAAATACAGCACTATTTTTTTTATCTCACACATGTGTGAGACAAGAAAATTCTAAATGGCTGTATTACATTGAAAACAAGGGGAGTTATGTGATAAAAATGTTTCTTAAATGATGATTTCTGTCTTTCATATGGTAGAAAAAAATGTGAAAAAAGGAGAAATCTCTGGTTACTAGCATTTTCTCCATTTTCTACATTGTTGTTAAAAGTCTTCTCTGTCAGCGTTGTCTTAAGTGGTGATGGTGTGGCAAAGGGTTAAATGTATTTCAAATTATCACTTCTTCACCGAAATCTATATTGTTGTTTTATTGGAATTGTCTCATGCAATCTCTCCAGTGATTACCAGAATCATAGGTTTAATTCATCAAGTTATGGGTACAGATTTCAGTCGTCCCAAGATTAATGATGTCAGAGATATCAGATGGAAAAAACCTTTTTTTTTCCCAGCAAATAGGATCAAATCAAGCACTTCCTTTCTAGTTTGTATTTTATAGGTCTTTACGATATATTACTATACTAGCCAAATAAAATTTAGGTTAAACTTAGCAAATCCAAAAAACTTAAATTGAGGCAAATAAATTAATGTTTGGATGATTAGAAGTGAGCCATGCTTTATGAGAAGGGGGTTGAATGCATCTGCTAAAAGTACAACGTAATGACCATTGCAGACTGCCGGCTGACATGGGTGGAATGTTTTTGATTTTTAGCTCCACTGGCCGAAGGCCAGCGAGCTCTTATCATGGCGTTGTGTCCGTCGTGCGTCCGTCCGTCCGTCCGTTCGTTCGTCCGTTCGTCCGTGCGTGCGTCCGTGCGTGCGTCCGTAAACTTTTTCTTTAAAAAACTTCTCCTCAGAAACTATTGACTGGATTTTTACCAAATTTCACAGGAATGTTCCTTTGGTGGTCCTCTTTCAAATTCCTTCAAATAATTGTGTTCCATGAAGAATTCTGGTTGCCATGGCAACCAAAGTAAAAAACCTTTAAAAATCTTCTCCTCCCAAACCGCTATTTGGATAGCATTATTATTTTGCAGGAATGTTCTTAGATACAGGTTTACAGAATTCCTTAAAAAAAAAAAGATCTGTCAAAAAACATGGCTTTTATGGGAGACTCATTTTCCTTTTATGGTATAAAGTAAAATCTTTGAAAAATTTCTTCTCTAAAACTATTCATTGGATTTCATTGTTGTTTTGCAGGTAAGTTCCTATGGTGGTTGTCTACCAAATTGTTCCTTCAATGAGCTAAAATGCAGGATTGAATGATAATTGTTAAAAACTTCCTTTCTCCATTATAGAAATATCAGGCCTGTGGAGCGATACAGGCGCTCAAGCGCCTCTAGTTGTAAGTTTTGTTTATGTCAAAGGATCATTTTATCTCATGATTCAGTTAGTTGAAAATGGATTTTATGGATCTATTATAATGAGATGACTTGATGGGTATAATGCATCACAGAGATGTATTAAATCCCCTTTTGACAGAGTATGGCTCAAATTTATGTCAACTTGTCCATTGATAGGATAGTTTGAATTTCGACACCCCACTCTGTTAGTGTTTCATTATTTTTACAGCTTGATGATCTCCTGACTGAAGCTGATGTGGCAGAAAATGTACAGATAGATAGAGTGTTGTTGGAAGCTTGTGGTGAGGTACTAGATAAGGACTGTGCAAACACTAAAGCCAAAGGGTAGGTCATAGTTGAGTCTCTTTTGGCTCATTGCATTCTGAATTTTCAGCAGATGATTTTGAAATTCCTACCTCATTACCACTTCAGGATCACTGTTTTTGTCTTGCTGCACACAGATTTGAAAAGAAAAGGTTAAATATTGGCTTGCAGCAGTCTTCTATTCATCATAATTTTTACTTGTGTATTCATTTATCAATTGTTACTTTATATTTGATATCTATATTTTACAAGGACATAAAACAACAAAATCTAGACTTCGGCAAAATCAGAGGCAGTTGCAGATGACAATTTAGATGTGTCTCAAATTATGGAAAATAATGGACATTGTCTTTGAAAGGGTAGACAACTTCTTTGTAAAAGGAGAAAATGCTGGTTACACAAGCTTGCTCGCTAAAGGGTTAAGTATTCAGATAACCCCGATATTTATAACTTCTAGATTTACATATTGTGATTTTTGCCTCTATTTTACAGAAAGATTAACTGTCTCATGGAGAATCTAGATTCAGACAGTATGACAGATGAATGTGAAGATCGACTGTTAGAAATACAATACTTCTTAGTCAGGGATTTCAAGTAAGTGTTTCAAGCTCGTCTTAGCAAAAAATTGCTAATTGGTTGTATTTCCAGAAAAGAATTGAGCCATGCTCTGTGAAAAGGGGCTTAATGCTCTGCAAATTGATTTCACCCATGTCTGCACAGACTGCAGAGGCTGCCATGGGTCAAACTTTTTGCCTTTGGTCAATTTTCTGCATGTTCAACTACCATTCAACCCCATGTGCCATTTGGTTTTTAGACAAAATGATTTCTATGGATTCATAATTATGTGATGACTTGCTTGGTATAATGCATTACAGAGATGCATAAAAACCTCCTTTTGACAGAGCACAGCTCGTATCAAGTATGACTCAAATGGTAAATATGTCATTGAAAGGGTGTGAGTGTTTAGCATAGCTTAGGTTGCTTCCACTGATAGTGTAGACCAAAGTCAAGCTGCACAAAACAAATTGTATCTACCAGAGCTCCAGATAAGAGGGAGTGATGGTATTCTAAAGTCATTATTTCTCTTTGAAACCCTATGTTGTGGTACTCATTAGAATCATCTTGATGAGATGATTCTAATGAGTACCAACACCGTAGGGTTTAGTGGAGAATAATTAATATTTTCAGTTGTGAAATTAAAATCATTCCCCCTGTCTGGAGCTCTGCTCTACACTGTCCCACATTTTGTCAGATACATGTACTCTGGCAAAATCACTGTTGACCTTTTTTACTGACTGAATGTATCCCTTTTCAGAACTGTGTTTGACAGTGTAAGACTTCACCTATTAACCTTTTTAATGACCCTTATGAAAAAGGCCTTTTAAAACATTGTGGAAATAGGAGAAAATGCTGGTAACCATTTGTTCTGTCCCTTTTCAAAGAGAAATCCCACCATTAGAGCAACAGTTCATGTACACCCTTGCAATTTGGATGGTAGAGTTCTGGTAGCTCATTTGGTAGCATACAGGACTTGAGCACAGAGGGTCACTGGTTCGATCCCTGGCCTGGCCAATTTCTTCCTGAGGACTGATGATAGTTGTTGATACAGGATTCATTCTCTCTCACCGTTGACCATTATTTCGATGATGGTTATGTGGGAAAGCAGCCAGTGGCTTGGAGAGACTATTGTGCAGAGCACTTGTAATTAAATACCAGGAAGGCATGAATAGGTGCACTGGCTAACTTGAATAATGTTGAAAACTGCGTTAAACCCCATACAATAAAATCAATTTGAATTATTCTACAATTTTGTGGCCTGGTAAAGTGTTAATATCTGCTGACTAATAAAGTGTACAAACACTGTTGAAACAGATCAGGGGCTCCTATAAGTGGGGTTTGATCAAGTCCATGCTATTTGCTTTTAGAAAAGAGATATAGGCGAAGGTCCAGTGCTCAAACATCTACTCAAAGTTCTCTATACTTTGACCTAAATTCAAAGTCTGGATTGACCTGCTTTATTTTTCTATGTAAAGTACTATCTACATGTTGAAATCTTCATCTCAGACTTTCTCTATCCACATTTTTCGATCATTGACATTTGTTAATGTGGGTGCAAACATGCCACTCAACTTGAGTTGCAGATAATTATCATTTGTTGGATTGGAAATGTTTGCACTGTGATTTTTGTGCTATACTACATTGCTGCGTGTTTACAGTAGTGCTTGTTAAACACCATTCAATCTTACTTCATATGTCGTTGCATCCATTTGTCATGCCCGCCCGGGTGGCTCAGTGGTGAGCATGTCGGACTCATGACCTGGTGGTTGTGAGTTCGATACCCGGTTGAGGCGAACTTTCTTTCCGGCGTATTTTCGCCTCTCACCTCTGCTGAAGCATGTGAGAAAAGTAGTCGGTGGCTTTGGAAAGAAAGTTGTGTTAGTACTGGTGTGAGAAAGCCAGGAAACACATGTGCGTCACCGACCGCCATGATATGACCTTAGCTGTTAAAGTGGCGTTAAACCCCAACACAACCAACACAACCAACCATTTGTCATGCAGTTTTACATCATTTCCTATCTAATTACCTCATTACATTTAGTGCCCAGTCTTCAGTTCAACGAATTATTAAATCTTATACCTCTCAACTGGGATTTGACATGTGGAAATGTAGATAGGACATCACTATGGAACGCTGTAGCTGTCTTTTGTTCAAAACGGACACGTTGCTCACTTCATTCTAATCTTGTAGGGATGAATTGGAATGATGTTCACTCAGTTGGGAATTCAGTCAAGTTTCAACAACTGTAGTCTTTTCCAAATACTATTATGTTAGGTTAACATGTCCTTAAGCTGAGTTGAATGAACAATTTATTTTGTTCATTTATCATTATGTCCAGCTAAATTAACATTTTGGTCCTTTCAAAAAAATAGATATGGAATCAAAATATCATTATGGCAAGCTAATAATTGTAGTAGAAATGTCAAGTAAAAACCTGTTTACTTTATAAGATATGTAAATGGTCACTTCATTTTCCTATCATGGCAGTTACCTATATTTCAGGTTGAGTTATCATTTTCTTTTGCTAACTTGTCATAATGTTTGGTTGACTGAATATTATTTTGGATCAACAAATATCTATGAAGGGTTGAATTAACATTATGCTTTGTTCAATTGTCATTATGTTGGATTGACTGAGCTTTACGTTTTGTAAATATGCTGCTATTTTAGGTTGACTTTACTTTATGTTTGGTTAACTTTTTATTCTGTCTGGTTAATGTGATAGTGCGTTCGGTTAACATGTTAAAGAGTAAGGCTGACTTAAAAGCATGTCAAGTTGACATGCCATTGGTTTGGTTGATTCAACACTGTTATGCTCATTTGTTGTTATGTTTTGTTGGTGAACAGCCATTTTGGGTTTACTGGCTAAGTAGTTTGGCTGACTTTACATACACTCTATATTCTGTTAACTTATCATGCTATTGAATTGCCGGGGGTCCTGCGTAGCTCAGTGGTAAAGTGTGGGACTTGTGACCTGGAGGCCCCGAGTTAACACCTCACTAGATCCACTGTTTTTTTCATGGGAGTGTCCTTGGGCAAGACACTTCAGAACCCTAGCCTAGTGCTGGTAAAACCCAGGAAATACATGAATGTGTGAGCTGTCACCGTGATATGACTGAAATAATAATGAAAGCAGCGTAAAATCCATTCAATCAATCAGTTATTGAGTTGCGTCAACAGTATGCCAGGATGACTTGAAAATGTATTTCTACGGGTGATGGTGCGGTCTGAAGACCGCCTAAAGATGTACACATATTTAGTGCACCCTGATGGAAAATTTTTCGGTCATTTTGAATTTCCCGACATAGGGAAAAAGTACTGTATCCGTAATTCATTTTCTTTTACAACCGGAATATTGTTTTTGGCAGAAGTACTGTATATAAAGGTCCCCACCCGCAAACCTGATCGGAGGGGGAGGGGCGGCAGAAGGAGCTGGCGGGGGAGGGGGGAAGATGCGGAGGAAGCGGGCGGGGGAGATAAAAAAAATACCATTCACCATTTGAAGCAGTTGCTGCTACAACTTCTTGCAATTTTACTTTTCATTATTTCTCTTCATTTTGAATCCACAAAGAGTGCCTTTTGCGCCGTCTATTTATGTTCAGAGAAATTTCTTGTTCAACATAAATTAATCCTTGTAAACAATGAATTAGTTATCACCTCGAATGGACTAATGTTAGACATGAAGTAGACTCTCAGTCAACTGACTGATATGCATACATATGTATCTGCCAACCAAATGTGTTAATAGTGGATACTTCACGTGATCCCCGGCCATTTTTTTCAGCCAAAGAATATATAACTGCGCAAGAATAATCATGCCCATCATGTCGTTTTGAGAAGAAATCAAAGTTAAAGAAAAACATTTATGGATATGGATATTGACTTTCAATTTATAGTGTGTTATAGGACGGTACTAGTTGCAAAAGAAAAAATTGCAATAATGCTGAAAAACACGGCGTTGAACAACAACAAAAACAAACAAACAAACAAACTCTGTGCTCGTTCCCTATCATAGTAACTTTTACAATACAATCACATGTTTATACAACCCCATGGTAAATGATATTTCACCAACAAACAGCAATAAACTTGCCAGTGTATCTTAGAGAAAAGATGATAGTTTAAAATACAACTAAGAGAAAAGAAAACTCAAAGCATTGATAAGTTTTATTCACTGCACATATTCAATACAATCAATAAGGTAATGTTGTACGAACAAGCCCGGGCGAATAAGCCTAGGGATGAACAAGCCCATGGACGAACTGGTTTGGGGATGAACTGGTTTGGGGACGAACAAGCCCGGAGCGAAAACCGAGGGGTTCCAAATGAACATAATACTATCTAACATAATGTTAGTTAACCGAACACAATGTTAATTTAGCTGGACATAACAACAAGTAAACAGAGCAAATTATTCATCCAACTCAATGACATGTAAACCTGACAAACTGTTAAAACTTTAGAGTAGACTGAATAACATTTTCCCAAACCATAATTGGTATATGCCAAGACACAATGACGAGTAAACACTTAATAATATTTCATTTACCAGGCTGAATAACCAGTTTACCTAACTTCCGTTTATTTACTAGAACATATTGATGAGTAAACAGAATATAATATTCTGTTAACCAAATTAGATAAATGCTAAGTTAACAAAATGTTTAATTCAGTAAACATAAACATAAGTAAACGGAACTTAATATTTAATTAACCAGACAAAATAGCATGTTATACAAACAGAATATTAATTTAGCTCGACATAATAACAAATAAGCAGAAAAAACTGTTCATTCAGCTCAACTTAATGACATGTTAACCTAACATAATAGTATTTAGAGAAGCCTATAAATGTTTAGACTGGACTTAATACCAAACTGAATGATCATCATTCCACTTCATCCATACAAAGAAAAGAATGAAGTGAGCGACGTGTCTGTTTTTAACAAAAGACAGCTATTGCATTCCATACATCACGTTCAAAACGATGTTGTGCTGCAGACCAAGTGAGTTGGTATATTTCAACACTTATACAGAAGACCCAGCAGCCTGATATTTGGCATTTATAAAGTAAAAAAGTATATGTCACCTGTGATTAGATATTTTGTTTGTAAGCTTTATCATTCTCATATTATAAGTGTTGTCTCAATAATTTCCGAACAGCCCTCATATTTGTAGTTACCAGCAATAACAAATAGTTTGGGAAAAGGAACAGTTACTTGTAACTAGTGATGGGTCTTATGCCCACAATGTTTCTCCATAACTTGGAATAAAGTATTTTTCTTTCTTTTAACCCTTTACCACTCAATCCTGAGTTTCAATGACCCTGAGAAAGAAGTCTTTTGAAAATATTGCGGGAAAAGGAGAAAATGCTGTTGACCAGCATTTTCTACTTTTCCCAAAATCTTTTCTACCCTTTCATAGACAAAATACCATCATATGAGTCACATTTAATTTGTTGTGTGCAAAAGCTTCCAGTTTGAACCAGTCCAAGAAATTGTTCTTAGGTTAAATGTGTATCAGTTGTGATTTTTGTTTTTCATATAAAATTCCTGTAATATTTTACAAACTCTGTCTTTCAGGTTAGATCCACAGCTATACAAGGAATGCCATGCTGATGCTGTAAAGCTTTGTTATGCCTCTGAAAACTGGGTTGAACTCGATAAACCTTCAGCCTCTTATGACCCTATGGTGTTCTCATGTTTGCATAGACATATAAAGCAACCTAGTCAGGGAGGACTGAATAAAAACTGTGTTCATGAAATAAGACGTGTAATGAGACGCAGAGCCAAGAGGATTGATTTAGAACCTGAAATTGAGGACAATTGCTTGGCAGATCTTGGGGCTTTCTGTTCTGATTTAAAGACGTATGGAAAAGGAGAGGTAAAAAGCAGGTTTCTCTTTCGTTTTCTGTTGAAAAATATTCAAGTGTCATTTTGCATGGGTGCTATAAAATCTACAGGGGTATTTGTATCCTCGAAGGTATAGTTGAGCCTGTTAGACAGTCTTTTTCATAAGGGTTTACATACAGTTAAAATATTTCACAACCATATCTAAATGTTAAAACAGTTTTAAGCAAATCCCCAGTGTCATCTTTTATAAACCTTGTGAAATAGGACTTCTGAATACATTGTGGGAAAAGGAGAAAATGCTGTTAGCAAAACAGCTTCCCTTTTAAGCTTTACTGGCCAAAGGCAAGCAAATTCATGTCATGGCCCTGTGTCCTTGCATATGTCTGTGGGTCCGTTAGTACATTAAATTTTATTAAAAAATTTTCTCTGAAACTACCCATTCAGTTTTAACCAAACTTCACAGAAATGATCCTGCATACTGAATAAAGAGTCCATATTCACCAACCATTCATAAGAACATTCGTAGTCTTATTCTGTAGAATTTTTAAAATTTGAAAGTAACACAATTTCTGATAGGCTAAATGATTTGGTTTAGCCATTCAGAAGCTTTGGTACCTTAAAATTTAGAAAATCTTGCAGAATTACTCTAGGAACGTTCTAAAGAATGGCTGATGAATAACAACTCTGATTATGGTTTCAGGAAATTGCTTGTCTTCAAGATAATCTTGAGTCATTGGTGAAGGAATGCCAAGATGCTGTCTCGGAGTTTACGGAGGATGAGGAGGAAGATTTGGATCTAGATACAAAACTGATGAAAGCTTGTACCCCTATGATCAAAAAGTTCTGTGGAGTAAGTTTATATTTAAAGATACATCCTTACAGCTAGAGAGAAAAAAACTCTGTTAAAACTTGAAAGTGTGTAGAATGGCTCAGCTTTGTAAACATAAGTTATCTATATATATGTGTATGGAATAGAAAAACTCAAAGGATATGTCCTCTTGTAAAACCAGAAACGACACCAGCGATTGCTTTGAAGGCTTCCAAAGCATGAAATGCATTTTCTATCTGGTGTAATCTGTACAACCTTGCAGCCATCAGGGGCAACATTTGGCATGAACATACAAGAATGATTATAGTTTCATTAAAATAAGGATGAAATGGGAAAATAATGGCTGGAAAGGCGTGTAGGTGTAACTTAAATGCAAGAAAAAGTAGCATGTAATATAAGTCTATGTCAATCCTTTGCCAAATGACAAATTTTGGAACAGACTAAATTGAAAACAGTTGCAGACAACATATTAAATGCGACTCAAGTGATGATTTCTGTGTTCGATAGGATGGAAAACATTGTGGGAAAAGGAGAAAATGCTGATTATCAGCATTTTCTCCTTTTCCTTCAATGTTTTCGAAGGCCTTTTTTGTTTAGAGCAGTTAAAATTTTGTGGTGAAGATTTTAGCATAAAACAAGCTTTAGAACTAAATTTTTTTTTGGGGGGGGGGAGAAAGTTGATATTTAGTAAGGAAAAATGATAAGGACGTGACTTTATACAATGGGGAGGGGAATAAATGATGTTGGTGTGACTGAAATCCATGACCTTCAAAGTCATTGTCTACAAAATTTCCTTTTTTCATGAGTTTGCAAGGGAAAACAGCTAGAAGAACTTTAAGAAAACAGTGTGTGCAGTACAGGTAGTTAAACTCCCTAGGTGAATAATTTGCACTGACTGCCATGACATTCCTGAAACACTGTTGAAATAACACTTAAAACAATGAAACCAAAGTTAATCAAAATAGTCACAGTTTTTTATACGACTGTCGAAGACTGGACGTATTATGGGATCACCAATGGCGTACAGGCAGGCGTACAGCGTCCAGTTCTTTGTCCGGAGCATAACTTTGTCATCTCCAGTCCGATTGACTTGAAATATGGTATGCTTATTTGTTGCAATATTTGGAAGTGCAGTGCGGAAGAATTGTAACTCTACCTCGTGCTGTCTTTGAGTTATTTCCCTTTGATCGTCATTTTTACAGCATTTTCTGCTTGTCCAGAATATAACTTTGTCATCTCTAGTCTGAACATCTTCAAATTTGGTATGCATGATTGTTGAAAAATTACGGAGTGCATTGCACAAGAACCATAACTCTTCCTAGCAGGAATTTTGAGTTATTCCCCCTTTGATCTTCATTTTTATAGCATTTCTTGCTTGTCCGGAGCATAACTTTGTCATCTTAAGTAGGAATGACTTGAAATATGGTATGCTTATTTGTTGCAATATTTGGAAGTGCAGTGTGGAAGAATTGTAACTCTACCTCGTGCTGTCTTTGAGTTATTTCCCTTTGATCGTCGTTTTTACAGTATTTAGTGCTTGTCCGGAATATAACTTTGTCATCTCAAGTCAGAACGACTTCAAACTTGGTATGCATGTTTGTTGCAATATTACGGAGTACAGTGCACAAGAACAATAACTCTACCTAGCACGGATTTTGAGTAATTCCACTTTGATCTTCATTTTTATAGTATTTCTTGCTTGTCCTGTCCGGAACTTTGTCACCTCAAGTCAAATTGACTTGAGACTTGGTAAACATGTTTGTTGCAGTTACGAAAAGTGCAGTGCACTGGAGCCATAACCTTACCTAATGCCCTTTTTGAATTATTCCCTATTCATTATTTTCTTTTTACAGCTTTTCATGCTTCTCTACAATATAACTTTGTCTTTTCATGTTGGAATGACCTGAAACTTTATATGCATGTTTCCTTAACATTAGAGGAGACATTCATGCCTATTTCAATCACTTACATGATTTCTGCTACACTAGTATTTTCCTCTACCTGCCCTTTATGATTATTATCCCCCCTCGACAACTGGCGGTGGGACGGGCATATCTTGCGACAATTTGCCGCTCTTGTTTAGATTTGCTGTTTCCAAAGAAAATGTTGAGGTGTTGTCATAGCCCTGTTGTCTGTGTTGTCGTCAATGTTTTCGAAATCAGCATCGTTGTGCAAAAACTTTGACATTTGTAATATCTCTGCCATTACTGAAAATATTTTCATGAAACTCAGACAAGTTGTTAAATATTAATTGGGGAAACACATACAACAAGGGAGAGTAACCTCCAAAATATTCTTGACACAATTATGCCCTTTTTCGACTTAAAATTTTCTCAGAAATTCAGTCAAAACAAACCATTAAATCTTTCTGCCCTAAATCTTTATACTAGTTTTTGGGTTGGCTAAATATAGACTGGGCAGTATCTTTTGGCCAACCCAGAAATTTCTGAAATATTTTCCTCCACTCTTTGAAATCAGATCACACTTATCAATGGCTCCTCTATCTATTTTAAAGGTTGAATGTCCAGGAATAGCTTGTTATATATCCCTTCATCAAGTCAGTACAGAGCCTCAACTTAACACTTGTGAACTCTGGAAACACATAACGGATAAATGAGTTGATTGTGACAAGACATGTCTAAGCCCCAGCCTTGTTCTGGTGAATCTAGGAAACATGAATTAGTTAGCTCTTGTCCTATTTAACCCTTTACCAAATAATCCTGTGTTTTAACAAGCCTGAGGAAAAAGACTTTAGCAAACATTGTGGGAAAAGGAGAAAATGCTGGTAACCAGCATTTTCTTCTTTCCCAAAATATTTTCTGTCCTTTCATAGACAAACTCCAGTTTTTGAGTCACACTTATTGTCTATAAACTCTTTCAATGTGAACAAGTATGAAATTTTTTTTTCAGGTTAAGAGAACAGTCAGGTTTATTGAGATAAAAAGGTTATTATTTGAAACAAAAGTTTAACCATAACTGTGGTTACTGCAGTACTCAAAAAAGAAATGTTTACATTTCAGGAACTGTTGGAACAGGATTCAGATGCCTCTGCTGTGATGGACTGTTTGATAGAGAACAAGCTGAATCACGGCATGGATAAAAAATGTGCCGCGGGGGTGGAGCATCATCAGATAGTATGTAGCACATATAAACCATGCTCTGGCAAAAGGGGGCTGAATGCAGCTCCATGATGCATTATACCAAGCAAGTCATCATAGAATGATTCCATTAAATCCATTTTGTCTAACAACCAACAGAATCATGAGGTAGACTGGTCCTTTGACATGCATAAAATTGGCATTTAAAAAAAAAGATTTCGGCCCAGGTCAGCCTGCCCAGGCTGACCTGTGTTGATATTTTTAGCAGATGCATTAAGCCCTCTTTTCACAGAGCATGGCTCAAATGTTTTTATAAATCTTTTTACCTTGCACCAAACGTTCTGTGTTCGTGATTGATTCCTTTTCTTGCAATGCTTTCTACCCTTTTATAGACAAATCCCCACTTAACCCAATTAGATTTATTTTTTGTTGATGCAAACAAAATAGGCAAGTCTAAATTTTTGGCATTTGTTGGCCAACAGATCTCACATAATATAGATCGAAGATAGACTGAATACTCTTAATTTCATGTGTCTGCAAATTCAACATACTGATAATAGGGGAAAAAAGTAGATTCAAGATCAGACTATGTGTTTTATGCAGACTGATTTAAATCTACATGTTTGCAAACATAACTGAAGTTCCACAAGGCCATGATAATGATCTCAATATTATACAGAGAGTGTTGTATGTGAGTAGCACTGTATGTATATCCTGCCCCTTATTCGGATGGATTTAGCTTCTCCATTTATAGCTCTAATTGCGGAGGGCCAGCAGAGCTTTTGTCATGTTGAGGGTTCTGTCGACCTTCTGCCTGTAGTCTGTTAGTCTTTTTCTTCTTTATGTGATTAAGTCTGCATTTGTGGTCAGATTTTTGTGAAACTTGCACAGTTTCTTTAAATAATCAAAAGCTTTAAGCCTTTTGATTTTGCAAGAAATCCAACAATTTGCAGGGGAAAAGCAACCAGTTTAAGTTTAAAATTTGAATTTCTTGTTTACACGATAAAGTCTGCAATTGTGGGCGGTTTTTCATGAAACTTGCTTACTTTTTTTAACATTATTAATAGCTTGAAGCCTGTTTATTTTGAAAAAAAAATCTGATTATTAGTAAGTGAAAACTAGCAATGTAAAGTTTAAAATTTACATTTCTTGTTTACATGATAAAGTCTGCAGTTTTTATAAAATTCTTTTGAAACTTGCTGATATTATTTGCATTATCAAGGGATTTAACCTTATTGAAAATTAATCCAGCTTCCAGTTAAGGAAAAGCCATCATTTGATGAATTGATGTCTTGTTTACTCAGCAAAGTCCAAATTATATGTCCCATTTCTATGACATACAAGGAGTACTAACATCCTTTCACGGTTGGCTGGATTCCAAACAATGGGTTTTGAGAAATTGTACTATGATTATTTCACTATTAATTTTGTTCAATTTACCATGTGCTTACTTACATGTATTTAGCTGTCTTGGTGGGTTCAAGCCCAGTTCATCTTGAATTCATGATGTATGCTAAAAAAGGAGCAAAATCATTGCTTGTAGAGTGATTCAGGCCCTCAAGGGCTTCTAGTTTATTCATCTCTTTTAGAGCTCCACTATTTTTGAAGAAATTATCATAGCTCTGTTGTCGTCATTGTGCAAAAACTTTGATATTTTCTTATATCTCTGTCAATTCTGTTGACATTTACTTCAAACAAGTTGTTAATTAGTAATGAGGTGATGCTATTTCATGTAATGATTAATTTTCATTCATTTTTATAGATTCAGTTGAAGGACGTTAAATTTTCTCATAAATTTAGAGAAATGTGTAAGAAAGATATACAGGAATACTGTGGAGATAAAGGGAAAAAAAAGTAAGTCATTGCTATTTACCAAGGCATGTACCAACATACAGTTGTAGTCATCATGTAATTGTAGTATAAGTAATACTCTCACATGGCTTCCCTGCAAGTTTTTAATTGCCAACGCATAAAAATTGGAGCCAGTAGGATCCATCTGAAGTAGCCACATAAAACACTAGACATGCAGTTTATTGGCTCATGTTACAGACATTAAATCCATTACACAGTAAAACATGCAACTTTATACCTTACAAAAGCAATTACATGGAAATGATCCTTTTTTCCCCAATATTTTTCAGAAAAATCAAAGCAGTTTTAAAATCTCGGTAATACCAGAAACCTCTCCCCCTTTAATCAGCAGTCTATGTAAGAGATGTTATTTTGGCTTCAGCATTTAGACCAGCCCAAATAGCTCAAGTGGTAGAGTGTGGGACTCATAAACGTCAAGTTGCAGGCCACTTGAGGGATGTGGGTTTGAGCCCCATGTCTGGCCACCTGAAATTATTTATAGTCTTTCGGATGAGACGTTAAACAAAAGTCCTGTGTGACGTTGCTATACACTTAGCACATTAAAGAACCAGGCATAACCTGGAATGGGTTTCATCTTGTATCTTGCCACCGTAACAAAACAAAAGGCCTTCAGGGGGTGTTGCCCATATGGGCAACAGTGGCAACGATAAACGAAAAATCAGTCAATCTTCAGTATTTACAACATTCCATGGTGTTTTCATTGTGATTAGACATTAGACATGTCAATACATTATGATTAGACAGAGATTTTTAGGTCCCCACTTTATGTTTTATACAGTGAATTAGGCAAGTTCTCAATTTAAAGTCATTATTAAAGCAGAAAAGACAGTTTGAAGTGCCGCTGGTCAGAAAATGTCAAACTGACACTTGCATTGTCATGGGTATTCAAGTTTTTCATCAATCTATTTTTCATGTCAATCGGTTTTTTTTTTTGGAAGTATTTCCACATGATTTGACATAAATTTGTTAATTAAGGTAGCTTCCAAACCTGTTACTTTACACAAGTGAAGCGGATCATGTTTTCGACACATCAGCTTCATTAACTGTGATAAACAGTGACACTAGGGTCCTTCATGCTCAATACTTGTTTAAGATGAAGATTAGACAATTTTAAGAATTGTGTATAAACATTACTTTTTTTGAGTAGATCTGTCTGTGCTACATTTTTTGAGACATTTTTAGATCATCTGTTCGAGGTATTGTCATTGCCCTGGTGTCGTCCTCTGTGTCATCGTCGTTGCATGCAAAAACGTTGACATTTTCAAAAACTTTGACCATTGTAATATCTCTGTCATTAATGAAGATTTTTACTTCAAACTTGGACAAGTTGTTTACTATTGAAAGAGGTACCCATACAACAAGGGCAGGTAACCATCAAGGTGTTTTTGACACAGTTATGCCCCTTTTTCTACTTTGAATTTTCATTGAAAATCAAGTAACTGCAGCCAAATGTTGGCACTCACATGCTATGCTCTTCTTTCTAATTTGTCGCAATTGGTACCACAGATGATCAACAGTGGGAACCCAGCTTTCAGATGCTGGGATTTTAACAAGACATACATGTAGTGAACAAAATATTTTTTTAACACTTAGGCTGCTAAGCGCGACTCACTGACCTTCTGCGGACACTGTAGATCAAGATCAGACTGCACAGAATGTGCTGTCTGATCTTGGATCTACACTGTCCGATAAGGAGATATTATTCCCCAAAATATGACTTGAAATAGCAATATCTGGGTTTTATATATCAAATTAAAAGATTTTATTTTAGTTATTTAGCAGGATACGGGTTAAGCTTAGTTTGATTATAAAATTCTGAATGGCTCCCTTTTAGATGGAAAATGTGGTATATTTTTCTTTACAGGACAGATATTGTTGTATGCCTGAGTGAGACAGTAAGAGCTGATGTTTTATCAGATAGAAAAAAAGAGAGGATCAGTGATGGATGTCGAGAACAGCTTCGTGTTGAGGTGCTCCGAAGGGTGAGTTTGAATTTTTCATGGACAGACTTACATATTCAAAGTGTTTCTGATCAACTGACCCCTTAATGTACAGATTAATCTAGATCAAACAAAAACTATGCAATGTAATTAATGAATTTATGAAGTGCGCAGGGAAAGGGAGATTTAATGAATCTTTGTGATGCATGATACAGAGCAAGTTGTTCCATAATATGGATCCTTTTTTATACCCCCGCAAAACGAATGTTTTCGGGGGTATACTGGAATCAGCCTGTCTGTCCGTCTGTGTGTCCGTCTGTGTACAAAATACTAGTAATTTTGTGTCTCGAACTCCTCCTACAGTTTTGCTGCTATTGTATTGAAAGTTTGTTGATACATTGATCGTATACTGAAGTTGTGCAAGACGCAGTTTTCAATCATCTACTCCCTATGATTCAAGGGTAATCTCCCCTTGAACTAAGAAATTTTTTTGTTAAATTGCCTGTTTCTGTCAAAGCGCTGGCGGGGGTATTACCGGTAAGTCACATTCAGTGACAGCTTTAGTTTGTTTTTAAAACCAGCTGAATCATGAGGGAAATTGGTCCTTTGGCATGCAGAAAATTTACCAATGGCAAAAAGGTTGACCCAGGTGAGCCTATGTAGACAACCCAGGCTGACTTGGGTTGATACTTTTTGCAGATGCATGAAACCTCCTTTTCACAGAGCATGGCTCTTTGAAACAGTTTCTTTGAAGACACTCTTTACTATAAAAAACTACTGCACGTTAGAAAAAGGACAATTATTGATTTTGAAGGAAGAGCAAATACTTAAGCAGTATATTAAACCAGGTTGGAAAAGGATTTATTAATTTTTGAAAACGGTCGCTCCTTTTCCTTCATTGATTTTCTAACTTGAAAAAAGTCAGTTGTGTAGCAAAGGTTTAACTCTTTACCAAACAACAACTTGTTGAATCAGAAATCACTTGCAGGGAAATAAGGCTGAAATAAAGGGATTTGTCTTAAACAAGACAGAAAACATTCTGGGAAAAGGAGAAAATGCTGATTACCAGCATTTTCTTCTTTACCCACAATGTATTCGGAAAGCCATCTTTTCAGAGGTTGTTAAAGCTCAGGATTGTTTGCTAATACACTGTAAGAATCCTTTTTGGTCATATGGTTAGACAAGGGATGTTAATGCTGGTGTCCCAGGTTTGATCCACCGTAAAGCTGGTCATTATTTCAAGGCACTATTCGCTAGCCCTAAGACCTCTACTGCCTATGATTTTGTGAGCTATTTAGACAAAACATATCCTTTCTGGATTTTTCCTGCTGATATCTTTACCAAACAAACTAATAAACTAGAGAAAACAGAAAGCACATGCAGACAATATATTTAATGTAGCTAAAATGGTCATAATGGTCTTAGGAAGGGTAGAAAATATTGAGGGAAAAAGAAGAAATTGCTGGTTACTAGCATATTCCTTTTTTTTCCACAATGTTTTCAAAGATTTTCTTCTCTAGGGTCTGTATGATAAAGGGTAAATATCTTGACTTCATTAATCCTTGTAGTGCTTACACAGACATTGTAGATCAAGATAAGACTGCAGAGAATGTGTATCCTGATCTTTGATCTACATTGTCCTATTCTTTGCCAGATATTCTGTAAAAATAGATTTTAAATTGCTGTATCTTTAGTACTGACTGGGCTGTGGAGACCATTTCATTTTTTTTTTCACTGCAGTTGCCAACCTAGCACTCTTTACCAGTAAGATCTATTCTACAGATGTGATGATGACATGAATCCAACATACAATCAGGGCTAGCTTACTTTGGTTGTAAAATTGTTTTGGGATATAATATCTCTTGTCTTTGAAATCTTTTTTGGCCACTTTTTTTTCCTCTAAGTTGAACTCTTTACCAAACAACAGAATTTTGGACTGGATGAAATTGAAAGTGTTTGAGATGACAAATTAGATGCAGCTTAAACAATAATTTCTGTACTTGATAGAGTAGAAAAAAAAGGAAAATGCATTTTTTCATTTTACCTCAATGTTTTCAAAAGCCTTATCTTTTAGGGCTGCTGAAACTCAGAATTGTGTTTTAAGAGGTAGTAAGACATAATTTGATTTTAAAACAAAAGTGATTGAAAATAATGTAAAGATACCTGAAATATTTTAGGGAGAAACTATCGAACTCGACCCACAGTTAAAGAGACAATGTGAAATGGACATCAAACAATTTTGTAGCAGTGTTGAAGCTGGAAATGCAAAGGTTAGTGTTCTGTTTGAGCCATGCTCTGTGAGAAGGGGGTTCATTGTATTATCTTTAAAAAGTATTGACCCATGCCAGCCTGTGGAGTCTGTGCAGGCTGACTTAGGCCAAATTTTTTTGCTATGTTTAAATTGTCTGCATGTGAAAGGACCATTCAACCTCAAGATTAAGTATTAGCGGTCATTAATTATGTGATGACTTGCTTGGCATAATGTGTCATGGAGATGCATTAATCCCCTTTTCCCCATAGTATGGCTCTTCTTAGAAGAGTTGATGAATTATTATTTGAAGTTGTATAGGGTGTTTTGAGATGAATTGCAAAAAGGAAACTCACTCGAGAAACATATGGATGGGTGCACTGGCCACCACAACATGATAAAACATTGTTGAATGAAAAGTAATTTTATCTTTTCTTCCCCCCCCCCCCCCCCCCTTACAAAATATGGAACTGTCAAAATCCAAGACAGACTGAATTTTCTGTACAGTCTGATCTTGATCTCAATTGTTTGCATAGGTATTTCAGTCTCATCATGCATGGACTCGACCTTTCTTAACCCTAACTTAAATTCAAGGGACACTTTCAATCTAGAAATAATTCCAAAATAATTGCAATTTCAAGATGTCTCAGCAGTGAAGACAGCGTAGATCAAAGATCAGACTGCAGGGTTTGTGTAGTCTGATCTTGATCTACAACAGGAGCAAAGGCAAATATGCTTATGAAAGACCCATGAAGGTTTAATTCTTGTCTCTGTTTCAGGTGATCCAGTGTTTGAAAGACAACAAACCAAAACTATCAGATACCTGTCATCTTCTGATCTTTAAAAGACAGGTAAGGTGATTTACAGAATCCTTCAGCTCTATTGGCAAAAAATAGACTTGTATTGATAATGCAAACTTAGCTATATTTTGGGACTCAAAGATGGATATACGTACAGTATAACATTTATTCAACGAAGATTGTTCCAACAAACCTTGACAAATAATTCTGTAGTTATATAATACAGTAAATGTTAAGTCAATAAATCATTATGCATTGTTTCTTTTCTTTATTTATCAGTAATCCATTTATATTTAAAACTAATACATTGATTGTCATATGCATTCGTTTTTGTTTTGGCTGCAAGGATTTTATTAAAAGAAAAACAGCTCAATTTATTTTTTTGCCAACTACACAATACATGTGACATAACTGGGGTGTTCTAGAAACTACCATGATTTAAGCCAAAAAGGCAATATCATCTAGTATAGAGCAGGCATGATGTTGGTTTATTGCATGGTTGTTTTGTGCAATCTTTACATCTAAACCAGGTAGTGAAAGTTCCTGTTTGGAAGAAATAGAAACTTGTACCTCACAACTTGACAGTGACTCCTGTTGTAACATCCATGTTGAATATTGAGCACTTGTGCCAATGAAAATAAGAGTAGAAGCTCATATTCATGTATTTCATTGCAGCAAGATGAGGCTGTCTTGGGAGCTGACTATTTACTGTTTAGAGTCTGCAAACCAATGATCAAGGTAAATGGAAAGAGTTATTTAAGTTAAATCTGCTTCCATGTAAGGCTAAATGTTTATGCCCCTGCAGTTAACAGTTTCCAAAAGTTATTTGCGGAAAGAAGCAATTTTCATGCCCCTGAGATGGAAATGAGTGGTATTGCTGAGGGTCCATCTGTTTGCCTATGTGTTTGTTTGCCAGCATTACTTGACTTCTATTAGATTTCTTCAATGTTTAGATTCCGATTGATCCAAATTTAGTCTGTAACTTTTTATCAGTGAAATGTATACCCGTAGAATTAGTTATGGTTAAAAATCTGACTTTGTTTGGAATAGTAACTGTTACAAGATTTTGAAATCAGTAGATTTGGAAAGCGCTTCCCACAAAAAACTTTAACAATTATTTCACAATTTAAACCAAATTTTATGTCTTCATACGGTTTTCTTTTAAAAATGAAGGGAAAAAAATGTGATTTAGAATAAGATATGAACAGAATTATGTATCCAGCTTTTTGTCAGTGATACATCACACAAGATGACCAGTAGTTAAAATCTGTTGGTATTCCCCAGAGTTATGGCTTGTTGATAGTTGTCATATGTGAATACGTATGAATAGACTTGTGAATTCAGCTTTATGTTAGTGAAATACTACACAAAACAAGCAGTGGTTAAAATCTGTTAGTTTTTACCAGAACTACGGCTTGTTGATAGTTGTGAAAAATGAAAATTTACTGGCAATAAAGGCTTACAGATTATGACATTTCAACAACAACAAAAAAAATGTTAATTGTATGCTGCCATGCTAGCCTGTACTCTGTTTCTGTAATATTTCCGTACACAAAATATTGAAGACTCTAAGAGCATTGAAGAAAATAATTAAAATTTTAGCAAATTATACTATGTGTCACATTTATAATTTTCTGCCATCCAAGGATTTTTTTTCTCAAATATGTCTTGTTTTTGATTTTTGATAGACTTATTGTAAGAAACCATGTTCAAAAAGGCACTACCTAATCAACCATTACTTTGAAATAATTCTATTCAACAAAATTTTAGACTTGTACGAACTGAATGTAGATGACCTGTTGACATGACATAGAATGTGGCTTAAATGATGCGATTTGACTTAGAAAGGGTTGAAACCTTGTAGGATAAGGAGAAAATGCTGGTTACCAGCATTTTCTCCTTTTTCATTGAGGGTTTTCAAAAGGTCGTTAAAACAAGGGAATTTTTGGTCAAATTATTGTGTGTATATTGCTCAAGATTTTATTTCAATGATTTATTTTTTCTTCACAGACCCATTGTAAGACAGTGGATGAAGCAGCTGATGTAATTGACTGCCTGAAGCGCAGTAGAAATGATGCTAATTTTGATCCAAAGTGTCGTGCCTTATTGATGAAGAAAATTCTACAAGAAACCAAAGGTATGTATGTTTTCATTAAGATCTGTTCCAATATGATGAATGAGTTATGAGCAGTCTTTTCTGTTATTGCTACAATGTCTGTCTCAACATTCAAGTGCAAATCTTAGGTTGCTCATGGAAAAAATGCTCAAAGGTTACCAGTATAAGTTCTTGCTAGGCCCATATTTGCTATTTATAATTTATGAAAGTTTTTGCTGTAGGATTCATTTCTCTCTCAAAGAATGACTTGGCTGTACAGGAGGAGTGGTCATTTGCAGCTCTGTGGTAAGATGTAGGATTCTGACCTGGAGGCCCCCAGGTTCAAATGTCTCTGGAAGCACTGGGTTTTTCTTGGGGTGTGTGATTGGGCAAGATACTTCAGAGCCCTCACTCGGCACTGGTGAAACCCAGGATATACGAGGGGTGTTCGAAAAGTTTTGGGACAAGTGCCGCCATTCTTTTATATTTTGATATTTTTCAATTAGTTTTTCGGTAATGATAGCTAGAACCATATTCTATAGGTTGGTTGAAACAAATAAACGAAGATACACGAGACGCGTGATGTATTATCACCATAGCAACGTCAAGTCGACGTGAGCGGGGCACCTTGATGCACCGAATAAAAAGTTTGTCTTTACAAACGTCTGAAATAGTCATGGTTATTCAAAATACTCCACGGTATGCTCAATGCGCCTCTGATGCCTATGTACGCACAAATTAAAACAGTTTCTGAAGTCTGATGATGGAATGTTCCTTATACATTCCCTGACCACGACGGGAAGGTCATCGACGTCGTCGAAACAGTGACCGCGTAAGTAACGCTTGATAGTGGGGAATAACCCAAAATTACACGGTGCGAGTCAGGGGAGTATGGTGGGTGCGCAATAGTGTTATTCTATCTATCAGCAGGTACTTTCTTGGTAGTTGATGAAGTATAAGGTGTGGCGTTGTTGTGATGTAAGTAGAATGTGCCGGGTTCTTGTGGTCGTTTCTCCTATACAGCCCTGATCAAGTAATGTCGGTGCACCTGAAACGAGCTTATGGTTGAACCTATGCATGTATATACATGCAACAACGAAATTATGTTTATGAATCACTGGTTTCACCAACCAATTCTGTCATCATATAAAATAAGAATATCATTTTATGTACAATGTAGTTAAAAAATCAAAAGACCTTACGTTCCAGTGATACTGTGCTGTGACCGTCTTCCCAATCGGCAGTGTGTGGCAGAGAATAACTCCGTTCATTTCAATAAAATAAAACGTTTCACCATTGCTTTTGTAGGCGAGGGTGAATATGGAGTTTTTCCACACAGAACTGTCTTGCTTGGTCTCTGGTTCATACAAACCAATCCAAGTTACATCGGCCGTAATAATGAATACCAAGAACCTGTCACCACGTTCTGTGTACTGTTTCAGGAAAGCCTTACTGTCGGCGACTCACTGTAGCTTTTGATGGCAGGTAGTAGACGGGGCACCCTGCGGGCGAATACTTTTGTCATACACAATTCAAAAACATACTGGAGTGCTTATTGTGATCAATACTTGCCATTAAAAAGAAGTTATTTTGTGAAGTGATGTCAAGGTGCCCCGCTCACGTCGACTTGACGTTGCTATAGTGACCATTCATCACGTGTAGCTTATATCTTCGTTTATTTGTTTCGATTAACCTACAGAATACGGTTGTAGCTATTACTACCGAAAAAAATCATTAAAAAATCTTAATAAATAAAAGAATGACGCCAATCATCCCGAAACTTTTCGAACACCCCTCATACTTAAATGATTGAGGCCATTAGTATGACTGAAATAATGTTGAGTAAAAATAGTCAGTATGGTGGAAAGAATTGTGTCTGAAATACTAGTACAAAAAAGCAGGAAACTGTCTTGGGTGTGCTGTCTGCAGAGACAAAATTGAATATTTTTGTTCTGCCAAACAAGAAATCAAATCAAGATTTTCATGAAGAATTGCTTTCTTTTTGTCAAGAGATTTGTAGTTTCAAGAATTCAGAATGTTAAAAGTGCATGCATTGCTATGACAGGGTAGGTTAAATATTTAATCCTTTTAATGTCTTAACACTTTACGAAATGACTGTGATTTTACAAAGCTGAGGTAGGAGGCTTTTGAAAACAATGTGAGAAAAAAGGGGGAAATGGTGGTAGCAAGCACTTTACCCACAATGTTTATTTCCTTTTTGATTACGATTTCTTTCACTTGAACCACATTTAACTCTTTACCACACAATTTGGAGTTTTAACAATCCTGAGAAATACGCCTCTCTAATACATAGTGGGAAAAGGAGAAAATGCTGGTAACCAGCATTTTCTCTCTCCTTTTCCCACGTTTTCTATCTATTCAAAGAGAAATACTTTCATTTGAAACACATTTAAATTGTTGTCCATTAATTCCTTCAATTTGGATGAATCTAAATTTACCGTGCTGTAAAGAGTTATGTTGTTGTCAGCAACTGGTAAAAAGTTAAACAACCTAATGTAATATTTCTAATAACTTTATGGAAATGAGAATGCAGTGATTGTCAGTGCAATTCTTTTTATGTTCCCACCATCAAATGGTGATGGGAAATATAGAGTTACCCCTGTCCATGTGTTTGTGTGTGTGTATGTTCGATAAAAAGTTATGTTCGTGTTTAGCCAATTAACTTCCAGGTGCATGGTCCCATTGTAAAATAATATGGCATAAATGATCACCATGGATGTGTCATGTGCAACAACAGTGTTGCCAGCTCAAAGGTCAAGGTTACAGTGCCTGGTTGAACTTCATTAATATTGCTACAATTATAGTGATGAGCATGTTGTGTGTCCATGTTGGTGTCTGCTATTAGTCCAGTTTCAATTTTTCAGTTATTTTTCCCTTTTCATGTTCAGATTACAGATTGAATCCAAGTCTAGCCAAGAATTGCAAGTTGGACATTCCAAAATTCTGTAGCAAGGTACTGGAAGAGCATGAACAAAGTGGGGCCAAAGACAAAGAATTTGAGGGAGCTGTTGTTAACTGTTTGAAACTAAATTATGCCAAGAAGGTAAATTTTAGTGACAGTGTTCCCCTGCATTTGTACTAATCTTGTAAATACCTAGGGGGACTTGTATTTGGAGACCATGCAAGGGAAGTAAGAACAGTGGTCTCTAACAGCAGATGGTCAATAAATGCAAGTTCAGTCAACTCCTTATTAAAGGACAAAAATTTGGACATTTTGAAATGAAAGCATTTGCAAATCACATAATAAATGTGGATAAAAAATTGAAATTTGTTTGTGAAAGCTGTTGAATGCCAGTGGCACCAAATGCAACAATTTAGAAAATATGTCTCCAAAATGAAGCACTGGCGAATCTACTGGCTACAAGTAATGTCCATACATGAATCTTAAAAGATATAAAAACTCAAATATAAACAATACATGTCAGGTGTGAAGGACACACACTTTACTGTTTATCACGGCTTATTTAGCTGGCATGTCATCAATGAAAAACGTGATAATGATGTTAATGCGCTTATCCAGGGTAAAATGACAGGTTTTGAAGTTACTTGCTATCCTTGTTGACAAATTTATGTCAATTCATGCAGAAAAACTTATCCTGAAGTTTATTAACTTGAAAAATAGATTGCTGCAAAAAATGCAAAAAGCTATGACGCTACAAATTGTAAGTTTGACATTGTCCAATCAGAGGCTCTTTAGACTGTCTTTTTAACTTAAATAATAACTTTACTTCAATAACTGTATAAACAGTAAGTGGATACTAAAATCTCTGAAAGAAATTAAGTGATTTTTATGAACAACCTACAAATTGGGGGGTGGGGGATGGAAAGACTGGCTGTTAAGCCTTCTTGCCTTACAGTGATAGCATTGGAACAACAGTTAAAGTAAACAGATATAGGGCATACATAAAAGGCAAGAAGACTAAAATAAAAGGACCTTTAAATAGTGAGTATCCGTAATTTTAGGAAGAATGTGAGAATGTTTAAAATACTGAAGCCAAAATACCATTTCTTTTAAAGACCACTGATAAAGTGGGACAGAGAGGGAGGTAGGTTGGTGTTCAGAAATATTTAGAACTTCTTGAATTAAAAACCCCAGAAATTTTTAAAGACCCCAGAAATTCTGACAGGTCTGCAGTTTTACAATTACACCACTCTATCACTGTACAAATACAACTTCTGTGTCCCTGCAGCTCACAACCTTGAAAAATCCTGGAAGAAAAATAGCATTTCCATTTGACTGCATTTATATGGTATAAGTGGCATGTACAGTATTGCCGAGCAATGGATTTAGTGGCTATAACATGAGCAAATAAACTGAAATGTCTTACGTTCTAGGTGGCTCTGTTATTTGGCTTCTACTGGCCCCAATTTTTATGAGTTGACAAATTGGATGGGGCACAAAGAAAATTTGCAAGGAAAGCACGGATGGAAGGACAGAAAACATTGTGGCAAAAGGGGGAAATGCTGATTAGCAGCATTTTCTACTTTTTCCACAACGTTTTCAAAAAAATTCTTCTTTAGTGTACTTAAAACTTGGGATTATGTGGTAAAGGGTTTACAAAAGAGCTGGTGATTTTACAACCCCAAGGAAGAAGACATTAAATTAAGAAAATTTGGGAAAGGGAGAACCAGCATTTTCTTCCCACAATGTATTTTACCCTTTCAAAAACAAATCCAGTCATTGGAACCACATTTGTCGTCTGCAAATTCTATTCATCAAAGAAAATGAGGTCAAATGAGTCTTGTATTGTAATACCCTGGTTCTTTTTAACTCTGTACCAAACGTCAAAAATTTAGAATGGTCCAAATTGTAAGCATTTGCGGATGACAAATTAAGTATGGGTCAAAAACTGAAATTTGCCTTTTGAGGGGAAGAAAACATTGTGGAAAAAGAAGAAAATGCTGGTTACCAGCTTTTTCTTCTTTTCCCACAATGTTTTTAAAAGACCTCTTCCACAGCGTCATGAAAACCAGGGATTTTTTGGTAAAGGGTTAAAGCAAGAATATGTCGGACAGTCCATTTCATTTTTTATACGTTTGATCGATTAATTATAGCTTTTGTGGCAGCAAGGATTTTTTCCTCTCTCACTGGTGATTATTATTTCAACTTACGCTGGAAAGCGGCCAGTTCTTGTAAAGATTTTTTTTAGTTAGAGCTTGTTAAAAGCATAAGAAGTAAAATAAAACGTAGCAAATGCTTGTATAGGTGCTCTGACCACCGTGATATAGCTAAAATATTTTTTAATCCTTTACCCCATGGCAAAATTTTATACTCGTCCTTATTGAAGGAATTTACAGTTGATAATTCAAATGTTTATCAAATGATATTATTTGACCTTGAATAGATAGAAAACATTGTGGGAAAAGGAGAAAATGCTGGTTACTAGCATTTTCTCTTTTTCCCACAATATTTTTAAAAGCCTTTTTCAGGGTTGTTAAAACTCAGTTCTGTGTGATAAAGGGTTAAAATGGGTTTTAACTGTAATCTAACAATCTCTCATCATTTCAGCTGTTATCCCGGGACTGTAGTTCAGAAATTAGAACGTTAGTCACAGAAAGCCATTTAGACATTGACATGGATCCAGTGTTATTACACAAATGTCAAACAGAGGTATGTGTTATTTAACTGTTTACAGATGACCAAAATCTTAGTCTTGTCCAGATTTAAAGCATGTATGGATGTTAAATAAATTATGGCTGAAACGATTGGGTTTGTCTTTGAAAGAGTGGAAAACATCATGGGAATAGGAGAAAATGCTGATGACCAGCATATTACCACAATTTTTTCAGATGCCTAGTTGTTAAAACATGGGATTGTTTGGTAAAGGGTTAATGCTTTCCTTATGTAGACTGATCAAAAGAGAAAAATAGTGATTGATAAGTGTTGAATGACTCACAATACTGTTTTGATCCGATGTGTGATACTTTGCATAAGATTTGCATTCGGCTATCCAAAGACACTATTCTTGAAAACTTCCATTCTAGGCTGTTGACCTGTAGCACACTAGGGATGAAGGCCATTATTACCAACCAGTCTAAATCAAATTCTTATTCTGAGTTCCAGGTCTTGCTGTCTGATTGTTCAAGAATTTCTGTCTTTCAGATGGCAAAGTGTGGACTTTGGATTGATTGTATTGTGTTTAATGCCATTTTCAACATTATATCAGTTTTTTCGTGGTGGCCAGTGCACCCATCCATGCTTTCCTGGAGTTTCTTTTACTAGTACTCTGCACAATATTCTTTCCAAACCACTGGCTGCTTTCCCATATAACCATCGTCGAAACAATGGTCAGTGTCGAGAGAGGAATGAATCCTGTCACAATGACTTATCATCAATCTTTGGAAAGAATTTGGCCGAGCTGTGGATCAGACCAGCAAGCCCCTGTTCTCAAGTCCTGTACACTACCGACTGAGTAACCGGGGCTCGGCTTGGATATGAGATTCTTTTTGGACAATGTAGATTCAAGATGAGACTGCACAGAAAGAAAGAGCTGGTCAGAAGATTTCTGCCTCATAAGCTGCCTAAACCATGCCAAAAAGACACAACCTAGACTCTTCCAAAGGGGAATTATCTGCAGAAGACATCTTGAAAATTAATACAAATGAACATAAAAATTTAGACTAGGAGGGAAAATGTTGTAGACAAAGGAGAAAATGCTGGTTACCGACATTTTCTCCTCTGCCCTCAATATTTTCAAAAGCCTTCTTCCTCAAGGCTGTTAAAACACAGGGCTGTTTGGTAATGGGTAATTATGTGGTAAGATAGGTTTATTTAAATGTACCTTTATGACATGATTTGTTTGTTAAATTTAAAGTTTTGTAAGGTAGATTTAGTCAAAGATTTTCAGTTTGAATTTGTGATAAATCAGTTCAGTTTTACAGGTTATGACTCACCTGTTTATCATGTAGTGTTATCTCCTCTTGAAAGGTGGAGAAATACTGTTTTGGCCTTGTCTATCCACCTCTCTGTTCTGCGCATCCTATCTTTTTGTCTGGATTCTTTCTTCTATAGATAAATGCCCAGTCCCAGTAGCTCAGTCCGTGGCATACAGGACTACCTGGGCCAATTTCTTCCCGGGGATTGATGATAGTCATTGCAACAGGATTCATTTCTCTCTCACCATTGTTTCGACAATAGTTATGTGGGAAAGCCGCTTGGACAGAATATTGTGCGGAGTACTGGAAACTCCAGAAACCCATAGATAGGTTCACTGGCTGCCTCGATATAACTGAAATAATATTGAAAACAGCGTTAAACACCAATCAGCCAGGCAGCCAGCCAGCCAGCTTTGACAAGGATATCAGTTCAGTTCAGTGACTGATCTATTTTTGTTGGTGTAAAGTTCAAAAACTTTCATGCTGAAGAAAACTTTGTTAACTACTCAATATTTGAAAGTCTCATGGTTGAAAGCTTTTGGTTGGATTTCATAAAAGATTTTTTCCACCCTTTCAAAGACCCTATCACAATATGTTGGCCACATTTATCGTGTGACCTGCAAATGCTTTCAATAAAGAAAACCCAAATACTTAGTTATCTGCTTGAACCCTTTGCCAACAACAAAATTTTGGACTTTCTTGAACCTAGGCATTTGTAGAGGACAAAATAAGTGTGGCTCAGTGAAATTTGTCTGTTTGAAAGGGTAGAAATCATAGGGAAAAAAAGGAGAAAGTACAGGTTACTAGTATTTTCTCCTTTTCCCTCAATGTTTTCAGAAGCCCTTTTTTGCAGAGTTGTAAAGCAGGTCACTAGCATTTTCTCCTTTTCCCTCAATGTTTCCTGTTTTAAAACAAAGAATTGTTTGAGTATATGCTAATAATTGCAATACATGTACATTATAACAGATCAAGAGATACTGTGGAGTGGAGCTTGAGGAACATGAGAAAAGCCAAGATGCTCGACTAAAATTCCAACCTGAATCCACAGGAGATAAAGTAGAGGAATGCTTACTAAGAAGACTCAAAGAGGAGAAAATTCCCAGTGCGTCAGACTGTGGCAGGGTGAGTTGGTTTGTTTAGTTTTAGAGAACTTGTAAAAATGTTGTCCATTTCTCTGAATTCATATCTTTTTTACCATGGGCAACGCTCTGTTCCTCAGGATTTGAGCCAGCACAAGGTTGTGACATGCAGAGCTTGTTATACAGAGGGTAGAAATTATTGCTAGGAAACATTTATCCCTCTCTTAAAGCTGAACAGCCTTTGACTCTGCTTGTTTGGGAAACTACCCAGTATCGTGGAAAGAATATTTTGCATAGTATTGGTTCACCCATTACTGCACAATTCCAAGTTTTAACAACCTTAAGGAAGAGGGCTTTTGGAAGTATTATAATAAAACAAGAAATAGCTGGAAAATGGCATTTTTTCCTCTCCCACAGTTTTTTACCCTTTTAGAGAACTTAAGTTCTTACATTTGAATTTCAAATATGTCGGCTACAGAAGCTATGAATTTTAAAGGGTCCAAAATCTGTGTTTGGGATAGGGTTAAAGAAATGCACAGGAGCATGGATAAGCACACCCACTACAGTGGAAGACTAAAAGGCTAGTAGAAAATAGCAAAAAATCCAGATAAAAAGCCTACAAACTGTTGAAGTGGAAATTTCAAGGTCATAAGCTAAAAATTGTAACAAGATACAGAATCGACAAAGATTTCAATTTGTTGCCAAACAATCCTGTGTTCTAATAATCCTGATAAATAGGCTTTTGAAAACATTGTGGAAAAATGAAAAAAATGCTGGTAACCAGCATTTTCTCCTTGTCCTTCAATATTTTCCACCCTTTCATAGATAGCTTCTGTCATTTGAGCCGGATTTATTTGTCATCTACATATGCTTTCAGTTTGGATGAGTCTGAAATTTTCTTTGTTAAAAAGTTAAGGAGAGGAAAGTGTAACTTTTCAAAAGTATGGAAAACATGAAAATGCCTGCAAAAAAATAGGATGTCCTACATTTGACATATAGTCTTGTGAAATACTTGCTATACAATTAATTAAATGTTGCTGAGACTATTATTTGTGACTGACTGGTAATTGTAATTACCGGTAGCTGCTAAAGGCAATTCAGTGTGCTTATGCTGACAGTGATGATCAAGACCGCACTTAATGTACAGTCTGATTTTTAGCTCGGCTGTTTTCGAAGAAAACAATGAGTTATTGTCATAGCCCTGGTGTCATCTGGTGCATAGTCATCGTGCAAAAACTTTGTTTTGTAATATCTCTGTTATTTCTGAAGATATTTACTTCAAACATGGACAAGCTGTTCACTATCAAAAGGGAAAACTATACAACAGTGGCAAGTCAAACATATTTTTGACATAGTTATTACCCTTTTTTGACTCAGAATTTTCACTGAAAATGAAGCAGTTGCAGCCAAGTTTTGGCCTGGGCATGCCAAAATTATAGATCTGAATTGAAAGCATTCAACAACAACAACAACAACAAATTGAATCATGCTAAAATAGCAGACTTTGTCTTGGAGTGGGAAGAAAACAAGCTGTTCACTATCAAAAGGGAAAACTATACAACAATGGCAAGTCAAAAATATTTTTGACATAGTTGTTCCCCTTTTTTGACTCAGAATTTTCACTAAAAATGAAGCAGTTGCAGCCAAGTTTTGGCCTGGGCATGCCAGAATTATAGATCTGAATTGAAAGTATTTAACAACAACAAATTGAATCATGCTGAAATAGCAGACTTTGTCTTGGAGTGGGAAGAAAACATTGCGGGAAAAGGAGAAAATGCTGGTTACCAGCATTTTCTCCTTTTTCTACAATGTTTTCAAAAGTCTTATTTCTAAGGGTCATTAAAACTTGTGATTATGTGGTAAAGAGTCAAGGCTTATTATTCTGTATTACAGGAGGTAGTCCGAGTCATTGAGGAAGCCCACATAGATGTGAATATAGATCCACAGTTAAGTACGGCATGCTCGAGAGATTTGACAAGATTTTGTCAGGATATTGACACAGGAGAAGGAAGAAGTAATAAAACTTTCATGATGTTGATCTGGTTATCATCTCTCCCCATTTTTGGGGATATACGAGGGTTGTTCGATATGTAATGTGTATTGTACGATATCTCAAATGCATTCGACTCAAATAATGAAATGAACATTACATCCCTTCAAAGTATTCTCCACATTTGAAATACATAATTTCAATCTCTGAATCCATTTCTGAAATGCGTCACGGTACGCTGATTTAGGTAGACCTCTGAGGCACTGACTGATGGCTGAGCCAAGGGCTTGTCGGTACTTGTAACAACGACCAGATAAGAACTTTTTAAGTTTTGGAAAAAGGAAAAAGTCGCATGGGGCTAGATCTGGAGAGTATGGTGGGTGTGGCAAGACGGTAACCTTCTCCGACAAAAATTGCTTCACAAGCTCAGATGTGATGGAGCATTATCATGAAGTAGATGAACATGCCTAAATCCTGACACAGGGCGTCGTTTAAGATAATATTTCTTGAGCTTTTTTAGTATAACATCTCGGTAATACCGACCTGTAACACTCTGCCCTTCGGCACCGGAATTTGTTCGGCTATACCATCACATGAGAAGAATATGCAATAAAGAACCTTCTTTGTGCTTGTGCTTCTTTTGGCAACTACAGGCCTTCTACCGTGTTTAGTTAGCCATATTTTGTTTCCAATTTTTCTTACTGGTTCGAAATAGTGAACCCATGTTTTGTCACCAGTAACAATGTTTGCAAATTGTCTTTGATTGAATTTGGGAAACATTTTGAGCAATTGCTTAGCGGTTTGTACTCGTACCCTTTTTTGGTCATCTGTCAATATATGCGGTATCCATCCGGCAGAAATCTTTCGTACTTTCTAAATACGCTTCAAAATGAAATGCACCCACGATAGCGATATGCCAACAGCGTTGGCAATATCACGAATCGTGTATCTGCCATCACTTTCAATTATTTCCCTGACTTTTGAGACATTTGCCTTGCCTGTCAAAGTCACAGGTGGGCCAGATTTTGCTGCATCTTTGACGGATTCTGTGCCAGTCAGAAATTTCTTTCTCCAACTATGAACTGTCTCATAAGATACCTTATCAGACCCATAAACTTCCTCCAATTCAGTAAAAATCTGCATTACCGAATGACCGAGTTTTGTGCGAACTTTTATATAAGCTCTAATTTCTTCAATATTCTTAATCCGTTTCCCAACCATTTTTACAACAGTGGTCAACAACTAGCTCTATTGAAATGACTATAACTTTAAAACTATGTGGAGCTGAAGGCTCGTGCTTTGGCCTGTCTGTTTGTTACCATTCCTTCCTCTCCCCCAACATTTTTCTTTGGGCTATACTGGAATCCCCATGTTTCTTTCTCTGCTATCGTTTTTCCTCAAAACAAACGTTGTTGGGGGTATATCTGAATCAATTTATCTCTCTGTCATTTTCTGCATACATTTGTCTCACTTTATGTGGATTTGCACACTGGTATAGCTGATTTTAAATAGCTCAAAAGGGGCTGTTCAGGGTTTTATAATCCAACTTGGCTTCACAAATGATCAGTCACTGAATTAATTATCGCAATAGCTGGCAAACCATCAGTAAAGAAGAAAGCCAACTGTAAGAAGAAAAATGTCTGTGGTATTTCATGGGCTGTGTAACCTCTTCAGTTACTTTTAAATTTCGAATCAGTTTCACAAATTTTATGGGATTTTCATATGACAAATTACAGGCATCTATTATGTTGGATCATGTTCAAATAAGTACAATTACGCAAGGCAACCAACCCTTTGTTTTGAAGCCATATTTGCACCTTTTTACCTTTCAACCATCCAAGTTCTTTTCTTTTCAGAGAAAAGTATATTTTGAAGTATTTATCAGCATCAAACAAAAAATGTGAATTTGTGCACCGAAAAGTCTAAAAGTGTCCCTTCTAGTCATCTTTGTGGACCCCTTGAACAAAGACATTTGTGTTCTAATGCACATAAGTATTTTGGGTAGCAAACAGTTGTACCAGTATTGGTCTTTTCTCACAATACTTTCTGCCCTTTCATGGTAAAAACCAGTGAATTTTTATATGCCTGTCGAAGACGGGACATATTATGGGATCACCCATGGCATACGGGTGGGCGTCCGGGCGGGCGTACGGGCTGGCGGGCGGCGTCCAGTTCTTTGTCCGGAGCATAACTTTGTCATCTCCAGTCTGATTGACTTGAAACTTGGCATGTGTGTTTGTTGCAATAATACGGAGTGTAGTGCGAAAGAAGCATAACTCTACCTGGTGCTGTCTTTGAGTTATTTCCCTTTGATCGTCATTTTTACAGCATTTTCTGCTTGTCCGGAGCATAACTTTGTCATCTCCAGTCCGATTGACTTGAAACTTGGCATTTGTGTTTGTTGCAATAATACGGAGTGCAGTGCGAAAAAAGCATAACTCTACCTGGTGCTGTCTTTGAGTTATTTCCCTTTGATCGTTATTTTTTACAGCATTTTCTGCTTGTCCAGAGCATAACTTTGTCATCTCCAGTCCGATTGACTTGAAACTTGGCATTTGTGTTTGTTGCAATAATATGGAGTGCAGTGCGAAAGAGGCATAACTCTACCTGGTGCTGTCTGAGTTATTTCCCTTTGGTCATCATTTTTACAGCATTTTCTGCTTGTCCGGTACATAACTTTGTCATCTCCAGTCCAATTGACTTGAAACTTGGCATTTGTGTTTGTTGCAATAATATGGAGTGCAGTGCGAAAGAAGTATAACTGTACTTCGTGCTGTCTTAGAGTTATTTCCCTTTGATCGTCATTTTTACAGCATTTTCTGCTTGTCCGGAATATAACTTTGTCATCTCTTGTCAGAACATCTTCAAATTCGGTATGCATGATTGTTGAAAATTTACGGAGTGCAGTGCACAAGAACCATAACTCTTCCTAGCAGGAATTTTGAGTTATTTCCCTTTAATCGTCATTTTTACAGCATATAGCGCTTGTCCGGAATATAACTTTGTCATTTCAAGTCGGAGTGACTTCAAACTTGGTATGCATGTTTGTTGCAATATTACGCAGTACAGTGCGCAAGAACAATAACTCTACCTAGTGCGGATTTTGAGTAATTCCACTTTGATCTTCATTTTTACAGTATTTCTTACTTGTCCGGAACGGAACTTTGTCACCTCAAGTCAAATTGACTTGAGACTTGGTATACATGTTTGTTGCATTACCTGCCCTTTACGATTATTATACCCCCTCGACAACTGGTGGTGGGACGGGCGTATCTTGCGACAATTTGCAGCTCTTGTTAACCTTTTACCACACAATCCCAAGTTTTAATAACCCTGAAGAAAATGCCTTTTGAAAACATCGTGGGAAAAGGAAAAAATGCTAGTATCCAGCTTTTTCTCCTTTTCTCACCATGTTTTCTAGAAGTCTATCATAGACAAATTGCACCATTTAAACCACATTTATTTTGTTGTGTGGAAATGCCTTCAGTTCGGACAGGACCAAGATTTAGTCGTTTGGTAAACGGTTAAAAGCCTTAATATGTTATTCCACTGCTGTTAAAAGTTTAAGTGATAGTTTCAAATCATGTAGTGGCTGCTATAAATCTGAGCTCAAACTGCACATTTTGTGCATGTTCTATGCAGTCTGATCTGAATCTGTACCATATACATGTATATAAGCTACTCATGCTCTTGGCAGCAAAGGAATTTTTGTTATTATTGCCTGGCTGGGTAGCTCAGTGGTTAGCGTATCCCACTCGTGACATGGTGGTTGTGAGTTCGATACCCGGTTGAGACAAACTTTCTTTCTGGCAATTTTTCACCTCTCAGCTCTGATACAAGTGAGAAAAGTAGTCAGTTACTTGGAAAGAAAGTTGTGTCAGTACTGGTGTCAGTTAATTGGAAAGAAATCATGTATTCTTTTGTTTTATTTTCAGAGATGTCCTGTTTATTGGGAGCTTTAGAAGAATTTCCTGATAAATTGTCAGAGCGTTGTAATAAAGTTTTATCTCAGCGTTTAGCATTATGGGAATATGCTGCAAAGGTAAAGTGATATTGCTAATAGTTTTAGAACTGGAAATAACTTAACTTTGTACCAAACAAACAAATTTTGGACTTGTCCATTTGCAGACAACGAATTAGATACGGCTCAAATGTTGAAAATTGTTTTTGGAATAGCAGAAAACATTTTTGGAAAAGGAGAAAATGCTGGATACCAGCATTTTCTCCTTTTCATAAATGTTTTCAAAAGCTTTTTCTGTCATGGTGGTTAAAACTCGGGATTTTGTGGTAAAGGGTTACATAGTTTTTGCAGACAATATAGATCAAGATCAGACTGCATAGTCTATGCAGTTATATTATTTGCCATCAATGTCCAGTGGTTTATTAGCTCACCTGAGCACAAAGTGCTCACGGTGAGCTTTTGTGATTGTGTTGTGTCTGTCCTCAACTTTTACTGTGTGTATGCTGTAGAGGCCACATTTTCAGCCCAATGCCAATGAAAGTTGGTCAGATGACCAGCCCGCATAGCTCAGTTGGTAGAGCGTAAGATTCGTGATTATAAGGATGTGGGTTCAATTCCCACGGCTGGCCATCTAAAACTACTAATAGTCTTTCGGATGAGACGTTAAACCGAGGTCCTGTGTGACGGTGCTATACACCGAGCACGTTAAAGAACCAGGCGTAACTTAGGATGGGTTTCATCCTGTATCTGCACTATCCCCTGTAACAATACTAATAGCCTTCAGGGGGCGTCGCCCATATGGGCAACCGTTGGCGACGATAAATAAACGCAAATTCAATCAATCAAGTTGGTCAGAATGTTTGTCTTGATGATGTCTCAATCAAGTCTAAAAATGGGTCACATTGGGTCAAAGACTATGTCACTGGGTCAAATCTTTGAAATGCTTGTGTATGCTTTAGAATGTTTGTCATAGTATCTCGGAAGAGATGGGTTAAGTTTGGTCAAATGGCTTAGGTGAGCAACTTCAGAGCCATCATGGCCCTCTTGGTTTTTAGATGTTCTTGCAGAAGTTTCAGTGTTAAGTGTTTTTTTCCAGACCGAATCTTTCCATTTGATTGTTGTAGTGTAAGGTAAATGGTTATCCTGCGCAGGACAAATTTACCATTCGGGGTTTGTAAAGCTGATTTTTTAATGTAATTATTCAACTTTTACTCCTTACTTTGTCACAAAAGACAAATTTTAATCTTCATCCCATCTCCAGAATATCTTACGTCTGGGGTGACAAATGCATTTTCAAGAATTGATTCACTACGGTAAGCATGACGGGGCAGTGTTTAAAAAATAACCATTTACTGTATACTAGATACATACGCGTGTCGAAAAATTTGCAAATTACCGATTAAGGGCATTTTGCATACGGAAATGTTTGCAAACTCAGAGGACACTCGTTATTTGTTGGTATACTTATGGTAAAATATGCAAACAGAAAAGTTTGTGAATGTTTCAAATTCACTAAATTGCAAAAATTTCCATGTCGCAAAAATTTCCACTTATACATTAACCTAATTCTTGTGAGTGATCTCCTGAATATTTTCATTTCAATTTTTACTATATTTTTTAATGCTTCTCCCCCTTTCTCAAAAAAAGAAAAAAAAAACAATTTGTTTGATCTTAACTCTTTACCACACAGTGCAAGTTTTCACGACCCAGAGAAAACAGTTTTTGAAAACATTGTGGGAAAAAGAGAAAATGCTGGTAGCCAGCATTTTCTCCTTTTCCCACAATGTTTTCTATCTACTCAATAATACTTTCATACTTTCATTTGAAAAATATTTGAATTGCCATCTGAAAATTAATTCAATAATTACCAAGGACTTGATAAGGCTAACATTTTGCCATGTGTAAAGGATTAAAGTATTGTTGTGACAGTTTTGGTAGGCCTATAAAAACGATGTCCACTATGACCGAAGTAATATCTTTCCTGCATTATTTTATAATTACAGGTAGCGCCAGCAGAATCAATGAGTGATTTAGCAGATAATGTGATGCAATCTCCAGCCAAGTCCTATTTACTTGCTGTTTTGATGACTATTGTTGGTGTAATATTTATCATTGGTATAACATGTGGTAGAGTGACTAAACGTGTTACAGCAGAAAATAAAAATAAATGAGATTCCGGAACAACGTCATAGCAAATAAAGTGAATATGGATACAAAGTTTATATTTGAAAATTTTGTTGGGTTTTGTTTGACTTTTTTTTTAACATTAATTTTACTTTCCAAAGTTTACTAATGCGATCAATTTTGCTGTGATAATGTAAAATTTGGTCACCACGTCTTTGTTGTAATGTTTAGTGGAGATAATGTTAAAATGCTACAAAAGATCCTGTTAGTAAAGAAACAAACCTGCTTGGCAGACAAATTCTATGAAGCAACTTGATTCTTTGACCTATAAAGTGATGGACCACTTTTGAAAACATTATGGCAAAAAAAGAAATTGCTCATTACTAGTAATTTCTATTCATTTTACCATACTGCTTTCAAAGATCTTTATTTCTTTTTCTGTGGGATATACATGTAACTGTAACTCTTTGGTTATCAGCATTCTGTTTTCCCACAATGTTTCATACCCTTTGAAACACAAATTCCATAGTTCAAGCCTATTTGATTTGTGGCAACAATAGGTTTCAATTTGGACAAGTCTAAATTGTATCCTTTGGGAAAGTTATTCATGCTGATTATCCATATTCGAAAAGGATATTTTTAAAGTCGTCTGCTGCAAATTTGCTTCATAAGATAACAAGTGAAATAAAGAAGTAATTTTAAGATTTGTAATTTTTATGCTGTTGATACTCAGTTACTTGTATGAATGGAAATGCTGTGTGACTGTTTAATGTCTTGCCAGTAAAAATTTATCAACCCTTTCCCACAAAAGAAATTTTGGGCTCTCCTAAATTCAAAACATTTGCAGACGACAAATTCAGAATTAATACAAATGAGCTGAAGTTCTGTGATTGAACAAAAAACATTATGGGAAAAGGAGAAAATGCTGGTATCCAGCATTTTCTCCTTTTCCCACATTGTTTTCAAAAGGCTTCTTCCCTAGGGTTGTAAAAACAAGGGATTGTATTGTAAAGGGTTATTGAATAAGGTTATAATGCCGACCTTAACCAGGGAATTTGATTCTTGAAATGGCAAAACTAAGGTTCTGGTTAAACCTTTACCACTCAAACTGAAATTTTAATGACCTTGAGAGGAAGGCTTTTGAAAACATGGTGGAAAAAGGAGAAAATGCTGGTAACCAGCATTTTCTCCTTTTCCCACAATGTTTTCTTATTTTTGTTTTGCCCTTTTTGAGGCAGATTTCTTCATTTTAGCTACTTTTTATTTTTCGTCTGCAAGTGCTTTGAATTTGGAGGAGTCTAACATTTTGTCGTCTGATAAAAGGATAATGCAATAGCTTGGGATACCATATCCATTCTATCACAGTTTACTTAACCCTTTACCAAACAATCCCTGGTTTTTACGACCCTGAGAAAGAAGCTTTTCGAAAACATTGTGGGAAAAGGAGAAAATGCTGGTAACCAGCATTTTCCCGCAATATATTCTACCCTGCTGGAAACAAATTTCAATTTTTGAGCTACGTTTATTTTGTCATCTGCAAATGCTTTCAATTTGGACCAGTCTAAAATTTTGTCGTTTGGTAAAGAGTTAAAAAGTAAAGAAATATCTTTATACTTTCAGCATTTTAAAGAAAAAAGACTGATTTATGAAACAAAAAGATTGCTTGGCCAATGTAAATTGTCTCTCTGCCACACCATGGTATTTTCTTTTTTGACTGCTTGCAAATGCCTCTCATCCAGCAGCAGACCACTTTTGTAAATGTTGTAGCCAAAGGAAAAATAACTCTCAGGCCTTTTGCCTCAGTATTTCCATATATCCTCTTCACCTCAATTATCGTGCATGTAAGGAGACTGGAGTTTCCTGTATTTCAGAACCAAGCTTTTTATTTGATGTCATATATTTTATAAATTGGACAAACCTTGATTTATCTTTAAATGAAATTTGGTCCAATTCCGTTGTTCATATCAACAGCATTTCTCCAGGAATGTTGCCATGTTGACCTTTGGAAAATTTTGGACTACTTCTTACATTACTGTGCATGCAATCAAAGGTTACACTAGTAAGAAAAAAAGGAGGAAAATCATTTATTTGTAACGTAATATTCAATGAGGTTCACTTATTTTAACTGAAAAAATAAAAACCCTTGATTTTGCAGAATACACTTATTCATTCATTAATCACCTTTTAGATAGAAAAAAAAAGACAAAAAATTGCTTGAAAACATTTTTCTTTCTTTGCAGCTGTTTTGCTCATAAGTGTAAATTTTGCATTGTCATATAGATATATAGTCACGTGACCTGTTTAAACACTGTAACCGAAACATTCGGTAAAAAATCACCTGTTTTGATACCTGTTTGGAACGCATGTTATTGCACGATAATTGAGGTATACACGATAATTGAGATCTGGCGATATATGAGCCGTGCTCTTAGAAAGGGGGCTAAATGCATTTGTGAAAAATATCGACCCAGGTAAGCCTGCGTAGTCTGTGCAGGCTGGCCTAGATTGATACTTTTTGCTTTTGGTCAATTTTCTGTATGTCAAAGGACCAGTGTACCTCATGATTTAGTAGGTTGTTCTACAGAATGTTCTACAAAACAGATTTTGGGGATGTATAATATTTTGATGACTTGCTTGGTATCATGTATCACGGAGATGCATTAAACCCCCTTCTGTTAGAGCATGGCTCTCATGATTTTGATTAATGTGGATTCTCCACATATAAGCTGTCCAAGGATACTGATCTGCTGCAATAACAGGTAGAGGTTTGCTGCCTGGCTTCTTTTTTGCTTTCTGGTTTTTAGCTCCACTGGCCAAAGGCCAGCGAGCTATTGTCATGGCGTTGTGTCCGTCGTGCGTCCGTGCGTCCGTCCGTTCGTTCGTTCGTCCGTGCGTGCGTCCGTAAACTTTTTCTTTAAAAAACTTCTCCTCAGAAACTATTGACTGGATTTTTACCAAATTTCACAGAAATGTTCCTTTGGTGGTCCTCTTTCAAATTCCTTCAAATAATTGTGTTCTATGAAGAATTCTGGTTGCCATGGCAACCAAAGTAAAAAACCTTTAAAAATCTTCTCCTCCCAAACCGCTATTTGGATAGCATTATTATTTTACAGGAATGTTCCTTAGATACAGGTTTACAGAATTCCTTAAAAAAAAAAAGATCTGTCAAAAAACATCGCTTATATGGGAGACTCATTTTCCTTTTATGGTATAAAGTAAAATCTTTGAAAAATTTCTTCTCTAAAACTATTCATTGGATTTCATTGTTGTTTTGCAGGTAAGTTCCTATGGTGGTTGTCTACCAAATTGTTTCTTCAGTGAGCTAAAATGCAGGATTGAATGATAATTGTTAAAAACTTCCTTTCGCCATTATAGAAATATCAGGCCTGTGGAGCGATACAGGCGCTCAAGCGCCTCTAGTTTCCAGTTTATAAGGTAAACAAAGAATCTTCTTTTGAAAAGGTTTTGTTTACTGTTATAGTCACAAATAAGCAGAATGCACAGAAGTCAACTCAAATGTTTGGACTACACTATCTCCTTTGCTGAGGCTTTCTGGATAAGAGCAACCTTGAAATTGCACTTACGTATCAGTTATAGGCTGAGAACATCTTGGTTACTGTTCTACAACCATTCTTTAGAACATTTTTGTGTTATTCTCAAGAATTTTCTAAATTTGAAAGTAACACAACTTCTGATTGGCTAAACTATTTGCTCTAGCTAATCAGAAGTTGTGTTACTTTTCAAGTCTAAAGTAAGACTAATAATGGTAAGCGAATAAGGGCTTTCTGTCTATTTTATTATGCTCTCTAAGGCTTGTTGCATGAATAGACTAGGTAAATAAAAGTTTATATATAAAACCATCTCACAGATGGAGAAATTGTTCTTTAATCCTTTACCCCATGACAAAGCTGTAGACTTTTCCAAATTGAAAGCATTTTGTAGATGACAATTCATGTAGCTCAAATATTGGAAAACATTATGGGAAAAGGAGAAAATGCTGGTTACAAGCATTTTTCTTCCATCCTCACAATGTTTTCTAAAGGCCTCTTTCTCAGGGTCATTTAAAACTCAGGATTTTGTGGTAAAGGGTTAATAGCAGTTTTTCTTTATGGAGCAAAGGTTTCAAATATTTTCTGCTTTAAAAAAAGAAATTGGCTCCATAGTGATTTAAATATAACCAAATATAAACAGGAGCCAAAGCTCATGCTTAAATATTTACAAGAACTAACACTCTGGCAGTGTTTTTTATATACATGTTTTAACTAGATTTGTGGGTTGAAATTTGAGTGGGAAATACTCATTAAATATTTGTTTATCTTGTAGTACATGATGGCATTATGAATTATATTCAGATTGTTAGCATCCAAAAACATTCGCATTACTAAAAAAAATAGACATAGTGTTATGTTAATGAATTTTTAACCTTGTGTATTAGGAGGGAGATATGTTTTGTTACTGTAATAAAATACTGTGGTGTTGCCTTGAAATAGTACAAAGAAGGAAAAGGCGAAGTGTACCAATTTAGCATTAAACTTTCATAGAATGTATAGATTAACTCATTGTGCTTTTTTTTAGCTCACCTGAGCACAACGTGCTCAAGGGGAGCTTTTAGGATCACCCGGTGTCTGTCGTGCGTCAGTGCGTCGTGCATCGTCAATTCTTTAAACATCAACTCCTCTTAAACCGCAGGGCCAATTTGGACCAAACTTGGCTGGAATGTTCCTTGGGAGGTCCTCTTTAAAAATTGTTCACAGAATATGATTCCATCAAAAACTCTGGTCGCCATGGCAACCAAATGGAATTTTCTAAGAAATTCTTTAAAAATCTTCTCCTCTGAAATCACTGGTCAGATTTTAAAATAATTTCACAGGGATGTTCCTTGGATGACCCTTTTCAAAAATTGTTCGCGAAATTTTGATCCGTCAAGAAACATGGCTGTGGTGAATGGGGGCTACTTGCACTATACAGAAAAAAAGAAATTCTTAAAAATTCTTCTTCTCTGAAACCGCTGGTCAGATTTTGAAATAATTTTACAGAGATGTTCCTTGGGTGACCCTTTTTAAAAAATTGTTCGCGAAATTTTGATCCATCAAGAAACATGGCTGTGGTGAATGGGGGCTACTTGCACTATACAGAAATGAAGAAATTCTTAAAAAATTCTTCTCTGAAACCGCTAGTCAGATTTTGAAATAATTTCACAGAAATGTTTCTTTGGTGACCCTTTTCAAAAATTGTTCGCGAAATTTTGATCTGTCAAGAAACATGGCTCTGGTGACTCGGGGCTACTTGCACTATACAGAAATGAAGAAATTCTTAAAAATTCTTCTTCTCTGAAACCGCTAGTCAGATTTTTGAAATAATTTCACAGAAATGTTTCTTTGGTGACCCTTTTCATAAATTGTTCGCAAAATGCTGATTCGTCAGGAAACATGGCTCTGATGGGGGGGGCCCCACTTGCACTATATGGACATGAAGAAATTCTTAAAAATTCTTCTCTGAAACGGCTGGTCAGATTTTGAAATAATTTCACAGAAATGTTTCTTGGGTGACCCTTTTTGCAAATTGTTAGAGAAATTTTGATCCATCAAGAAACATTGGTCTGATGGCTGTGGGCTATTTACACCATACAGACGTGAAGAAATTCTTAAAAATTCTTCTTCTCTGAAACCGCTGGTCAGATTTTGAAATAATTTGACAGCAATGTTCTTTGGGTGACTCTTTTCAAAAATTGTTCACAAAATTGTGATCCGTCAAGAAACATGGCTCTGATGTTGGGGGCTATTTGCACTACAGGGACATAAAGAGGAATTTCTTGATTCTTCTTCTCTGGAACAGCTGGTTAGATTTTGAAATAATTTCACAGAAATGTTCCTAGGGTGACCCTTTTCAAAAATTGTTAGGGAAATTTTTATCCGTCGAAAAACAACAGCCAATTGTTGGCACCTACATGTGGTGCTCTTGTTCGACTTATGTTTTTAGTCACTATTGAGCATGTGCTCTTCTTCAAGAAATTGTCCTTGGGTGATCTATCCAGAAATTTATTCGCAGAATTCTGATTCATCAAAATCATTGCTGTGGTGATGATTGTAGGGGTGGTGACAGATTTTGAAATGACTTTTACAGGTGACCTTTTCAAAATTGCTTGGCAAAATAATGATTTTGTTTCCAAAGTTTCAATACCTCAAAAAAAAATTGGCTATGGTCCTCTCAAAAATTCAGGTGAGCGAACCAGGGCCATCTTGGCCCTCTTGTTTAAATAATGATTGAAACAAAGTTTTTCCTACCAATATGTAGCAGACATTTTTGTAAATAGTACATGCAAAAAAACTACTGTGTCGAAAGGAGCTCTTTTTGCTACAATGGTTAAAATGTGGACTAATGCAAGAAGAGAAAGTTGTCCGTTGTGAAGAGCCTTTATGACACAGTGTCATCCTTTTACAACCCTGAGGATGAAGGCCTTTGAAAACACAATGGGAAATGGAGGAAATGCATGTCAGTGACATCAGATCACTTTGGACAACTTGGCAAAAAAGGAAATTTCTTGTAATGACAGATTTCTTTTATTGCCTTAATTTTGTACTTGTATTCAATTGTTACACCATATTCTTGATGTTTATCTATATTTTTAACTGGATGTTTTCAAAGTTACCTTCTACAGAATTGTTGATGGAGGCAACAAGACAAGTGACAGCGTGCAAAACTTATAATTCTTGTTTATGTTCCTTACGCATTGTAGTGCTTTTTCTGTGATTTGCATCATACTGAGAATGTTTCATCATTATAAAATAACATATCAATTCAAAGTCTATATTTTTGGAAAACTACATGTTAAGCATAAACTATGTTCCTAAACATTTGATGCTTTTGTGAGACCAGAAGTCTTGGTTCATTTGCTGTAACGTTTAGGGTTCTGAATATCTCAGTCAGACCTTTCACTTAATAGGAAAAACACACAAAACAAAAAAAAGTTGAAGTTGTTTTCCTAGAATATGTTACAATATAGCAAACATTCAATATCATACTGCACAATCTGTTCAGTCTGATCTTGTACTACACTATCTGCAACCTAATTTCTGTTGGGGTAGATACATGTACAACTTGTAGGTGTCTTTGTATTGTAGTTGTAAACAACATTTTTCTATCTGCATGCAATTTTTCTTATCTTGCAGCTGACCTCTCTTTAACCCTTTACGACACACTCCCCACTAGTGAAAATTTTGTACACTTACGTACTCTAATTGTGGCACTTTACCAAGCATTCAGAGTAATATGTATTATAAAAGTCTTTCTCTTCAAAATTGTCAAAACAGGGGATTATTTGGTGACACTCATTGGTCCAATTTTAAAGCATAGATGCCAAAAGCGTATACATGTACTGCTATTGTTATGATAATTATTAGTTTCTCTTGAGCTATTGACCAAAAGTTCAAAATGTACAATATTTGTATTTTTTTATTTACCTATGGCAAATTTTATTTGTCATCTGCAAATCTTTCCAAGTTAGACATTTTGAAAATTGTGTTGTCTGTTAAAGAGTGAACTCTTTACCACACAAGAGTTTTAGTGACCCTGAGAAAGAAGTCTTTTGAAAACATTGTTGGAAAAGGAGAAAATGCAATATTTTCTACCAAAAACACAATTCAACTTTTGAATCGCATTTTTTTTGTCGTCTGCAATCACTTTCCATTTGGACAGGTCTAAAATTTTGTTGTTTGGTAAAGAGTTAAAGTAGTATGGGAACAGATTGGCTTTTTTAATTGGAAATAACACTACTACTATTATTATTTGTGACACAAAGTAGAAGGAAAGGAAAATTGCTTTATGAATGAAAAGGTTAACTTTTACAAAATGGCAAAATCTTAGACTAGTCAAAATTGACAGCATTTGCAGATGACAAATGTAGCACATAGGATGGCATATGCTGATACCCATATTTTTTTTTCTTTTCCCACAATGTTTTCAAAAGCCTTCTCTGTTAAGGGTGAAACAACTTAGGATTGAGTGGCAAAAGGTTAACCCTTTATCAAATAATTCAGAGTTTTAAGAACCCTGAGGAAGAAGGCTACTGTTACAGTGTGGGAAAAAGAGAAAATGCTAATAATCAGCACTTTCTCCTTTTCATACAAAGATTTATATCCTTTCAAAGACATACACCATTTTTTGAGTCATATTCAGTTTGTCAGCTGCAAAATCTTTCAATTTGTACATGTCTAAAATTTTGTTGTACAGTAAAGAGTAAAAAAAAAACTGGTGCTTGTATACGGCGATTTCTTTTTTTCCTACAATGTTTTCAAACCATGTCTACCAGTGCTGTACATAATTGGTATTATGCATGAAATTGGGATAGTTGTATGTAATGAATTGTAATTGTTTGAATGTTAGTTGTCATAAATACCCCTAATATTTATTCTTATTTTTTTATGGTTACATCCTAGTATGTCTTACAATATAGCAGTGTGCATGATTTATGTACTATTAATACATGTATATGTACTATTTATACATGTATATGTTGTAGTGAATATTGTTGACTTCATTGGAAAACGTTTAGCTTTTTTTAAAGAAGATAAGGAAAATGTTGAAAAATTGAAAGCTGTTGAACAGTTTGAGGATAAAATAATGAAAAGGACATACTCAGTAAGCAATATTTGTAAGTGTCACAGTCAATTCTGATGAATCAAAATGTGTATAACATGTAGAAACTAGATGAATCCTTTGCCAAACAACAAAGCTTTGAACTTTTCCAAATTCAAAAATTTGCAGATAACGAAAGTAACTTAAAGAATAAAGTTCATCTTTGAAAAGCTCATCGTGGGAAAAGGAGAAAATGCTGGTGACCAGCATTTTCTCCTTTTCCCATGATGTTTTCTAAAGCCTTCCTCGAGGTTGTTAAAACTGGGGGTTGTATGGTAAAGCATTGTTCCACTGTCAAGGGTTCAATGTGCAAAGTCAGACTTTGTTATGGAAGGAATTTGATCTTGAGTTCTTTCAACACCTTGGAATCTCCTTGTACAGTATATCATTCTATAATAATATACATGTACTTGTATTTTGTTCCTCTTGATGCTATTTTCATGTATGTATGTGTGTGTGAGTCGGAATACTTTGTTTTGTGTCAGAACATTTCCACATAATTAAGCCTTTACTTAATGGTTCTATGTTTTAAGGACCAGTTATAAGGAAAGGCCTTTTGAAAATGTCATAGAAAAAAGAGAGAATGCTGTAACTAGAATTTTCTCCTTTTTCCACAATGTTGTTTTCTACCCTTTCAAAGAGGTCCTATTATTTGAGTCAGATCTAAGTGGTTGTCTTGAAATGCCTACAATGTGGACAAGTCTTAAGTTTTGTCTGAATAGGCTGAATATGATTCAGGCTATTCGTCTTTTTGTTTTCTTTTGGTCCTATATGATTAGAATTCAAGAGTTGGATTGTATTTAAATCTCTCTGTAAGCAGTTAAGTACATATATTTAATCGGGGAAAATCAATGGGAAATAAAAAGCGGCCATTTTTTGAGGGCAATAATTCCTTTATCTAGCCATTATATTGCAGAAGGTATGATGGGAGCTCTGCTTTAACTCTTTACCAAACAACGAAATCCTAGACTGGTCTAAATTAGAAGCATTTGCAGACGACAAAATAAATGTGACTAAAAAATTGAAACTTGATTTTGGAAGAGATGAAAACATTTTGGGAAAAGGAGAAAATGCTGGTTACCAGCATTTTCTCCTTTTTCCACAGTTTTTCAGAAGGCTTCTTCTCCCAGATCGTTAAATCCAGGGATTGTTTGGTAAAGAGTTAAACGTTACATGTTGATAATTATTTTTGGTTTGTAAATTTCCAATATTTTATTTTCCTGTTTGCCTGTCCTTGGATATTGTGTTTTTCATAATACAAATTATTTTGATGTCGCTAAAATGCTGATATTGAAAAATATTGGGACTCTGTGTGAAGTCTTACATGTTCTTTATTGTTTTATGTTTGTAATTGTCCTTCTTTTGTGCAGGTTGTAAGTCTTCAGTAACTCTGTTTTATGTAATTATCAAGCGGTTTTGCCATATTATGAATTTCATCCTCACGTATATATTACATGTATTGTGGTTAATTCTTTACCAAACAGTCCTGTGTTTTAACTACTTTGAGGACAGTGGATTTTGAAAATATTGAAAGAAAAGGAGAAATTGATCGTAACCAGCATTTTCTCCTTTTGTCATAATGTTGTCTGCCCTCTCAAACCCAATCACACTATCAGAGCCACATTTGATTTGTCATCGGAAAATGATTTTAATTCGGAAGAAGTCTAAAATTTTTGTATGGTAAAGAGTTAACTATGATATTAATATAGGTAATGAGCATAGTCATGACCATTGTTTCTTTGCTTGATCACTTTTTTATTAGCTCTACTGGCTGAAAGCCAGCAGAGCTTATGTCATGGCGTGGTACCCGTCGTCCGTCCGTCCGTAAGTCTTTTTCTTGTTTATGCGATAAAGTCTTCATGTGTGATCAGATTTTCGTGAAACTTGCACAGTTTGTTTATCTCATCAATAGCTTCAACCCTACTGATTTTGAAAAAAAATCCAACAAACAGTATGGGAAAAGTAGCCATTTCAAGTTGAAAATTTCCATTTCTTGTTTACACGATAAAGTCTTCATTTGTGGTCAGATTTTTGTGAAACTTGCACAGTTTGTCTATCTCATCAATAGCTTCAAGCCTATTGATTTTGAAAAAAATTCAACAATCAGTATGGGAAAAGTAGCCATTTAAAGTTAAAAATTTCAATTTCTTGTTTACGCGATGAAGTCAGCATTTGTGGTTGGATTATCATGAAACTTGCAGAGTGGCTTTGTATCACAAACAGCTTGAACCCTATTGATTTTGAAAAAATTCAACAATCAGTATGGGAAAAGTAGCCATTCAAAGTTGAAAATTTCCGTTTCTTGTTTAGGCAATGAAGTCCACAGTCTTGATCCAAACCTTGTGAAACTTGCAAAGATTATCTTATTCATCAAGGGATTAAACTCTATTAAAAGTAAAGAAAATCTAGTAAATCGTTCAGGAAAAGCTGCCATTTGATGACTTAGTATCGTTTACTCAACAAAGTCACATTTCTTTGAATTTTGCTAGTTTTGTGTTTTTTGTCTTTTTTCTTTTTACATCATGAATTCATATGTATGCTAGCAAAAAAGCAAAATCACTGCCAAGCCAGTAGAGCTATTTCAGGCCCTCAAGGGCCTCTAGTTTGACTTCAATCCATTACCACATGATCCAACGTCTTTACGACCCTGAGGGAAGGGCTTTTGAATACATTGTGGGAAAAGGAGAAAATGCTGGTTACCAGCATTTTCTCCTTTTCCCACATTGTTTTCTACCTTTTTAAAGCCAAACCCAATCATTTGTGCCACATTTAATATATTGTCTGCAAATGCTTTCAATTTGGGTGACGCTACAATTCTGTTGTCTAGTAGAGTTAAGCTTAGTCTGTTTGTACAATTGATCAGACTATTTTCAGTTGATCCCTATTTTAGGGAAACTTAAATTATCTATTGGTAACTGTGTTGGGTAGTGAGAGTAGAAATCAAAAGGAACACAAAGTAAATTTTTCATTGATTCTGTGGAGAAAAGGAGCAATTACTTATAAAAAGATACATTTATTTTCTCCAAATATTTTCAAATGTTGACAACTGCAGTTAATAAATACATGTAGATGACCAGTTAGCTCTTAACAAAACAACAGAATTGTGGATTTGTCCAAGTTGAAAGTATTTGCAGACCTCAGATCAAATGTACCTGGAACTTGAACTTCTCTCTTATTAGGTGAAAAACAATTGGTCTTAAAAAGAAAGAGATTGCTCAAAACAGATGTTCTCCCATGCTGTTTTGCTGTTGCATGTTTGTACATATTTTTTCTATATATAATCCTAAGTAATCAGATTGTGTCCTAACTTTGGTATGTAACTTACTTAATTTTGAGAAGAGAGGAAATGGTCATTTGTGTAGAAAGTCAATCCATTTCCATACATAAACATGTACCGTCTTTTAACAGCTCAGCTTTAGATAACTCTGGTAAACACCGTGGGAGAGAGAAATTATTCCTTACCAGCAGTTGCCCCATCCCCATGGTATTTTCCTAAGTTTCAGCTGCATAGGCATAATAAGGGATATTTGTTACAGTAATGGGTTAACTTGTAATTCCTGAACAGTGAAATGAACTGGAGAAATGATCGATGTTGTGTGGCAACATTCACTTGCAAAGTTCTCTGGAAAAAAAAAAAACCCACTCCCATTACTCTAATAACTTACTCCATGAATGTAAATTTTGTTGTCTATGATTATGAGGTAAAGCGTCGGCCTTGTAACCATAAGGTCCTGAGTTTGATTCCAGGAAGCGGGTGTCAACTTTGGGGTTTTTCATTGGCCCACACACTTAGCATGAGTACTGGGGTAGTTTCCACGAAGCAGAATCGAGAGAGATTAGTTGTTAGAACTTGTTTCTCACTTGATGTTATATAGATATGTTTAAACTAATGTAAATTGAAAACGCATACTCTTGTTAAATGTTGTAAAGGTGTTCATGTACTTTCTGCATTTAAGAATGGCGGATGTTGAAAGCATTGCCAGAAAGGCAACTAATGTGGGGCTCAAATAAAGAGATTTGTCTTGGAAAAGGTAGAAAACATTGTGGGAAAAGGAATAAAAAGATGGTTACCAGCATTTTCTCCCTTTCTCACAATCTGTCCAAAGCAATCTTCTTCAGGGCTGTACGAACACAGGATGGTTTGGTAAATGGGGAAACAGCTTTTAATAATTGTATTCATTCCACTACACAGGACATCATCTGATCTTGGATCTGTATTTTTTGATATTGTGTGAGACATTTGGCAGAAGTGCCTTTAAAATGAATTTCAGTAAAACCTGTCGTAGCAGCCACCCCTTTCAAGCAAGCACCTGTATTAAGCATAACTTGAGTCCCCAGAAAAAAGCAAATAGAAGAAATGTACTTGTTCTAAAAAAGCATCTGTCTTTGACAAAAACATTTTGATGATCCTTAGGGTGATTAATTAATACAGGTTAAGCTTTAGGTCTGTTGATACCTGACTTAACCCTTTACCAAACAATTTTGAGTTATGGAAAAATGGCTTTTAAAAACATTATGGAAAAAGGAGTAAATCCTGGTAACCAGCATTTTCTCCTTTTTAGCTCCACTGGCCAAAGGCCAGCAGGCTTATGTCATGGCCCGGTGTCCGTCGTGCATCCCGTCCATGCGTCCGTCCGTCTGTCCGTGCGTGTATCTGTCCGTCCGTGCGTGTGTTAACTTTTATTTCAAACATCTTCTTCTCTGAAACTACCCATCCAAATCTGATTAAACTTCACAGAAATTATCCTGCCATAGTCCTCTTCAGATTTTCTTGAAAGAATTTGATTCCTTCAAAAACTCTGGTTGCCATGGCAACAAAACTGAAAAATATTGAACATTTTTAAAAATCTTCTCTGAAACCATAAAGCCCAGGGCTACTGAATTTGGCACATAGCTTTATCTAACAGACCTTTAACAAGTTTCTTCATATTTTAGGCCTGGGGTAAAAATTGGCTCCATCCCAGGGATCACAAGTTTAACATGGGCTTGCTAATATAGTCACTTCAATTTAAATATTAATCAAGGGAAATAACTCCTTTTATAAAGGATAAAGTTAGTTACTATTTACCTCCCTTGATTATCAAAACTGCAGTGATTGCATGATTGGTGCTAGGTATTTAAGTTTTTTGATAGAAAATATTCTGTTTTCAGGGAGAGTGATTGATTTCGATGCTAATAGTTATGCATACATGAGTGGAATATTAAATTCAAAGGAAGCTTTCTATCATTCATTCTTTTTTTTTCCAAGAACTTTACCTTTCATGCCAATGAATAAACCTGCTTGTATTGCCTGACAATGTACAATGTTTTTGAAAGCCTTCTCTTTCAGGGTCATCAACACTTTGATTCGTGTGGTAGAGGGTTAAAAAGCCAGTGGAGCGATACAGGGCCATCATGGCCCTCTTGTTCTACTATGTTTTCTACTCCACATATAAAAAATCCTATCATTTGGGCAATATTTAATTTGTTGTTCGCAAATGCTTTCAATTTGGTTAAGTCTTAAATTTCATTGTTTGATAAATAGTTAAAGTATCAGTGTATTGCTTTTTGGCTTTAACCCTTTACCAAGCAGTCCAGAGTTTAAGCGACCTTGAACAGGAAGGCTTTAGAAAACAGTGAGAGAAAGAAGAAAATGCTGGTAACCAGCATTTTTCTCCTTTTGCTCAATATTTTCTGTCTTTAGAAGACAAAATGTAGCATTTGAACCACATTTAATGCGTTTTCTGAAAACCTTCTACATTGGAAATGTCTAAATTCTGTTTTGTAGTAAACTGTTAAGAGTACATACAATAAGGATCAATATCATCTTTGAATATGACAGAAAACATCGTGGAAAACTGAGCATTTGCTTGTTACAACTAATTGCTCCTTCTCCCACATCGTTTTCAAGAGCTATTTACTCTAGGGACGGGAGAAGATGATTGTGTATGGTAATGGGAAATCTACATGTCCTGTTTGTAATCATTTTGTGTGCAGTTCTGAATGCCTTGTTATCACGATTTGGACACATTTTATTATTCTCATTTTATGACGACTGTGTAGAGGTTCTTTGAAATAAAAGGTTAAAACTTGTTAGCAGTGTCTGTCTAGCTTGTTTCATTTACAACATTGTATCATCTAGTTCCTTGTCGTCCACAGTGTGCCGAGCTCAGTCGGCAACATACATGGCTTGAAACAGCTGGTTTGATTCCCACCTGGGCCGACTTCTGTCCGCGGAGTTGTTGACATGATTCGTTTCTTACCGCCGTGTACGTCATTCTTACGATGATTATGTGGGAAAGCAGCCAGTGGCTTGGAAAGAATGATGTGCAAAGTACTGGTGAAAGAGCTCCCTGAAATCTTGGATAGGTGCACTGGCCGCCGCGATAGAAATGAAATGTTGTTGAAAATAGCTTGAATCAACACACTTTTTGGTGTGACTTTTAGAAGGTTTATTTTGAACTTGAAAAGTCTGTCTTGAACAACACAAGTTGTAAAAGTATGTTGGATCTAGCAGAGTGTCAAGCCACAATGCCTGTTTTACGCCAGATTGTACCTACGACGTATGAACGCTCGCTTCTTGAGAGTCTGTGTGCCTTGAGAACTATCAGTTTAATCCTATACCACACAATGACGAGTTTTAACAACCCCGGAGAAAAAGCCTTTTGAAAACATACAGGGAAAAGGAGAAAATGCTGGTAACCAGCATTTTCTCCTTTTCCCACAATGTTTTCTATCCTTCCTAAACCGAATTTTGATTCTTGAGTCAACTTTATTTTGTCGTCTGCAAATGCTTTCAATTTGGACTTGCGGCTGAAATTTTGTCGTATGGTAAAGAGTTGATCGTTTGAGTACTAAATTAGTGACATCGTCGTTCTAAATTAAGAAAACCAGCCGAAATACATGTACTACTATTTCAAAGTTGTTTTGGTCAGAATATGTAACAAAGTAGCGGACTGTGTAGATTCAAGATCAGACTGTACGATCTGTGCAGTCTGATCTTGATCTACACTATCTGCAAGTGTAACATAGGCCAGTTCTTGAAGAGTACTGTAAGAATTTAGAGTAAACATTTCGGATGAGTCACCAGAATGAAGAGGTATTTTCCGTCAGCGAAATTTCCTACTAATTTGACATAAATCACATAAAGAAATCATCGTCTAGACTTTGATTCTGTTTAATAATTAATTTTAAAGCAAGCTTACACTTTTTAATTCGTCAATATCAAGTTTAAAAAGAAAAAGGAAGTAAAGACGAATATTACTTTTCCCCCAAGTAAAAAATCTGCTGGAAAACTTCCGTTTTGGGTCTGAGTTCCCCTTGAGCTTCAGCCAAACCATTGACAAACTTAACCGGTCTAAGACCGCGAAGGAAAACGAGCAGATTTTATTTACAGATGTATGAACGAACCTTGTTAATTAGGGCAATTAGATTTTTAGAAAATGTCTGGAAGATTAATAGCCAGGGATAATGAGCCATGCTCTGTGCAGAGGGGGCTTAATGCATCTGCAAAAAATATCGAACCATGTCAGCCCAGCGCAGTCCGCGTAGGCTGAACTTGGTCGAAACTTTTTGCTATTGGTAAATGTTCTGCTTGTCAAAGGGCCAGTGTACCTTATGATTCAGGGGTTGTTATACAAAGTGGATCCATAATAATGCGATGAATTGCTTGGAATCATGCATCACAGAGATGTGTTAAACCCCCATTTGCCAGAGCATGGCCCAAATCTATATTCAAGGACTTCTCGCCATGCACGCTTATCACAACTATGATTCTTCACTCGAAGACTAGCCACCCGATTGGTTGAAACGTCCTGTCTGGGCCAGCCGCGTTGATAGACTTTGGAATTGTCCATTTCAGCGCCATAGTTGAAACCATCGGCTTTTGCGGACGGCATACTTCAAGATCAGACTGCACAAAGTGTGCTGCGTGATCTTGGGTCTCAACCATCCGCTTGTTTAGTCAAGCTTATTCAATAAATTTTTATCTTTCCGAGCTTCGGTGGATTTTATTTTCAGCCGCTGAAGGAGGTCGATTTTATATATCTGGCAATAACCCTTAGGCTGTTTAGCGCGACTCACTGACCTTTTGCTGACAGTGTAGATCCAAGATCAGACTGCACGTTCCGTGCAGTCTGATCTTGGATCTACACTGTCTGATATGGAGATATTATTCCCCAGAACATAACTTTGAAATAGCAATATTTGGGTTTTTACTATCGAACTGAAAATTTCATTTTAGTTATTTAGCAGGATAAGAGTTAAAGAGTTAGAAATTTAGAACGTAGAATGGTCGGTGAGTACTGTCCGAAATTGCACCTTATAAATAAAGATGAACGCGTGATTGCACTGATGACGCATAGTGTGATAGGTGTAAAACTGCGGGAATTTCCAAAAGCTTCGGTTTCAGTGTAAAACTCCGAAAATAGATATAATTGGTATTGTTCATATTAATTACGTCATATGTACCGCCCGACTGATGATCCTTTCAGTTTGAAACGGGGAAAAAACGTTCTTGGATCGTGTGTGACACACGGAACACTAGTCTATAAGTTTACTTATTTGAGACCTGTCGAGATCCTTTTATCATACAATTACAGATTGATTTCCCGTTCTTATATAGTGTGGATTTACATATGTGTACGGATATATCTATATCCATGCTTTTCTCAGCATAAATTTACGAACAATCATCTATTGTTTTGCATCTCTTCACATGGAACTCTTTTGTCGTTGTTTCGAATAGTTAAGTAGTTTCCAGAGTGAACATTGTCTTTTTTATTCATGGCGGCGACACAAGTTTGCAGCGGTGACAGGAAGGCACGTATTCTCCCCACCCGCCTCCAAAATGCCGGACAAACCGTCGCATTGGTGATAAATAACCGTGAACGCCCCGTAATTCAAAATGCATTTAGAAATTGGCCAAACTAAAGAAAAAATCACAGAGTAACAGAATTTAGTCAAGCGAACGGAAAATTTGCGTAACGGAAATCGGCTAGACAATGGGATAACGATCTAAATTGCAAGCCTGTGGCGGTATAGCTTACTCGCGACGCAATCGCCCACGATGCACAATTTGGGCCCACATAGGCCTACCGCGCTGTCCGGCTCAGTTGCTAGTCGCATTTTAAACCTTTGCAATGCCAACGGATGTTTCCTTAGGGGCTTTGGTCTGACTAGCCATCGGTAATAGGTTCAAGTCGAAGGCCGTCCGTCGTGTTCCAAATATCAACCTGATTCTAAAGGCTACTCTAGATCTAGTTGCCCAACGTTCTGAAAGTTGTAGAATTGTATTCAGGCTCAATCTTCCAGTGTGGAAATGAGCGGATTTAACTCACACTACACGGACCACAAAGGCTTTTTTACAGACTAGATCCATATCTAGCAACATTAATGTCTTGCCTTGTTCACCGCCGGATTGCAATCAGTCACATGCTTGAGATTACCTTGGACGTCGGGTAGGCCTGCATGTGCTTGTTGACCAACGTCCAGGAACTGACAGAAATTTCTAAAGCGCGCCACCATGAGTCGGCCAGAATCTCACGAACAGACCTAATATTAGGTTCGTCTTTTGTAGACTCACCCATTGGTCGACGCCTGCACTGCTAGTTTATCTAGATTTCTACTTTTTGATATAGAAGGCTTGCGCTTAAATAGTATAGTAAAAAACAACCCAAACTATCCATAGGTAGATCTACAGGGTTTATTTAGCTTTTAATAAAATCAGGGATCTGTACGACCCCTGAATGAAATGGATGAATTCATAATATGACAGGTCATTGTGTATATAGATCTAGATCTACCATAAAATCAGTAGTAGTAGGCTAACTGACAGTGTTCATTTACATCAGGGATAGTGCTCAATAGACATGCATGATCTAGATCTACATGTAGCCCAAACATATAGGTTAATTATTATTCATAGATCTAGCCGTCTTAGGTAGGCCAGATCTTGACCTGACTAGATCTATACAGGTTTTGCTCAACCTCGGGTCGATTAGACTACTCGATCTAAAACGGAAGATTCTAAATCTAGATCTACATAGATATAGATCTACAGAACTAAGATCTACTCAGCAGACCTAGATCTGTCATTTTATCATTTATTATCCATTTAACCTTATAGCATAAGTATCAACATACTGGACGTGTACTACTATTTAGATTTATTTCACATGTATAACATTTAATTTTCTTCTTTGTTTGTTAAAAAAATTCGTTCTATTTCTTGACCTCTTAAGATTCATATAGATCTTTGCCATAAATAGAACCTTTCCTCATTTGGGCTTACTGCGCATGTCAACATTTACCGAACTGCTATCTGATTGGCAGCTGTGATCCTAGGTGCATGTGATCAGCTGCTGACCGACATTTTCACAACATATCGTCAATCATAAGAGACTTAGGACTTGATGCTGACGGTAATGTGAGCGCTAGAGCTATCTTATATCATTTCTCAACAGAAATGGCGTGCTATGTGTGTCAGCCGAATTCATATATATTGGACGTAAAGGTCAACCCAAAAGGATTGGGCCAACAGTGTATGGATCAGGTAGGGGCATTCATGAAATCTGATCAGCTGTTTGTTATCTCCAAGTTCGCGATATTGAATTCGTATCAACACGTTTTGATAGGTAGAGGAGTTGACTCATATTATAATAGATCTAGATCTATATAAAAGAAAACTAAATTATTATGTTGCGTTTCGGGAGCGCATTACAGAATCTGGCATCTCTTTTTTTTTCAATGTAAGAAATTTCATTATTGATTTTCTCTTGTACCAACAAAGAGAAACTTGGACTCTATTAAAAATAGCAAACGTTATCAATTGTGACCTTCAGTGGAAAAGTTCAAGGAAAGCAGGTGCCAATGTCTTTTGTCTTTCTATTCTGCTTCAAATGTAATTCTCCTATCGGACGTTTTGACCAAGTCTCCAGTCAGATTAAAAACAATTTAGTGGAGAGGGACCAGTTGCTTGTTACAAGCAACACATCAAAGGGTTTTTTTTTTTAACAGAGAGCTAGTTTCCATTTCATTAGCAAGCCATTCAGAAATTTGCTTGTCTATCATTTGTAGCAGATAACTCTGAATAGTGAATACCTGATTAAATTTTGGTAATGTCCATACTGAAAGAATTTGCAGAATACAAATTACATGTTGCATAAAAGATCAGATTTTGTCTGTGAAAGGACAGAAAACATGGTGGGAAAGGCGAAAATAGATTTACTTAGCAGATACAAGCATTTTCTACTTTTGCACTCAGATAATTGTAGTAGATCTAAACCACCACTGTGTTGCTCAGGGTCATGTATGTATGGCTGAAGGCTTTAACACATGTTCCATGAACAGTACAGAGTGTTGCACTGATTTCAGCCAGAGCCTAGAAGTCCATATTACCAGTTCTGTCAGGGGGGATTGAACCAGGAGTTCTAGATTGCAAATCTGACAACTAAATGCTTTACCAAACTACAAAACTTTGTTAAAGCATTTACAGACGACATATTAAAGTTGGTTCAAATGATAAAAAGTTGACTTTCATAGGGTAGAAAACATTGTGAGAAAAGAGAAAATGCTGGTTACCAGCATTTTCTCCTTTTCCCACAATGTTTTCTAAAGGTTTCTTACTAAGAGTTGTTGAAACTCGGGACTGTGTGGTAAAGGGTTAACTGTTAAAGGCAGAGCTACTAAATATCCACCACAAAGTAAAGCCAACAACTTTTAAATAGAGTGCCCAGTCTACATGTTAGACCTTAGACTACCAAAAAAAACCGAACAGCCATTTTCAGCACAGAAATAAGACCCAAATAATTTCATTTTCAAGGTTGCCTTTGTCCAGAATACCTCATCAAAGTGGACAATGTAGACTCGATCAAAGATCAGACAGCAGGTTATGTGCAGTTCGATCTTACGCTGGCAGTAACGCATCTATAGTTGTGAAGGGGAGCTCTAACCTTTTACAACCAATCCATAATTTTAATGACATTGAGAAAGAAAGCTTTCGAAAACACTTGGGGTAAAGGAGAAAATGCTGGTACCCAACATTTTCTTCTTTTCACACAATGTTTTCTTCCCTTCAAAAGACAAATTCCTGTTCTTGAATCATGTTGACAATGTTATCTGCAGATGTTTTCAATCTGGATCAGTAAAAAAGTTTGCTGTTTGGTAAAGGGTTTACTCTTCATCACACAGCAAAATTTAAGGCTTGTGCATATAGATATTGAAAGAATTCACAAAGGACAAGTCTATTTGTTTTTCAAATGATGGCGTTTATTCTTGAAAAGGTAGAAAGCATTGTTGGAAAAGAAGAAAATGCTTGTTACAATCATTTTCTCCCTTTTCCAATGATATTTTCAAAATCCTTTTTCTTCAGGGTCATGAAAACATTGGATTGTTTCATAAAGAGTTCAGGGCTAAAACTGCTAAAGAGCTATTGTTTTGCTTGGTTGCAGGTCTGCAAAAAGCTTGGTATCATAGAGCAAGATTATTTTGGACTGCAGTATGTTGGTAGTAGATCTGAAGAGTTATGGCTGAACTTGAGGAACCGTCTTGATCGACAGCTGGCTCCACCATTCAAACTTGATCTGAAAGTTAAATTCTTTGTGGAGCCTCATAGACTGTTACAGCCTTCAACAAGGTAAAAATTTTAGCTTCAAGCTCTATGTAAATAGTGAAAAGTAAAGTGTTTGATTGCGATAGCACAGCTCCAGATAGAGGGAGTGATTTTGATATCAAAATTGAAAATATTAATTATTCTCCACTAAACTTTATGTTGTGAGTAGTCATAAGAATCGTCTCATCGAGACGATTCTAATGAGTACACACAACAGAGGGTTTCAAAGAGAAATAATGGATTTAGAATACCAATCTGGAGCTCTGCAATTGTATCACCCCTATTGAAAGGCCCAGTAAATGTATGGTATATGAGACACCTTTGGCAGGCACATTTACTCTCCTAGTCTTTTTAAGTTTTATGCCTAGGCACCATGCTGTCAGGCACTCTGAAATCGTCATCTAAAATGCTTGTGGCTCTTAAACCGGCTACATCACAACAACTCCAGCTCACTGGCATTAAAGCTTGCAAACCAGTGCTTCATCCTTTTCCCAATTTTCTGTTTTCTCCAGAACGTAAAAAACACAGGATGGTTTGGTGCAGGGCTAAACTCGTTACCTGCTGAAACAATTTTGCTGTAGAGATGATCATTATTTACAAAGGTTTGCTAGATAATCAAAAATATTTTTGCAAAGGACAAATTGCTTATTACATGCAGTTGCTCCTGTCACAGCATTATTTTCAAAAAAACTGTTATGTTGTAAGACAAAATAAAATCACTTGCAGGTAATAATACATGTACATTGTTAAGCATTTGGCAAGCCAGAGTTTAGAAATGAAAAGTTTAATAATGCTTTAAATGCTCTTTTCAGGAAAATATTTTATGATCAAGTGAAAGAAGAACTGGACAATGGTAAACTAGTGGTTGATGATGAAAAACAGCTCTTGACTATGTTGTCCTACATGGCACAGGTAGACTTCGGGAATTTTGACCATGAATTCTATCAGTTTAATCAATACTCCACCTTGCTGAAAAACTGTGTGGAACTTACTCCAGATATGGTTGAGCGTGTTGCTGAAATGCACATGCAGTTGACAGATGTGAGTAAAGAATCAGCCCAGTATAATCTGTTGAAAGAAGCAGCAACATTGAGAAACTTTGGTGTGGAGTATCATGAAGCTGTTCTACATAATGACAGTGTTAAAATTGGTGTAGGGCCAACTGGCATAGTGTACTACACAAGCAACATGGAACCCATTGAAAGGTATTTACTTATCACATTGTTCTGTTTTGTAGATTCAAGGAATTGATCAACCTTTTCCCACACAATCCCTAGTTTTAATGACTGTGAGAAAACGGTCGCTTGAAAACATTGTGGTAAGTGGAAAAATACTTGTAACTAGTATTTTCTCCTTTTCCCAAAAATTTTTTTTCTTACCCATTGAACTCTTTACCAAACGACAATATTGTAGGCTTGTCCAAATCGAAAGCATTTGCAGACAACAAAATAAAAGTGACTGAAAATGTGAAATTTGTTTTGTGAAGGGTAGATAACATTGTGGGAAAAGGAGAAAATGCTGGTTACCAGCATTTTCTCCTTTTCCCACAGTGTTTTTTTAAAGGCTTCTTACTCAGGGTCGTCAAAAGTAGGATTGTGTGGTAATGGGTTAAAGACAAAATCCATCAATTTAGCCATATTTAACCCTTTACCACACAATCCCGACTTTTAACGACCCTGAGAGAGAAAGCTTTTGAAAACATTATGGGAAAAGACGAAAATGCTGGTAACCAGCATTTTCTCCTTTTCCCATGTTTTCTACTCTTCCGAAAACAAATTTCAATTTTTGATTCACATTTGATTTGTCATCTGCAAATGCTTTCAAACTGAACCAGTCTAAAATTTTGTCATTTGGTAAAGAGTTAATTTGTTGTCAGAAAATGCTTTGAAATTTAACAGTTGTAAAAGTTTGTTGTGTGGTAGAGATTGTAAAGAAATTGTGGGTAAGTCATGAAATGATAAATACTGTATATGTGGATTTACATGTATATGCAAGTCGAAAAATTTGCGAATTACCGATTACAAACAAATTTGCGTACGGAAATGTTTGCGAATTCAAGACACTCATTATTTGCTAGTACACTTGTGGTAAAATACGCGAACAGAAAAGTTTGCAAAAATTTCAAATTCGCGAAATCACAAAAATTTCCACATCTCAAAAATTTCCACTTACACAGTAGGTAACAGTGTGGATAGAAAAGTACATGTACTTTGGATAGTTGAAAGATTTGAATTTTTAAGTTTAGTCTGGTAAGAATTTACTGCATTGCATGTACTTGGTTTCAAAACAATGTGAGAGAATAATTCGCTTGTTATGTGCAAGTTCTTCATTTACTGCAATATTTTTCAAATGATTAAAAGTTAGTGTTTTTGTTTCTGTCCTCAGATTTTTTGTCTTTTTTGTTATGTGTAAGCCTATTACCTTAGGGTTGGTCTAAATCACTTTAAACTCTTTGCCATTCAGCAGAGTTTTAGACTTATTCAAATTGAAAGCTCTTGCAGATGATAAATTGGATGTACAAGGTAGCTCAAAAAGTCTTTGAAATGGTACAAAACTTTGTTGGGAAAAGGAAATAATGATGAAAACCCACGTCATAGGTTTAACTCTTTACCGCACAATCCTGATTTTCAACAACCCGAAGAAGAAGGCTTCTGGAAACCAGCATTTTCCCCCTGTCCCACAATGTTTTGCACCAAAGGCAAGTTTCATTGTTTGAGCCACCATTGATTTGTTGTCTGCGTATTCTTTTAATTTGGACAAGTCTAAAATTTTGTCATGTGGTAATGAGTTGAAGGAATATGTTACCAGAATATTGTCTGATTGCTCTGAAATATTGTTCTGTTCGTTTGACAGGTTGGAGTACATCATGATAAGTAAAGCGGAACACTTTGGAAAGAACTGTACGTTACGTGTTTTGAATGACAATGGCATGATTCGTGATCTCGAGTTTAAAATGAACACACAGCCTGCAGCAAATGCTTTATACAGGAGTGTGACTGAAATGCATTCGTTTTTTTGCTGTGATACAGTGCATGATGATGTGTCTGCCCAGTTCAATCGAGACTTCAAAGGGATGCTGGCATCCATATTTAATGTTAACACAACGTTGGGTAAGTTCTTGATATTTCATTTCCCTTTCTTTTTATCTCTGTACGGAAGGACGTAATTACAGACCCATCCAAATTGAAAATATCCGCAGATAGCAAATTAAATGTGACTGAGTTAGTAAGATTTATCTCTGAAAGGGTAGGAAAAATGTGGAAAAGGCAGAAAATGCTTGCTTTACTTATATTTTGCGCTAGTTTTGCTAATTCACAACTCTTTGAACACCATATTTTTGATCATTCAACGACAAATCCATAATTTTAGCAATATTTTGAATTTTAGACTTGTCCATATTAGGAATACTGAAATCATTTTCTAGTTACAGGTTAAATTCAGCTGAAAAGTGAAAACTTTCTTTTGAAATGGTGGAAAACATTGTAGAAAACATAGATAATGCTGGTTACCAGCATTTCTCCCATTCTCACAATATTTTTACAAGCCTTCTTTCCAGATTCGGTTAAATGAGATTGTTTGGTAAAGGGTAAACATTGGAATACCCCCTGTAGGCCTGTCTAGACCCAGATACAGTACTATGTACAGAAATAGCTGAATCAAGTCAATAAGTTACCGGTAATCAATACTGAGTCCTTTGTACCATGTGACAAAATAGATGCTATTAAGACTTAAGCAATGGGTGTGTTCTTGGTAACACTTTACTAGATGACAAAATTTAAATTTAAGTCTCGTCCCAATTGTAAGCAATTTCAAATGACAAATGCTCTTAAAATGATGGATATGTAGGGTTGAATGTAGGTTGCCAGCATTTTCTTCTTCTTTCCGCATAGTTTTCAAAAGCTTTTTTGTCCTCAGGGCCATTAGAAATCAGGATAGTTTGGAAAAGGGTTAATTAAATCATAGAGTGCTTATCACAGCTCAAGTTGCCTTTTGCAGACCGCTAGGATCAAGATTCAAGATTAGACTGTACAGACCATGAACAATCGTTTGATCTACAATAAACAGTCGGAAATTTTCATGATGTATTTAGCCAATAGCCTAAAGATTGCAATTAACGGTACCATGGTATTTTTATTCTAGGTGTCCATTTTATTTATGGGTCATTCCAAGGGTTAAATTAATTTACTCTATACCAGGAGAGAAAAATCTTAGACTTGTCCAAATTGAAGGCATTTGCAGACGACACATTAAATGTTCAGAAGATGAGATTTGTCTCTAGAAATATAGAAAACGTGGGAAAGGAGAAAATTCTGGTTAACATCATTTTTCCCCTTTTTTCACAATGTTTTCAATAGCCCTTTTCCTTCATGATGGTTTAAACTTAGTATCATGTGGTAAAGGGTTAATCAGTGGGTGTGTTCTTGTGAGCATATTCTCAAGACTGTTTGTGTAGAAATATACTTTCATCTTGCTGCAGACCACTTTTTAAAACATAGGTAATAAGCATAGGAGCATTTTTTTTTCCACATTGTTTTCATGGTCTGCTGCCATGAATTAACTCTTTACCAAAAGAAAACATTTTAGTCTTTTCCAAAGCATTTGCAGACAAGAAATTACACATGGTTTGAATGATGACATTTGTCTCTGGAAGTGTAGTAAACATTGTGGGAAAAGGAGAAAATGCTGGTTACCAGCATTTTCTCCATTTCCCACAATGTTTTCAAAAGCCCTTTTCATCACGGTTGTCAAAACATAGTATTGTTTGGCAAAAGGTTAATCAGTGAGCGTGTTCTTGTAAGTGTATTATCAAGACTGCTGGTGTATAATCATTCTCTCTTCTTGCTGCAGAACACATTTTAAAGCAGTGCAAGACGGGAGAAATTTTGTGCATTGACTAGTTTGTCCTTCTTCCACAGTTTTTTCATGAGTAAAAACCCGAATTTATGCTGGTTATCCATATTAACCCTTTACCATACAATCCCAATTCAACAATCTTGAGGAAGAAGGCTTTTGAAAACATTGTGGGAAAAAGTTAAACTTGTTTAATTTGGAGGTATCCTGCCTGGCTCAGTGGTAAAGTTTAGGACTTGTAAGCTGGAGGTAACAGGTTCAAGCCTTACTGGATTTTTCATGTTCCTGTTTATGGGTAAGACACTTCACAGTCTTAGTCCAAGACTGGTCAAACTGAGAGCACACATGAATGAGATGTTGCTGTAATATGAAAGTTTCATGTATGTTGAAAGCTGCATAAAACATCATTCAATCAATCAGTCATTGTTCAATTTGAATGCACTTGCAAATGACTAAGTAAATGTAGCCCAAGTGGTAGAATTTGTCAGTTTAAGGGTAGAAAAGGAGAAAATGCTGGTATCCATCAGTTTTGTCTTTTCCCACAATGTTTTCAAAAGCCTTCTCTTTTGGGGTCATTAAGTCGGTATAATGTGGTAAAGGGTTAATAGCCAGACATCCATTCCAGGTTTGGACTATGTGTTCGATATCAAAAGGACCTCTCAGGAAGCCTACGATCATGCGAGACGAGCCCTTTTCAAAGCAGCAGGGCCAGAATGCTCCCCACGAAAGAGACACCTGTTAGATAATCGAGGAAACCCAGACTGTGATAGCAGAAGAGCAAAAGCGGACTTACAGCTTAAACAAAAGGTAAATTTCTTTATACAATTAAATTGACCCTGTACCAAGCAATTCCTGTTTAATGGACCATCTACCAAGAAATTCCTGTATGTTTGACCTGAAAAAAAGGACTTACAAAGCAATGTGTGAAAAGAAGAAAATGCTGGTAACCAGCATTTTTTGTTTTTATATAATGTTTTTTACCTTTTCACATACAAATTCCATCAATTGATAGATAATTGTTTTTGTGAATGCTGTAACTATGAAGGAGCATAAGGAGGAGTGAAATAGATCTTTTATTGTTGTGACTTGTTTGTAATTTAACTAAACATTTTGTTTTAAGCTGTAGAGTATTTTTTATCCAATATGGAAAAAAAGGAGGGTTAAGTAATCAAAATGCATGTACATACGTAAATTTATAGGTTCATAATGACACATTGGTTTGTCAAGTAATGAAGGGGGACATGGTTCATTTAATGCAGGTATATCTTATTAGTTACCAGTTTCAACAATTCTGTATATCAACAACTCTGAAGAAGAAGTCTTTTGAAAACTTTGTTTGAAAAGGAGAAAATGCTGGTAGGCAGCATTTTCTCCTTTTTTCACAATGTTTTCTTCTCTTTCAAAGACAAATCTTGACATTTGAGTTACATTCTATTTTTCATCGGTAAATGCATTTAAAGTCTTTATCAGACAACAAAATTTAAGGCTAGTCCAAACTGAAAGCACCTGCAGACTACATTGTAAGTGGTGAAAATATTGGCATATTTTGTTGAAAAGTGTAGAAAAAATGTTCGAATAGGAGAAAATGCTGGTTACTAGCATTTTCCCCATTTCTCACAATATTTTCATAAGGCTTTTCCATTCAGTCTGTAATGGGAGATAGCGCATTACCAAACAAGAAATTTTTGGACTGGACCAAATTCAAAGCATCAGCAGACAACAAATTAAATCTTGGCAATATGATGATTTCTGACTTCGATAGGGTGGAAAATATTGTGGGAAAAGGAGAAAATGCTGGTTACCAGCATTTCCTTCTTTTCCCACAACGTATTCTATAGGCTTCTTTCTCAGGGTCGTTAAAAGTCAGGATTGTGGGATAAAGAGTTAACTCTTTACCAAACAACGAAATTTTAGACTGGTCCAAAATGAAAGCATTTGCAGATCTATGACAAATTGAATATTGATCTGATTGTAAGATTTGTCTATGATAGGGTAGGAAACAATGTGGAAAAAGGAGAAAATGCTGGTAACCAGCATTGTTTCCTTTTCCCACATTGTTTTCAAAAGGCTTCTTCCTCAAGGGTCATTAAAGAGTTACATAGTCATAGGGGTTTCTGTTTTTTAAAATCTTCATACACATCAAGTTTTATTGCTAAAGATGAAAGAAATAAATTGTCCATTTGCCATAGTGTTTTCAAATGTATTGATGCATTAACCTTTAATTCATCTTAATTATCTATATTTTACTTTTATGTTGTGAATTAGTAAGTTAATGGCTGTTAAATTTTTACTAGATGACAATACGTAAGACTTATCCAAGTTCAAAGCATTTGCAGACAACTAACAAAATGTTGCTCAAATGATGGTATTTGTCTCTGAAAAGGTAGAAAACACTATGAGAAAAGGAGAAAATGCTGGTTACCAGCATTTTCTCCTTGTCTCACAAAGTTTTCAGAAGCCTTCTTTCTCAAGGTCGTTAAAACACTGGATTGTTGGGTAAAAGGATATAGAGGTAATAAATTAAAAATAGAAATGTCGTAAGACATTGAGTCATTGACCCTTTTGTCAAAATAGTCTATTTTCCTGATTTTGTTGTTTTGCATTACTTCTTAACCGGTTACCTGACAATTCCATGAATTTGTTTTAGTGACTTTTTGGAAGACAAGTTTGACAACATTGCAGGAAATGGAGAAAATGCTGGCAAGAAGCATTTTCTCCTTTTCCTACCATGTTTTTTTTTTGACCTTTTCGAGGATAAATCCAATCATTTTCTATTAAGTGTGCTTCAAAAATATTTGTTATCATGTACCGTGTTAACCCTTTTAGTTTACCAAACAATCCCATGTTTTAACGACCCTTATAGTAATAACCTTTAGAAAACATTGTGGAAAAGGGAAAAATATGCTGGAAACCAGCATTTTCTCCTATACCCACAATCTTTTCTGTGGTATAAGACATTAAGTTATTGACCTCTTTCTCAAAATAATCTTCCCTTCTCATTTTATCGTTTTCCATTTTTTCTTAACCCTTTACTTGACAACTCCATGTCATATTGACTTTAACCCTTAACCGCACCACAAAATTTTAGACTTGTCCAAATTCAAAGCATATGCAGATGATAAATCAAGGGTGTTTCAAATGATGGAACTTGCCTTTCATTGAGTAGAAAACATTGTTGGAAAAGGAGAAAATGCTGGTTACCAGCATTTTCTCCTTGTCCCACAATGTTTTCAAAAGCTTTCTGCCTAGCCCTAGTGCCTCAGTCGGTGGTGTACAGAACAAGAGAACTAAGAGTCGCTGGTTAGGTCTCTAGTTCGGCCATTTTCTTTTGGAAGATTGATGATAGTCATTGCGACAGGATTTTTTTTTCTCTCACTGCTGACCATTCTTTCGACGATGATTATGTTGGAAAGCAGCCACTGGCTTGGAAAGAATATTGTGCTGAGTATTGGTAAAAAAAAAAATCCAAGAAAGCTTGTAGGTGCACTGGTCACCACGATATAACTGAAATAATGTTGAAAACAGCGTTAAACACCATACAATCATTCAATCATTCATTCAATCAAAGGCTTTCTTTCTGAGGGTTGTTAAAACTGGTGATTGTGTGGTAAGGGTTAAGGAAGATAAGTATGACAACATTGTAGGAAATGGAGAAAATACTAGCAACCAGCATTCCTTTTCCTACCATATTTTCTACCTTTTCGAAGATAAATCCCATCATTTGAGCCACATTTGATTTGTCGTCTGTTAATACAATCAATAAGGATGCTTCTAATTTTTGTTGCCATGTCCTTTGTATTGCATGTCTAGTAATGTATAAAAATAGCCTGTAATTATGTTGTGGTATTAGCCTCAATAATGAGACGTTACAGTGATTTTTTAGCTCCACTGGCCGAAGGCCAGCGGGCTTATGTCATGGCCTGTTGTCCGTCGTGCGTCCGTCCGTCCGTCCGTCCGTCTGTCTGTCCGTTAACTTTTTTTAAAAACGTCTTCTTCTCTGAAACTACCCATCCAATTTTGATGAAACTTCACAGAAATGATCCTGCCATGGTCCTCTTCAGAATTTCTTGAAAGAATTTAATTCCTTTAAAAACTCTGGTTGCCATGGCAACAAAACTGAAAAATTTTGAAAATCTTTGAAAATCTTCTTGTCTGAAACCGTAAGGCCAAGGGCTACCAAATTTGGCATGTAGCTTTATCTAGTGGACCTCTACCAAGTTTCTTCAATTTATAGCCCTGGGGTCAAAATTGGCCCCGCCCCGGGGGTTACAAGTTATACATGGGCTTATTTAGGGAGAACTTTAAAATTCCTCTTCTACCTAGCCATAGGGCCTAGAGCTACCAAATTTGGCATGTAGCTTTATCTAGTGGACCTCTGCCAAGATTGTTCAAATTATAGCCCTGGGGTCAAATTAGGCCCTGCCCGGGGGTAACAAGTTTTACATGGGCTTATATAACAAGTTTTACATGGGCTTATATAGGGAGAACTTAAAAATTCTTCTTTGACTTAGCCATGGGGCCTAGGGCGACCAAATTTGGCATGTAGCTTTATCTAGTGGACCTGTACCAAGGGTGTCCAAATTATAGCCGAGAGTCAAATTTGACTTCGCTCCGGGGGGTAACATGTTTTACATGGGCGGGCTTATATAGGAAAATCTTTCGCATCTAGCTATAAGGGTTAGGGCTATCAAATTTTGCATTTAGCTTTATCTAGGGGGTCTCTATCAAGGGTGCCCAAATTATAGCCCAGGGGGTCAAATGTAGCCCCACCCCAGGGGGTCACAAGTTCTACATGGTCTTATATAAGGAAACTTTAATAATCTACTTGTACATAGCTATATTTAGGCCTAGGGCTACCAAATTTTGCATGTAACTTTATATAATGGGCCTCTACCAAGAGGGCCCAAATTTTAACGTTGGGGGTCAAGTTTGACTTCACACCAGGGGTCACAAGTTTTACATTGGCTTTTATAGTGAAAACTTGATAAACCTGTGTCATGGATCACATATTTTACAGGGCCTTTTATTCAGCAAACTTGTTTTACATGACTTTTTATTGGGCAAGATCAAAAAATCTTTTTGTTTATAACCACACATTCTAGTTTCATATTGTAGGTCTGGGGTCAAAATTGCCTTCATTCCAGGGATCGCAAGTTTAACATGGGCTTCAAAATATTGTCACTTCAATTTAAACACTAATCAAGGGAAATAACTCTTTTTATGAAAGATAAAGTTCGTTACTATTTACCTCCCTTGATTATCAAGCTGCAGTGATACATGATTGGTGCTAGACAAGTTTTTTAGCTCCACTGGCCGAAGGCCAGCAGGCTTATGTTATGGCCCGTTGTCCGTTGTGCGTCCATCCGTATGTTAACTTTTTAGCTCATTTGAGCACAACGTGCTCAAGGGGAGCTTTTAGCATTTGTTTCAACTCAATAAAAGAATTTTCAATCATACACCAAAACAAAAAATTATCCTCCACATATCTGACTGTGTTTACAAACTATGAAGTGTTCATATTAATACACCATGTCTACTGTTTGATGATGACTAGCTTAGAAAAAGTATTAATAAAATAAGTTTGAAAAAAAATCTTAGTGATTTATTATGACAATTGTTAGCACACATGTAACTCATTACCAAACGGTAATATTTTAGGCTTGTCTAAATCGAAAGCACTTGCAGACGACAAAATAAAAGTGATTGAAAATTTGAAATTTGTTTTGTGAACAGTAGAAAACATTGTAAGAAAAGGAGAAAATGCTTTTCTAAAGCCTTCTTTCTCAGGGTCATCAAAAGTAGGGATTGTCTGGTAATAGGTTAAAAAGATATATTTCAAACTGAGATTGATGTATATACTTGTTTTTTACTGGCACTGAAGGTCCGTCCGTCCATCTGTCCGTGCGTGCATTAACTTTTATTTCAAACATCTCTGAAACTACTTATCCAATTTTGATGAAACTTCAAAGAAATGATCCTGCCATGGTCTTCTTCAGAATCCCATGACAGAATTTTATTCCTTCAAAAACTCTGGTTGCCATGGCAACAAAACTGAAAAATATAGAAAATTTTCAAAAATCTTCTTCTCTGAAACTGTAAGGCCTAGGGCTACCAAATTTGGCATGTAGCTGTATCTAGTGGGCCTCTACCAAGTTCCTTCAAATAATAGCCATGGGGTCTACCAAATTTTGCATGTAGCTTTATCTAGTGGGCCTCTACAAGGAGGGCCCAAATTATAGTCCTTGACCCAAGTTTGTCCCCACACCACGGAACACAAGGTCACCAGTTTTACATGGGCTTTTGTAATGAAAACTATCTTAAGTCATCATGTTACTAACCATTATAAAGACTAAGGCTATTAGATTTAGCCCTGTCTCATGGGTTTCATGTTTTACAGGGCTTTTCATTGAGAAAAATTTGAAAATCTTCTTGTTTATAACATTCAAGAACTGAATTATTTGGTATGGAGCTTTATATTGTGGACCTCCACCAGGATTCAAATAATTATAGCTTTGCGATCAAAATTGGCTTTGCCCATGGATCACAACTTTCTCGTAGGATTAGATAGAAAAATGTTTGCATGTCCTCGTGTTTGAAATCAATTTGCTGAATATTGTAATGTTTGGCTTGTAGTGTTTTTACTTAATAGCCAGTGGAGCGATACAGGGCCATCATGGCCCTCTTGTTTCATATTTGGACATTTATTGTACACCATACCGTCTTAAGTCCATCGTAAATTTTCCATTAGCAAAGATAGAGCACTATACTGACTTTATGTTTCGTTGGTTTAATCTGTATTGCAGCGAAATGCAATTAACTTTTAGTAACAACCATGACCAAAGACAAATTATTAAACCCTTCATTACACAAAGAGCTTGTAGAAGTCGTTTTTAAATGTAAATCTTGGAAAAATGACTGACGAAATTTATCGTGCGTGGCGGCCATTTTGTATCTTTTCGGGAACATAAACAACTCAAGTAACAGATGAAATGCACGGTTTTCTCCTATGTTCAGCGTTTAAATTGAAAATATTTGTATTTCAAACGAAGGATTATTAAATAGGCAAGCAACAGGTATGTTTAAATCCTAATTTAGTGCTCTATTTGCAAAATTATAAGAGTTCAAACTTGCGCACAAAATCTGTGGAGCTTTCAACTGATTTTGTCTTGATCGTCTCTGTACCCAGAGGTGACCAGTCAAAAAGTAACATCGCCTTTGGGGACATTTATCTGTACTAGTTGTGGTATAAGATACTTGAGTTGCCATGTTAGCAGAGATTTCTTTACAGAATTAGACCTGTTTATCATGTGTATCCTATTTATACAACAAATGACGTTGAATAGAGTCTTAATCCTTAAAACGTCTTACACGACTATTGTTGCATATACTGCTAGTGTAGATCAAAATCAGACTGCACAAAACATTCTACCTGATCTTTGATCTACACTGTCTGCTGTGCTGAAACAATGTAGACAAAAGCAACCATGAAATTGCCATTATTTGGGTAATATTTTTAGAATGAACATTTCTGTAGGTATTATTTGGCAGCCTAAGGGTTAATACCCAGCCAAATGGGCCTATCAGTCTTTAACTTAGACTAGATAACAACTACATGAACTGTTGAAGAATATATCAATAAGTACACAAACATGTATTTTATGTCCAGAGCTACTCTATCTACCATCTATTTAAGCATATGCCAAACAGTCTTGAGTTTTAAACCCTGATTCAAAACGGTTTAAAAACAGTGTTGGGGAAGGAGAAAATGCTGGTCACCAGCATTTTCTCCTTCTCCAACATTGTTTTTCTACCCTGTTATAAAAAAAATAATCTGTCATTTAAGTTGTGTTTCTGTTGAACCTCTGCAAATGCTCGTAAAAAGGGAAAGTCTATATTTGTGACCTGTGGTCAAGAGTTAACCTTTTACAACACAAACCCAAGTTTTAATGACCTGAGAAAGACAGCTTTTAAAAAACCTTGTGGGAAAAGGAGAAATGTTGATGACCAGCATTTTCTCCTTTCCCCACAATGTTTTTCTTACCTTTCACAGATGAATTCAATCATTTGAACCATAACTTTGTCGTCTGCAAAAGTATTGAATTTGATAGAGTCTAAAATTTTGTCGTCTGGTGAAGAGTTAAGGTCATTGCTTCATGTTTTCTTGACCTATTAGGGTCAATACTTTACCGGCTCTTAATTTAAACATAAGAATTAGTTAATACTGTGGTTAGTGACATTAACTGGTTGATGTTGCATAGAAAGTTGCCTTTGTATAGTAACAGGTTCAACTGTAAATATAATACAGTAACAGAATGAATTGAGCCATGCTCTTGGAAAAGGGGTCTAACCGCACCTACGTGATGCAGTATACAAATCAAGTCTTCACATTATTATAAATCCTAAACAGCCGTTTTGTCAAGAACTGTCTGAATCATAAGGTAGAATGGTCCTTTCACAGTCAGAAAATTGATCAAATGCCAAGTCTGGCCCATTACAGCCTCATGGACTGTCTAGCCCGACTTGGGTCAATACTTTTTGCAGACGCATTAAGGCCCTTTTGCACAGGCTTAATTTTAACCCTTTACCACACAATCCAGACTTTTAACGACCCTGAGAAAGAGACCTTTTGAAAACATTGTAGGAAATGGAGAAAATGCTGGTAACCAGCATTTTCTCCTTTTCCTACAATGTTTTATACCCTTCCAACAACAAATTTCAATTTTTCAGCCATAATTATTTTGTCGTCTGCAAATGCTTTCAATTTGGACTAGTCTAAAATTTTGTCGTTTGGTTAAGAGTTAAACAGTCATGTTTCATTTATATTTACATGAACCAGGAAACAAAAGTACATCTGCCATCTTGACAGATAAGCTTCTTTAGTTTCAGGCTAATTCAACATCTAACCCTTCATGTCAGATTTTTGCATCTTTAGATCTGCCATTTTCAGAGATACCTAGCACTGCAGAGCTTAGCCTGAGTTGAGGTGGTAATCATCTTTTAATCACTCCTTATCACAGGTCACCTTTCACAGTCCATACAGGTTTATGGCAAAATGGTTTATCGCTTCTGTAATTATTTCCAAATTTTTGACAAAGTAATGTTCGAATGATAGAAAAGGAAAAAATGAACGGACTGGAACCTGGGCTATGAAGAGCTATCAAAATTAGGTTGAGGATTAACCCTTTACGGCACAATGCCAACTTTTAACTACATTGGGAAAGAAGCCTTTTGAAAACATTGTGGGAAAAGGAGAAAATGCTGGTAACCAGCATTTTCTCCTTTTCCCACAAGGTTTTCTACCCTATCAAAGAAAAGTTGCACCATTTGAGCCACATTGAAATTGTCGTCTGCAAATGCTTTTAATTTGAACAAGTCTAAAATTAAAATTTTGTCATCTTGTAGAGGATTAATCTGTACAGAGTTGAATCAGTGAACAGAATGTTTTCCTTCACATAAAGACCTTTAAGCCTTTGGCTGCTAGTGGGACTCTATGTGCTTTTGTGGACAGAATCTGCAGTCTGATCTTGGATCTACACTGTCTAATATGGTGAGATAATTTAGGGCGAAAAGTTTGCCATTACCATATTTTATTTTTGGCTGAAAAAAAAAGTTAAATAATTTAGCAGTTATATACAATTTCTATGCTGTTTCTGCCAGAATATTTTACAAATGGTAGACGGTGTAGATCTGAGATCTGGCTCTATTTTCTGTTTGACCTACCAGTAATCTGAGTCTATGCAGACAGCAACCGTTGAGAAAATCCTGGTTACCTCCTTTACCCACAATGTTTTCAAAAAGTCCCCCCCCCCTTTATGGTTGTTAAAATACAGGATTGTTTTGTAAAGTGTTTTACCCTTTACTGCACAATGCCAAATTTTAATGACACCCCCCCTCCAAGTAAAGGACAAGCTTGAAAACATGGGGGGGGGGAGGGGGCGGGGGGGGGGGGAGAGAAAGGAGAAAATGCTTGTAACAAGCATTTTCTTGTTTTCCCTCTATGAGTTCTACCCTTTTACAGAAAACTTTTATAATTTTTGAAACATGTAAATTGTTGTCTGCAAATGTTTTTAATTTGCACCTATCTAAAATATTGTTGTTTGGTAAAGGATTAAGGGATCTGATGACAATCTAGGAATGAATAAAGTTACTGCGTCAACCTGGGAACAAATTGGGTTACTGCGTAGCTTATTTATTTACAAAATCCCAGAATTACATCAGAACTTTTGGGAAGTCCAAAGTAGCATGACGAGGAGATGTTTGACCTTAAGTTTGACTTGCTATTTATTACCAAAAATACTCAAGAGGACGAAAATATCATATAGGAAAAACAAAAACTGTTTCAAATAAAACAAACAATTTCAATGAAATGAAAAGCATTGAGGGAGAAAAGGAGTAATTGCTTTTAACAAGAACTGCTCTTTTTTATGCCCCTGCCATGAAATGGGGGGGGGGCATATAGAGTTACCTGTGTCCGTCTGTGTGTGTGTTAGTATGTGCGTGCGTGCGTTAGTGTGTGTGTGTCCCATTCTTGTCTGGAGCATAACTTCTACATTTATCAATGGATTTCAAAATAATTTTGCACACTTGTTCTCTTTAACAAGTACTAGTGTCATGCGAAAAGTTTATTTCGATACGCTCAAGGTCAAGGTCACAGTTGAAGGTCAAATGTTTAAATTGACCTTGTCTGGAGCATAACTTCTACATTTATCAATGGATTTCAAAATAACTTTGCACACTTGTTCTCCTTAACAAGTACTAGTGTCATGCGAAAAGTTTGTTCCAATACGCCCAAGGTCAAGGTAACAGTTGAAGGTCAAATGTTTAAATTGACCTTGTCCGGAGCATAACTTCTACATTTATCAATGGATTTCAAAAAAACTTCGCACACTTGTTCTCCTTAACAAGTACTAGTGTCATGTGAAAAGTTTGTTTCGATACGCCCAAGGTCAAGGTAACAGTTGAAGGTCAAATGTTTAAATTGACCTTGTCCGGAGCATAACTTCTACATTTATCAATGGATTTCAAAAAAACTTCGCACACTTGTTCTCCTTAACAAGTACTAGTGTCATGCGAAAAGTTTGTTTCGATACGCCCAAGGTCAAGGTCATATTTGAAGGTCAAATGTTTAAATTGACCTTGTCTGGAGCATAACTTCTACATTTATCAATGGATTTCAAAATAACTTTGCACACTTGTTCTCCTAAACAAGTACTAGTGTCATGCGAAAAGTTTGTTTCGATATGCCCAAGGTCAAGGTAACAGTTGAAGGTCAAATGTTTAAATTGACCTTGTCCGGAGCATAACTTTTACATTTATCAATGGAATTCAAAAAAACTTCGCACACTTGTTATCCTTAACAAGTACTAGTGTCATGTGAAAAGTTTGTTTCGATATGCCCAAGGTCAAGGTCACAGTTGAAGGTCAAATGTTTAAATTGACCTTGTCCGGAGCATAACTTCTACATATATCAATGGATTTCAAAAAAACTTCACACACTTGTTCTCATAAACAAGTACTAGTGTCATGCGAAAAGTTTGTTTCGATACGCCCAAGGTCAATGTCACAGTTGAAGGTTAAATGTTTAAATTGACCTTGTCCGGAGCATAACTTCTACATTTATCAATGGATTTCAAAAAAACTTCGCACACTTGTTCTCCTTAACAAGTACTAGTGTCATGCGAAAAGTTTGTTTCGATATGCCCAAGGTCAAGGTCACAGTTGAAGGTCAAGTGTTTAAATTGACTGTTCAACCCAGTTTTACATCCTGCTCAGTAGAATTGTGATATGAAGATACAGTTTTGGTTTTTAAAAAGACTCATCCAAAGAACTATGCCAGAGAATATTGAGGCTGCAACCTACCCTTCAACAATAGTCCAGTGTGATAATATTCGATCCAATTTGTTCCTGTCTCATAGAGGAAGTCCAACAAAGTAATTATTATTGCTATATTTCTCACTCTCATTCCTCAAGTTAAGATCTTCATAATCTTGAGTATAAGTAACCCTCAGTTAGTTACATTGGGTTCAATCCCATTTTCAATTGGGTTTTGGCAAAACATTGTGTCATACCAGCCCAGAAATGATTAAAGCTGGCAAATATGTTAGATAATTTCCTTTTTTTTTTATGTGTAGTACAGCACAGTTTTAGACCAAAATGTTTTTCTGAATAATATAATTTCTGGTTTTGAAGTTTGTATAGAATACAAAATGACTGATCAGGTATAATGTTGGAAAAGACCTTGTTGTTGGACATAAAACAATGGTAGTGTGAAGTTCAGTTAGTTTCATAATGTGTGTTAAGTGCTTTAAGTAGGGTGTTCAACCCTGTACCAAAAGAATCCCATTTTTTGATAACCCTGATGGAGAATCCTTTGAATCAAATAATATTTCTCCCTTTTTTCCACAATATTTTCTCCCCTGTCAAAGAACTTTGTTCCACTTTTGAATTTATTGACTGCAGATGCTTTCAATTTGGATGAATTGTAGATTTTGGTTTGGGAAAGAGTTTGCTCAGTAACCTCCTGAGCTGAATTTGATGTAGTGTAATTCTTTCACTACCTATAAAATGAACTATATTTTTACAAATTTAGTTCTATTTCAAGATTAAGAGACTAACTGGAAAAGTAGGCAGTGTAGATCAGACATCTACAATCTGCGCTACCCACAAAAGCTTATTGTTTGGCATGGAAAGCTCTAAAAACATTCTTTTGATGGGAAATGAAAATCATATAATACATGTATATGAATACTTTTGAAACATCATGGCAAAGGAAAAATAACCTAAAATGAGATAAGCAATTTTCCCCTTTGCCACAATACTTGTAAAAGCAAGATGCTGCATGTAGGAAAGTTGCTTGAAATACTTCAAAACAAGTTCAAATGACACAAATTTGTACAAGTGATGGAAAAAAAAAAAGGAAATACATGCAGAAATGTATTTTGAAAACAAGCAATAGACAGTTACAAACCTTTTACTAGCATATGCTTCTTTTCCCTCAGTGGCATATAAGCATTTGAAAGGAAAATTAATTCTTTTCTGCATAGGCTTAACCCTTTACCACACAATGACGACTTTTAACGCCCCCTGAAAGAGAAGGCTTTTGAAAACATTGTGGGAAAAGGAGAAAATGCTGGTTACCAGCATTTTCTCCTTTTCCCACAATGTTTTCTACCCTATCAAAGAAAAATCATTTCATATGAGCCACGTTAAAACTGTCATCTATAAATGCTTTTAATTTGGACAGGTCTAAAGTTTTGTCGTGTGGTAAAGGGTTAATTCTTTACAAGACAACATGTTATTGGATGTGGTTTTCAACAATGGACTTAGTCTTTGAGAGGCTAGTAAACATTGGGAAAAGAAGAAAATGCTGGTTACTAGCTTTTCCACAGTGTTTTTAGTAGTCTCCACCATCTATACAGGATTGTCTGGTAAAGTCTTTGAAAGAATTAAAATAATGAAAATGTACAGACTAAAAAATTGTGAATGGTATTAAGTGTAGTTGGACTCAAACTGAAGTTGCACTTCGACCCCCTTTGACAACTAAAACCTCAAGTACCAGTGAACTTTGAAACAGTTTGGATCAGTTCAAGAAGTGCTCGTCAACTGAACTCTATCCTCAAACATGCAGTGTGTAATACGAGTCAGTTTTTGTGGTTCGCATAGATCAAACCATTATCTATTATCTGCGCAGTCTAATCTTAGATCTACACCACATAGTAGATTATTTTTGAGATTTTCCAACAGCCTTGAAGTAGAAACATTTTTGTATAATATTTTATATAAACTTAAAATGTTTGTGAATGCTTCTCAAATGCTCATCCCTCAGAGCACCAACTAAACAAATTAGAGTAGGGGAGTAAGTAAAGGAGATAAAATACTCAAGTATTGCCATTTTTAGATCACAGATCAGACTGCACATTTTGTGCAAAGGTCCCAAAAGCAACTCTAGTTATGGGAGCCACTTTAACTCTGAACCAGACATCAATTATTAATCAACTGTTTACCTCACAATCCTGTGTTTTAACAAGCTTAACTCTTTACCACACACAAAAAAATTTAGACTTGTCCCATTTGAAAGCGTTTGCAGACAACCAAATAAATGTGACTAAAAAACCAAAATTTGTTTTAGGAAGGGTAGAAAACATTGTTTTCAAAAGGCCTTTTTCCCAGGGTCGTTAAAAGTCGGGATTGTGTGGTAAAGGGTTAAGAAGGGCCACGATATTTGCTGCCACTTCAGAGAAACATCCAATCATTGTAGCCACAATGAATAAGTTGTCTGCAAGTTTGTTCATTTTGGATGACTTTAAATTTTTGTCTTTTTGGTTAAACCAGTTGGATTTAAAGGCATTTGCAACCAGGGATAAAAATTTGGCTCAAATGATGGAATTTGTCTTTGAAAAGATTGAAAACATTTCTGGAAAAGGACAAAATGCTGGTGACCAGCATTTTTTCCTTTTTGCACAATGTTTTCTATAGCTGTCTTTAATGTCAATATAACTCGGATTTGTTTGGTAAAGGGTTTTAGAGTCAAACATGAATCAATATTCTCTGAAATGTAGTTATAAAATTAATGTACAAACATTAAATAGGTTATTGGTTACAAATAAAGGATACAGGATGATATATTTGAAGAAAGTTGCGTAATTTTTATAAATTTCAGTTAATTTATTCATGTTTTAAAATGGGTCAAGAGAGATTTTCCGATTCAGTGGACAACCATTGGTCATCTCTGTGCGATTTCACCCATTGTCTCTTAGATATGCAAGTTTTGCTTTTGTCAAACAATTAGTATAGTTAAAGTACCACTGGGAAGAAGGCTTTTGAAAACTTTGTGGGAAATGGAGAAATTTGCTGGTAATCAACATTTTTTCCTTTTCCCATAATGTTTTCAGCCCTATAAAAACGAAATCCTTCAAGCTACAATTGTCATCTCCTTCCTTTTGAACATGCGTAAAATTTTATCTTGTGCTAAATAGTTAACCCTGTACCAAACAATAAAGTTTTAACGGCCCAAGGCGGAAGGATGGTTGGAAAACATTTTGGGAAAAGGAGAAAATGCTGGTAACCAGCATTTCTCCTTTTCCCAAAATGTTTCTAACCATTCAAGGACAAATGCAATATTTTGAGCCATATTTGATTTGTCGACTGCAATTGCTTTCAGTTTCAACAAGTCTGGAATAATGACGTTTGGTAAAGAGATACCCTTTACAGGCGGTAATGTTTAGTTGACCTCTGCTTCCCCAAACAACAGACAGGTGAAATTTGAAAGTTACCGAAGATGATAATTTCTAAACTGGTAAAAGAGAGCTGCAGGTCTCTGATAGAGTATGGATAATGCTGGGAAAAGTAGAAACTGCTGGTTACCAGCATTGCCGTCTTTTCCAAAAAATGTTTTCAAAAGACCTTTCTTCCTCAGGGTTGTTTAAATTGAGGATTGTGTGGTAAAATTTAACACTATTTTCAACCAGTTTTTGAGCTGCATGGCAACCATTGCAATTTATCCATGCATTCCTGGAATTTCTTTTTTTCAAGACAGTATTTTGAATAATGCTCTTTCAAAGCCACTGGCAGCTTTCACATATCGACACTGCAAAAACAATGTTCAGGGGTGATAGAGGAATGAATCTTGCCACAATGACAACAAGCTCTTCATTACCAAAATGAACTACAGGTCTTACCTGTACAGGAATCTTTAATTCTTAACCAAACAATCCAGTGTTTTCATGACCCCGTGGAAAAGGCTTTTGAAAACATTGTGGGAAAGGGAGAAAATGCTGGTTACCAGCATTTTCTCCTTTTCCCACAATGTATTTAAAAGCCATCTTTTTTTAGGGTTACTAAAACACAGGATTGTTTGGTAAAGGGTTAAGATCTGGCAAAAAGAATTTAAAATTATACAGAGTACAAAAATTTAACTTAAAAAGGAAAGAGACAAGGTAGTCAACAGTAGGTCTTGTTATTTGTGTAGATGAGAAGTTTGAGTAAGAAGTTCAAGTATTGGAAAAACTATTAATTTGTTTTGACACAGCACAAAAATTTTCCCCTTAAAGGTCACAATCTGTAATGAATCAAAATAAGTTTCACTAAAGGTCACATTTGATAATGTTTGAATCATCTTATCCACTACCTGTATCCTCTTACCATATATGGAAGAAATCCTCTTGAACTCGAAAAAATTTGAATGGATTAACAACTTGAATTAAGCTTTAGCCCTTTACCACACAATCCCAACTTTTAATGACCCAGAGAAAAAAATATTTTGAAAAAATTGTGGGAAAGGAGAAAATCCTGGTAACTAGCATTTTCTCCTTTTCCAACAATATTTTTCAATTTTTGACCACATTTAATTTATCATCTGCAAATACTTCCAATTTGGACTAGTCAAAGATTTTGTTGTTTGGTAGTGGGTTAATACATGAACTCATTTAGAAACATTGCAATAAAAGGAGAAATTTTTTATAATGAGTAACTTCTCCTTTTGTTACCTGAGGGATGAGACAACATTATACAACAAACAAATTGTTTTGTCACCATGTTTTTTTTGGTTTTTACATCGTTTCTTATAATTGTAGGTACACATGGGTCTGCTGCCCCTGTAACAGATTGAAGGGGTCAATACTGCTTTTTAACCCTTTACCACACAATCCTGAGTTTCAGCGACCCTAAAAAAGAAGGCTTTTGAAAATATTTTGGGAAAAGGAGAAAATGCTGGTAACCAGCATTTTCTCCTTTCCCCACCATGTTTTCTACCTATTCAAGGGCAAAAACTATCCTTTGAAAAACATTTGAATCATTTTCTGTAAATTCCTTTGATATGGATGAGTCTAAGGTTTTTCTGTGTGGTAAAGGGTTAACTTGATAAATCACTGGTATATGCTTCGGTGATTTTTATGTGGGAAAGCAGCCAGGGGCTTGAAAGAACATGTGCAAAATAATGGTTGTAGGAAATCCAACAAAGCATATTAAGTGCACTAGCTGCCATGATAAAATAGAATTATTGTTGAAAACGGGCGACAGACATCAAAATACAAACAATTACTGATGCATTATGCTGGTATGTTCTTACTCTTTCCTAAAGAAACCTCTATGCAGGACCTGGAGAAAAAAGCTTTTTAAGTATAAAGTTTGAAAAGGAATGATTTCTGGTAAATGGAAACAAGGTCTACCTTTATACCTTTTGTATCAATTTCAAAATTGTCGTCTGCAGATGCTTTCGATTTAGAGGAATCTACAACTAGTAATTTAGGAAAGGGTAGATTGAATTATGTTCTGTATTAATACTGTATCACTTGTTAATATTACAGGTGCTAGAAGAGACGCTGGAAAAGATAGAGGAGTCCCTTCACTGTATTGTGTGCCGAGAGATGGAAAATTCCGCTGTGTTATGTCCTTGTGGTCATGTGACCTGTATGGAGTGTGCCAACAAACTTTCCAGCTGCCCACTGTGCAGAAAAGACATTGCAGGTGTACAGAAAGTGTATCTACCCACAGTTCAGATATTTCAGGAGTCTGTCTGCTCAAGTAGTATATCCTTGATCCCTGAGAAAGGAGCCACCAAAGCTTGTAGTAGAAGCAGACGGAAAGGTTTGCAATTGGAAGAAATGGAGGTTGCAGAATCATAATTGTTATTTTTTTATGTGATGTTTGTTTTAAATTTTTCTCTTTATTGTGGTAACCTTCAGCAGACCTTGCATAAATTGAAACTAAATTAACTCGTAAAGTGCCAAATAAACTCATTGGACATTTTCATTCTAGAATAAGGCCAAGATAATTGCAAAATCATGGCTTCCTTTTGTCTGTAGTGTTTTAGCGAAGAGGACAGTATAGATCAAAGATCAGGCTGCACATTTTGTGCAGCCTGATCTTGATCTATACTGGCTGCAAAGGGAACATTAGTTGTGAAAGGTGCTTTAAGAGTTAATACTTACATTCATACAGAGAAGCAACATTTAACCTTGAATCAAATGATCCTAGGTTTTAAGGACGCTGGAGAGGAAGGCTTTTGAATCTGTGGGAAAAGGAGAAAATGCTGGTAACCAGTATTTTCTCCATTTCCCACATTGTTTATTACACTTTCAAACACAAATACCCATATTTGAACCATATTCAATGTCTTGTTTGAAAATACTCTGCACAAATGTTAAAATTTGTCATTGAGCAGCGTTAAAGACAAAGTTGAAAACAGTATTTTAAAGATCAAAGACAGTGTAGATCTAGGGTTGGACTTCATGTTATGTGCTGTCTGATCTTGTGCTACACTGCACTGCAGAGGTAATATCACTTTTGAGATGTTTAATCCTGAATGAAATATTACCAGCGTTTTAATGACTGAAGAAGAGAGCTTTTGAAAACACTGTGAGAAAAGGGAAAAATATTGGTAATCAATACCGTCTTCTTTCCAACAATGTTTTCTATCCTTGTCAGGACAAAATGACAGGCAAAATTACCTCTTTAACAGACAATCCCAACTTTAAACGACCCTTAGAAAGAAACCTATTGAAAACATTGTGGGAGAAAACATTCTGGTCACCAGCATTTTTTGCTTTTTCCGCAATGTTTTTTACCTTATCAAATGCAAGTACTATCATTTGATCAACATTTGTTATCTACAAATGCTTTCAATTTGGTCCAGTCCAAAATTTTGTTGTTTGGTTTAGAGTTGATTAACTCTTTACTTACCAAAAGACAAAATTTTAGACTACTCCAAATTGAAAACGTTTGTAAACGAAACACTAAATGTTGCACAAATTAGGAAATGTTTCCTTGAAAAGGTAGAAAACATTATGGGGGAAGGAGAAAATGCAGAGTACCAGCATTTTCTCCTTTCCCCACAATGTTTTCAAAATTCATTTTCTTAGGGGGTCATGAAAACTTGTGTGGAAAGGGTTAATTTTTGCCATCTGGAAACCATTTTGAAATGACCAAGTCTAAAATTTTGTCATCTGTTAAAATGTTCAAGTCGAGAGACAGTCTGCTGTAAGGTTGCTAACAATTTTACGTTCATTGTTATTTAGTGACTGAGAAAATGTGCAATAGTTACATGTAGATGTTGACCATAAAAGGATATTTTAATCCCTTTACTTTCTTCAGACAACTTTTTTTGTCTAGCAGCAGACTGCATTTGAAAACATTGTGGCAAAAAGGTGAAACTGCTTATGATGAGCAGTTTCTTTTTAATTGAGCAATTTCTTCTTATCGCCACAATGTTTTCACACAAACATGTAGTGTGTTCTTGTTTTAACCCTTTACCACACAATCCAGAGTTTTAGTAACCCAAAGAAAAAGGATGTTTGAAAACATTGTGGGGAAAAAGAGAAAATGCTGGTACCCAGTTTCCAACCGAGTCAGAGACAAATTTCTTCATTTGATTCAAATTGTCATCTGCAAATGCTTTCAATTTGGACAAATCTACATTTATCTTGTGTGATAAAGAGTTAAGACTACAAAAACGACTTTGGTACACTCTCATAGAGTTTCAGTAGATACCATACTATCTAAGGTCATAGTCAAGTGCCTTTCACCAAATGAAGTGTTTTATCACTACCACAAAAATCTAAGCTTTTTGCACCAGTTTTGCTAGTGCAACCTCAACCTGATACAGATTTGCAGTAGATGACTTCAAAATACAAACAATGATATTAACTCTTTCCCAGATGGCAGATATTGATCTTTTCCAATTTGAAAGCACTCATTAGACAATAATATTTGATACTTGATCTGATAATGTAGAACCATATCAGTTTACAGTATTGATCATGTGCATACTTGCCAACTCTGTAATTGATAACCTTGTGGGATAAAATAAAAAAAAAAACAAACAAAAAAAAAGTAAGAAGTATATGTCATAAACTATGTGCACAAAAAACTTCAAGACAAAAGCAAGCTGATGTTTAGCTGCATACTATCTACAATTTACTTACTATTATGCTGAAAAGCAGTGTTTCATTAAATTCAAGAGATCAATGAAAGACACACAGTGATAGACACACAACAAGGTAAGTGTCATTTAAGATAACATGGCTAGGTAACAATGAAAAACTGACATACATGTATCTAGGCCACAGGGAAAAAACCCATTAGCAAAAGTCTGCCCAGAAACTCAAAGTATATCACAAGTTAAAAGATATGGGGCAAAAACTGCCATCCTAACGGGGGTAAAATGCTCATGAACTATTTCAACTGTAGGGTAGAAGCCTCAGACTGGATGATGTAGGTTGTTGGTTTGGTTGCATGTTCTTTCATGTAAAAGAGGAAGGGTTTGTGTTACTCGGGTATTTCAAGCTGTATGCTTTAAAAAAAGGATGAAAAATGCATAAGTCCAGGTAATTTTTAGGTAATTTTCTTGTGTGTATCATTGGGTGCAAGCCAGAGCTCTGAATTGTTGTACATCTTCAGGGTGTATTATAATAGTTACATTGGCAGGTAGGCTTTTGGAAAGAAGAGAAGCAAAGACTTGTAATTTATTATCCCAATAAGCTATGTTGTGGACTCTTTTACCTGCTGGTAAATGTGTGAACTAATGGCAAACTGACTAGATGTACCTAGATCCACAAGCCTCTTAAGGTAGTTCTGAATCAGCTGTTAAACATTGACCAAGTTTGTTTCTTTCATAGAGTCCTCGGAGCTTTTTAGGCACTATATCACTTCCTTGATCCTGTGCAGTGCATGGTGGAAGAGAAGCCTTGCCTGCTGTAATAGAGAGGTTGTGGCTTGGTTTCTGGTGGAGTCCCAGTGAGTGTAATTATGTTTTGCATGGTAATGCCAGTTGAGATTGCAGGAACTGTTGGAATATGATGTTGATCCTTCCTTGTATAACCACATTAGGACCTGTTGATCCTTTACCACATAGTCTCGAGTTTTAATGACTGAGAGATAGAAGGGTTTGAAAACAATTTGGGGAAAGGAGAAAATGCTGGAAACCAGCATTTTCTTTTTCCATATTTTTTTTTTATCATATCAAAGACAAATTTAAAACTTTGAGCCACATTGACTTTGTTGTCTGCATAAAATTATGTTTTGAATATGGACAAGTCTAAATTTTTGCTTTTTGGTGAAGGGATAATGGATTGAGTTTGTGGAGATGGAGTTCTTGATGGAAGCTTTAGAGGATTATCTGTGAACATTTTCCTCTTCTCTCTTGGTCATATATTTGCCTAGTCGTTTATAGACAAACAATGGAAGTACTCTTGAATGTTGAAAATAAAATATGTGTACTTTACAACTATAGTTAAATAGTAGCAGTGGTAACAATTGAATGCACTGTGATGCAGTTTGAATGTTTGATGAATGAAGTATATAATGATATACAATATCTTGATAGTCGCAGTCCACAATTAAGAAATTTAGATTATACATGTGAAAAACATGACTTTAAAAAAAAAGGAAAAATTGATTTACTAACATTCAAAAACATATAGTCTAATGATAACACCAAATGTTATCAAGTGAGGTCAGATTACAGTTCATACACTTTGTTACAGTCGTATGTATCTCTATACATAGTCTTTACTGGGTCAAAACTTATCTTTGTAGTTCCAAGTACTTACACTCCACATTTCTACCCATGGCAGTACTTTGTTCTTGAAATCATCAGTTAAATAGACTCGTCCAGAAACAACAGTATGACAATGAACAAAGATATCATTTCTAGTCATGATAGTACTTTGTTCTTGTAACCATCAGTTAAATAGACTGGTCAAGAAACAACAGTATGACTTTGAAGAACACAGATATCATTTCTAGTCATGATAGTACTTTGTTCTTATAACCGTCAGTTAAATAGACTGGTCAAGAAACAACTATATAAGTTTGAAGAACACAGATATCATTTCTAGTCATGATAGTACTTTGTTCTTGTAACCATCAGTTAAATAGACTGGTCTAGATACAACAGTATGACTTTGAAGAACACAGATATCATTTCTAGTCATGATAGTACTTTGTTCTTGTAACCGTCAGTTAAATAGACTGGTCAAGAAACAACAGTATGACTTTGAAGAACACAGATATCATTTCTAGTCATGATAGTACTTTGTTCTTGTAACCGTCAGTTAAATAGACTGGTCAAGAAATAACCATGTAAGTTTGAAGAACACAGATATTAGTGTGTATTGTGTCTGCACATTTCCTGGAGTAGATTTTTTTCATCATTAGTTATTTTTGCTAGCCACAGGCCAGTGAGCTTATGCCATATTCTGATGTCAGGTCATTGCAAACATACATGTACTGTTCTCTGAAACATTATAAACTGTTTATGATTATAAACTGGTTCTTATTAAAGAAGAACAAAAATATTTGCTATGACTATAAAACTAAAATTGAAAAATTCTATACTCCAAAACAAACAACTTTTCACAAATAAATGTCACAATCACTGCAAAGTAGGGCTTACTTGCTTTATAAGCTAGTGGAGCAACCCTGAGCTGTCCTTGCTCTCTTGTTGTTGTGAAAAAGAAAAACCAAAGAATCAAAAGCAGACATCAAAATGTATATATGTACGATTATTAAAACACGCTATCAGAATAGTGATCTAAATAATGAACAGGAATGCAGATGGAAATTAGTGAGGATATGGCAAGGAAAATTCTGTTCTCATTTTTTTACATTTCAACAAGTCACTGATGTTTATCTGTATGGCTTTCTTTGTTTCTTGTTCTGATTGGCCCTACAAGTAGAAAGTAATTGTATTCCACATGTTTGATTGTGTAAACATTACCATGGTGATATTGATTTTCCTTATAAAATCTGTTGACTGAATATTGTTAAACACCTTCCCACTTGCTGGAGTTTGACAGGAAAGCAACGGGAAACCTTTCCTCATAGTTGATTTAAAGTACTTTGCTTTCCCAGGAATTCTGAGTTTCTTTTCAACAAGTGAGAACAAGATAAGCACTATTTTTTGAGATTTAACTCTTTACCAAAGGACAGAAATAAAGACTTGTCTAAATTGAAAGCATTGGCAGATGACAATTTAAATGTAGTCCAAATGATGTACAGCAATTTGTTTTTGAAAGGTAAAAAACATTGGGTGAAAAGTAGAAAATGCTGGTTACCAGCATTTTCTCCTTTTCCCACAATGTGTTTTCAAAAGCCTTTTTCCACAGCGTCGTTAAAACTCAGGATTGTGTGGTAAAAGGATAAGCACTTAGGTACAGAGTCTGTCCAGTTCCATGTTACAATATGAACTCTTTACCACATGACAAAATTTTAGCCTTGTCCAAATTCAGAGCTTTTGCAGATGACAATTTATTTTCTAAGGGTTTCTTTGTCTTTTAAAGACTTGTAAAATCCTAATGAATTTAACATGTTTCATTGCTTGTGTCTAATAAGCTTCTTACTTTTTGTTTCTGGATTTTTATTAAACATGAACTGGCATTGTTGGTCAAATTTATCTTTAAGTTGCGTCCATTTGTGTAGTATTGGTTTCGTTATACTGGACATTTTTAGCTCACCTGAGCACAACGTGCTCAAGGGGAGCTTTTAGGATCACCCTGTGTCTGTCGTGCATCGTCCATCATCAACAATTCTTTAAACATTTTCTCCTCCTAAACGGTTTGGCCAATTTGGACCAAACTTGGCTGGAATGTTCCTTGGGAGATCCTCTTTCAAATTTGTTCACAGAATTTGATTCCATCAAAAACTCTGGTTGCCATGGCAACCATTTGGAATTTTCTTAGAAATTCTTTAAAAATCTTCTCCTCTGAAACCGCTGGTCAGATTTTGAAATAATTTCACAGAAATATTCCTTGGGTAACCCTTTTCAAAAACTGTTCGCGAAATTTTGAACCGTCGAAAAACATGGCTGTGGTGGTGGGGGGGGGAAGGGGGGGGCTCTTTGCGTCCAGCAGTGTCAACAATTCTTTAAACATCTTCTCCTCCTCCTAAACCACTGGGCCAATTTAGACCAGACTTGGCTGGAATGTTCCTTGGGAGGTCCTCTTTAAGAATTGTTCACAGAATTTGATTCCATCAAAAACTCTGGTTGCCATGGCAACCGAATGGAATTTTCTAAGAAATTCTTTAAAAATCTTCTCCTCAGAAACAGCTTGTCAGATTTTGAAATAATTTCACAGATATGTACCTTGGGTGACCCTTTTCAAAAACTGTTCGCGAAATTTTGATCTGTCGAAAAACATGGCCATGGTGGGGTGGGGGGGGGCTCTTTGCATCCAGCGGTGTCAATAATTCTTTAAACATCTTCTCCTCCTAAACCACTGGGCCAATTTGGACCAAACTTGGCTGGAATGTGTGGTTGCCCTAGAATGTGCAGTCTGATCTTGGATCTACACTGTCCAATAAGGAGATATTTTTCTGAAAAACAAGTTTGAAATAGCGTTACACTCTGGTGTTTTACAATGGGCTTTAAAGTTTCATTTAACCTATCTAGCAGGATAAGGGTTAAAATAAGGATGACTACAGACAGGGATAAGCATACAATCATACCCTTGTTGGAACTTCACTGTTGCAAATAAAGTGTTACAACACAACCTGCACACAACTTTTTATCTTGTACATGTATAGACTTCTCATAACAAGAAATTTCTCCTTTGACTACATTTATTAATGCATTTATTCTTGATTAATTATTGGTCCATATTTTATAAGGATCTTTTCCCTTCAGTGTCATCTAGTGCAAGTTTTGTATAAGGAGGTAGCAAGTTGGAATCTCTCTTAGTTTATACCTTTACTCTTTACAAGATGATTACAATTCTAAACTTTTTCTAAACTGAAAGCATTTACAAATGAAAATTTTAATGTGGTTCAAATTATAGTATTTGCCTTTGAAAGGGTAGAAAACATTGTGGGAAAAGGAGAAAATGCTGGTAACCAGCATTTTCTCCTTTTCCCTCTATGTTTTCAAAATCCCTTTCTATCAGGGTCTTCAAAACCTTGGCTTGTGTGGTAAAGGCTTTTATTATATACCTGACAGCTTTCCGGGGAAAATACATGCTTCGCAGGCGGATAAGATATATCACACAGGACAGAAAAAAAATCTTTATCAACACACTGTGAAATACGGTTCCAAATATAGTATGATGACATCATAATGACATAACTCACGTGCGGTATACGTATGTATTCATTTGCAAGTTCATTTGTTTAAAATTTTACGCTGTAATATTCATCCGCCATTCATAAAAATGAAGTAACTGGCTACTACACCATTATGTGTTTTATTTTTCTTACCGTTTTCGAATGAAATGTCAATAATTTGCAACATTTTGTTGTCGAAAAGGATTAGGTATATAATAAAAGGAACATTATGCTGTATTGACTTTCCTGATGTTTGTATTTACTTCTCGCTACGTAAGAAAATTTTGGCATCTCGCTCGACTTTCGGTCCCGATACCAAATTTTTCACGCAGCTCGAAGTAAATACAAGCACCAGGAAAGTCACTACAGCATAATATTCCTTATAACTAAACTTTCATTATTGTAAATATACAATCATAATCATGATCCTTGATATTGTAAATGGTGCTATGTAAGGTGGTTAGAAAACCTTGGTAAACTTGTGTTCTGAATTTTTTTGTAAATTGATGCTGATACATGATTGAGCCATGCTCTGGCAAAAGGGGAGTTTTATGTATCTCTGTTTTGCATTTTACCAAGCAAGTTATCGCATAATTATGGATCCATAAAATCCATATTGTCGAATGACTGACTGAATTTGTCGGTGGAATGGTCCTTTGACATGTAGACAATTTACAAAAAGCATAATGTTTTGACCCATGTCAGCCTGAAGAACCTCTTCACAAAGCATGGCTCATGTTCATATTGTTTAATATGGTTTATTTCCATTCTTTATCATTTTAAAGAAAAAAAAATATTGCAGATATATTTGTCACATTTTTACCAGCTGTTTTTTTCCCCCTTGAGTCTTACATCATCATTATTAATAGAAAAGTATGATACAAGATAGTTATCTTATTTCTATGTTTTTTTTTCTGTTTTTAACTATAACAATTTTTTTTCTGTTTTAAACTATTGAATTGCCACTATTAAATTGCCAGATGCTTTCAAGTTGAAGACATAAAAATTAATGCAATGCAGGAAAAGGAGAGACATGTACCATATTGTAATATGTTAAGAAAAATGATCACAGTGTTAAAAATTGTTCTATCATGAATGCAGAGGGATCAAATTATGTTGTCATGTTCACAGTGCTGGGTATAAGTTAGGTTCCTTTTACAATGTTTTAATTCTTTACCAAACTACAGAATTTCAGACAAGTCTAAATTCAAAACATTCCAGACAACAAAATTGTTGTGACTCGAAAATTGGAATTGGTTTAGGGAAAGGTAGAAAACATTGTGGGAAATGGAAAAAATGCTGGTCACCAGCATTTTCTCCTTTTCCCACAATGTTTTTCAAAGGCTTTTTTCTTCAGGGTCATTAAAACTGGGGATTGTGTGGTAAAGAGTTAACTCTTTACCACACAATGCCGACTTTTAACGACCCTGGGAAAGAAGCCTTTTGAAACATTGTGGGAAAAGGAGAAAATGTTGGTAATCAGCATTTTCTCCTTTTCCCACATTTTTTGTCTACTTTATCAAAGAAAAATTGCACCATGTGAGCCACACTGAAATCGTGGTTTGCAAATGCTTTCAGTTTGGAGTAGGCTTTAATTTTGTTGTCTGGTAAAGAGTTAAAGGACTTTGTCAGGGTCATTAAAAGTCTTGTGTGATGAAAGAGTTCAACAACTTTGATGAGGCAAAAAAAAAAGACTGTGTTTCATGCGGTTTGATTTTGATTTTCACTCGCTGCATAAGCACTTGTAACTAGACATTGCCACAGTAGCATTTATCACTATGCATGGCGCTTTATTTTTTTTTTAGCTCCACTGGCCAGAGGCCAGCAGGCTTATGTCATGGTCCAGTGTCCGTCGTACGTCCGTGCGTCTGTTAACTTTTATTTTAAACATCTTCTCTGAAACTACCTATCCAATTTTGATGAAACTTCACAGAAATGATCCTGTCATGGTCCTCTTTAGAATTTCTTGAAAGAATTTGATTCCTGCAAAAACTCTGGTTGCCATGGCAACAAAACTTAAAAATTTTGGAAATCTTTAAAATTCTTCTGGTCTGAAACCATAAGGCCTAGAGCTACCAAATTTGGCATGTAGCTTTATCTAGTAGACCTCTATCCAATTTCTTCAAAGTATAGTCCTTGGGTCAAAATTAGCCCCGCCCCGGGGTTCACAAGTTTTACATGGGCTTATATAGAAAAAACTTTAGCAATCTTCCTGTACCTAGCCAAAAGACCCAGGGCTACCAAATTTTGCATGTGGTTTTATCTACTTGACCTCTACTAAGAAGGCCCAAATTATAGCCCTGGGGTCAAATTTGACCCCGCCACAGGGGTCACAAGTTTTACATGGGCTTATGTAGAGAAAACTTTAGAAATCTCCCTGTACCTAGCCATTAGGCCTAGGGCTACCAATTTTGCATGTAGATTTATCTAGCGGGCTTCTACCAAGAGAACTCAAATTATAGCTCTTGAGTCAAATTTGGCCCCACCCCGGGGGTTCACAAGTTTCACATGGGCTTATATAGAGAAAACTTCAAAAATCTCCCTGTACTTAGCCATAAAGCCCAGGGCTACCAAATTTTGCATGTGGCTTTATCTAGTGGACCTCTAGTATGAATGCCCAAATTATAGCCCTGGGGTCCCATTTGATCTTATACAGGGGGTCAGAAGTTTTACATGGGCTTACATAGTGAAAACTTTAGAAATCTTCTTGTTACTAACCATAAGACCTAGGGCTACTAATTTTAGCCCTGTCTCAGGGGTCTCATGTTCGAAACCAATTTGCCTGGTATTGTAATGTTTGGCATGTAGGGTTTTTAAGTTATTAGCCAGTGGAGCGATACAGGGCCATCATTGCCCTCTTGTTTTTTTGTTAATTATAATACTGTATCATACAATCAGAGGAATGGGATTTGTGGTTTTGATAAAATCATTTAAAACTCTTTACCACACAGTCCCAAGTTTAAATGACCCCGAGACAGAAGCCTTTTGAAAATACTGTGGGAACAGGATTTTATCCTGGTAACTGGCATTTTCTCCTGTTCCCACTATGTTTTCAACATGATCAAAGACAAATCATTTGGGCCACATTTAAATTGTTGTCTGTAAATGCTTTCAATTTGAACAAATCTACATTGTTACTGTGTGGTAAAGACTTGGAGCAATTTCTTTATATGCCTTATATTGCCATAATTCCATTGCCACAGAAGCATCCAACATTTAGTCTATGAAAATGATATTTATCATTTACATCAACAAATGACAGTCAAGTTTCATCAGTCTGGCTGGGATTTATCAGGACAGGGAAGGAATGGTAAAACTATATTTCCTGTTTATGTCATGACCTACATCGCAGCAGTGATGTAAATCCATTAAATATTTTGTGTTTAGAAGCCATGGGTGAATAATACACTAGTGTAATAAACTGCATGTAAACTGAATCACTATTCATAGTACATGCTGTCAAAACAAAAACATTCTAGAGTCTGCAAATAATAAACTCCAACAATAACATAACAGATTTGGGTGAATTTCTATGCATCTTTATTCCCGATAAACCTTTACCACACAATCCTGAGATTTAACAATCCTGAGAAACAGGCAAACATTGTGGAAAAAAGGAGAAAATGCTGGTAACCAGCATTTTCTCCTTTTTCCACAGTGTTTCCTCCATTTTCAAAAGCAAATTCCACCATTTGTGCCACATTTAATTTGATGTCTGCTTTGGATTTGGGCAAGTCTGAAATTTTGTTGCGTGGTAAAGAGTTAGGCGCCTCGTTTCTATCTTGTTTTAGACTTGTTTGATAAATTCAACATAACATGAACTACTTATACGGAAATAAAGTTGAAATCTTTACCAATCAGGGCAGTAAGAGGTTTGGTTTCATGAAAGCCAAAATTTTTTTATTATCTCAACAGTTTATCTTTCATCTTCTTCCTTGTAAAACAATGAATGCTTTCATTTTATTTTAGCTTCATTTGATTTTGTTTTTTCCCTCCTTCATTTCCTTTTTAATCCTTTACCAGTTTTGGAATGGACCAAACTGAAATGATGATTTCTGTCTTTGATAGGGTAGAAAATATTGTATTGAAAGGAGAAAATGCTGGTTAGGAGCCGTCTGTCTTTTTCCCACAATTTTTTCAAAAGGCTTCTCCTGTAGGGTCATTAAAATTTGGGATTTTGTGGAAAAGAGTCTAATGTTTTAAGATGAAATTCCTTGTTTTATTGAAACATGCAGTACATTTGAATTGTGTACGAATTTTTTCAAGTCTATAAAAGTTTTGTCTTCTGTGAAAAAGTCAAGGTTTGAACATACTATTTTATAGAGCATAACTTTTTGGTAGTTATGTATTTCTTGTTGATCCTCTGCTCTGCTTTAAAAGGCAGGACTTTAAAGGGAGATTTCAAGATTGTTGGTCAAAATATAAGTTTACTTTGTTTAGTTAGTTTGTGAGTTGTAAACGAATTGCTAAACATCATACTAGTAACTTAGTTTCATACTTGTTCAGGTACTGCATTGCTTTTAGATTAAAAAGTCATATTTTTTGAAGGTTCTTTGTACACGAGATACAACTCTGAAAGTGCTTTAACTCTTTACCAAACACTGAAATTTTAGATGCTTCATAACTGGAAGCACTGGCAGACAACAAAGTAAATATTTTTCAGAAACTGAAATTTGTCATTGGAAGGACGCAAAACATTTTGGTGAAAAGAAACACAAAACATTTTGCTGTATACTAGCATCTTCTCCTTTCCCCCAGAATGTTTCTAACCTTTTCACTGCCAATGTCCCCTTAGACATCTTTTGTGGATTGGCATAGATCAAGATCAGACTGCACAAAATGTGCAGTCTGATCTTTGATCTACACCATCCGCACCTGATACTAATCTTCAACCAAAATGGGCTTCAAAATTAATGAAAATATACTTTTAGACATGGAAAAATGTAGTATCCATCTATTTGGCAGTGAAAGAGTTAAAAGCCCTCTTCTTCCCGGTCTTGTGATGGTTTGGTATAGTGTTAACTACTTCAAGTGAAGTAAGGAAATGATAATTTTTGTCATGCAGTTCTAGTACATTAAAAGGGGGAGAAACAAACTGGCTGCTTGCAACTCAAAGATTAGACCAAAATCTTGATTTCTCCCCTTAACTCTACCAAATGACAAAATTCAGACTTGTCCAAATTGAAAGCATTTGCAGACGGCAATTGCAATGTGGCTCAAATGGTACTATTTTTAGCTCACCTGAGCACAACATGCTCAAGGGGAGCTTTTAGGGGCACGCTGTGTCTGTCGTGCGTCATCCGTCGTGCGGCGTCAACAATTCTTTAAACATCTTCTTCTCCTAAACCGCTTGGCCGATTTGGACCAAACATGGCTGGAATGTTCCTTGGGAGGTCCTCTTTAAAAATTGTTCACAGAATTTGATTTCATCAAAAACTCTGGTTGCCATGGCAACCAAATGGAATTTTTCAAGAAATTCTTTAAAAATCTTCTCCTCTGAAACCGCTGGTCAGATTTTGAAATAATTTCACAGATACATTCCTTGGGTGACCCTTTTCAAAAATTGTTCGCGAAATTTTGATCCGTCACAAAACATGGCCATGGTGGAAGGGGGGTGGGGGGCTCTTGGCGTCCATTGGTGTCAACAATTCTATAAAAATCTTCTCCTCTGAAACCGCTGGTCAGATTTTGAAATAATTTCACAGATATGTTCCTTGGGTGACCCTTTTCAAAAACTGTTTGCGAAATTTTGATCCGTCGAAAAACATGGCCGTGGTGGAGGGGGGGGGGCTCTTGACGTCCAGCGGTGTCAACAATTCTTTAAACATCTTCTCCTCCTACACCACTTGGCCAATTTGGACCAAACTTGGCTGGAATGTTCCTTGGGAGGTCCTCTTTAAAAAATGTTCACAGAATTTGATTTCATCAAAAACTCTGGTTGCCATGGCAACCAAATGGAATTTTCCAAGAAATTCTTTGATAATCTTCTCCTCTGAAACCACTGGTCAGATTTTGAAATAATTTTACGGATATGTTCCTTGGGTAACCCTTTTTAAAGTTTGTTTGTGTAATTTTGATTGGTCGAAAAACATGGCCTGGGTGGGGATGGGCATCTTTGCACTGTATGGACTTAAAGAAATTCTTTGAAATTCTTCTTCTCCTAAACCACTTGTCACATTTTGAAATAATTTCACAGAAATGTTCCTTAGGTGCCCCTTCTGAAAATTTATTCGCGAAATTTTGATCCGTTGAGAAACATGGCTGTGGTGGGTGGAAGCTATTTGCTCTCTGAGGACATGAAGAAATTCTTAAAAATTTTGTCTTCTCTGAAACCACTATTCAGATTTTGAAGTTATTTCACAGAAATGATCCTTATATTATACCCCTTATTTAGCTTAGCTGTTTTCAAAGAAAACATCGAGGTATTGACATAGCCCTGTTGGCGTCATCTTTGTTGTTGTTGTTGTGCAAAAACTTTGACATTTTGTTATATCTCGGCTTCCACTCAACACATGTACTTAAAACTTGGAATAATTGTTCACTAGTAAAAAGCAACCCATACAACAAGGGCAGTTAACTCCAAAATTATTTTGTCCAAATTATGCCCATTTTGCGATTTTACTATCCAGCAAGGTTCCAACAGCCAATCATTTGCACTCTCATGAGGTGCTCTTGTTCAACTTAATATTTTTAGCCACTATTGGGCATGTGCTCTTGTTCAAGATAAGGTCTTTGGGTGACCTATCCTAAAATTTATTTGCAGAATTCTGATTCGTCAAAAACATGGTTGTGGTGATGATTGTAGGGGTCGTGACAGATTTTGTACTTGCTGGGCAAAATACTGATTTTGTTTCCAAAATTTCAATACTTCAAAAAAAATTGGTTATGGTCCTCTCAAAAATTCAGGTGAGCGATCCAGGGCCATCTTGGCCCTCTTGTTCTTTGATAGAGTAGAAAATATTTTGGGAAAAGGAGAAAATGCTGGTTACCAGCATTTTCTCCTTTTCCCACTAAGTTTTCAAGGCATCTTTCCCAGGGTCGTAAAAATTCGGCATTGTGCGGTAAAGGGTGAACCAAACGAGAAAATTTTAGACTTGTCAAAACTGATGGCAATGTCAGATGACAAAATACATGTAACTCAAAAATTGAAATTTATCCTTTGATGGGTAGAAGACGTTGCGAGAAAAGAAGATGCTAGTTACCAGCCTTTTCCACAATGTTTCAAAAAAGGATTCTTCTCTAGGGTCCTTATAACCCGGTATTGATTGGTTAAGGGTTTAGGAAGGATACTAAATACTCAGGTCATGGCAGAAAATTTATTGATATATGTTTGAAATATAGATTATTGGTTAATTTATTGATAGATTATTTTTTTGTGACGAATAAATGGGATGAAAAATAAAACTTCACAAACACAGTCTTTTGTATGTTTTAATTTGCAGAACCACATGTTTATGAGCCATGCTGTGATTTATTGATTGTATGGTGTTTAATGCCATTTCATTATTTCATTACTTCAGTTATATTGAGACAGCCAGTGCACCTATCTATGATTTCCTGGAGTCTCTTTTACCAGTACTCTGTACAATTTTCTTTCCAAGCCACTGGCTGCTTTCCCACATAACCATTGTCGAGACAATGATCAGCGGTGAGAGAGGAATAAATCCTGTCGCAATGACTATCATCAACCCTCGGAATGAAATTGGCTGAGCCAGGGATTGAACCCATGACCCCTTGTTCTCAAGTCCTGCATGCTTCCAACTGAGCTACCAGGGCTCGGCGAGCCATGCTGTGAAAAGGGGGCCTAATGCATCTGCGAAAAGTATCAACCCACGTCGGCCTGTGCAGGCTGACCTGGGCCAAAACTGGGCTATAAGTCAATTTTCTGTATATCGAAGGACCAGTCTACCTCATAATTAAGCCAGTTGTTAAAAAAAAAAAAAAAAAAAACAAGTGGCTATTATGGATCGAATATTGTGTGATGTCAGGTTTCATGTATCATGAAGTAGCATTGAGACCCCTTTTGCCAGAGTGTGGCTCATATTGACATTTACACAACAATTCCTTGTTATATATTAATTGATTGATTGGTTGTATGATGTTTAACGCCTCTTTTTTCAACAGTATTACAGCTATATTGAGGTGGCCACTGGATCTATCCATGATTTCCTGCAGTTTGTCCTGCAGTACTTCCCACTATTTTTCCCGAGCCACCAGCTGCTTTCCCATGTAACCATTGTCGAAATAGTGATCAGCTGTGAGTGAGGAATGAATTCTGTGGCAATTTCTGTCATCAATCCTTGGAATGAAATTGGCTGAGCCTTTTTCAACATTATTCCAGCTATATTGAGGTGGCCAGTGTACTTACCCACGCTTTCCTGCAGTTTGTTACCTGTACTTCCCTTAATTTTTCCCAAGCCACCGGCTGCTTTCCCATGTAACCATTGTTGAAACAATGATCAGCTGTGAGTGAGAAATGAATTGTGTGGCAATTTCTATCATCAATCCTTGGCAAAAAATTGGCCAAGATGGGTACTTGAACCAGTGACTCCCTGTTCCAAGTCCTGTACACTATAATGACTAAGCTGTATGGGCTTGGCTTTGTTTTTACTGCCCTGAGGTAGAGGACTAGTATTGTAGACAGTTGTTAAATTGGTTAACATCATTTTCTTAAGCCACAGTGTTCCTACACTTTCAAAGACAATCCAATTATTTGAGCTACATCTAACTTGCTGTCTGCAAAATGCTTTCAATATGGATAAGAATGTGTAAAATTTATCATGTGGTAAAAAAAAAATTGGATAATCTCACAGCAGGCCTGATGTGGAATACTTTCAAAAGTATTCAAATACAAAAATTTTGCCATTTAAGAATAAAGAATAAAATGAGCCATGCTCTGTGATTAAGGGGGTTTAATGCATTCGTAATACGTATAAGTTATACATGTATTTATATAATTCTACCGAAATGCTATTTGCTTTAACGCTCACCAAGTGACACTATCACCATTATACTATGAAGGAAGAATGGATAAGATGATCCCTTAATCCTTCTCATACAACAAATTCTAGACTTGTCCAAATTAAAAGCATTTGCAGATGACAATTTGAATCTGGCTCAAATGATAGAATTTATCCTTGACAAAGTAGAAAACATTGTGGGGCAAGGAGAAAATGCTGGCTATCAGCATTTTCTCCTTTTCCTGCAATGTTTTCAAAATGCTTCTTCCTCTCTGTTGTTAAAACATGGGAGTATTTGGTAAAGGGTTTACAAAAAAAAGGTCACTGACTACACAGATGTCTTGGGTCAATCCAAAAGATATATACAGACCTTGGTAAACATACACTGTTTTGATGCATAAGAAACAGAAGGCTTAGCTATACATACTTTCAGTGCCTTGATTTCCCTTCTACAGAATCGACTTCAACATTTGTTGACGATGCCACAGATAACAAAACAACATTTTGTAAGTAGAGACTGAACTAAACTTACATCAGAAGACTTTGCAAACAGGATGTTGAAATGGACAATCAACATGTATGCGGGTATTATTGAAATTGAAATTGAAAGCATTTGCAGATAACAAATTAAAGCTGGCTCTAATGACTGATTTTATCATCAGTAGGGTAGAAAACATTGTGGTAAAAGGAGAAAATGCTGGTTACCAGCATTTTCTCCTTTTCCCACAGTGTTTTCCAAACTTAAAACTGTGGATTGTGTGGTAAAGGACTGATACATAAATATTTGTCAAACACTTGTGGAAAAGGGAGAAATCGCAAATTTCAAGCAAGTTTTCTTTTTGCAAATATCTTTTCACCAGAGCTCTACCAGAAAAATGTAAGAAGTTATCGACATGGGGTGTAACATTATTTTTCCTTGTATTTAAACTTTGCTACAAATTTACATGTCCATACAATTTCTGACAGACAATTTCTTTTCAAACAATATTCCCACTGTCACTGTAGTTACAGTGTTTTATTCTTCTATTACAAATACCTTTTAACATAAATATCACAACTTTTTTGGAACATTTGCTATTATAGGTTTTGGTCTAGTTTTAAACAAGAGTTTTTTCCTAATTATAGCTATCACATTGTAGTTTGTGTCTGTAGTGTTCTGTTCCTCATGACCCCTTGTGTCCTTCACCATGACCCCATAGGGTTTCTCCAAGGTTACAACCTTTCCATACAAAATGTGATGCCCGATGATGAGAACTGGCACATCCTGAAATGGACAAAAATTGGCAAGATTTTTAAATGTCCACTCAAATCACTGCCTTGTCTTATTTACAAATTAAACCCCCCCCCCTCACCTCCAATAATTTTAAACATATTCAGCCACCCCACTTTGTTTTAAAATGATTAAACAAGGTAAAATTTGGTTAACATGAATTTAAGTTTAAAACCAAAAAAAGAAATGTGAAAAATTTGTGTGAAATGGAGAAACATTCAATGAAAAGCATTTTCTCTTCTCACAATCATATTTTCATCAAAGTGGTGGGTTACCGTGAGACGAAAAAAAAAAGACAATAACCTGATGTGCCCCTGCCTTTTTTGCAGTTCTCAATAGAAATTCATGGTCCTCTTTTCCCATTTCCATAACTAGCCAAGAAATAGCCCAATTGCAAAATGTGATTTGATGGCTAACTCTTGTCAGCTGACAAAATTTTAGATTTATCTACATTGGAAGCATATGCAGGAGAAAAATTAAAGCTACATCTTTACAGCCAGAGGAAAAAACAACGATGTTAAAACTTGATAGTGTGTAGAATCTAGTCAGCTGTGTAGACATAGATAAATAACCAATATATAAGGTGTAAGGGATAAAAAAAAACCTTAAAGAATTTGTCTTCAATTTAAAACTGGAAACAACCAGTGATGTCTTAGATAGCCTCCAGAGAATGAAACTCATTTTCAATGTTGTATCTGTGCATCCTTGCAACCCTCAGGGGCAACATACAAGAATGATTATAGTCAGTGCTTCCACTAGCTTTTTATTTCAAGGGTACACTTAACCCCCTGAGCTGCAAATCTGGGGGTAAGATTTCATATTAGACGGTATGACAATAATGTTTCCCAACTAGAGGTTGTGGGATAAAGCAGTCCATACTGATGATTTACAGCTAAAAAGTCTTTTATAGTAAGATAATTATATTAAGATTTATGTATATTTACTGCTTAAAGTCATTAAAAAGCTGAAAGTCTGTGTGAAGTGACCCTAATAGGACAATGTCAAAGGGACATTTTGTTGTGTCACAGTTTCCGCATTTTTTTCACCGATCAATTTTTTATGTCTACTAATTTTATGGATAGACATTTCTGCATGATTTGACATAAATTGGTCAATGAGGATAACAAGTAACTTTAAAACCTGTCATTTTACATAAGATAAGCAGATAATGGCCTTTTTCATTCATGTTTTCTTATGTTAGGTCTTGCATGTAACCAGTATTTGTTATGTGAATTTCAATTCTATAACATGATTTACACAATAATTTGAGCAAGTGGGAACACTGATAGATTCATAGAATAAAGATGAAATAGGTTAAAAAACTGGATGAAAACGAGTAAAGAAGATGTATATTTAAATCTGTCTTAAACTCTTTACCAAGTGAAAAAAGTTTAGACCTGTAGTTAAAAACATTGGCAGATGACAATTTAAATGAGGCTCAAGTTTTGAAATTTGCTTTTTGAATGGTTGGAGAACACTGTAGGAAAAGGAGAAAATCATGGTTACCAGCATTTTCTTCTTTACCCACAATGGTTTCAAGTGGCTCTTATCTCAGGGTCATTAAAACTCAGAATTGTCAAGGGTTAAATGATTGGGTTTACCAATAATTGTTGTAACTATTGTCTTGGAATATGTCATGATTGTACCTTGTGTGTGAAGTGTAAGTCTCCAATAAACCTTCCGCTCAGTGGTACTGAATGTCTGGTCTCTAATGAGCCTTGCAGCTCTATCATTGCCCATTCCTCAGCTTTACCACCATTCTTATCTGTATCTGGTCTGAAATATATATATATATTTGTAATAAAACACTTCTGTCTTTACCAGTTAATTTTAAGTTCCTTAACCTTTACCACAAGTCAAGATTCTAGACTAGCTCACATTGAAAGCATCTGTAAAGGAGAAATCGAACATGGCTCAAATGATGAGACTGTAGATAAAGGGTTAAATTCAATATTCTGAAGAGTAGAAAAGTGATATACAAACAGATAGATCATAACATGCAAATTAATTTTGGTCCTAGCTGGCACGTTCCAAGCTGGACCGACCGTGTCAATTTCCGTTGAAGGTTGAGTTGACTAAGCCTTAGGCTAAGTGAAGGCCCAAGGCTTGGGGCTGAAGCCGAAAGGACATGCTAGATCTAGCTCACATCTTTAGCATCAGTTGATTGAATATTAAGAACATGTGAATTCGATGCAAAGGCATATTTAGAACAAAAAACAGTGAAAAAACCATTAAAAAAGTTTCAAGAGTAGATTTACAAAATATGTTTGTGATATGAAATATCTTTATGTATACATTTTAACCGCGATCTGGACCATGTTTACAATAGTGATTTTCCCGCTAGTTTCTTTTCACTAAAGATCAGCGAAGCGAGGTAACTCCATTTAATTTTCTATTATTTTTATGAAAAATTTAATATCTAAATTTTATAGTTTGGGATGATGTTCTCTAAGAAAAAAAAGGTAGTCTATTTATTCAGATAAACACATTGTGCCTAAAAAAGAAATAAATACCATACTATTTTGTCGGGTTTATATCGTTTATCATCCAGAATGGGGGTGGGGAGGATGTATGGTGCATGCTGATCTACGGGAAGCAACTCGTATAAGCATGTAGGATAATCTTCTATTGGTTATTTCCCCTAAAGATGTTGTGATTCATTGTCGGGAGAACTGGTGAAGTTTTTGTTTTAGTGCCGTAAGTTTTCAGCCATATTTCAGTTATTTCACGTTGACCATGCACTCTTTGTATTCGGGTGTTTCCTCAACCGGTCAGACATATACGGTAACACTTTTCGAATCACAAGCCGTTTTGTCATTACTAAGTAGGAACATCGTGGTACGAGAGTTAATCCACAGTACATTTGCGTACGCCGACATCATCAGCCTCCTATTCCAGAGGTTTTGCTACAAGTGGTATCAACTTAACAAACCAAATCTAGGCACAAGTACTGGTTATATTTCTGAGAAGCTATCCATTTCAAGGGCGTTTTCAAAGTTTTCAAAATGTCGCAAGCCGTACAATACCAGCTATGTTTCCTTAATGTAAGGATAGGGCTTTGTCAAGTCTTTCAGCGTCAAATGTATAAACTCAGCCTCTTGAGATGGCTGAAATACAATCCGCTGAAACCTAAAAAGATTTTTATCCAATAATCCTGATTAAGCAAGCTGTCGGTATAGATCCAAGATCAGACTGCATGTTCTGTGTAGTCTGGTTTTGATCTGTGTCGACCGTAAAAGCTACTGTTTGAATAGCGCCTTTGGCGCCGGAGAGTTTGAAGCACTGTCTTTAAGGATAGGGCACCCTAATGGGATTGGTGTAACATCGCCCTTCATCGCCGAAAAAACGTACGGATTCGGCTCATTCGGCATAGCTCGGGTGATGGGAGCCATCAAATCCCTCGGCTGTATCTGGTAGCTTGATATGCACCTACACGGTACATTTCATCGCCGGAAATACGCCGGTTTACCGTTCTGAAAATTGTAAGGCTCCTCTTAAACAAGAAAACTTGAGTCTCAAATTTCTATCGAAACCTTTTTAACTATATTTCAGTTGACAAATAGTTCGTACATTCATTTTTAACGTGGGTTATCAATACCGATTGAAGTTTTCTCTGACAAATAGATAGATGTGAATAACTCCATCGAGGTTGTTTATGTCGTTGCGCCGCCATGTATAAGATCACGTGATTGGCAGTTCAAATGGAAACGACCGTTATACAGACGAGGTTAGATGTAGGTACGGAATCGGCCGAGTTGTGACGGGTGGGATTCGGCTAAGCCGGGTAATTCGTAATCGATCGGCCGATAGACGCTGCTTCCCGCATCGATTACAGATTACCAAAGTCTTAATCGAATCCGTGCGATGAAAGGCGATGTTACATGAATCCCATTAGGTGCCCTATCCTTAAGAGGCATGCACACTGAAATCTATGGCAAGAATCGAACCCACGACCCCTGGTTTACTAGCCGTGCACGTTATTGACAATCCGCGAATGCATCTAAAACTGGTCTTTTGCACTGACAGGGCAGGTGCAAGAGTTCTTTGAATAAAGTCCAAAGGAAACCAGAGCCCTTGCAGCACTTTGATTATTTGAGCACGAAATTGTTACTGTTTTGAAAGGATAACAGGAATAATAGAACTAATTATAGTTTTACTGTTTATTGATCATATAATTATATTACGATATGAATTAAGATATGATGAAAATTAACAATTTTAACAAGAAAACATTGTGAGAAAAGGGGAAAATGCTGGTCAACACCCTGTACTTAAATCCCGTCCTGTGTGCAAACATTAGTTATATGACAGTAAATGGTATAGCAGCTGCATTGTCTTACATTTTCATCCCATCTGCACCCAATAAAATTGTGATAAGTAAATAAAGAACACGATTCTATGAAAACACTTTTAAGCCTTTATCACACAATCCCGACTTTTAACAACCCAGAGGAAGAAGCCTTCTGAAAACATCGTGGGAAAAGGAGAAAATGCTGGTAAACAGCATTTTCTCCTTTTCCCACAATGTTTCTGCCTTTACAGCGATTATTCACATTAATAAAGCCACACTTAACTTGTCGTCTGCAACGGCTCTGAAATTTGAAATGAGAAAGGGTTAAGGTGTCGCAATGTTTTCTGGGAGCGATTTCTTTTCTGGTAGCTGTTTCTTCATGTGTTGTCAAAAGACCCCGCTTCAATCTTTATATAGGCTATGGGAAGATGATGACTGACGGAATTCGGGGCATCCAGATAAATCACGTCTCGTGCCCTTTGTTAACCCGAGATCCACACCTGTGAGCGATCTTGGTTGCTGAAACAATATTGATACAGACATTGATTGACAGTAAATAGCTTGTAAATAATCTCTAAACGAACTTGGTTTACATGCGTATTAATGAGTCCCTGACCAGGTTAATAATTTCCTGCATGAGGTCAACTTTTAACTCCTTACCAGGCGACAAAGTTTGAAAGTGAATAAATTGTTGGGATTTGTCTTTGAAATGGTAGAAAACAAAGTGTGGTTTACCACCATTTTTTCCCTTTTCCCACATTGTTTTCAAAAGCCGTCTTCCCTAGGATTGTTAAACTTGGAATTGTGTGATAAAAAGGGTTGGCCTCACTTTGCCATACGAAACTACATGTATATTTTTTTATCGGCGGAGAATGTAGACTGAGATCAGAACGCGCATACGTGCAGTCTGATCTTGGGCATAACTTTCCACTTTTATTAAAATGGGTTTTCAATCATTTAATCCCCATAAATGCCAGTCAGCCTAACAAAGTCTATCATTTTGAGTAAACAACACAAATTCCGGGATTGTCAACAACACAATGACGATTATCACAATCTTCAGCGCGTATTTATTGAAAATACGAAAAGAAATTGTGAGGGGAGGAAACATAATGCATCTTCACTTTTTTTTTTTTAGGATTTATGTCTGGAACTGATATGACATGTTTACTCTTAGGTTTCAAGCTGGTATCAGCCCCGGGGCAGACCCTGGGCGGTCCATGTTAGATATCTGGTCAGCTTTTTGGCAGCACCACGTGAGTGTAATTTTACCACTTAACTATTAGTGTGAAACATCCTTTGTCCATTTATCAAACAATCTCGACTTTTAACAACAATGAGGATAAAAACTTTGGAATTCTTTTGGGGGAAAAGGAGAAAATGCTGGTAACCAGCATTTTATTCTTATCTCACAATGTTTTTTATCCTGTCGAGAACAAATCCCATAGTAAGAGCTTATTTTATTTGTATTTTTAATTATAACTATATTTATTTGTAGTTTGTTTCAAATCTTTACAAGACGACAAGATTTTGGACAGTATTTGCAGACGACATATTAAACGTAAATCATATAATAATTTCTGTCTTTCAAAAGGTAGAAAACACTGCGGGAAAAGGAGAAAATTCTGGTTACAAGAGTCAGAACAGTCATTTGAACGACATTTATTTATCTACGATTTTGTCAGGTTTGATAAATGATTAGACGAGAGTTCATGTATATTATCCCTGACTACAAAGATCATTTCCATATTGTCTGGTCACGTCCCTGCTTGGACTAGAAGTGAAAGCGCAGGGTTCGAAATGCGGCAGCCTTGTGTTCATTGCTCATTGGAGACGCTGCGTTTTTCTTCGAGGTATCCATAGGTAAGATACCACTTAGGGCCACTATTTACCAACGAGTCTCAGTTGCATTCTTAGTCTATATCTAGATTTTGAAAGTAACGCAATTTCTGATTGGTTAAACCATTTGGTTTAGCCAATCAGAAATTGTGTTACTTTAAAATTTAGTAAAGTGTTGGGTATCAGCCTAAAAATGCTATGACGAATCGTTGGTGAATACAGGCCAATTCTGCTTTAGGATAGTCACGAAAATCCAGGTCATACATCAGTAAATAAGCTTCCGGCGTAATTATAAGACTGAAAAACTGTTGAAAGCAGAGTTAAAGACCATTCAATCGATCAATGCAATGTTGTCCATTGCAATGTGTTTCAGCAGGAAATAAGAAAGGATAAAATTTGGAGTAACCAAACAGATTGTCAAGTTCATAATCTATCACATTCCATTTTCACCTTGAAAGTATAGAAAAGCGTTCTGTTACGATAAAATAGTCTTATTCACAGGTATGCACTTTTTTCTTTTCCCAGTTAGACTGTAACTCGTAACCAGACGACAAAACTTTAGATTCCTCCAATTTGAAGGCATTTGCAGACGAAACACAAAATGTGGTTCAAATTATAGGGTTTTACTGTAACAGGATAGAAAACATGGTGGAAAAAGGAGAAAATGCTGGTGACTAGTATTTTGTCCTTTTCTCTAATTCCCTTTCATGGTCGTTAAATTAGGGGTTGTTGGCAAAGGGGTAAAGTGGATGGCTGCGTGCATCTAGGCATGCATGCTGTAGTAGCAAACCTCATTGATTAAAATTCCAGAGATCGGTGTCGAGTGTGCAAATAAATTGTACAATGACACGCATTTGGTTCGAATCCCTTTTCAGAGCTCCTCTCCTGCGAAAAGCTTCTTTTTCACCTCAAAAAAAAAACCAATAATGATCACCAGTACGAGAAATTCCTTTTTTAAACAAATTATTTAGAATTTTTAAGTGCTTAATCTTCCTTCTAATTAACTACCATGAAAGCCGAATTATAATGAAAACAAATTTATTTATTAATTTCGATCATTTCTTACTAACTTGCAGCGCACTTTGGGGTTTTGTTGCACTATTTTCCCGTAAAATCGAATCTGCTTTTGCTACCAGTGTCGACAAAAATCAGACTCCAAACAATTTACAGTCTAATAATGAATTATTGAATTATTATACGTAAAATGAGATGTAATCAAGCCGTTTACTGCTTAAAAAGACCCGTTGATGTCAGAACAGGTATCTATGCACACCTTCACCCCCCCCCCCCCCCCCCCGTTACCCGTAAACAGTTTTCGTAAATCACAATGTTGCAATTATATAGACAAAATCGAGAATAAAAACAACCCTTTACCATACATATTTCGAAAATGATGAAAGGAAAAGAGCGCTATTGTTTGGTGATAATATAATAGTTTTGCTTATTTTGCCATCGTGCTTTTTTAATAATGAAAATTGTTTAACCGCCTTCGAATTATTCGTCTCAACCTTTTACCACACAATCTCGACTTTTATTGACCCGTAGGAAAGAAAGGCTTTTAAAAACCTGGTGGGAAAAGAAGAAAATGCTGGTAACCAGCAATTACCCCCATTCCCACAATGTTTTCTACCGTACCGGCGTATCACAAAAAGAAAAACAATCGTGATTTGAGCCACCTTCATTCAGTATTTAGTCTGCAAATGCTTTCAATCTGGACAAGTCTAAAATTTCGTCGTTCGGAAGAGTTAAAGTACCGCTTTTATCAAATAACTCAATAATTCTATAAAACTAATTTGCAGCAGACGAATTCAACCCTTTACCACACAATCCCGAGTTTTTAACGACCCTGAGGAAGAAGCCTTTTGAAAACATTGTGGGAAAAGGAGAAAATGCTGGTAACCAGCATTTTCTCCTTTTCCAACAATGTTTTCTATCCCATCAAAGACAGAAATCACTGTTTGAGTTACATTTAACTTGTTGTCTGCTAATGCTTTCAATCTGGACCAGTCTAAAATTTTGTCGTTTGGTAAAGACTTTTAAAAAAAAGTATTTGCAAAATACTGACAATCAGCATGAATAAGAATTAATACATGAAAACAAGTTAAAGGAAAAAGTGTTCGTGACGGGAAATTTCTCCTTTTACCACAACCTTTTTCAAAAGCTGCGAGATAAGAAAATGTCGTCTGTAGGAAAAAAGGTAAAAAAAAGATATTAGTAGCTTGTAGGATTAAAGGTTTTAAACTCTATATGGCCTGTAACACGCAAAAAGAGGCATTTGGATATTTGCGTAAAGTTCTGTTTTGTGCAAGTCTACTGTAAGACAAAATCTAATGTGGTCGTAAAGTGCCGTCTCGGATTAGCCTGCGCGGACTGCGCAGGCTGATCCGAGACGACACTTTACGCAAATATCCGAATGCCTCTTTTCGCGTGTTGCAGGCCATATCATACAACCAAATTCTAGAACTGTCGAAATTGGAAGCATTTGCGTGCGAGAAATAATCAGTGGCTTAAATAAGGGAATTTGTCTTTGCAAGGGTTGAAAACATTGACGGTTCAAGAGAAAATGCTGATTATCAGCATTTTCTCATTTTCCCCACAATGGTTTCAAAAGCCTTCTTTCTCGGGGTCGTTAAAACTCGGGATTGTTAGGTAAAGGGTTTTATCTGTTTTACTGCATGAAACCCTTACTGTAAGGGGACGCTAGGTATACTGGGGTCAACCCTTCATTTATCGATCCCTTTTTTGCGACCCTGAGCTAAAAGGTTTAAAAAAAAAAACATTTCAGGAAAAGAAGAAAATTCTGATAACCAGCAATTCGTCCTTGTTCCCCAATGTTCACCCTTTCATTAATAGTCAATGTTTAAGTTATGTTTGTCGTCTGCATTATTATGCTGTCAATATGGTTGTCGTCTGGTAAAATGTTAACTTTTACTCTTTACCAGGTGACAAAGTTTTGCATTAATTCAAAGCGAAAGCATTTGCAGACGATAAATTAAATGTAACTCAAATAATGATTTCTTTCTTTGATAGGGTAGAAAACATGATGGGAAAAAAAGAGCAAAAATGGTTATCAGGATTTCCCCCTTTACCACAATGTTTCAAAAGCCTTCACTCTCAGGGCAGTTAAAACTTGGGATTGAGTAGTAAAGAGTTAAGGATGCTAAAATTTGAAAATAGATCATTTTATTCTCTAGAGCGAAACTCAACTTCTTGCATTGTATAGAGTTTCCTTCAGAAAGTATCGGATAGTGTTGATTAAAGATCAGACTGCAAGCTCAACATTGTTATCACAGTCTACACTGCCTGCAGATTACCTTGTAGTGTCGAAAGGGTTAATTAGATCAACATGTGGCACAGATAGACAGGAGATATTCACTAGAGCATCCGCTTTATGGGGGTATATAAAGATTTTAAGGGAGTTGGTGGGCGGGGTGTAAATCAGTTTAGTGCGTTCAGTCCAGCGATACTCTCTATAGCGGAGGGTCTATCTACAGCAACTCTGCCAAACTTCCAACCGGTATTGGCAAGATAAGTGAATAAATTGCAAAATTACGACGGATATTATCTGAAAAATCTCACGTGCGTTTTCAATTGTTCATAAAGATTGTTTTGTTCGATTTTTTTCTCACATCACGTAGTTTGCCGAATTGCTGTGAAGACAACCGGATCCGTTCTTTTTTTGTCCGGAATTACGTATTTATCTGAGCGAAGAAATTCAAATAATTGATTCAGTTATTTAACCATAAGTTTCTTTTTTTTTTTTATACCGGAAAGCTATTGGATTGTGTGTGCTAATTAGCTAATAAAAAAAAAGCCAAGTGGTTGTACGTGAATATGGAGTTAGGCAGGACAGGGCTTGTCTTTATTTTATCAGTATCTGTGTTTGTGTGTGTGCGGACGGAGGACTGTAAAAACGACAATTGTTACGCTACCAATGGTTATACGTGCAATGATCATGGATCATGTGACTGCGGCACGTGTACGTGTGACGCGCCATACATGGGTCTCACGTGCGAAGAGTGCCCAACATGCCCGACCCCGTGTGAAGTATTTAAGGGGTGTGTGGGGTGTAAGATTTTTGGTACGGGGCTTATTGGAATTATGGAATGTTTGACCCGTTGTGACTACATTGCCAATTACATCCCTGTCGACAAGGAACAGTTCGATATTGAGGATGAGGTGTCTGATCGCTTGCTGTGTAAACATACAAATGAAGATATGTGTGTTGAATCGTTTAAAATAGGCGGTATGACAGGTGGCTACAGAGATCTTTACGTGAGGACAGAGGTGGAGTGCATGCCGGTTGAAGCGCCCACATTACCTCCTTATATTCCCGAAACAGTTCCGGTTGTGGATGAATCAACATATATGCCGGAAACAACAACAGAGACGAAGTTTTCTGTAAAAACAACTCAAAAAGTTGTGACGAAATCTGATGCTCGGACTACAGTCGTGGAATCAAAGTCTACAGAAACTACTTCCAGCAATATTCTCTCATCAACCATCGATACAGTTAACACAGATTCAGGGACAAAAACAACGATAGAAACAATAACAGAAGTCGTTACTAAATCAACCAAACATTTGCCGGAAGTTAAAACGAGTAATGAACCAATTAAAACCGAGAAACTAGATGACAGCGTGGATACAATGGAACAAGAAGTTGTTAATGTGAACTTTGACCTAGAGTCCGAGGATGACTTTTTACCAGAAAATGCTGCCCCAGCATCGGGGACAGACAACCAGGATGGTCCAAGCTCCGATGCTGTATGGAGTTCAGATTATTCAGTGATGTCAACTGTATTAAGCATATTGTGTTTTCTATACTTTGTGATGACAGCGTGATTTTTTTGGTCTGTCATTGACTTATCTAGAGAAACAGTGCCATTCACTAATTATCGTTCAGGGTATTTTTAGATCTGCTTTAAAAGTAGCGTGTAAGGCACAAAAGAGAAACGTTCAAAAGAAAAGAGCTATTGTGATATGAAACAACATTGTCGAAAAAAGAATAATTGCTTTTAACAAGCATTTGCTCTTTTTCCAATGAATTTTCCAAGGCGTTCGACAGTAAGCTCGGAAGAAAATTGAATTTGTGTAGTAGTGTATTACATACTCATTCCATCCTTTGTGCAACACCAACCAAAGATAGTGGCCAAACAACCATCGAGCGGCATTCATCTTCGATACAGCACTGATTCATTTCAGCTACGTCATATCTATGAAGATTTTAACCCAGATCTCGATCACCTCCGAAGCTGGTCATTTTGGAAGCGTCTTTGGACAAGGTTCTTTTTTAAGCTCTGATACATGTGGATGACAAAAGAGACATTAGTGTTACTGAAGACTTCTTCAACCTTTTTCAACACTATCCCAAGTTTTAACGACCCTTTCGAGGAACTCTTTTGAAAACACAGAGGGAAAAGGAAAACAAGCCGGTATCCAGCATGTTCTCCCTTTTCCACTATGTCCTCTACTATTCAAGACAACTTCCATCATTTTAGCCACATTCAATCTGTCGTCTGCAAATGCTTTGAAATTGGAGTAGTCTAAAAAACATTTTGTCGGTTGGTAGAGGGTGAAGTGTTATTGCAAGTGGCAACAGAAATCCACGTATTTACTTAACGATAAAATGTTGGACACGTCCATGTTGATAGCATTTGCAGACGAAAAGAACATTGTGGCCTAAAGGACGGATTTTGTCTGTGAAAAATAGAAAACGCTGTAGGAAAAAGAGAAGACAGTGTATTTACCAGCGTATGTCATTTTCTCACAATGTTTTCAAAAGAACCATCTTTCTCAGGGTCCTCAAAACTCGGAATTGTTTGGTAAACGGAAAAGCGTCTTTGATGGGCAGCTCTTGATTGCCACATTGAATCAAAGACTCTTTGTAATTCCACTTTTAGATATCACTAGAAGTTAATTTTGTGCCATTTATAATGGACTGTTTGTTTGATTATTTTTGTCTTATATATGTGTGTTCGTATAAGTTTGACTGGATTCTAGTTACAGAGTGAATTATACATGTACATGTAGGGTAGTGTGTTAACTCCTTACAAACGAAATGATTTTAGACTTTTTAAACTGAAATCATTTGCAGACGATAAATTGAATATACTTCATATGATGATTTCTGCCTTTGATAGGGTAGAAAATATTGTGAGAAAAAGACAAAATATTGGTTACCAGTATTTTAGTCTTTTCCCACAATTTTTTCAAAAGACATCTTCTTCAGAGTCGTTAAAACACGAAATTGTTTGGTAAAGTGTTAATCAAAAGGCATAAGACATGCATGAACATGTGCAGTGTGTAATGTACACACCATTTTGAAATTAGCCCGTTTTTCATTAAAGATTTTTTCACTCATTTATATAAGCAGACCACTTCAATTACATGTTGCAGAGGGCCACCTAGCAAACCATTGGACAGAAGGGGAAATTTCTCATCACCAGCAATATCGTTTGTTGTCGCCATGTTTTAACTTTTAATCATGCATTAATGAGTGTTCTCAAATACAAGTTGAATTTAAACCTGTATTTTTTTTATTTAGCGACAATGTTTTCGAAAGGCGGTCTTCGGCAAGTCTTCAAAAAAAGCTCTTCTGGGTAAGCTAACAAGTTTATGTAAATCCCGCTTAATACGCAGGATTACACCCTTTTTCAATTTGCAGGCCTACATTAGCCGAATATCTCTAACTGTTAACTAAAAAGTCCATGTTTTCACTACCCAAAGAAAGAAAGATTTGAAAAAAAAAAATCTGGGAAAAGAAGAAAATGCTGGTCACCAGCATTTTCTTCTTTTCCCATATTGTTTTCATGTCTTTCATAGACAAAATCCTCCTCTGATTTGTCGTCTGCGAATCCTTTCAACTTGGAGAACCCGAAAATTGTGTCGTTTGGTATTAGGATACTGTCATGGAGCATCTTCTTTATCACATCCAAGTATACATTTAGTCGATACAGATATACATGTATATTGGAAAAATACCATAATTTTCATATTATATGGCACTTTCCCCTCCAACAAATTTGTCTCCATAAGAATTTTATGTAATATATTTGATGCTAACCATGAACAGGGTTAATGCTTCACAGTGTCTTCTGATTTGTATTATATTTATCCGTTCATGAATTGAAACTTGTGAACAAATTGAACGCTTTTTCATGCAATTACTTCTCGACTTCTCGGGTAATTTAGGGCTTAACCCAATGCAGTGCTGAACCCGGATTCGATTGCTTTTGCGTATAGTTTAGATCAAGATCAGACTACACAGAATGTGCAGTCTGATCTTGGATCTACACTGTGCGCTACATTGTCAGATATACTGACAAAAACAGATTAGAAATTGTATATATTTGTAAATTTAGCAGTCAACAATTATTTAGTATCACAACTGTTCAGAAACACTGGTGTAGGAGTGAAGAAAAGCATTAACCTTTAACTTTTACTAGATGAGAAAATTTTTAAACTTGTTCAAATTGAAAGCATTTGCAGGTGACAAGTTTAATGTGCCTCACACAATTGAATATGCCTTTCTGATGATATAAAATGTTGCATGAAAAGGAGACAATGCAAAAGTCATTTTTCCTCAGGGTCTTTAAAACTTATGTTATTTTGTTAAAAGGTTAATCCTTTTAACCCTTTCCCAAACAATCCCTGGTTTTTACGGGTCAGGAATAGAAGCCTTTTGAAAACATTGTGAGAAAAGGAGAAAATGCTGGTAACCAGCATTTTCTCCTTATTCCCACAATGTTTTCTACCCTATCATATAGAAAAACCATCTTTTTAGCAACTGTTAATTTGACATCTGCAAAATGCTTTCAATTTGGTCTGGTCCAAAATTTGCCGTTTGGGAAAGGGTTAACAAAGAAGAAAAAAAGTCTTTTTCTCTCACGAGTTACACACATTAAAACATGCCTTAAAGTAGCAGCCTGCATTAAACAATCATATGTTGAGATCCCAACTAGGGCAAAAATGCTGAAAGTAATGTTGTAAATGCTTGCTTACAGGTTGGACTGTATATAAAATACATTGTGGAAAAAGGAGAAATACATGGTGGAAAAAAGGAGCAATTGCTTGCAGTTAGCAGCTAGAGCTCTACTCCATTTGCTTTCGATCATACTGATGGGTAGTAAAAACACTTTAGGCAGCATGCTTTGTAAAAAGGGGGCTTCATGCATATTTATGCAAAAAGTATCGACTCATGTTAGCCTGCGCCGTTTGCGCAGGATGACATGTGTCGAAACTTTTTGCTATTGGTCAATTTTCTGCTTGTCTAAGGACTATTTTACATCATTATTTAGTCAGCTGTTAGAAGAAAAATGGATTTTATGGATCCATAATCATGTGATGACCTGGTTGGTCACGGTATAATGGATCACGGAGATGGATTAAACCCCCTCTTGCCAAAGCATGGCTCACATGTATGTGTATACAGTGATCGCCGTCTGTGGATGGTCTTGTCATCTTGCAGCAGACAGCATTTGAAAGTATTGTGGCAAAGGAGAAATTGCGTATAATGGTACATCTGATACTTATGAATAATTTGTGTAGATATCCTCTCAGATTGAGGGTTTGGGCAGCTTTTCCAAAGGTCTAATAAATACAGCTGTCACTGTATTGTATAATTTTAAGTACTTTTTATTGTTCTTTGTAGCATCTTGGTCAATAAAACACACAAAAAAGTGAGGAAAAAACGTTTATGCTTCTCAGAAGGTCGAAGGATTTTACGAAATTTTAGACTTGCTCGTAATGAAATTATTTACAGACGACAAATTGATTGAGGGTCTTTATTGCATATTTGTCTGTAAAACACATAAAAAGTAGAACAAAAAGATTTGAGCCTCTGAGATATTCAAAGGGTTTTACAAATTCTCGACTCGTCCATTTTGCGAGTATATGAAAATGACTTAAAAAAAAACCAAAACTGTTGCTCAAATGATGGTATTATCTTTGAAAGGGGAGGGAAAAGGATAGAATATTGGTAATTAACACTTTTTTCTTTTCCCATAACATTTCCGAAATAATTTCTTCCTCAGGGTTATGATAACACTGGAGTGTTTAAATCCAAAATAAATGTTCGACCATCAAAGCAAAGGAAGAAATTGTCATTTTTTCCACATGCGACATTTTTTTCCCCAAATTTTTATCGTTGTTGTGAGTCGAAATGCATCATCATCCAGACAAAAAACTTCGGGGCTTGAGGATCTTCTATGGCTTAGGGGTTGTGACAATCATATGATTCATAATCACCAAATCCTGGGATAAAATTCTGCCCGAAATTTCACATGCGAATGTCATTGTGCAAGGCACTGGAGAGTTCAAACCTAATACTGATGAAATCACGAGAATACATGAATAAGTTACCTTACTTTGTGATATGAACTCAAAGTTGTTGAAAGCGGCGCCAACATCACATAGCGACCCCTTGTGTTAACGACCTTGAGGAAGAAGCCTTCTGAAAACATTGTGGAAGAAGGAGAAAATGCTGGTGACCAGCATTTTCTCCTTTACCCACAACGTTTTCTACCTTGCCAAAGACAAATCTCATCATTTTAGCAACATTTTTCATGTTGTCTATAAATGCTTTCAATTTTGACAAGTGTAAAGATTTGTCGTCTTGTACAAAGTTAACCGAACAACAAAATTATAGACTGGTCCAAACTGAAAGCATTTGCAGACGACAAATTAATTCGAAGTCTTGTAAAGGGTTTACTCTGTACCAAACGAAGAAATTTTAGACTGGTCCAAACTGAAAGGATAAATTTTGCGGACCACAGAGTTATTCTTGCTCGAAGTAGTGAGATTTGTCATTGGTAGGATAGAAAACATTGTTGAAAAAGGAGAAAATGCTGGTAAACAGCATTTTCTCCTTTTCCAACAATTTTTTCAAAAGTCTTCTCCTAAAGGGTCGTTAAAACACAGGATTGTTGGGTACAGAGTAAACAAACCAAGCAAACAAACAGAGAGGGGCGTAAAAAGATGTATTTAGCTGATAATTGGTTCAGCATTTTTGTTATCTTTAACGCCTGGTCTGGTAGAAATAAAAGACACAGATGCATCTCCAGCTATAAAAGCTGACTTACTAATTAGATTTTACACACCTTGGTTTTTATTGCCAGCATATTCATATCCCTTAGCCCTTAATGTGAGAGTAGGGGTCGAATATGACTGGGGTTGACAAATTAAAAGCTGCAGACGACATTTAGGGTCCTGCAGGACAAAACTTTAGGTCTTTACCAAACGACAAAATTTAAGATTACTCTAAATTGGAAGCATCTGCAGAAGACAAATTAAATGTTGCTCACATGACGAAATTTGTCTTTGAAAAGGTAGAAAACTGTGGAGGAAAAAGAGAAAATGCTCGTTACCAGCACTTTCTCCTTTTCCCAGAATGTTTTCCATACCTTTTTTTCCCGGGATTGTTAAAATTCGGGGTCGTGAGGTAAAGGTTTTGTAACCATCGTTGAAAAAGGAGAAATTGCTTGTTTTGCCACCATTACACGTACATGTATTTATGTATAGATAACATTAGACACAGACGATTTTCAATGTGTCAAAAGGATGTTTTATAATTTGAGCCATGCTCTGACAAAAGGGGGCTTAATGCATCTCTGTGATCCATGGTACAAGGCAAGCCATCACATACATGTACATGTACTTATGGATCCATAATATCCACTTTTTTTTTTAACAATTAACTTAATCATGAAATTGACCAATAGCGAAAAGTTTCGGCCCAGGTCAGCCTGCGCGGACTGCGCAGGCTGACCTGGGTCAATACTTTTCGCAGATGCATTAAGCCCCCTTTTCACAGAGCATGGCTCATTTGTATTTAAACTTAATTTTTAAAGGCGCGAAAATGATGAGAAAGACGAATGCACAAAGGTTCGTATCCTATTGGAGATTGTTAAGAGTGAGATCAGACGCAGAGTAATGTATCAGGATACAGAGTATGTGGATGGATGTCAAAAATGATTCTCTTTTTTAGAAAGCTGAGTTGTGTGAGAATGTTAAGATTGTATTTTTTTCGTGTTAAATACATGTAGTTTGGTTTTTATGTCCATTATGATATTTTTTCATACATTAAAATTTGATATTCGTAGAAAACATAGCCAGCGTCAACATGATTTTTTTGACAACCCTCATACAGTTTGTCTGTTCTATTCTTCCTGTCCTGACCTGTCCTGTCCTGTCCTGTCCTGTCCTGTCCTATCTTTCCTTCCTTCCTTCCTTCCTTCCTTCATTCCTTCCTATCTATCTATCTATCTATCTATCTATCTATCTATCTATCTATTCAATCATCCATATATAGATTGATCGATCTCTCGTTCGTCCGCCTGTCCCCCAATGAACGAACGGACGAACACACTGCGGAACTTTTCACATTGGAACCTTTAGCAGCTATTACAAGAATAAAAGAATAGGTTTCGCTTTATTTATCTCGCAAGATGCAGTCTTACATGAAGCCTTGTAACCCATTTCCACACACACACACATCTATTTGAAATATGGATGTGTTCATTGTCTATCCACGCAATGATTTTTTCCCCTTCAATTATAGATCATATGCCTTCAAAGCCGCTAATCGGTTCCAAGATCTGACCTTTAAAGATCGTTTGACACACGATAAGATTGTTCTGATTGATTTTTTTTCCCGATGATAACTTGAGCTAGATACAAACGGAGAATTTTTTTCCACCATAATTTTACCTCATTCCAATTTCTAAAGGGAGTTGCGTTTGGACAACTTTTCTAGAAACTTATTGATTAACTCAAGCAGAACAGCATGACCCGGTACCAAAGGCTGGGTAAATATTTGCACAGATTGCGATGACATTTGACCCCTTACAATGCTAACTAAAGGAAAGGAAAAAATACAGCTGACACTAAGGACCCAAGTAATCTTGGTTTGGCTAGAAAAAATCTCTTTGAATAGACAGTGTAGACTAAAGTTCACTCTGTACATATTGTGCAGACTGATCTTTAGCTGCACTATCCACACCATTGCTTTAAGTCGCGTTAAGCAGCCAAAGTGTAAACTTTAATCGTGTTGAATTACAACATCAGTGGAACTTGCCATTCTTTAACGCTTTACCAACGACAAAATTTAAGACTGGTCCAAATTGAAATCACTTGCAGATGACGAATTAAAAGTGACTTGTAAACTGAAATTGTCTATGGAGGGGTATAGGACATTTTGGGAATGGAAATAAATGCTGGTATTTAGCATTGTCTCCTTTTCCCACAATGTCTTCAAAGGCTTTCGTTATTCGGATTGTTAAAATTTCTGATTGTTTGTAAAGAATACAACCCAAAGAGTGCCTACTACAGCTCTTATTGCTTTCACAGACTGTCGACCAAGATCAAATTGCACGCTCGCACGTACGAGTCATCATGTAGACTATCAAACCACGTGACTTCCAAAGTCATCTGCTGCAAATTTCTTTCAGGATTAACGGGTTATGATAACAGCGTTAATCAATTTTGACGTTTAACTGTAAATAAATAAAAGCGTCGCCGGATAAGCTTGTCATTTTTATGAGACAAAGCAGATAAGCTATGGGGACGGGAGCGACAACGAAAATTTTAGAACAAATATTGGTAATTTTGGACGTCAGAATTTGGACCAGTCTAAATAACTTGGTGTTCCAGATTCTGGATTCACCATGCTGAACTGCATTGTTAGTCTCATTCTAGATTAACCCTTTACTGCACAATGACGACTTTTAATGACCCTGGGAAACAAGCCTTTTGAAAACATTGTTGAAAAAGGAGAAAATGCTGGTAACCAGCATTTTCTCCTTTTCCCACAATGTTTTCTACCCTATCAAAGAAAAATTGTACCATTTGAACTGCAATGAAATTGTCGTCTGCAAATGCTTTCAATTTGGACATGGCAAAAATTTTGTCGTCTGGTAAAGGGTTAAGAAAGTAACGCAATTTCTGATTGGCTAAACCATTTAGATCTAAATATAGAAAAAATTCTGAAGAATAAGCCTATGAATGGTAGTAAAAGAAAATGTTAAATACAGACCCTGGCTCTTGATGTTAGACATGTGATTGGCTGACACTTTCACACCCAGCCTTCGATTGTCCAGAATTTGAAATTGAATCTGCTTGTGAAAACGACCAAATACAACTTAGATCATCCAATTTTCTGTTCGTGACTTTATAAAATTGTTCGTGACAAAAGAGGTTCTATAAATAAACACTCAAACTTCATGTAAAAATAAGGTCCGTTTTAATTCGTATATTCAAGATAACCTGTTCTTTCTTTAGTTAAGTATCTTAACTTCATGTTAATCCTTATCCTGCTAAATAGGTTGAATGAAACTTTCAAGTCGATAATAAAAACCGGAATATTGCTATTTCAAATAACTTCCATGGAGAAGAATATCTCCCTATCGGACAGTGTAGATCAAAGATCAGACTACACGTTATGTGCAGTCTGATCTTGATCTACACTGTCCGCAAAAGGTCAGTGAGTCACGCTTAGCAGCCTAAGAGTTAAAAGAAGAAATTTTGTCAAAAATCGTATTACTACCAGAAATTCAGATGTAAACCTGTTACTCTACCAAACGCCAAAAATGTTGGAAGTCTGCATATTGCAAGCATTTAAGCCATGCTCCGTGAAAAGGGTATCTCAGGCAGCTGCTAAAAGTACCGACCTAAGACAGCTTGCACAGGTCGCTACTGCTAAGTTTTTTGCATGTCAAAGGATCAGTTTACCTAGTGATCCAGTCGGTTATTTGACAAAATAGATTTTGTGCACCTATCTATGCGTTCCTGGAGTTTCTTTTACCAGTACTTCGCGCAGTATTCTTTCCAAGCCACTGGCTGCTTTCCCACATGACTATTATCGAAACAATCATGTTCCTTAAAACTTGGGATTTGTGGTAAAGGATTCACACATTTCGATCGGCCGAGAACTTGTTGGACTTACAGAGCTGCTGACCTCTTTCGAAAATGTTCTAGAAAACGATGCGCAGTGTCTGTTCTGTTGGCTGCCAATATTTTGATGAGGGTGCTTTTAAAGTTGTTTGCTACAAGTACATACAGATGTTATGTTTTTTCCACATTGTTTTCACTTTGACTTTTAAAAAAAGTCCTCTTGATGACGATCTTTTTAAGTATGGGAACCACATAAAGCAAACAGAAACTTAGATATTGTAATTAATTAACGTTTATGAAAGGGTTCTTTGACCTTGCCAACCTAAGGGCAAAAGTCATGACCTTCTTGGGTAAACTGTCACTTAATCTTTTATTTAGTCAGGCTTGACCCTGCTGGGCAGCACACAGAAATAAGTACATGTAGATGGTTTCTCTATTTAACCCTTTACCACACAATGACGACTTTTAACGACCCTGAGCAAAAAGCCTTTTGAAAACATTGTGGGAAAAGGAGAAAATGCTGGTAACCAGCATTTTCTCCTTTTCCCACAAAGTTTTCTACCTTATCAAAGAAAAATTATGTCATTTTAGCTACCATGAAATTGTGGTCTGCAAATGCTTTGAATTTGGATAGGTCTAAAATTTTGCTGTGTGGTAAAGGGTTAACAAAGTTTTACTCCGCTGTTGTTGAGTACATGATCAACCGGAAGCCGCATTATATACAGAACAGCATGTCCTACCGCAATGGAAAGTAGGTCTTTCATCTCTCACGCTAAAACAAAATCGGCCCATCAAGACCTCCGATTTAATTTGATGCAATGGTAGATTTACAAAAGCCTCGCAAGTAATTGTTTTTGCTTCCAATATCTGCAAGAGCGACTTGTATAGTCCAACGAGTGTTGTTTTGGCAAGAAGAGCAGAGAAGACCACTGCAAATAGGGGCGTAAAGTTGAATGTGCATCAGTGTATTAACTCTACATGACTGCGAATTAATCCCTGTTTAAATGGCAAAATCTAATGGAATTAAAAGCAACTTCTTTTGACATAGTATTTTCAAATTGGGTCTGCTGAAAAAAAAACCGACTGTAGTAATTGAATGATTGAATGTTGTTAAAATTACGCTGCTTACAACATTTTTTCTGTGTCATATATCACGGCAACAGCTCATTCATTCATGTATGTACCGGGTTTCAAAAGTATTAGGCTTAGGCTCTGCAGTCTTTACCAATGACAATGACACATGTGTGAAACGGCCAAGAGCTTCAAGTTGGGATCAAACTTGGAGCCCCGTGGTTTCGGATCCTTCACCGCTGAGCCACACAGGACCCCCCCCCCCCCCCCCCTACAGTATGTACAGTGTTGAAGTTAAACATGCAAAGTTTACAATTGTAATCGCCACGACGCGATTTATTTACATTCTCTCCTTGACACGGTTGGCATTTTTGCAATTTAGATGACCGTATGAGGTCATACTGGGTAGAATTCACTCAGTAACTCTGAACCATACAATCCCGAGTTTTAACAACCCTGAAAGAGAACGATTTTAAAAATATTGTGGGTAAAGGAAAAAATGTTGGTTACAAGCATTTTCTCCTTTATCCACAATATTTTTCAAAAGCCCGGTACAGTACTGCAGTTTCTATACGATTGTTAGGAAAAGTGTAGGCCTATCTATTTTTGTTTCTATACGATTGTTAGGAAAAGTGTATCTAGTTTTGTTTATCGGTTTATCAGGAAATTTAGATTTACGACATAAAAACTAAATTGGCTCCTTAAAGGTCTAAACCTGTATAAACTGACCAGTTAGTACATACGTATTTCATTACCTTTGACCACTTTATGATCTATTGACATAATCCAGATTGTATCCGTGTGTTTACCAGTTATCACCTTACTAGACAACAAAATTTTAGACTCGTCCATATTGAAAGCGCTTGCACACGATAGATTAAAGGCGGCTCAATGGGTGGGATTCGTCTTTGAACGGGTAGAAACTTTGTGGAAAAGGGAGAAAATGCTGGTTACCAGCATTTTCTCCTTTACCACGATGTTTTCAATGTCCTTTTTCTGCATTGTCGTAAAATACGAGGTCTTTTTTTTTTGGTAAAGGCTAAACGAATTATCATGCATTCCGATTTTGAAAACTTCGACAGGAAAAGAAGGAATTGCATCTTTTTGTAATGTGTTACATCTACACAGGGGGTCACCCATCTAAAGACAAAACACATGGTTCGTTGACTGATTTCAACGTTGAGAAGCACTGATCCGCACTGCAGAAAAAATGTCAGCTTATCAGCAAGACTTCATTGAGGCATTTTGTTCAAGATGTCCCTCCCTCTGTGACATTGCTTGCCCTCTCCAAGAAGCCTCTACCCCAGTGACACTAACTGTTCAGCCCTCGAAATGCTAAATAAATGAAGCAGACATTACAAGCCAATACATAGCCAAAACCAAAATATTGCGATTTTCGAAGTTCTGTTAGGCGGAAAATCTCACCGAATTGGACAGTGTAGATTCAAGATTAGATTGCACATTCTGTGAAGTCTGATCTTGCAACTACGCTGTCTTCAAACGTGCATTGGGTCTCGCTCAACGGCCAACGGGGTAAATCTGAAAAGGCATAAATTAACTGCTTATTTTCTAGCTTTATAAGACGGGACTCTCGTAATTTCACGGGAAGGAAACAAAACTCTCCATTAATTATAGATCATGGTATTGACGATGGCTAATTTGTCATTCCTGCGTACATTCATAAAATTTCTACCCTGATTGGTTTCCAGAAGGTGCTTTCTGGTACCCATCCATCAAGTTTGTATTCTGCTTTCCCCATTGCCTGTAAACATTTCATCCGGAAATTTTCTTTAAAATTATGAAGGCATCAGCCTTCAATGCGGCCAATGCATCAAGTAGGCGTTATTTCTCTCACTTCTGAGGCAAATTTTGCGGTGTCAGATATGAGTCTGCATTATTTCAATTGTCGAGAGAGAGAGAGAGACAGACAGACAGACAGACAGAGAGACAGAGAGAGTTCGTTCTTAATCTGGTTTTAATTCTAAATTTTAAGACTAGACATTTGATTGGCTGAGAGTTACAGATGGTTAGAGACTTAGCACGTAGGCGTGAAGCCGGACGGAATCTTGGAACTGGCTTCAACGCCAGCTTTGCAAGAATGCTTTTTCGAATCAAATAATGGCGGAAGAAAGAGTCGAAGCATAGGTAACTGGTTGTCGAATTCTCTTACGTTGACTTGCTGTTAACTGATGTTCTCTAAATCCCGAGATTAAGATCAGACTAATCAATCGGTGATTTTAGATAACCTGTTCCCACCGAGTAACAGATTTGGTAATTATCTCTTTGCCTCACGAACAAAGTTCGAACCTGTCCTTATTGACATCAAAGATAAAATCGGATGTTACTCAAATGATAGGATTCGTTTTTGAAAGAGTAGAAAACTCTGTGGAAAAAGGAGAAAATACTGGTTACCAGGATTTTCTCCTTTTCCCACAATGTTTTCAAAGGCCTTCTTTCTTAAGATCTTTGTAACCCCTTTTCTTACAAAGGGTACTTTTTACGTCCCTGCGAAGGACAATATAGTGCAGCAGTGACAACCCTTAATCACACAACTCCTTAAGGAGAAGTCTGTTGAAAAAATGGTGGGAAAAGAGAAAATACTGGCAACCAGCATTTTCTCTTTTTCCCACCATGTTATCTACCCTGTCAAAGAACTTTGGTCCATTAATTTTTATCACCGTTTCAAATTTGTCGTCTGCAGAGGCTTTCAATTTTGAAGAGCCCGAAATTTGTCGTTTAGGAAAGGGCTTAATCAGTAACTGTTACAATGCTTATGATGATGATTTTGACGATAGCAATAGAAGGATGCAATTACAGTCAGGCTGTGGTAAAGCATAGTGTACCATCTTTCAATGTAGTTGTAATGATTACATGTTGCTTAGTCAACCCCTTAAACTGATGCATACAACCATGTCAATTCTTGTAATGGACAGTCTTTGTTGACTTCATTGTGAAAAAAGAAGCAATTGCCCGTTAGGAGTCACTGCTTCTTTTTCCGTTCTGCATTTTATGTTTCTCTATTTTTCTCACGAGCAGCAAATTATACTTTTAACAGTAGTCTTAGCGACAGGAGATTATTTTTAAATCTCAGAAAGCGGATTTACGGATCAAGATAGATAATTGATTTTATCCAAGACTGAAGATAAGATGGACGAAAAGATGTTAAGATTGTTATATAGATAATGAGCAACGCTCTGTGAAAAGGGTGCTTAATGCATTTGCAAAAAGTATCGACCCTGGTCAGCCTGCGCTGGGCCGAAAAGTTTTCGTTTTGGTCATTTTCTGCATATCAAAGGACCAGTGTACCTTATTATTGAGTAAGTTGTTATGCAAAACGGGTTTTAGGGATGTATAATACTGTGATGTCTCGCTTGATATCATGCATCACGGAGATGCATTAAGTCCCCTTTTGCCGGAACATAGCTCATATGTAAATTCGCGAGTATCTTATCTATATGTTTCTATCCTAACAATTATCTATTTGGTTGTGTTTTGTAATGTGATACAGGATATATTTAATCCTCGAATGACAGATAAGCAGCTGTAACTTATCTACTGCGGGTGATTTTTGCAGCTACAAGCAGACCTATTTTCAAAATATTGTGACATAAGAAGAAAATGCAACAGTTACTGTCCGGCTGTCGGGGGAAAAAAATAAAGCTTGTGAAGCTTTATTTTTTTCCCCCGACAGCCGGACAGTAACTGTTGCATTTTCTTCTTATGTCACAATATTTTGAACATAGGTCTGATTGTATGATATCTATAATAATTGACCTGTGCTCTAGGTAAAGGGGTTTAATACATTACCGTAATGCATCATACACAGCAAATCGTAATATAATTATAGGAGAAAGTTTCGACTCATGTCAGCCTGCGCGGATTGTGCAGGCCAACATGAGTCGATACTTGTTGCAGATGCATTAAAACGCCTTTTTACAGAGTATGACTCATAAACTAAGATCAGCCTTTACAGCTGCTTGTAGCCTCAAGCGGACCAACTCTTTCAATACTGTGGCAAAAAGAGAAACTGTACAGGTGATATCTATATGTTTGATGATAAGATGACCCACAACAGCTTTAGGTTATCCTACAAACAAAATGGTATAACTTCAATAAATGTTTTTAAACATAACCAGCTGCAGAGGCTTTATTGTTTTTTTACAGCAGACAAGTGATGAAAACACTGTGATCTTTCGAGTGACCAAGGTGCTTTTTTCTTCAGGGCTCGAGAGTGGCCTTTGACAAGGTATTCCAGATGTCAGCCTCTTACCAGTCAAAATACAGCTGCTCCCTTTTAATGAGACAACTTTTCAAGTTTACATTTGCAATGATGAACTTCATTCACAAACCATTCTAAATTCCAGATTCACAAAGTGACACAATTTCTGATTTGTTAAACCGTTTTGTTTAGTTAGTCACAAACAGAGTCACTTTGAACATCTGAAAACTCTTGATCATTAAAATTCAATTATAATGGTTGATGAAAAAGGTCACTGATACAGTCACGTGCTATTTTTTTTACACATAACAAAAAATACCACTGATTGTTTCCCAATAATTCGTATTCACCAATAGTTCAAACGCATCTCCCAGATCCTTATTAACCCACCAATTATAGAAAATCTTGGTCTTATTCTCAAGAATATTCTAAATGTGAAACACAATGTCTGATTGGCTGAAACAAATGATTTAGCCAATCAGAAGTTGCGTTACTTTCTAAATCCGCAATACAACTAAGAATGAAACTAAGAATGGTTGGTGAATACGGGCCCTGTTCTTTCTTAATTTTTCATTACACTAAGATATTGACAAAAAGTAAAATAAAATACAGTAAAAAATAAACACCCGTGCATGTTTTGACATGAATTCTGAAATAAGTATTTGTGTCAGAAACGATACGCCATCAATCAACCCGTGTAAATACGATAGTTTGACAGATTCAATTTACAACAAGAAATTGACAAGTAATTGTGTTTGAAAGGGAGCTTAGAATTTCGGAAATGAGAAAACTGATGGAAAAAAATAGGTACCAAAATTAATTAAATTGGAAACATCTGAAGCGTTAAACGCTTTGTTTCTTTGTTAAGCGTTTAATGCTGTTGTCAACAATATAGCAGTCACCGCACGGCGGGCAGTGCACCTATGAATGCATTTTCAGTTTCACCAGCATCATGTGACTGAGTTCGGCTGCTGCACCTCATGGATGAAGCGCATGCGATGTCAAACTGCAAGTAAAGATGTGTTTAGTCCCTATACTAAGAGAAAATTACCAAAGCTTGAAAACAGCGTGAGAAATGAAGAAATTGTCAAATATATATGTAGTTTTCTAATTCCAGTCTTCAGAGTATTTTTCAATATATAACGCCTTCTTTCGTCACGCAAATTTTTATCTATCCAATCACTCTCTACACAAATTTTATACCAAACAAAAATTGGGATAAAAGTGCCAAATTCCTGTTTATTGTATTGTTTAGAAAACATTGAGGGAGAAGGAGTACATAGTTTTAGACAAGCCGGTGAATTTGGAAAAAAATGTGGAAAAGGAGAAATTGCTCGGTATGAGCAATCCTTTGCCACTGTGCTTTCAGAATTGGTCTGCAGTTAGACGAAAGCTTCATCTGCAGGAGAAAATAAGTACAGTAAAGTAAGTGTTCAAAATTATTTAAGCCATGTTCTGTGAAAAGGAAGTATAAAGTATCTGCAGAAAGTACATCTGCGCAAGCTGACTTGGACCGTACGGAATACCGTTAGGGCCATCGCCTATGAATTTGTTGATTTTAAACGCGATGCTCGATAGTACGATGGTGATAACGCGATAGTACGATGGCGATAATGCGATAGTACGATGATGATAACGCGATAGTACGATGGTGATAACGCGATAGTACGATGATAACGGGATAGTACGATGACGATGACGCGATTGTACGATGACGATAAAGCGATAGTACGATGGTGACAACGCGATAGTACGATGACGATAAAGCGATAGTACGATGACGATAAAGCGATAGTACGATGATGAAAACACGATATTATATCGCACTATCATCATCGTACCATCGCGTTATCACCATCGTAGTATCGTGATTTCGCGTTATCACCATCGTGCTATCGAGCATCGCGTTTAAAATCAACAAATTCATAGGCGATGGCCATAACGGTATTCCATAGGACGGTTGTTACACAAAATAGATTAAATGGATCCATAATTATGTGATGACATACATGTAGTAGGTATACTGCATTACGGAGGTGCTTTAAACCTTCTTTTGTCAGAACATGGCTCAAGTATTTTTTTTTTTTGTATTGACTTTTATTGACCACAGAGAACCGTGACGGACACTGGCTATTTAGTGTCAGATTTAGCGGAAACGAGGCCAAGCTTTTCCCCGTTCAGGTAAATTGAATATTTAAACATTTTTAATTCACTTTTATAAAATCTGGACCATGGTTATTTTCATCAGTTAGACATCTGCCTTTTAAAAAACCCTTAACGTTTAGGCTGCTAAGCGCGACTCACTGACCTTTTGCGGACAATGTAGATCAAGATCAGACTGCACAAAACGTGCAGTCTGATCTTGGATCTACACTGTCCGATACGATATTTTCTTTTCTGTAAAATCAACTTTGAAACCGCTATATTTGGGTTTGTACTATTTAGTGGAAATTTTCGTTTCATTTATATAGCAGGATAAGGGTTAACCCATCGATCCTGAGGAAGAAGCCTTTTAAAAACTTCGTGAGAAAAGGAGAAAATGCTGGTTACTAGCATTTTCTCCTTTTTGCACGATGTTTTATACTTTTTCCAGACAGACCTCACCATTTGAGCTACATTAACTATTCCGTTTGCTAGTATATTTTCAGCACAGAAAAGTTTTGAAAATTGCCGTCTTGAAAGGATATATAATATGTAATATACTCTGGAAAAAGGGGGCTTAATGCATCTCCGTGATCTATGGTACCAAGAAAGCCATCACATAATTATGGATCCATAATATCCACTTTGTCTAGCAACCCACCGAATCATAAGGTAGATTGGTCTTTTGACATGCATAGAATTGACCAACAGCAAAAAGTTTCGGTCCAGGTCAGCCTGCGCGGACTGCGCAGGCTGACCTAGGTCGATATTTTTTGCAGATGCATTTAGCCCCCTTTTCACAGGGCATGGCTTATATTTATGTTCAGTCTTTGACCTTTGCACCCTCCGAATATTTCTTTTATTATTTTATTGTGAATATACTCACCTTCTCACTTTAACCCTTTATCAATATCAATTAATTCCGAGTTTTAACGACCACATGAACAGAGTCGTTTAAAAGCATTGAGGGAATAGGAGAAAGTTAATGCTGGTAACTAGCATTTTCTCCTTTTCCCTCAATGTTCTCTACTATTTCAAAGACAAATCCCATGAATTGAACTATGTTGTTGTTGTCGTCTGCAAATGCTGTCAATATGGACCCGGCTGAAATTTTGTCGTCTGGTACAGGGTTACTCCTTTCCCAAATAGTAAATTTGTGGACTTTTCCAAACTGAAAGCCACTGCAGACGACAGATTAAGTGTAACTCAAGTAATGATATTTGTCTTTGAAAAAGTATATGAAAGCACTGTGGGAAAAGGAGAAAATGCTGGTTACCAGTATTTACTCCTTTACCAACAATGTTTTCAAAAGCCTTCATTCTTAATGTCATTTAAACACAGGACCGTATGGTACATGGTTTATTAGTGTTTTAAACAATTTCAATGCCATCCAAGTACGTTTGCTTCATAAGTAGACTTCAATACAATCTAACCAAATTTTATGAATGAATCACGTTATTAATGAGCCCGATGATTAAAAGAATAAAAGTAAAAAAGGAGTTGTTTTTCTTTGTGTTTAAAATGGTATTTCATTTATAACCAGAGCCAGTGCAACTATCTATGCGACCATAGAGATTTTTGAACTGGTGCTTTGGATAAATGTCTTTCCAGGCCACCGGCTGTTTACCCCACAGACTAAAGGCTGGTATTAGATCTACACTGTCTGATACCGTGAGATTTTTACGGTTAAAAGAACTTCGAAATCGTACTATTTGGGAGTTTACTTTTGGCTTAGAAACTTCATTGAATTCATTTTGCAGTTTAAAAGGTTAACTTCCATTGTTCTCGGTAAGAGTTGGGATTCAAACTCACAAATCCTGGATTACTAGTCTTGTGCTTGAACAATGAATGTTTATCTATTGTTTGATTGTTTATCTATTGAGAGAATCAACAATATTCATAACGAGGTTTAACTGTCTGTCAGAGTTAAAAACAAGACTTTAGAATCCCTGTTGGTTTAGAACTTGGGTTTACCAACCATCAAAGTCCAAATACGAGGTTTTACAAACCACCAGAGTTCAAATCGAGATTTTACAATCTACGTATCAAGGTCAAAACGAGTTTTGCTTCTCAATTTTATAAATAAAGAAAGTACGAACAGCTTGAACATGCCCTTTGTTTCTTTATGTTCCAATTATCACTAAATCATTACCCATAGTTCGTCACTCTTTGGCGCTATAGGATAATAAAACTCTGGCCTTTATGTGGTTTTTATTGTCCACTGAAATATTTTTATACTCACTGTATCAAAGAGATTGTTATCACTCTACCCTTTGCGTCTATTTGCATGAAGTTTTGTTGGTTTTCCGGACAGTGTAGATCCAAGATCTTGAATCTTCACTGTCCGATGTTTAATAAGGTATTCTTGCATCTAAAAATAGTCTTTCAGGTTTTTCCTAACTCCTCCGCCAAATATAACAAATTTTATGAGCGGGGCTCTTGCTAAAGGGTGTTTAATGCTTCTCCATGATGCATTAAACCAATTAAGTCATCATATGGCCTGCAACACACGAAAAGGGGCATTCGGACATTTGCGTAAAGTGTCGTCTCGGATCAGCCTGCGCAGTCCGCGCAGGCTAATCCGAAACGACACTTTCCGTTTTTATGTAATTTTCTGTTTTGCGCAAGTCTACTGAAGAACAAAATCTATTGTAGTCATAAAGTGCCGTCTCGAATTAGCCTGCGCGGACTGCACAGGCTTATCCGAGAGGACACTTTACGCAAATGTCCGAATGCCCCTTTTCGCGTGTTGCAAGCCATATAACGATGGATTCATAAAATCAATTTTGTCAAACATCCGACTGAATCTAGAGACAGAACAATCCCTCGACTTTCAGAAAAATTCACGATAGCAAATAGTTTCGACTCGACACAAGTTAGCCCGTGCGGATGGCGCAGGCTGACCTGGTTCGATACTTTTTGCATATGCATTAAACACCCTTTTCACAAAAACTGACTCATATATAAACTACATCTCTTTTGACGGCTGAAAATACGATCTACTGAACCTCAGACAGATCGTTATCTACATGATTGACTAAATAGTTAGGTTGAATAGGTACATTCTAAGACTGCACCATCTGTGCAGGCTGATCTCAATCTAACCCCCCCCCCCCCCCCACCCCGAAGTCCTTATTCACGACCATGGCCACGACTGACAGGGCTAAAATGTCCATTGCATTTGCTCAGTTTTTCACGATATAGACATTTATCATTACCGGTTTTCTGTTCTAATTGCAATTAAGTTTCACCTTTGACCCTCGGCTATCCTACTTTTGAGTATCATGATTGTTTTGCAAGGTTTATTTGGTTGAATGGCAGTTTTACGCCGCTTAAAATGCAATACAATACAATACAAAATGTTTATTGCCTGAAACATTGTTACAATGTTTATAGCAAGAAGAAAACATATGTAAGAAAACAGAAAAACATGGATTTGCTGAAGAACATAGCATTACGTGAACATACATGTGCAGGTACAACGGTACATGTTACTTGAAAATGACAGGACCAAAGGCAAAAACTGGGGCTTTTTTGACCAGTATAGAACAAGACCAGACTGCAAAGAACGTGCAGTCTCATCTGTGATCTATACCGTCCGCTTGTTAAATGCAAATTTCCAGTCAATGAAAGACAAGCCATATACAATATAAAATTATTGTAATTTAAATCTCGTTTCGGCGAGAAAGTCATCCGTATCGGACAGACAGCACGTTCTGTACGGTCTGATCTTCAATTTACTGTTTGCAAACACGTCTTGATACGCGCTTAGAACCTTAAGCCTTATTCGATGAACAGGTAAATTCTGGGAGGCACTGAATGTACATGTACTACATGTTTTCCCTTTCTGTTACAGTAAAAAGTCGCCTTTGAGTCATTCGGTGACTTCACAAGCCTAAATCTACCATAATGCCCAATGAATAATAGCTGTATAAAGCGAATTTTCTTTTCATCTGTTACAATAACTTTATCGAGGCTCCCTGCATCCTGTGTGTATAACAAGTTATATCTTTTTCTTTAAATACATGTATAAGTTTTTGTACAGTTCGGATGACTTCTGAAACTGCCTTTCAGGTAATAGGTGGGTGGGGGATAACAAATTCATTACTCTGTGTCATAGAAAATCTGTTTCTTCCTTTGAAGAACGAAACTGATCCGACATTATTAGGATCAGAGCATGCCGGTGTCAGCGTAAGCATTACAAACACGTCATAATTGCCCTAAGTTGTTTATAAAAGTGAATGTACAGTAATCATATTTTCAGATTTATTTATGTACTCATTCGACATGTGGTTTAGTTCTGACTGTAGTTTTCAGCAAGTGGTTATTATGAGCAATATAAAACGACCTCTGCACACAGCGCAGGCCAAGATCAGACTGCACAGAATGTGCAGACTGATCCTTTACCTACATCGTCCGCACCTTGATAACACTACCATTTAATCCATATAGCCGAGCCCCGGTAGCTCAGTCGGTAGCGTACAGGACTTGAGAACAGGGGGTCGTGGGTTCGATCCCTGGCTCGGCCAATTTCTTTCCGAAGATTGATGATAGTCATTGCGACAGGATTCATTCCTCTTCCACCGCTGACCATTGTCTCGACGATGGTTATGTGGGAAAGCTGCCAGTGGCTTGGAAAGAAAATTGTGCGGAGTACTGGTAAAAGAGACTCCAGGAAAGCATGGATAGGTACACTGGCCGCCGCGATATAACTGAAATAATGTTGAAAACGACATTAAACACCATACAATCAATCAATTTAATCCATATATGTAGGCTACTGCACCATTTTTATTGCTTCTACGAACAGTGAAGATATGGACCAGACAGCACAGAAGAAGTACATGTACTTACCGTATTTTACCAAGATGAATCAAAGGCGCTTGGTTTTTGACGCGCTTCACTCTCTATAACCTGAAATATAAGACAACCTTTCCAACTGAACCACCTAATGAACACCACCCACAGTTCTGAGCAGTTTTTCTTATATTTCTACCCTCGAATGGAAAAAGTCGTTACTTTCATCGTGTTATGCGAAAATTCATCTTTAATCTGGTATGCAGAATGGAAGAAATGGACTAATATTAAGACTGTAATAAATGTCGAAACTTTAAAAGCGGACACATTTTCTCTTCCCACCGTGAGATGGAAACTTTAGTACCACAGTGCATATATCAAAAGAATCTCATTGGTTAATGAAAGTCAGTTATCAGCTTTCAAATAACAGCTTGAGGTAAAAATAGTTTTGACCAACCAGACTCGTCCTATATGGCATATTGGACAGATATGGGTTAGCTAAAGGATGGACAGATTCATGATGAAGCTGCTGATAAACCAAGGCATGAGAATTCAGAAATATGTCCTTCGGTGTCACATTTTATAAAATGTACATTTCAGCCTGTTAAAAAAAATTATGTTTCTTCATGTGTTTCAATGCTTCTTTATGCCAAGAATATCTCACCAACATTCATACAGTGTAGATTCAGGATCAGACTGCACTGTCTGCAAATGTGCTTTTTAAAGTCGTCGGCAGTATTGAGAGGAAATAAGTCTTTACCAAAGTACAAAGTTTTATATATGTCCAAAGCGAAAACAGTTGCAGACGCCAAATAAATGTGACTGAATGAAATTTGTCTTTCAAGAGGTAGAAAACATTGTGGGGGGGGGGGGGGGCGGGGGAAGGAGAAAAATGCTTGTTGCCAACTTGTAGTCCTGTTTCCTCTGTTGTTTTTAAAAGACTGGTTCGTTAAGGTCTTCAAAACACGGGCTTGTTTGGCAATGAATTAATTCAACCCTTTACCACACAATCCCGAGTTTTAACGAACCTGAAAGAGGAGGCTTTTGAAAACATTGTGAGAAAATGAGAAAATGCTGGTAACAAGCATTTACTCCGTTTTCCACAATATTTTCTACCCAACCACACTACTTCAGCTTACTTGTATCAATTTTGAATTAGTCGTCTGCGGATCTTTCGAATTTTGAAGAGTCTGAAATATATCGTTTGGGAAAGGGTTAATATAAAATAGTTAAGGGATGCATGACCCCTAAGAGTAGACCCTCCGAAAGCAGGAAGTACATGTAGATGCAAATCTTCTACTGTCTGTTTTCTCTATTAATCCTTAGGTTGCTAAGAGCGACTCACTGACCTTTGGCGGACAGTGTAGATCAAGTTCAGACTGCACAAAACGTACAGTCTGATCTTAGATTTACATTTTCCTATTAGGAGATATCTTTTCCCAAAAATACCTTTGAAACAGAAAAAAAAAAATGGGATTTTACCATCGGCTTAAAAGTTTCATTTCACTTATTTATCAGGATAGGGCTTAAAGTGAGATGGTTATCGCCTAATTCATCACAAGTGGATTTTCTTTTTGAAAAGTTTATTATCCCCTGACGCCCACCGCGCCTCTCCCTCCCCGTCTTGTAACTCTTTCAGCGCCAAGTATATAAACTCGACCCACTTGAACGGCTGACAACGCGATCTACTGAAACTAAGACGAGGCAACTGACTGGCTTGACTAATGAACCCTTTTCTATACAATCCCGACTTTTAACGACCTTGAAAAAGAAAGCTTTTGCAAGTTATTGTAGAAAAATAAGAAAATGCAGCATGTTCTCCTTTTCCAACAATGTTTTCTACCCTTCCCAGAACAAATTTCAAATTTCAATTCACACTTTATTTTGTCGTCTGCGAATGATTTCAATTTAGACATTTCTAAAAGTAGCCCAAAATAATGGCGGTTGTCTTTCAAAGGAAAGAAAAAAAATGTGGGAAAAAGAGAAAATGCTTGTTACCAGTCTTTTCACCGTTTCCCACAATGTTTTCAGAGGACTGCTTCCTCAGTGTCGTTTAAACACGGGATTGTGTTTGGCAATGCTTTAATCTAGCACGATATAGATGTACATGTAATGGGAACATGGCCCCTAAAACAGACCCGCAAGAACAGGAAATACATGTAGATCTATGCACATTTGTTCTGTCTGTTTTCTCTATCAAAATAAGATGATTATCGGTTAATCCATCATGGAAACTTTTTGAAAAGTTTATTTACCTCCCCCCCATCCCAAATCCCGACCCGCTCCCCCCCCCCCCTCCCCCCCATGGCCTTTCTAACTCAATCAGCGGCAAATATATAGACTCGACCTCGCTTGAGGGCGGACAAGACGATTATTGAAACTCAGTAATATCTGTAAGCTTATAAGCTTGACTGAACAAGTGGAAGGTATAGGTTCAAGCTCAGACTGCATGTTCTGTGCAGTCTGATGTTGATATAAGCCGTCTGCAAACCCATGTGTTTTCACCTATGGTGCTGAAAGGGTTCTATGACATGTCCAAAATCCTGGCGGTGATACCTGATTGTTGGATGGACACAGCATCTGCGACGGATTAACCCCTATCCTGCTAAATACAAGAAATAAAAGTTTCAAAGCGATATTAGAATTCCAAAAATTGCTGCTTGAAGGTTATTTTTGTCCTTATCGGACAGTGTAGATCCAAGATCAGACTGTATGATCTGTGCAGTCTGATCTTGATCTACGCTGTCTGCAAAAGGTCATTGAGTCTCGCTAAGCAGCCTAAGGGTTAACAGCTTATCTGGACTATTCTTGCAACAAACTTGGCGGAAATGGCTTTGAAAATATTAAGTGTACTGTAGAATATGGGTATTCCACACGAAACGGTGTTCAACTCTGTACCAGAAACCAAAATGGCACTTCTCAAATGACAGAAACTGCAGACAAAAAAAAAGTGACTCAGTGGGATTTGTCTTTGAAAGAGTAGAAAACATCATGGGGAAAAAGGAGATAAATAATGGTTACCAGCATTTTTTTCTCATTATGTTTTCTACCCGGGGTCGTAAAAGCATGGGATTGTTTGGTAAAGGGTTCAAACACGTGTCTATAGATGTAAAACCGATTACTGTGCAGGCTCTTTACGAGCATTCAATTTTTTTTTTTAAAAGAAAAAAATATCGGCTGCAGACAAGGAGAGATGGACAATCCTGTCGTAATGACTTTCTTCGATCATCGGAAACAACTAGGCCAATCAGAGTTCGATCTCAAAGCACCTGGATTGTTTGTAATGCTAAACATCGACTGGGAACCAAGGCTCGACACTGTAAATGAGCCATGCTCTGTGAAAAGGGGGCTTAATGCATTTGCGAAAAGTATCGACCCAGGTCAGCCTGCGCAGTCCGCGCAGGCTGACTTGGGCCGAAACTTTTCGCTATTGGTCAATTTTCTGTATGCCCAAGCACCAGACTACCTCGTGATCAAGTCGGCTGTTAAACAAAGTGGCTACTATGGATCCATAACTATGTGATGACTTGCTTTATATAATGCATCACGGAGATGCATTAAGCCCCCTTTTCACAGAGCACGGCTCAAATACATTTGAGCCATTCTCTGACAAAAGCGGATTTGATGCTTTATCCAGATGCATTAAACGGAGAAAGTCCATAAAGTACAACAACAGACTGAATCATAGAAAATTTTTTGGGAATGTAGAAAATTTACCCAGAGCAAAAAGTTTGGACACAGGTCAGCCTGCATAGACTGCGAAGGCTGACCTTTTTACAGGGGATGGCTTATTCCTTTTATACATATGGTCCACACTGTATTTAGCAAGCACTTTAGGGATACTAAAATATGCATGCTAAAGTCAGATGGTTGCCTAGTACAGTTTTTTAAAAACATGTTTACCTTCTCTGTGAGGTCAGTTTATGCTCGCTTAATACAAGTTGCACGCTCAACAGAGGTGGCCAATTAGACATGCACGTTAGCCATGCTCTGGCAAAAGGGGGTTTAATGCATCTCCGTGATACACTATGCCAAGCAAATCATTACATAATTATGTATCCGTAAAATCCATTTTGTCAAACAATCTATTGATTCCTGAGATAGAACAGTCATTTGACATGTAGAAAATTGACCATTAGCAAAAAGTTTCGACCTGGGTCAGCCTGCTGACCTGGGTCGATACCTGTTAACCCTTAGGTTGCTAAGCGCGACTCACTGACCTTTTGCGGACAGTGTAGATCAAGATCAGACTGCACAGAACGTGCAGTCTGATCTTTGATCTACACTGTCCAAGAAGGATATACTATTCCCCAAAACATAACTTTGAAATAGCAATATGTGGGTTTTTACTATCGAATAAAAAAATTCTTCATAGTTATTTAGCAGGATAAGGGTTAAAATGCACCAAACCCCTTTTTCACAGAGCATGGTATGTTTGTCTTATTCTTATGTTTACGATAAAGAATTCTGAATTCAATTTAGCTCAAAAGCATTTTTGTATTATTTTACGCACGGGATCTGTAATTCGAGATGAAAATGTTATCTTCTTCATTTTTGTGATAAAAGATACAAAACCTGTAATACCTCGAGGGTACCTGGATTTAACTCATTTCACCTCGCACACAATGTTTGTGTCTCGCAGCTGACCAACTTTGCAAACGTTGTGGTAAAAGAGAAATTGCTCATCTCGTGTAATTTCTACTTTTGCCACATTATATTGACACGTATTCATCTATTAAAGCCTTGATTAAATTTGATTTTCTACTGTGAGGTCTGATTCCGATTTATATTGTCCACAAAAGTTCCCAAACTTGTCTTTAATACATAAGGAGCTAATGTCCATTTTCATTAACCACCCACTGAGAAAGTGGTTCAACAAAATACTTGCTATTCATTTGAGCCATGCTCTGTGAAAATGGGGTTTAGTGCATTTGCAAAAAGTATCGATTCAGGCCAGCCTGCGCAGTCCGCGCAGGCTGACCTGGGTCGAAACTTTTTGCTTTTGGTAAATTTTCTGCATGTCCAAGGGCCATCCTGACTCATAAATTAGATGGTTGTTAGACAAAATAAATTTTATATATTTATAATTATCTGATGATTTGCTTGGTATATTGCATCACTGAGATGCATTAAACCCCCCTTTGCTAGAGCATGGCTTAATTATTTTTGTCTAAGTGGTACATTCCTTTTGTGATTCACCTCTGTAAGAAAAATAATCTCAACAGTGACAATTTGAAAATGGCACAGGACATTGTCGCATTGGGCTAGTCATCCAAGATTTGTGAGTTCGAATCCTGAAAACCGCAAAATTCGGCAAAAGTCTCGACCAAACAGGCGAGACTCTGCCAGAATTGATTGATACGGTTGCAACAAGATTCACTACTGTCTCACAAATGAACATGGTTTTGGTGTCACGTTTTCGAGGGAAGCAGTCAGTGGCTTGGAGAGAGACACTTACCCAGCAATGGTTAAAGAAACATCAAGAATGCATAAATAGGTGTACAGACACCACTGTGACATTGTTGAACTACTGTAGTAAACAGCATAATAAACAAACTAGCGAGGGCAGCAAAATGAAACGTATGTAACATCACTCAGGATTCCGTTACTTACTCAGGGTCAGATTCCCTTTTATGAACCTAAATCCCGCCAGGCTTTCTTTAGCGTAACTACCCCACTATCTTTAGACAGTTCATATAAATAAAATGGTAATTGACCGCTTTGTACAGAAGTCAATGGGCACCAAATATATAGAGAATAGATGGTTGGTGTCTTGGATGGGTTAAGTTTATCGGGCAAGGCGGAGGAATTTATCTGGTGAGCCGAAGGCTAACCGGATAAATTTCGGAGCCGAGCCCGATAAACTTAACCAATCCAAGACACCAACCATCTATTCTATTTATCCTGTTACTCACTTAACGGAACAAAACAAGACAAACAAACGGAAAAAAAAAATATTGATAAAGACCGTACCTTTGATAAATTCCCGGAGCCGAGCCTGATCGACTTTCCCAATCCAAGACACCAACCGTCTATTTTATTTATCCTTTTTCTCAATTATAATCCAAAATCCGACTAAATTGAACATTTCGCTCGAAATAAGGCACATATTGACATCTTTCTCACTAGATTTATGAGAAACTTGAAAAAAGGAAGAACCGTGTTTACAAAACCCTCTGGATATGCAGCTGCAATAATGACGTCACATGTGAATGATATTGGCTACGTCATAATTATTAAACTTGACGTATATCCGCAGAAAAATATTTTGGCGAAGAAGACAATATGTTTTAACATAACAGACTATTAATTCAACGGGCAAAAGTATTCACTAGCGATTAATTAATTCATTCGTAGGTTATGCTGTTAAGTGCTTCTTTTCATGTATTTTGCAGCGGCTAAGACCATATGAGAAACCCTATTGTATTTTAGAAAATTTCTCAGACTTTCTAACTTGTTTAGTAAAAATAAACCTCGTATGAGAACTCACATTCATTATAACCTGTTCTATCGTCACTGAGAAAAACAGATGGTTCTCTTTCATGACTGATCTATCAGAATCATCTTTCACACATGGTATCATTTTCGTTTGCGTATATTAATATTTCATGAATACCTACATCAATGTTTGCTTAGCTGCAGACCAAGGCACCCAGTTTGAGTGTCTTAGTGTGATGCATGTTGTAAGGTCGGTCTTCTGAAGGTCATTGCGAAAACCACATATAGAAATGGCTGTAAAATGACATCCTTTTAGTGCATCTTAACTCTTTACCAAACAACAAAATTTAGACCAGTCCGAATTCTACGCAGTTGCAGATGATAAAACAAAACTGAATCAAAAGTTGAAATTTGCCTATTCATGGATGGAACACACTATGAAGAAAAGGAGAAAATGCGGTTACCAGCATTTTCTCCTTTTCTCTCTATATATTCAAATTTTTTCCACCTGACGGTTGTTAAACACGGGGTTATATAGTAAAGGTTTGATTGAAGAAGTTTGTATAAGGACTTGACCACCCGTGCTAGCACAATTTGTAATAAACATGTGAACATACCTATATTTTCATGTATAGCTCTTTTTGCATAATGTTTTTTTGTTTACAAGGTCGAATACAACACCGAATAATACAATTATCAGGACCAGTGTAGTAGCGAAATGAAAATTTGAAATCTGTACCACAAGACAAAATTTGACTCCTCTATATTGAACGAATTCGCAGACACCGAATGAAATGTGGTTCAAATCAAAGGACGCGTCATTGCATGTGAAAGGGTAGAAAACATTGTAGGAAAAGGAGAAAATGCTGGTTACCAACATTATCTTTTTTCCAACAATGTTTCCAGAAGCTCTTTTCTTCATTGTTTTTATAACACTGGATTGTTTGGTAAACGGTCTGTGTTTCATGATATCAACCTGTTTTGTATGGTTTCCCAACTGAACTGAATGCTTCTGGCTCATAGGTCAAAAGTAGTCCTGTTTTATTAATCTGCCATCTAGATCTTCTACTGTACTGTTTTATCTTTAAAGACGGAAAGACCGATATAATCTGTGTTTTTTGTTGTTTACTAGTATTTGATGGTGTCTGTAGAAACAGCGCTCAAACAGTTGCTACATGTATTTTTTTTTCAAAACCGAGTCAGTACCTTTATATAAGCTTATTTAGGCACTTGGATCATGTGTATATTGCTTTTCTTGTTTACATTGTTGCACATGTAGATTCATATTGTCTAGTTAAGTTTTCCAGTGGAGTGTTGATGGGTTATATAGAGTGCCTACAAGTTGGTATGTTAAATTATTACTATTTCTTTTCAGTGAATTGTAGGAAAAGGAGAAATATGTTTTTAAAATCCATGCAGCTTTATTTGATAATTTAAGGTTTAAACTTGGTTATTTGTGTATAGTGTATTAGAAACATGACTTAAATCTTTAGTATTGGAAAATTATAACTTTGTACTTATTTTCGGGATTTAAGTACGCTTTCAACAATTAATTTGTTATATCACAGAACATCAATATTTCGTTATATCACGGAACATGATATCTTGTTATGTCACGGAACATTATTATAAATATTTACTATTTATATCTATACTTTTTGTGTTAGATATGACTGTATTGTTTACTGTAATATTTATTTGCCGTAAAATCATAGCCAACCAGGAAATTTGAGTTGTTTGCTCCTCGGTCCTTTTTCAAGAGGTTATGCATTTACCGTCAGCACTACATTATTTACAACTTTGTCACACTTTAAACTTGCTTGGTCAGATGTAAAGTTTGAAGATGGCATACTCTGATACATACGAAACACATTCGAGTAGACAGAGAACCCAGACTGAGAAGGGAAGGTCTTACTTCAAAGAAGTTTAGACAACCGTAGAACTATCGGTAAGAAGTTACATTCCCACGTCTCAAGACTTTGACAATTCTGAGAAGCAAGTAAATCTTGAACATTTTAGAAACGATTATTCAAAGGCATTAACTTTGTATGAAGAATTTCTAAATGGACGTAAAACTTGTCAATAGCTTCTTCCTGTTGACCTGAGGCATGAAGATGAAAAAACCAACTTTAAAGAGATTAATAGGTTATTTCTTGACTTTAAGAAAAAAGTAGAATTTTTTTTTTGTAAAGAGCAGTCAAATTTATGTGATAGTGTCTCTCAGGCTGGTAACCAAACACGTCATTCGTCTGTTAGTTCTAGATCCACTAGTTCTGGTGCTGGTTCTTACATCTCTAACGCAAGGTTACGGGATGAGAGAAAAAGAGCAGAAATAGAAGCAAGAGCAAAGGCTTTTGAGAGTGAGCGAGCTCTAAGTGCAGAAAGGAATAAGTTAGAAGAAGCTGCTCACAATATCAAGCTGGGAGAGCAAAGATTAAAATTTGAAACTGAACTTGAAGTAATTGATGATAGAAGTAAAGTTTTAGGTAATGTCAGTGAGGAGTCATTTACTGAACGGAAAGATTGCCAAAATTTGCATATCTCGGGTCATGTAAAGCAAAACCAGTGTTGAGCAGACTGGTTTGAGAGGTCTTAATCCTAATGCTACAAGTTGACCTAACTAAGCTAACATGGGGGATATTAGAATTAAGCATCACTCTAATGCTAATAAACCACCTTTACTTCATGCTTCAAAAACTGTAGAAAAGGATGAGAGAGTTGATATTGATAGATGTATTATGACATTGGCCCACGAAATGAGAAAGCCTGTGTCTGAGATTAAAACATTCAGTGGAAATGTTGTAGAGTATACATCCTTTATTCGTCAGTTTAATGCTAGAGTATGTACCACAACTGATTCATTTGATGAGAAATTGAATTATTTGTTGCATTATACTACTGGCGAGGCACACAACATCGTTTTGGGATATTCATATTTGAATGCTGAGTTGGCTTTCAAACTGCTATGTCTGAATTGGAAGATAGGTATGGTGATCCTGAAATTATTGTACATGCTTATGTTAAGAAAGCATTAGATTGGCCTCTTAAAAAACCTGAGAATTCGAAGTTATTGGACAAGTTTGCTATTTTCCTAAGAGAATGTCAATTTGCAGTAGAGAATGTAAATGCAGCCAAAATCCATTAATACTCTGAGAACTTAAGACTCTTACTAGAGAAACTGCCTTACTATTTGCATAATAAATGGGGAAATATAGTGTTTGACACACGTGAAAGGAGTTTTACAATTGAGTTTTCATAGTTTGTTGAGTTTGTGAGACGAGAGGCTAAAAAGGTAAATGATCCTACTTTCGATAGAGGACAGCCAAGCAATGCTGGAAAGTCTGATAAAGCCAGTGAAAGTAAGAGTAAGAATAGTAAAGGTAACTTAAGCCATTCTAAATCATTTGTTACCGAAGTTTGCAACTCAATCCCCAATCAAGACAGTGACAATAAAGTAAATGAGACCATCAATCCAAGTAAACGATAAGCTTATTCTACTCCACGTCTGTGCTGGATCGGTGAGTCCCATACACTTGCAGAATGTGGAAACATTGTGGAAAAATTTCTTAAAGAGAGATATGCATTTCTGAGATCAAAGGGACTCTGCTTTGGATGTTTGAAAAATGGTCATCACAAAAAATGAATGCAAAAACAAAATGGTTTGTACGCATTGTAGCAAGGAACACCCTTCAATATTGCATATCGCTAAGCGATCTTATGAACCTGAAAACAAATCTGTTGCTGTTACGTATACTAGCGATATGGGGGCGTGCAAGCGTAATATTTTGCCAATTGTGCCAGTGATTGTTAAACACAGGGATAGTGACAAGTTCATTGAAACTTATGCATTCTTAGGCTCTAGTAGTATCGCAACATTTTGCACCAAGTCACTAATGAATAGGCTAAAGATAGAAGGTCAGAAAATGAGTTGCATTACATACTATGGTTACAAATAGTATTCAGAGTTGTTATCTTGTTAAGGGTCTTGAAATTTGTAGCTTGGTTGATAAAAATACAGTCAGATTGCCACCTGTGTTGAGTCAATCTCAATTACCGGTTTCAAGCTCTGGTATTGTTACTTCATCAGACATGAAACTTTGGCCTCATTTGAACAAGATTTACCAAGGATAGACAGCGAAGTTGATTTACTGATAGGACTTAATGTCCAAAAAGCTCTTGAACCTTGGGAAGTAATTCATTTGAAGTCAAACTGATGGTCCATTTGCAATAAGAACTGCACTTGGATTGATTATTAATGGTCCTTTTGGGGGATCAGAGCATTATTCTCCATTAAATGAGTCTGTTAATAGGATAAATGTTACTTTTCCACCTACTTTGGATGAACAATTGGAGAATCATATCAATCATGATTTCACTGAAAAGGCTGTACATGACAATATAGAGCCATCTAAAGAGGAAAAGCAATTTCTGTCCATTGCAGAAAGTTCCATTAAGCTTTCACAGGGTCATTATGTTGTAGACTTACCTTTTCGAGACACAGATGTTTCGCTGCCCAATAATAGAACTCAAGTAGAGTACAGGTTATGGTTATTGCTCACGCGATTTGCTAGGGACAGTTCATTTCATCAAGAGTATCATGACTTCATGACTAGTATAATACAAAAGGGCTATGCAAAGCAGGTTTCTGAAACATAAAGGTAAAGTATGGTATCTCCCGCACCATGGTGTTTATCACCCGCAAAAGCAAAAACTACGAGTAGTATTTGACTGTGCTGCACGCTTTAAACAACAAGGCATTTCTCTTAATGACACACTGTTACAGGGACCATGTCCTACGAATACTTTAGTTGGTACTCTCTTGCGTTTCAGCCAGAAAAGGGTGGAAATTATAGGTGACATAGAAAGTATGTTTCATCAGGTGAATGTTTCTGAAAAGCATAGAAGTTTTTAGGTTTTTTGAGGTTTCTATGGTGGCAGGACGGAGACTTTGATAAACCAGTTTTAGAATACGAAATGGCTGTACATTTGTTTGGAGCTACTTCGTCTCCAAGCATTTGTAATTTTGCTCTGAGGAAAACTGCATTAGAGGCTAAACTTCTGTTGAATATGTCAACAGAGCAATTTCTGTTGTCAATGATTTGAAGTCTGGTTAAGGATCTGGAGGCTTTCATCTTACGAGGTGCATTAGTAATAGCAAGAAGGTAATGGAGTCGATTCAAGTCAAAACAGGTTTTTTCGTCTTCGACCACTGAGGACCGCTTTGATTTTCACTATGCTTTTCCAAGGATATGGCGGTTTGAAATGGAAAAGCCAGCAAAGGCGATTATCATCCATTTATTTGAGCTATGCTCTGTACATCGGGGGTTAGATGTATCTGTAAAAAGTATTGACTCGGGTAGGTCTGCGTAGTCCGCACAGGCTGACCTGGTTCAGATTCTTTTGCTCTTTGTACATTTTCTGTATGTCAAAGGACCATTCTAACTTATGAATTAGCTGGTTTTAATACAAAATGGATTTTTTTGATCCATGATTATGTGATGACTTGCTTGGTATAATGCATCACGAATGAATGAATGAATGAAAACTACATAGTTTTACAGAGATGCATTAACCCCTCCGTTTTCCAGGAGTGCTGCTTATTTATTTCAATGATCCAGAGGCGGAAATAATAGTTTACTTTTGCTTTTTCTGTAGATTTACTCCGTAATTTGTAGAAGCGAGTGACTCACATCCTTCTGGATTCAGTTTGTAGCAGACGACTTCGAATATGTCCGTGTAAAATGAGCATTATCAATATATGGGCCATGCTCTGTGATAAAGGGGTTTAATGCATTTGCAAAAAGCATCAACCCAGGTTAGCCTGCGCAGTCCGCGCAGGCTTACCTGCGTCGACACTTTTTGCTATTGGTCAATTTTCTGCACGTCAAAGGACCAGACTAACTCATGATTCAGTTAGACTAAATGGATTTTTTTCATCCATAGGTATGTAATGACTTGCTTGGTATAATGCGTCATGGAGATGGCATTAAACCCATTTCTACCAGAGCGGTGCTCATATATATATATGAGCCAAACGGGGGCTTAATGCATCTCTGTGATGTATGATACCAAGCAAGTCATCACATACTCATGTATCCATAATAGCTCCTCTTTTCAACAGTTGATTTAATCATGAGGTAGACTGGGCTTTGGACATATAGAAAAATGACCAAAAGCGAAAAGTTTCGCAGGCTGATCTGAGTCGATACTTTTCGCAGACGCATTAAGCCCCCTTTTGCCAGAGCATGACTCATATTTAGGTTTAGTAGATTAACATGTTTAAAGTTGTGACTAAGGGGGAAATTACTCGTTACAAGTCATGTCTGATTTTTACCGTTTGTTCTCAATAATGTTCTTTTGCAATATGAAGAAAGTCGTCTGAAAAAAAAAGGCAATGGGTAAATTCTTTTCCAAACGACAGAAAAATTGGAGTCTGTCTTTTAAATTTGCCTTCAGAAGGGTAAAAACGCTGTAGGTAAAGGAGAAAATGCCAGCCTTTTCTCCTTTACCCACTATGTTCTCAAAGGACACTTTCCTCAAGGTGTTAACTTTTACGCTGCTAAGCGCGACTCACTGACCTTTTGCGGACGGTGTAGATCAAGATCAGACTGCACAGAACGTGCAGTCTGATCTTTGATCTACACTGTCCGTTAAGGACATAATTTCCTCTGAAAAAATACCTTTGAAATATCAAAAATTGGGCATTTACTATGGCCTTAAAAGTTTCATTTCACTTATTTAGCAGGATAAAGGTTAAAGCTTTGGGATGTGTGGTAAACAGTTGAATGGCTTATCAGCTTGGCAGATGAATCAACAAGAAGTAAATATTCGTCGAACTCATTTCTGTACACGCTAGGAACAATAACACACTGCAGAAAACATCTGAAGGACCATCAAAGACGGAGAAAACTTTGTGGGAAAAGAAGCAACTGCTTGTAACAAGCAAATGCCCGTCTCTCACAATGTTTTCAAAAGCTGTTTCCTGCGGGTACATGAAAAGTCGTATTGATATGGTAACGGGCCGCAACCGATCCTGTAGATAGAACCGAACATGAAAGCTTTTCATTTCCTTTCTTTATAACAAACCTTAGAAATCATACATGAAGGAAAAATGAAAAAATATCTTCTATAATAAAACAAAAGGCTTTGATAACCAAATAGCAGTTGCTTTCCACAAAGTAATTGCTCGTTTTACCAGATTGATTTAAAGCTGTTCACCGTTTGGGGCACGGACTCGTACCTGTATTTGTTTGGGAATGGGATACACAAGTCAGGTAGAAAGCATTTCCAGCCACAACGAAATCCAGAAAACTCTTGCAGATATTTTCTGATGTTTTCCTGTTTCTTTGGCAAACTTGAGTCACAAACAATGCCTGAAGACTGGAGGAAAAAATTGCCACGCTCTGTGAAAAGGGGGTTAATGCATTTGCAAGGGCTATCGACGAGTCAGCCTGTGCAGGCTTACCTGGTACGAAATTTTTTGCTTTTGGTCAATTTTCTGCATGTCAAAGGACCAGTCTACCTAATGTTTCATCAGGATGTTAGACATTAGGATTTTATGGAACCATAAGCATATGATCACGAACTTGTTATAATGGACCACAAACATGCATTTAATCCCCTTTGCAAGAGCATGTCTCAAAATTAATGTACATGTACTTTTAAAAACGAAAATTCGTAATGGCAAGACTCGACGCCCTAGCTTATGTGGAACACTTTTGAAAACCGCTTTAGGAAAAGAAAGGAGCAACCAACTTGTTATTACACGACAAAATTTTAGACTCGTCCAAATTGAAAGCATTTGCAGACAAGAAATAAAAAAAATGTCTCAAATGACAGAGTTCAGCTTTGGAAGAGTGGTAAACATTGTGGGAAAAGAAGAAAATGCTGGATACCAGCATTTTCTTCTTTTCCCACAACGTTTTCAAAAGCCTTTACTGTCAGGGTTGTTAAAACAAAGGCATTTTTGGTAAAGGGTTGAAGGGAGCATCCTCACAAGACTATAGGCCTGTTTCTGTATGATATAAGTATTACTTTACAAACAGGCATAAATGTACTCGAGATCATCTTGTGGTTGTATCATGAATCATATAATTGTTTAGGCAAATCTGGGTTTTTCCGCAAGAGCAAAGATAAGTGAATCTTTCTTTTTTTTGCCGGATCATAATATACGAGTACTTATTAGCGGGAAAACGTGGAGGCTCTATTACACAATCTATTCAAGGCTGAAGATTGAGGGTTCGGTCCGAGGCTCGATGACATAAGCGTAGGATTGTGGGAGGGGGGGGGGGCTCTTTTTTTAAAGTGTTTTCTTTTTAAAGAATTATTTTCCTGCGCTGAAAAAAAAGACGTTAGAATTAATTGTTGCGATAAAATGTTAGTAATAATCTAAAAAGTCAAATATACGGTGGGAGTAAAATAGCATTTGGTCCGTCCAACAATAATAAAACTGGTGAAGGGGTAAAGGGGCAGACCACTGCTGTCTGCTTCAACCATGAATTAATATGCATTAATAGTTTTCCCTTGTTTTACATCAGGGTATGTATTCACCAATCATTCGTATTTTAATTTTTCGTCTTATTCTAGATTTAGAAAGCAACACAACTTCTGATTGGCTAAAATATTTGGCTTAGCCAATCGGAGGTTGTTTTACTTTCAAATTCAGAAAATTCTTGAGAACAGGACTAAAAATGTTCTATAGAATGGTTGGGGGAATACTGACCTTGGATTGTGATAATGATAGAATAATGTGGACATATGTGTGATTTCCCTGTATTCTGTTTAAGGGATATGTTTCTCAGAGATAACTTGGTTATTATGAATGAATCGAATGCAGTGCCTGAATGCCAGAATAAATATAAAAGTTCTTAAGCCCTTTACCACACAATCCCGTATTTAAATGAACCTTGAGAGCCAGGTGATTTTGAAAACATTGCCGGAAAAGGAGAAAATGCTGGTAACCAGCATTTTCTCCTTTTCCTGCGATGTTTTCTTTGTATGCACACATTTTCCCACTTGAGCCACATTGAATTGTCGCCTCCGAATGCTTTCAATTTGATCTAGTTCGAAATTTTGTCGTCTGGTAAAAAATTGATATGTTTTCACCCCATCTTTCTCTCTTTCTCTCCGTCTCTCTCTCTCTCTCTCTTCCCCCCAACCATTTCAGTATTAGTTTGTTATACCTCCACGTTGTACTTGTATGTAATTGGGAGCAATTAAAAGAAGGAAACTTTGGGAATCTGTGGTCTATGGCCTTAGATTTCCATCGATAACTTTAAAGCGGCATGGGAACAAAAAAAACCCCCGAAAATTCTCCTTGTCTAAATAAAAGGCCGACATTAATCAGACGTTTAAATGTTATGGGAACATTGTCAAAATTGTGCGAATGTGGAACGTAACTTATAACCTTTTAAAACGATTTTTTCCCATAAAGACTTTCGAAAATATGCGTAACAAACATGTAAAATGGAGAAGCAGACTGATCTTAATCTACACTGTCCGATACGGTGAGAATTTTCCAGTAAAAATAGCTTTGCAATCGCAGTATTTAGGTTCTTACGTTTAGCTTGAAGTAAATGAAGTTGTATAATTACTTTGCAGTTTAGCCTGAACCTTTACCACTCAATCCCGCATTTAACGACTGTGGTGCGACAGCTTTTGAAAACCTTGTGGGAAAGGGGGAAAATGCTGGTTACCGGCATTTTCTCTTTTTCCCACAATGTGTGCAACTCTATCAAGCACAAATTTCGTGATTTGATTCACATTTATTTTGTTGTCTGCAAATACTTTCAATTTGGAAGGTCTAAAATTTTGTTGTCTGGTAAATAGTTAATTGGTTAGTTAATTGGTTAGTTCGAGGATAGACATTAACTCTTTACCACACAATCCCGAGTTTAACAACCCTGAGGAAGAGGCCTTTTGAAAACATTGCGGGAAAAGGAGAAAATGCTGGTAACCAGCATTTTCACCTTTTCCCACTATGTTTTCTAACCCATCAAAGACAGAAGTCATCACTTGAGTTACGTTTATTTTGTCTTCTGCAAAGTCGTTCCATTTTGATGGAATACAAAAAATTGGTAAAGAGTTAACAAGTAAGAAATCTACACCAGAAATGAACTTTTGTTGCTTGTCGAACACACTGTTGCTGCCAAAAATCAAATAACTTACCTCCTGTGAGAGTAGTTCGTATCCTTATTACAATTTGAACACTAAATATACATGTAGTACAAGTAAATTGCCATTTACCGGATGGCAAAAGTTAGACTTGTCCAAACTGAAATTAAAGGCAGACGACAAATCAAATGTGGCTTAAATGATGGAATTTGTCTTTGAAAGAGTAGAAAACATTGTGGGAATAGGAAAAAAATGCTTGTTAAGAGTATTTTCTTCTTTTCCCACAATGTTTAAAAAAGAGAAGTTAGCATTTTAACATTTGAACACTAAACACAAGTTAGTAAACTCTTTTACCAGACGACACAAGTTTAGACCTTTCTAAATTAAGGGTAAAAGCACAGACGACCAATCAATTATGATGGAATTTGTCTTGGAAACAGTGGAAAACAACATTGTGGGAAAGTGGGAAAAGAAGAAAATGTCAAGCAGGACGCAGTTGCCAAACGCCAAACTCCGCCCCCCCCCCCCCCCCCCCCCCCCCGCAAAAAAAGTTACTTCCTGAAGTACCAGATAAATGAAACGGACATTTTTCGGTCTTACTGCTTTAGAAAGCATTGTGGAAAAAAAAAATGTTTACGAGCAATTTCTCTTTTGACCAAAACGTTTCTCATGTATCTATGTAACCTCAATAATCTATATTTCACCAGGTCAAAACTTGCCCAAATTTTATAGCATCAAGGGCGTTCTGGCCAGAATATTCAACACCGAACGTCGGACATCGAACATCATGATAACGAAAGTCTGATCTAGTTCTACGCTATCCTCAAATGCAACTTAGCTTGCACTCGTGAACTCTAATAGTGAAAACTAATTGCACCTCCAGTTTTCATTTCTTTTCTTCTCAAATTCTGTCAACACTAAAAATCTTTACTTTGGCCAAAAAGGTCGATATCTCTATCATATAGAAGCTACATGTGGCTTTTCGATAAATTCGAACATGCTGATATTTCGAGTTAAATTCTTGGACCTACTCGTTTTCGAGTCATCCATCTGTCGATGGTTTAATTAATGATAGTGTATCGTACGAGCGAAGTAGGTTATTTTTTCTGTGCAATTTCAGTAAACATTCCGTGAAATATGGTAGTAATAACTTGATAATGGACTTAACACATGGGCGTCAGCAAAAAAAAAAATTGGGTTTTGCAGCAGGTTGCCTTTGAAAATATTGTAGCAAAAAGAGAAATTGCTCGTGACGAGCAATTTCTTCTTTTGCTGCAATATTTTTACTGATATTGATGCCTTCATCCTTATCTCATGTAACACGTAATGGTCCAAATTTCATGGAAGACATCTTCTGCAAAAATGGTTTTCTGAAGATAAATAGTTTAACATGTGTAATGAAACAAAGCGCGTGGTATGGAGTTTTTGTGTTTTCTCGTCTGCTAACTTCGTTATCTACTTGACCTTGAACTAACGAGCTGACGTGCAACTGTTAGGATCCTTTGAATTTGAAAGTCTAAATCGTTCTTGACGACAGTTCATTAATCTCTGAAATTGGATATGAAAATTGGCTTTTATGCTGGTGAGGAGAGAGAGAGAGAGAGAGAGAGAGAGAGAGAGTCAGTCAGAAGACAGAGCCAATGGCCTAATGTGTGATGAGGAATGTGATGAAGAATGATGATGATGATGATGATGATGAGGAGGAGGAGGAGGAAGAAGGGGAGGAGGACGGTGGCGACAACAACGCCGCTGCAACCGATGCTGTTGCTTCTAATAATGATGATGATCATCATCATCACCATCATTGGAATCAAATTTGTATGCTCGAATGATGACTATGATGACGGGAACGATGACCATGATGATTTCGAGGAGAAATAATGAGTGAATATGTATGCACAGATGTGCATGTCCATGCACATAAATAGCAATAAAACAGCAATAATCGCTCATCTACGAGTATCGAGCAAGACAGTTGCCTCGTTATTTTACAATTATAGACGAAGAAGACCGTTACAAATGCATCTAAATGCATGATGCGTAACGGTGGAAATAGTTTACATCTGAGAAACACATCATAAGCTCTTCCCGAGGACGACTTTTTTTTTTTACCAACTTTGGACGTATGGTTACTAAAGGAGAACCTGTCTCTAACTAGCAACTTCTTTTCGCCATGGCGTTTTGAAGTTCATGTATTTAATTTTGATTTGTATTAATCATCGCTGGTTTACAAGGGTAGTCTCGAAAATATTGTGGGAAAAGGAGAAGTACCTTTTTGTATCGTATATTTCAAGAGACATGTAAGTAGTATAGGACGTGTCAATACGGATCTGACGGGCCCGATCAGATCCGTATTGTCACGTCCCTGTAGAGCCTACGCTACCTACCCTACAGAGAATTTGTCCCAGTTTGCTACCCAGTTTGCCTACCCTGAGGGGAATTGTCTCTACATCACTGAATTGGACTTAGTTTTTTCTGAATTGGACTTAGTTTTTTCTGAGTTTTTTTCTGCAATTAAAGGCTAAGTGACGGCCAAAAATGACACATTTTCTATTGTCAATCTTCTTTTCTCTCTAAAAGCCTGATCACTGAGTTGGACTTAGTTTTTTTCATCCTATGGATGATTTCTCTCTCTAAAAGCCTGACCACCGAATTGGACTTAGTTTTTTTCACCTTATGGATGATTTCTCTCTCTAAAAGACTGAGCACTGAGTTGGACTTAGTTTTTTTACCCATATGCTATTAGGATTGCTTTATTGTTTACTTCTATCCACTACTTGGCCTTTAAGTGGTTTCTCTCTAAAAGCCTAACCATTGAGTTGGACTTAGTTTTTTTCATCCTATGAATGATTTCTCTTTCTAAAAGCTTGAGCACTGAGTTGGACTTAGTTTTTTTCTTCACCTATGAATGATTTTTCTCTCTAAAAGCCTGAACACTGAGTTGTACTTAGTCTTTTTCTGAGTTTTTTTACTCTCTGGAGTGTGGCTCTTTGGAGTGTAACTCTTTGGAGTGTAACTCTTCTAAAAGAAAGAAGTTTGACAATTTGAAGAAATGACAATTTGAAGAAAGATAGAACTTTCGTGGTAGATGGTTAGTCCTGAAAAGGACTGTTGGGTTAGTCCTGAAAAGGACTGTTGGGTTAGCTCTGAAAAGAGCTGTGACAATTTGAAGAAATGACAATTTGAAGATAGAACTTTCGTCTGACAACTTGAAGATAGAACTTTCGTCTGACAATTTGAAGAAATGACAATTTGAAGAAAGATAGAACTTACGTCTGACAATTTGAAGAAAGATAGAACTTTCGTGGTAGATGGTTAGCCCTGAAAAGGGCTGTTGGGTGGTCCTAAAAGGACCTGGTTTGGAGGTTGTGTTTTTAAGCACAACCTCCAACCTTTCTGCAGGCTGGGCAGCTACTCGCCGCCCGCCTCTTCAATCTCTTCAGTTGCTGCTCATCAAGATTAAAGCGCAGCGAAAATGCTGGCTCGTTGTCATCGTTCCAATCATCCGTCACCGGCACAACAAACTCCTTCTTCTTCTTGGCGGGTAGTAGCGCAAGTTCCCAAAAGTCCATATCTTTAAGTGAGCACTCCATTGTATCGACTCGAATAAAATGAACAATGTGCGGGAAATAACGCTGGGTTTTATAGCTTTTCAGACGGATTGAACTAGTTGACCCATGACGTCATTTTCTCCTATGTTTTTCCCGCGTCGGCGTTTCATGCTGTTTTGGCTCCAAATTAATATTGTCCAATCAGAATTTTCGTTGTTTTTCTAATACTAAATGTTTTATTGTTGACCAATCTATAGTTTTGTTACATTTTCTTGTTCGGGTTAGAAAAAACTAGAGTTTGACTATCCTATGACTTTTTTGATTATGAGTCTTCTGACAAAATGAAAAGAAAGATGTTTATTGAAGATGGCTAGCACTGAAAAGGGCTGTTTTTTTGTGCAGAATACACTTTTTATCCTCCTCTCTTTCTTTTCCATTGTTTCCATTCTATTTAGCATTTTTATTAGATGGGCAATTTTTTACCTGATATATTTTGAAATGTTTTCTTTCTTCTAACCAGAAGAGCAATGAGAGAAAAAATGTCAATCCAAACATTATGGGATACTGACTCAGCTTTTACGAAAAGTTAATGGTGAATGAGAAAAATTAATCAAGAGTTTACTGTTTTATATGTGTAATGGATCACTTTTTTAGGCTTTTTTGATTTTATCCCTATATCATTGAGTTGGACTTAGTTTTTCTGTATCTATGGATGATTTTTCTCTCTAAAAGCCTGAGCACTGAGTTGAACTTAGTTTTTTTCTGCGTCTATGGATAATTTCTCTCTCTCTAAAAAACCTGAGCACTGAGTTGGACTTAGTTTTTTCTACATCTATGAATGATTTCTCTTTCTAAATGCCTGAACATTGAGTTGAACTTAGTTTTTTCTGCATCTATGAATGATTTTTCTCTCTAAAAGCCTGACCACTGAGTTGAACTTAGTTTTTTCTGCATCTATGGATGATTTCTCTTTCTAAATGCCTGACCATTGAGTTGGACTTAGTTTTTTCTGCATCTATGGATGATTTCTCTCTCTAAAAAGCCTGAGCACTGAGTTGGACTTAGTTTTTTCTACATCTATGAATGATTTCTCTCTCTCTAAAACCCTGATCATTGAGTTGAACTTAGTTTTTTCTGCATCTATGAATGATTTTTCTCTCTAAAAGCCTGACCACTGAGTTGAACTTAGTTTTTTCTGCATCTATGGATGATTTCTCTTTCTAAATGCCTGACCATTGAGTTGGACTTAGTTTTTTCTGCATCTGTGGATGATTTCTCTCTCTCTAAAACCCTGACCATTGAGTTGGACTTAGTTTTTCTGCATCTATGAATGATTTCTCTTTCTAAAGATAGAACTTTCGTGGTAAATGGTTAGTCCTGAAAAGGACTGTTGGGTTAGCTCTGAAAAGAACTGTTGGGTTAGCCCTGAAAAAGACTGTTTTGGAGGCTGTGTTTTGTCTCTACCGACAGCTTTTCTTTGGCTTTTTCGGGATCTTGAAATCAACGTGATTATCAATGTTTTTCCCGTATTTGCCCTGGCCTGTCATTATTGGCGTAGTTGACTTTTGATCACCTCGCTGTTTCTTGTGGAGATGACTATCGTCTTCCTCAGATTTCCGTTTTGTTGTTTTTCTTGGTTGTTTTCCCTCTGTCTTTGGCTTTTTCGGGATCTTGAAATCAACGTGATTATCAATGTTTTTCCCGTATTTGCCCTGGCCTGTCATTATTGGTGTAGTTGGCTTTTGATCAACTCGCTGTTTCTTGTGGAGATGACTATCGTCTTCCTCAGATTTCCGTTTTGTTGTTTTTCTTGGTTGTTTTTCCTCTGGTTGTTTTTTCTTTGGTTGATTTTTCTTCACAACACTTACGATAGAGTCCACTAACTTGTGAAGATTGGTTTTATCAAAGTCAAACTCCACAGGGATCTTCACAGGAACTGTTGAAATGCACTGACCCTGTTGGCGTAGTACCTCGATATTTTTACTGAGCTGCTCGGTGTTTGTGTTTAAAGTTTTAATTTCCTCCAAATGTCTGTTTAAAGTCTCCAGTTATTCTAAGATCCGAGTCATCATGGCATCTTGTTTTGAATTTAACTGTTTCATCTCTTCACAAATGTTGTCCAACACCGTCGGTGGATTGATGATTGTCGAATTTATAACTGATAAAAGAACGTCTCCATTGTTTTCCACTGGTGGGAAATCGTCCAAGTTGATTTCATCTAAGTTGTGTTTCATATTGAAACTGCTTCCGAACATTGATACTGCTTTCGAAGTGATCGTTAGCTGAGAGTCAAAGAAATGATGGTTGTATAAAATAACGCTGCGTTTTATACGTTTACAGAGGATTGAAAATTTAAGAGCGCGGACCTGGCGGTAAACACCAGGATTGTACTGTGTGACACTGAATTAGGAGTGGTGAAAAAACACCGATATAACCATCGATTTGATTGCACAATGTTAATGAAACGCCGACGCGGGAAAAACATAGGAGAAAATGACGTCATGGGTCAACTAGTTCAATCCTCCTGTAAAGCTATAAAATCCGCCAATCTTTTTACATAAAAAACATATTTGTTCCAGGATGGTTCGAATTCTTGTGTGCCCTCACTGCGCAAGCAGATGCCAGATAGAGTGTGGGAAATGTTTTGCCATACTTGAGTATCTTGGACAGAAACATAACTGTCCAGATACAGATGAAGGATTTTACGATGATGATGAAGGTTCATCGACTTGCTGTGAACACTGTGGGTGTGAAGTCACCCCAGCGGATCGGGCGGAGGAGTCGTAGAGCTCGATGTTGTCGTGAAATCCTTTTAAAAAAGCCCTTTTCAGGGCTAACCATCTCCAAGAAAAGATCTATCTTTCTTCAAAATTGTCAAAAGTAAAAAGACTTACAGTCAAAACTAGAAAAAGTCAAAAGTAAGAAGTAATTATTTTCATGTTTTTTTATTTTCAAAAGAACTTATGTACAATGAAAAAAATCAAGTCATGAACTGTAAAGACAAAAATGAATGAACTGTAAAGACAAAATTGAATGAACTGTAAAGACAAAAAATCAAGTCAGTCTTTTTTGATTAAATTCAATATTGTGTTGAAATCTTTTTTCACTCAGTATGTTTTCTTTTTTTCTTCGGAATGTCAGATTCACATTTGGTTTTACGTTTTCTTTTCCTTTCGTTGTTTTTTAATACCATATCTGGACAGATTTTACCCTTGTGTTTTGTTGATTTGCAAAAGAAACAGTTCTTTGTTACTCGTTTTTTCTTCTTTTCGTTGTTTTGCTGTTTTTCCTCTCCGTACGAGCAACCCGGTTCTGCAGAAAATTCGTTGTTTTTTAGGTCCAAAGTTTGTTGTTTTCTTAGATTATCATTTGTAGATATTTTTTTCTCTACCTGTTCTGTTATTTTGCAGATTTCTGATTCGGTGATAGCCGTTGTGTCGCTCTGCATGTCTACGGTCTGAGTTTCAATGGATGATGTAGCTTGTGGTGAACTTTTTTTCCGTATATTTTCACTGTGGAATGAATTTAGTGTCCCGACGAATTTCATATGTTGGAGACTGCCATCGTTGTAAAACGATGGTGAAATTTCGATGTCATGACTGTGTGGATTCACGTAGACAAAAACAAATGTTCCTATCTGATTTTCTTTTTCTGGACATTCTTTGGCCCAATGTCCTGCTTCGTTGCATGTAAAACAAATATTTGTTCTCTCACCATTCACCCCATATCGTTTGTCGATCGTCGCTTGATCCAAAACTCTGTATCTGGTAGTAAGGTAAACATCTTTTTCTTCTAAATGTTGGTGGGATAAAAATGATCCCACGTAGTTTCCGATATGTTTAACATGATACTTTGATGGTATATTGCTGATCTCATAATCGTGGCTGTATGGATTAACATACAGATGCATCCTCTTTCTAAGTGGTGATGTATTTTGCAACTTGAACTCGCTCATATTCTTTTATCAACTGTACTGTCTGAGATTGAGCAGTAGAATGATTAGATTTTCACAACTGTCGTCTCTATTTATACACTGTTGCAACGGAGAGGTTATATAAATTGTTAGTTTTTCTCACTTCCTGCATTATTGTCTTTTCACTCAGAGCTAAAACGATGGGTAAAAGAAAAAGAATAGTAACCTATTCAGACAGCGAAAGTGACGATGAGGTATTTCCACCAACAAAAAAGAAAAAAACTAGACCGTTGAAAGAAGAAAGTGACAGTGACGATGAAAGTATCAACTCTAGCTTAGACATGAAAAGTCTATATGATTTAACAGAAAGGGGTAATAAGAAGTCAAGAAAATTTAAAACAGAATCACATGTGCTGACGGTGAGTTTTAAGAAATTTGAAGAATTATCACCTCAGAGACTACTTGGATTATTTGACGATGTTACCCATGAAATCATTCGAAAGTTAAATGCTAACCCGACGGACATGATTAGAATTACCATTAATCATCCTTCGTTGGAAATGGGAATCCATATTCCTTTTTTAACTACAGAACAGTTGCAAGGTGAAACTATGCTGAATGAAATTGAACGAGTTCTACAATCGAATACAGATTTCGTCTTAAGCGACGGATTCATGACATTTGACATTACACATACAATACCTCCAAGTGTTAGCGGAAAATATGGATCATCAGAATTAGATTCAAAGGTTTTTGCCCAGAAGAAAAAATCCATTATTCAAATTGGCAATCATGACCAACTATGTTTTGCAAGAGCCGTTGTTGGGGGAATTTGCTACAGTGAACGTGAAAACACCGGAGCATGGAATAGAAAATGGGATCGTATTTGTCGATCAAAACTCCCTCTTCAAAAGACTGAAGCTGAGAAATTGTTGAATGAAGCTGGAGTTTCACCAACACAGCCTGTAGGAATTGATGAATACAAAAAAATTCAAACATTCTTGTATGAAAAAGGCTATGTCATTAAAGTTCATCAACAGCATTCAAAAGTGGAAAAAATATTTAAAAATCCAGAAGTGAAAACCAATAGTAAGATCATACATTTGTACTTTCATCAAAACCATTATGACTACATCAAATCTATCAAAGGTTTTTTTAGTTGTACATATTATTGTGAGTTCTGTGATGTGGGTTACTTTCACCGGGAAAGTCATGCTTGTTCAAATATCTTCAAAGGTTGTTACCGCAAAGGAAAATGTCCATCAGAATTTAAAGAATATGTTTGCAGTGATTGCAGTAGACGATTTTTCAGTGCTGAATGCTTTGAAAATCACAGAATTGTTCAAGGTAAAGAAAAAAAATCCATTTGTGAATTAGTGAAACTCTGTTCGAAATGTGGTGTGCAATGTCATGTCAGAAAGAGAAATCATGTTTGCAATGAAAAGAAAAGGTGTCATATCTGTAAGAGAATTGTTAACTTTTCTCATCGATGCTATATTCAGCCTTACCAAAGTAAGTTGAACCATGACAGCGATGACGAGACGAGTTCTTCTGTAGTCAAAAAACCACAGTTTATTTTCTTTGATTTTGAATGCAAACAAGACACAGGGGTACACATCCCGAATTATTGTATTGCACACAGAGCATGTGATGAATGTATCGATAAATCACTTGATTTTCATTGTTCTACATGCAGTGAATTTGAAGAGGGTAGGGAAGTTATTTTTCAAGGTGAAGAAACTTTGAGTCAATTTTGCAAGTGGCTCTTTTCAAAACATCATAAAGGAGTCACGGCTATTGCCCATAATTTCAAAGGTTATGACGGGCAGTTCATTCTTGGCTATATTGTCAAAGTTGGGTTAAAACTTCCAAAATTGATCATGAATGGAAACAATATTATGAAGATAGAACTGAATGGTGTGCGTCTGATCGATTCTTTCAATTTCATGAGCTTTGGTTTGGCAAAATTTCCAGCCACATTTGGTCTTCAAGAAATGAAAAATGGTTACTTTCCTCACTGGGCAAATACAGATGAATTTTGGAGTTACATTGGACCTTACTTGGATATATCTTATTACAAGCCCGACTCAATGCCTGAAGAGGCTAGGTCAAAATTCATAGTTTGGTATAATGACGAAGTTCAAAAGGGTGAGGAATTCAATTTTCAGAAGGAGATGGAATTGTACTGTAGGTCAGATGTTGATATCCTTAGACGAGGGTGTGCTGAATTCAGAAAGCTGTTTATCGAACAGGGTGGTATTTGTCCATTTTTAGAGGCGATTACCATTGCAGATGCCTGTAACAAGGTCTGGCGAAGCAAATATTTGCCAGAAAATCAAATAGCTATCATTTCAAGCAAAGACTCATCCAGACGTCGCTTTTCTATGAAGGCGATACGCTGGGTTCAAAGCGTAGCTCAGGAAAAAGGTATTAATATTCGGCATGCAAAAAATGGTGGGGAAGTTCAAATCGGGAGATATAGTGTAGATGGTTTTCACCGTCAATCAAACATTGTTTATGAATTTCTTGGCGATCTTTACCATGGTTGTCCTGCATGCTATACAGATCGAAAACAGATCAATCCTATTAATGGGAGACCCATGTCTGAATTGTACGAACGTACTTTTGAACGTATAGCAGATATCGAAGAAATGGGTTATAATGTAGTGTACATTTGGGAGCACGATTTTGATGCTAAGATGAAGGATAAAGAGTACAAAAAACTCATTGAAAAGTTATATCCACATTGGGACCCTATCGAACCGAGGGATGGTTTGTCTGGGGGAAGATGTAATGCAATAAAAATTGGTTATGATGTTGATGAAAAAAAAAAACCAAAAAGGAAATCAAGTACATCGATATCTGTTCTCTGTATCCTTATGTTTGTAAACACATCCTATCCTGTAGGTCAGCCAGAAATTTTGTCTGCTGAGAATATTGACATGAACAATATTCGACAATATGAGGGGTTAATCAAATGTAAAGTTTTACCTCCAACTGATTTGTTTCACCCCGTTCTCCCAGTTCACTGTAACAACAAAATGATGTTTCCACTCTGTATGAAATGTGCAGAAGAAAGTTCAAGCATTTGTAGGCATGGTAAAGAAGAGAGGGCTTTGGTCGGAACTTGGGTTACTTTTGAATTATTCAAGGCTCTTGACTGTGGTTATCGATTATTGCAAGTGTATGAAATTTGGCATTTCAATTCTGTATCAGATCAGTTCTTTAAACATTATGTGGACAATTTCTTGAAAATTAAGCAAGAAGCCAGTGGTTATCCAGATTGGGTCAATCAGACTCAGAAAAAGATCAGTTCGTTTGTGAATATGAGAAGTCGGAAGGTGTTCGTCTTGATCCAAGTTGTATTCAAAGAAATCCTGGGAAAAGATCATTTGCTAAGATTATGTTGAACTGTCTTTGGGGAAAATTAGCTCAGCGTGAAAAAATGTCCAAGACGGAATACATCAGTGATCCGTCTAAATATTTTGAATTAGTCACCAATCCCAATTTCATTGTAAAGCATGTAGAAATCTTTGACGAGGACTGTCCATTCATCTTGGTTAACTATGAATCAAAGTTGGAACATATTGACACCCACGCTACAGCCAATGTGGTAGTAGGGTCTTACGTAACAGTTTATGCAAGGTTGGAATTGTACAGTGTTCTTGAAAAGTTAAAAGATAGAGTTCTGTATTTCGATACAGATAGTTGTATGTACATTCACGACCCTGAATTATGGAACCCTCCTATTATTAACAGCCGGCTAGGAAAATGGACTGATGAAGAGCCTGCTTGTAAAATTACTCAATTCAGAGGGCTTGGGCCTAAGAATTATGCTTACAAAATGAAAACAAAAGATGGAAAAGAGATAAGCAAATGTAAAGTAAAGGGGATTACTCTGGATTACAATACAAATCAGGTGGTGAATTTCGATACATATTCAAAATGTGCTTTGGATCGCACAATAGAAATCAAAATTCAGTATGATTGTAGAATTAAAAGACACAGAGATAGAACGGTTACCAGTGAACCACAAACAAAAACGTTTCGCTCTGTATACACCAAGAGAGTTATTGTAAATGGTACTGACACTGTACCCTATGGTTATAAAAGTTTGAGAAAATAATTCTATATCACATTGTTGTGTAGCAATCAGTCAAAGTAAGTCGGAAAAAAATATTAGCCGTTGGTCAAAAAATAACAATCATGTTGCCGTTACCAATAGAACTACGTGAAAAAATTTATGGAGAATTTGTTCGACAGCATACGCTTGATGAACGAACACAGCTTAACATTAAATTTCTCTGTGTGAAAATTTGGATCGGAAAATTGTTTAAGTGGATTGCAAAAGGAGAAAAATCCTACAAAGTGTATGCTATAATCAACTTTATTGCGATGATGGTGGACGATTCGGGTTTGGATCTCGTTCTCAAAACTTATTTAGCAGATAGCTGTTTGAAAGACAATGTTATTAGTAAGCTGTTTCGATCCACAAGTCGATGGACATTTTTTATCATAGGAACAACAGAAGAAAGTTTTCTTAACGTTCTGAAAATGAAATCAGTTCTATTTGACTTTTACTTACGCTACAAAAAAGGATCTGTTCATTCCTACGGAGAAACAATGGAAACCCTATCAGGGTATATTCTATTTGATAGAGATGTTACAGAAAAAGTAGTATATTCAGCTCTTTCAACAAAAGACGCTTATAGACATGTTTCTCCATTACTAGGACTACGAGATTTCGACGATATGGACAGTGAGTATACAATGTTTTTGGGGTATGACCAATTGCATAAAGACATTACGGAATATGAAGACAAATGTGAAACTCGTGGTATTTGCGAATTTGCATTGTAAAAATTTGTTATATGCTGTATTGTAAATAATTCATTGTGAATAATTCATTGTGAAAAAATATTTCAGTGTGATTTTTTTCATTGTCAAGAAAATGTTTTTTATGCTGTATTGTAAAAAAATATTTCAGTGTGAATTTTTTCATTGTTAAGAAAATGTTTCCTTGTGAATTTTTTCATTGTCAAGAAATTTTTTCATTGTCAAGAAAATTTTTATGATGCATTGCAAAAAAAAAATGTTTCATTGTTTAGTTCTGTTCAATAAATAAAAGTTCAAAAAACAATAGAGCTCTTTATTCTGTTTTTTCCCCAAGACTTGTTCTGTCTACATTTTTTGCTATATTAGCATGAAACGTAGCATGGAAAAAAAATGTATGTGCTTTATGCCAGGTCCGTGCTCTTTAAAAATTTTCAATCCTCTGTAAACGTATAAAGCCCAGCGTTATTTTCATACAATCACCATTTCTTTGGCTCTCAGCTAACGATCACTTCGAAAGCGGTATCAATATTCGGAAGCAATATCAATATGGAGGAGATAAATCATCAACTACGTGAGGCTCTCCAAGAATATCTAAATGCAGGTCAACAGTTATTACAACTAAACACTCATTTCGTAGGAGAGGAGGAACAAAACCAACTACAACGTATAACACAGCCATACAAAGATCTCGGCGAAAGATTAGTTCAACTATTTTTAAAGACAACACCGGATATCATTTTGGTTGATATCGAATTTGGGAGGAAGATTACTTTCGATAATGGAGCAATGGTAATCAGAAAAAGAGTTGAAGCATGCCCCATTTGTCAAGCGAATTTCGGATGTTGTCATTAGAAGTGGAAAAACAACGTGAGACGAAAAAACACAGCCTCCAAAACAAAACAGCCCTTTTCAGGGCTATCCATCTACCACGAAAGTTCTATCTTTTTTTCAAATTGTCATTTCTTCAAAATTGTCAAAAACTCAAAAGATTTACAATCAAAAAAAGTCATAGAATAGTCAAACTCTAGTTTTTTCTAAACCGAACAAGAAAAAAATGTAACAAAACCACGGGTTGGTCAACAATAAAACATTTAGTATTAGAAATAAAACGGTAATTCTGATTGGACAACATTAATTTGGAGCCAAAACCGCATGAAACGCCAACGCGGGAAAAACATAGGAGAAAATGACGTCATGGGTCAACTAGTTCAATCCGTCTGAAAAGCTATAAATCTCTGCGATATATTTTATATACATTTCATTTTTCACAATGGCTTCAAGACCATCACTCAACTTGCGCTTCACTTGGATGGATGCCGAGCGAAAGTCAACAAGAGCGAGGAGACAAATCGTTTTACTTCAACAGCGTTTAGTTGAAGTGAGAAAACGTCACGAGAGGGCTCAGCTTGCTAATAACAGGGTGTTCTGTTATAACCTTCGGATGAAGGAACTCATTATTGAGGGCATGCTTGAAATGTATTTTCAGTATGTTATTTCAAAAACTGAGCAGGTAGACCGTCTTTTCCGCGCGCAAATCGCCGCTGAAAGGAGTGAGTCAGACAGCGAATCGACTGATGCTGATACTGAATAAACATTTTCAAAAAATCAGTCCTTCTCTAAAAACAGCCCTTTTCAGGGCTAACCATCTACCACGAAATATCTATCTTTCTTCAAATTGTCAAACTTCTTTCTTTTAGAAGAGTTACACTCCAAAGAGTTACACTCCAAAGAGCCACACTCCAAAGAGTAAAAAACTCAGAAAAAGTCTAAGTCCAACTCAGTGTTCAGACTTTTAGAGAGACAGAGAAAATCATTCATAGGTGAAGAAAAAAACTAAGTCCAACTCAGTGCTCAAGCTTTTAGAGAAAAAATCATTCATAGATGCAGAAAAACTAAGTCCAACTCAATGGTCAGGGTTTTAGAGAGAGAAATCATCCATAGGGTGAAAAAACTAAGTTCAACTCAGTGCTCAGACTTTTTTTAGAGAGAAACCACTTAAAGGTCAAGTAGTGGCTAAAAGTAAACAATAAAGCAATCCTAATAGCATATGGGTAAAAAAACTAAGCCCGACTCAATGGTTAGGCTTTAGAAAGAGAAATCATCCATAGATGCAGAAAAAAACTAAGTCCAACTCAGTGATATAGGGATAAAATCAAAAAAGCCTAAAAAAGTGATCCATTACACATATAAAACAGTAAACTCTTGATTAATTTTTCTCATTCACCATTAACTTTTCGTAAAAGCTGAGTCAGTATCCCATAATGTTTGGATTGACATTTTTTCTCTCATTGCTCTTCTGGTTAGAAGAAAGAAAACGTTTCAGATATATCAGGTATGAAATTGAGCATCTGATGCAAATGCTAGATAAAATGGAATCAATCGAAAGAAAGAGAGGAGGATAAAAAGTGTATTCTGCACAAAAACAGTCCTTTTCAGGGCTAGCTATCTCAAATAAACATCTTTCTTTTCATTTTGTCAGAAGACTCATAATCAAAAAAGTCATAGGATAGTCAAACTCTAGTTTTTTCTAACCCGAACAAGAAAATGTAACAAAACTATAGATTGGTCAACAATAAAACATTTAGTATTATAAAAACAACGATAATTCTGATTGGACAACATTAATTTGGAGCCAAAACAGCATGAAACGCCAACGCGGGAAAAACATAGGAGAAAATGACGTCATGGGTCAACTAGTTCAATCCGTCTGAAAAGCTATAAAACCCAGCGTTATTTCCCGCACATTGTTCATTTTCTTCGAGTCGATACAATGGAGAGTTCACTTAGAGACATGAACTTTTGCGAGCTTGCAGAACTATCGGTAAAGAAAAAGGAAAAGAAGAAGGAGTTTGTTGTGCCGGTGACGGAGGATTGGAACGATGACAACGAGCCAGCATTTTCGCTGCGCTTTAATCTTGATGAGCAGCAACTGAAGAGATTGAAGAGGCGGGCGGCGAGTAGCTGCCCAGCTTGCAGAAAGGTTGGAGGTTGTGCTTAAAAACACAACCTCCAAACCAGGTCCTTTTAGGACCACCCAACAGCCCTTTTCAGGGCTAACCATCTACCACGAAAGTTCTATCTTTCTTCAAATTGTCAGACGTAAGTTCTATCTTTCTTCAAATTGTCAGACGAAAGTTCTATCTTCAAGTTGTCAGACGAAAGTTCTATCTTCAAATTGTCATTTCTTCAAATTGTCACAGCTCTTTTCAGAGCTAACCCAACAGTCCTTTTCAGGACTAACCCAACAGTCCTTTTCAGGACTAACCATCTACCACGAAAGTTCTATCATTCTTCAAATTGTCATTTCTTCAAATTGTCAAACTTCTTTCTTTTAGAAGAGTTACACTCCAAAGAGTTACACTCCAAAGAGCCACACTCCAGAGAGTAAAAAAACTCAGAAAAAGACTAAGTACAACTCAGTGTTCAGGCTTTTAGAGAGAAAAATCATTCATAGGTGAAGAAAAAAACTAAGTCCAACTCAGTGCTCAAGCTTTTAGAAAGAGAAATCATTCATAGGATGAAAAAAACTAAGTCCAACTCAATGGTTAGGCTTTTAGAGAGAAACCACTTAAAGGCCAAGTAGTGGATAGAAGTAAACAATAAAGCAATCCTAATAGCATATGGGTAAAAAAACTAAGTCCAACTCAGTGCTCAGTCTTTTAGAGAGAGAAATCATCCATAAGGTGAAAAAAACTAAGTCTAATTCGGTGGTCAGGCTTTTAGAGAGAGAAATCATCCATAGGATGAAAAAAACTAAGTCCAACTCAGTGATCAGGCTTTTAGAGAGAAAAGAAGATTGACAATAGAAAATGTGTCATTTTTGGCCGTCACTTAGCCTTTAATTGCAGAAAAAACTCAGAAAAAACTAAGTCCAATTCAGAAAAAACTAAGTCCAATTCAGTGATGTAGAGACAATTCCCCTCAGGGTAGGCAAACTGGGTAGCAAACTGGGACAAATTCTCTGTAGGGTAGGTAGCGTAGGCTCTACAGGGACGTGACAATACAGATCTGATCGGGCCCGTCAGATCCGTATTGACACGTCCTATACTACTCATGTAATTAACTATTTGAGCCACTCTCTTGGAAAAGGGTTGGGTGACCCTTAGGCTGCTAAGCGCGACCTACTGACCTCTTGCGGACAGTGTAGATCAAGATCAGACTGCACAGAACGTGCAGTCTGATCTTGGATCTACACTGTCCGATAAGGAGATATTTTTTCCCAATCAAGAAAAATTTAAGATGGCATTGTTTGGGTTTTTACTATCAGCTTGAAAATTTTATTTTTTATTTAGCAGGATAAGGGTTAACGCACCTCTAAGATGCAATTTACCAACTAAGTCATTGTAACATAATCAATCAGGAACGGGAATATATTGAAGCGTGGCCACATTTCGATCTTCAAATATCCAATAACCAGTTTCCCGCTGGTCTGTTAATTCTAAGAACCGCCCGGCCTGCATTAATAATGTTTTGAGTAAATATTCCGGGACGGATAACCAATGCAATGGTAATACAAGATATAATATATGTTTGTTTCGATAATGAAGGATGATTAAAACTGGAGAGAAAGTTCGCGAGGAGAGAGATTGGTGCCATCAGGTTGAGGGAAAACATCTCGGAAGAAAGGATAAAAAGAAGATAGAAGAAAATACTTCAAAATAAATGTTGTTCGTGTGAACCTTGGACTTCTTTATTTAATTAGGCTTTATCCTGCTAAATTACTTCAAATAAAACTATTAAGTCGACAGTAAAAACCAAAGTTTTAATGTTTAATCGGACAGTGTAGATCCAAGATTAGACTGCACGTTCTATATAGTCTGATCTTGATCTACACTGTCCGCAAAAGGTCAGTGTGTCGCGCTTAGCAGAGTAAGAGTTAAAGAAAGAAGCCCACTATACTTTCTTTAGAAACAGAAGCATAACGTTGCATCATCATAAAGTTATGGAGATCTATAAAAATCAGTTTTGTCTAACAATCGACTGAATCAGGAGCAAGAATGGTCGTTGGACACGCAGAAAATTTACAAAAGGCAAACAGTTTCGACATGATACTTTTTGCAGATGCATTAAACCTCCTTTTCACAGAGTATGGCTCATTTGTAAAGATTGTACAGTAATTAGTCAAATTATATGGCCTGCAACACGTGAAAAGGGGCATTGGGACATTTGCGTAAAGTGCCGTCTCGGATCAGCCTGCGCGGACTGCGCAGGCTAATCCGAAACAACACTCCGTTTTTATGCAATTTTCTGTTTTGGGCAAGTCTACTGTAGCACAAAATCTAATGTAGTCGTAAAGTGCCGTCTCGGATCAGCCTGCGCGGACTGCGCAGGCTGATCCGAGACGACACTTTACGCAAATGTCCGAATGCCCCTTTTCGCATGTTGCAAGCCAATTATACAATAGCGTGATTTCTTGTTAACACGTTTTTTTTTTTCAATTTCTTCTTTTTCTTTCTTGACAAAGTTGCTCTGTTTAACGCCGTTTTCCATCAATTTTCACTTACCGCAAATGTGGCCAGTGCATCTATCAATGCTTTCCTGGAATTTCTTTACCGAAACTTTTTACAAGTCACGTGACTTAAAACACCATACACAGTTAAGTAGACTCGACATTAATTCTTTGTAAAATCTTGAAAACTCATAACACGCTGCATGTCGTATGTATGTTAGAATAATTAACTGTTAACTTGTTTGGAAAGACGATCTTCCAAGTGTACTCTTATTTTGTTTTACAATACTATACATGTCAAAAGTGCTACATTTTTTGTATGTACATGCATCGTTGTACCTATGTAATTAATTGTGTACTTTGTATTTTTACGCCGCTTTCAATGTTACTTCAGTCATATCACAGCGACAGCTAATTCATTCCTCTATGTCCTAGGTTTCACAAGTACTTGTACTAAGCATGAGCGCTGAAGTGCCTGGCCCATGGATACTCCTACAAAAAGCGGAGCACTTTGATCGAGAACAGAAGCTGCTGGATTCCGGGCTTCCGGGATGCGTATCCTTACTTTCACAACTGATCCATATGGCCTGCAACAAGCAAAAAGGGGCATTCGGAGACTTGCGTAAAGTGTCGTCCCGGATCAACCTCGGCAGTCCACGCATACTAATCCAAAACGACACTTTCTGTTCTTAAGTAAATTTTCTGTTTTGCGCAAGTCTACTGTAGGACAAAGTCTAATGTAGTCGTAAAGTGCCGTCTCGGATCAGCCTGCGCGGACTGCTCAGGCTGATCCGAGACGACACTTAACGCAAATGTCCGAATGTCCCTTTTCGCATGTTGCAGGCCATATAGGACCCCTGCGCCACAAGTACTATTGCTTCTAAAAGATTTTCTCAGTCTAAGATGACTAGTCTTATCTTTTCTCAATTCTCAATGACTAATATAAATTTGTATTCGATGACTTCAAACCATGCGAATGAAATAAGGATAATCAGTATGAATTAACGGCCCAGTTACAGCAAAAAGTAAACAATCCATTTAAGTCATGATCTGGCAAAAAAGGGTTTGAAAGAAGGCAAAAGGTTGCCGAGTCGTTCTATCTTTTGTTTCCTTTTTACTGATTTTCGTTCTGCCAGCGACTAACACTTGGACCGACCGTACCATAGTAGAAGGTCATCCTCATAATAATTTTTGCTATTCAATGGTATGATTTAAATGCATTTTAACATTTTAGTTGTCATTCTGCCTTCAACGTTGAATACAAAATTTCGTGTTAAACTTTGTGGCAAAAGGAAAAAAAAGTTCGTTACGGAATTTTCTCCTTTGGTATCAATGTTATAGCCCTTTAATAAACCATGCCGTGTTAACCATTAGGTTGCTAAGCGCGATTCACTGACCATTTGCGGACAGTGTAGATCAAGATCAGACTGCTTTGTGTGATTTTTTATCTAAACTGTCCGATAAGGATATGTTGTCCCCCAAAAGGTAACTTTGAAATAGCAAAATTTAGGTCTTTACTATCGACTCAAAAATTTCATTTCACTTATTTAGCAGGAGAAGGGTTAAATCAGCCTTGACAAAGGGAAAATTTTTGAAAACATTGCGAGAAAAGGAGAAAATACTGGTGATCAAAACGCAAAAGGTTTTCTGGAGGAGGCATTAAGGGGATGAAATAATTGAAAAAGAAACCAGATGCCAAATGTTTAGGTTGAATGAAAATAAACCATTAGAAATTTAATGTCCAATTATATTAACATCCGCCTCGAAAAAAAGAAAGGTGTATGGACGTTTTGCATTTTTTTAAGCATTTCATATGAGCAAAAGGGGGCTTAATGCATCGCCGTGAACCATGATACCAAACATGTCATCCCATATTTATATTTCGTTAAAACCCATTTTGTCTAACAACGAACTGAATCATGAGATACACTGGTTCTTTGACATGCAGAAAATCTACCAAATGCAAAATCATTAAACCCCTTTTCACAGAGCATGGTTAATATCTTTTTTAGACCTTAGATTTTTTTTCGTTGTCTGTTTCGCTCTGTCTGTCTGTCTGCCTGTCTGTCTGTCTGTCTGCCTGTCTGTCTGTCAGTCTTCTAAAGTATCTAAATTTCAAAAAGAACGCGATTTTTGAAGGCCCGACAACCACCCGATAAGTTCTTTGATAGGGTAGAAAACATATTGGAAAAAGGAGAAAATGCTGGTTACCAGTATTTTCTCTTTTTCTCACAATGTTTTCAAAAGCCTTCCTGCTCAGAGTCGTTTAAACTAGGAACCGTGTCTTAAAGAGTTTATGTTACTCAACATGAATAAGGATTTAACACACAAATACATGAAAAAATTATTGCAAGAATTATCCACGAGTTTCATTCAGTATACTTCCTCTTTACAAAACGACTCTGTACTTTAACGGCTTTTGGGAAGAAAGCTTATATAAAGACAAACCGTATGTTGAATGAAAAATTAAGACGAGAAAGGAATTTAAAAAAGTAACACACACACACACTCAAAAACACACACAAACCCGACCCGCGATCTATCCCCAAAGAATAATATGCTCCATTCGAGAAATTTTCTCTGTTGCTACAATGCTTACAAAAGTGGTTTGTTGCAGAACGAAAAAAAAAGACGCTTTTACATTCTGATGTGTGACCCAACCATCACATCTAGGTGCAACGGTGTAAACAAGTGTTTTTATGACATTATGTTATTACAGTTAATATTTTTTATTAGAAACAGAAGGGCGTGCTGAAGCAATTCCCATCTTTGTCTTAGATGTAAAGGTTATAATATGGCTTGCAACACGCGAAAAGAGGCATTCGGACATTTACGTAAAATGTCGTCCGGGATCAGCCTGCGCAGTCCGCGCAGGCTAATCCGAGACGGCATTTTACGTCAACATTAGATTTTGTCCCACAGTAGGCTTACTTGAAACAAAAAATCACACACGATCGGAAAGTGTTGTCTCGGATTAGCCTGCGCGGACTGGGCAGGCTATTCTGGGACGACATTTTACGCAAATGTTTAAATGCCTCTTTTCGCCTGTTGAAGGCCATTTCATAACCGAGTACCATACTTAAAGCCACAATAAATTTGTCGTCTGTATACATTTTTTCCAATTTGAAAGCAGCTGCAGACGCCAGATAAAAATGTAGCCCACATTAATGAAGCTTGCATTTCAAAGGAAAGAGAACATTGGGGGAAAAAGAGAAAATGCTTGTTCTAGCCTTTTCACCTTTTCCCACAATGATTTCAAAGGACTGCTTCCACAGGGTCGTGAAAACACGGGATTGTGTTTTGGCAATGATTCAATTTTAGAATGATATGGATGTAAGGGATGCATGGCCCCTGAAATAGACCCTCAAAAACAGCAAATATATTGCAGATGCACATTTGCTGCTGTCTGTTTTCTCTATTAAAATGATTTCGCTCAACCCATCACAGGCGGAAACTTTTTTAAAAGTTTATTAACCCCTGAGACCAACCCCGCTTCCCCTGGCCTGTCTGAGTTTATCAGAGCCTAATATATGAGCCATGCTCTATTAAAATGGGGCTTTATGCATCTTGTTGTTATTTGTAAATTTTCTACATGTCCAAAGACCATCCTACTTCCAGATCCTGTAATTTCTCAGACAAAGTGGATTTTATGGATCCATAATTATGTGATGACTTGCTCTGTATAAAAGATCAAAGATATGCATTAAAATCCTTTTTGCCGGAGCATGGCTCATGGTGCTTAATGGGTTCTACGACGCGTACAAAATCCTGGTGGCGTTACCTGAATTTTGGAAGGATAAGGATCTTTTTCGTGCGCCATGATAAGTTTATCTGCAGCTGGGCCAGTATCCACCCACCATTCTTAAGAATACACTTAGTCTTGTGGTGAAGAATTTTTTAAATTTGAAAGTATTGATTAATTGATTGATTGTATGGTGTTTAACGCCGTTTTCAATATTATATCAGTTATATCACGGCGGCCAGTGCACCTATCCATGCTTTCCTGGAGTCTCTTTTACTAGTACTCCGCACAATTTTCTTCCTAAGCCACTGGCTGCTTTCCCACATAATCATCGTCGAAACAATGGTCAGTGGTGGGGGAGGAATGAATCCTGTCGCAATGACTATCATCAGTCCTCGGAAAGAAATTGACCGAGCATGGGATCGAACCTACGCCCCCTGTTCTCAAGTCCTACACGCTACCGACTGACCTACCGGGGCTCGGCTAAATAAATCTAAAAGTAACACAACTTCTGATTGGCTAAGCCAATAAGAATTCTTGAGAATTGGACAAAGGATATTCTTAAGAATGATTGATGAGTATAGCTGGACGTACTACTTTTGAAATTAACTTATAGCAGATGGTTTTGAAAATATTACTGTGAAATATCGGGTATTCAACATGAATCCGTATTTAACCCCTAGGCTGCTAAGCGCGACTCACTGCCCTCTTGCGGACAGTGTAGATCAAGATCAAACTGCACAGAATGTGCAGTCTGATCTTGGATCTACACCGTCCGATAAGGAGGTATTATCCCCCAAAACATAACTTTGAAATAGCAAGATTTGGGTTCATACTATCGAACTGAAAATTCATTTTAGTTATTTCGCAGGATAAGGGTTAACTTTGGACCAGACTACAAGATTTAAGGAGCTTCTCAAATGACAGAAACTGCAGACGAAAAATTTAAATGTGGCTCAAATAATGGAACTGGTCTTTGAAAGGGTGGAAAACATTCGACGGTGGGGGAAAAGGAGAAAATGCTTGTTATTACCGTTTTCTCTCTTTTCCAACAATGTTTTCAAAAGCCTTTTACCACTAGAGTCGTAAAAACATGGGATTGTTTTGTTAAACCCCTGTCACACCAGGGCGGCGATCCCACGGCGTCAAAGAAAAAATGCAGAACGCCGAGGTGCGCGCACTACGATCGCAAGCATCGTCACAGCAACACAGTGGCATCCCGAATAGATGCGTTGGGATCGTCTAAGACGCCGAGGGACGGCGCGCATTTTGAGCATGCACAAAACAAACGCCGTCGCTCGGCGTTCTGAGAAGAGCGCAGTGGGATCACCGGAAGGTCGTCTTAGCGGCGCAGTAAGATCTCCCACAACGCCATGGGAGCTCCGCCAGCGCGCACAGAGGTCGCAGTGCGAACGCTATGTTTGTCGAATGCGCTTGCATGGAGATTGTACCGCGCGCTCTGAGATGTCACCGCGTCTCTACCGTGCTTATACGTCGCGTCAACAGCGCTGACAAGGAGTGTTATTTATTTCACTGCGCTCTTACAACGAGTCATCTGAGCTGCAACGGCGATAATTGCGCTTGTAAGGCGCTTCTACAGCGTCCATCAGTCTTTCTCTGACAAAAACGAACATAATTATAGTAGACGAAGTATGCAAATAAACATTCAATTCACCATAGCTGATGTACGCTAGCAAGCGGGGCTAGTAATGGTTGAGGAGTTGACAGTGGCTGACTTGCTTCTGTTTGAGAGGGTTGGGGTTTATGTCCTGCTTTTTCCCCTTATCTTTTTACGAGCATAGTTTTATTCTCCGTTGACTTTTCGAGACCACACCAAAGAAACAATTGATGAATAAATGTGTATAAATACAATTCGTTTTCAGAGATTGTTCATTGTCACGCCTTCAGCGTAGTGTGAGCGCATTGAGAACGCCGTGAACGCCCAGTGCACGCAGTATGAGCACCGTGAAAGCGCAGAGCACGCAGTGGTAGCGTCATGAGAGCGCAGAGAATCGCCATGAAGAACTCCGTAGGAACGCGATAGCGCGCCGTAGGAGCTCCGTAGCAACGCCTTGGTCGTGGTTAGAACGCCGTGACATCTCCGTCTTCGCGAAAACTATCCGATTTTTCCTGCGATCTCATGGCGCTCTGGGAAATTAAACAACGCCGTCCCAACGCAATGGAAACGCCGTATAGTGTGACAGAGGCTTTAAGGATTAAAAAATGTGTAGATATGAAATCGATTACTGTGCTGTTATACCTTTATTCCACGGGGTGGAGATTCTACTGCGCTTATGGTGATCTTGGCTCTTTTCCAAAATCTTCCGAATCGCCGAAGAAGCGCCGACATGTGCAACTTTTTGGGACTTAAAGGGCAAATCAACAAGTTTCAGATATGGTTAATTTTCAAATCTACACTTATCAAATGGTAACCTGGTAATGTTGTAATTAGAAAAAAAAATTAGTAAAAGTACTTTTTTTCAATTCATATTTCTGCTTATTAATTTTTATTGCATCGCTTATCTCCCTTACTTATTGTTGCGTCCCTTGATTTGTGACGTCATAGGAGAGCTTGTTTCAATATGGACGTTGTTTACGATAGTGAACTGAGCGATATTGAAGACGAAGAAATAGACGATTCTGGGCCGGTAAGGCCGTACATGTACGAGCCAATTTTTAAAGAAACTTATTAAGTTTCTGATGATGAGGATAAAAGTAACTTTTCGCCCACTGATGACGAAAATGACGATGTTGTGCCGGACTTTTCAACGTGTTGAGTATTGCACGCTATTGCAATACGTCTATTACGGGGCGAACATCGCTTACAGAAATATTATTCTATACATGATAAAATTAAGTGTATGGCATAAACGTTGTTTCACGTGAAGCATTTTCAGTAGATTAACGGGCGGAATTAACGAAAAAAAAAAAAAAATACGGTTTCAAAACAGTTCCACGACACTTTTGAAGACATTTCCCCGACACTTTAGTTTCATGTCAAATAACCCTTTTCTTGACTTTTACGATTGATAATCGTGAGATGTTAGTTTTAACTATTTGTTGATGGGTCCTTGTTGATATTTGTACCTTGTAAAGAATTCTGTAAACATTGACGGGTACAAGTTTATTCTCTCGTGGGTGAAGGGTTACACAATAAACCACGATTTTCATGAGAATAAGAATATTTTGAAATGCTGTTAACCAGCATGAAATTTGATAAAAGAATATGTTCCGAGATTATTAAGAGTTAATTCTCTAAATTATTTTGAAAATTATTTTAGATGTATTTCTTACCATACAGAAATACATGAACATCAGAGAGAGAGAGAGAGGGGGGTGGGGATCTACCTGTGTGAAATACTTTTTTGCTGTTTACCTTGTCCACATGATCCATTCAATGCAAAAATTTATCATACATGTATAGCTATTGTATGTTCCATATAGAGCTTCTCTGTGGAAGTCTTTAACTCTGAATTGTAATTTTTTCAGTTCTTATTTGTCTTATGCAAATTGTTTCAATTTGGGTAAGTCTCAAATTGGTCTACCGTCTACAAGGGACTGAGCGTTTAATACTGACATTCCGGTCAAATTGTAGTATAGACGACTTCAGATTCATTGTAAAAACATAGAAAGAGCTGGTAACTATCAATTGGTCCTTTATCCACAATATTTTCTGTTTTTAACTCTTTACCAAACGACAAAATATTAAACAGGTCCAAATTGAAATCACTTGCAGACGACAAAATAAAGTCAAATATTTCAAAAATTGAATTTGTTTCCAGCAGAGTAGAAAACATTGTGGTTAAAGGAGAAAATACTGGCTACCAGCATTATCTCCTTTTCCTACAATGTTTTTAAAAGGCTTCTGTCTCATGGTTGTAAAGACTAGGGATTGATTGGTAAAGGGTTAAATATAAATCCCACAGATTGGGCACGAGTTTTGTTTTGGTTCCAAGGAAGCAGTATCCGAAGAGATTAGTACGAGTTGTATGAACTTGTTTCTCAAGAGATGTAAAATACATGTTTAAATTGTTACCAAACGTCAAATTTATTGACTCAACCGAATTGAAAGCATTTGGAGTCAACAAATTAAATTTTACTCACATGTTTGGACTTGTCTTTGATGGGGTAGAAAACATTGTAGAAAAAGGAGAAAATACTGGTTACCAGCATTTTCTCCTTTACCTACAATGTTTTCAAAAGGTTTTTCTTTCTTCACATCGGTCATATTTAAATGCTGTGGATTTGAAATATTCTAATTTTTAATCATTTGGGTTAGGGTTAGGCTAAACCCTTACACAGACGACAAAACTTTAGACTTGTCCACTCCACACCGAAAGTATTTGCAGACCACAGATCAAATGTGGCCTTGACAATAGGTTTGAGGGTAGACATATTGTAGGAAAAGAAGATAACTCTGGGTATCAGGACTTATTGCTTTTTTCACTCTGTCCTCTAAAGCCTTCTCCATTAGGGTGGTTGAAGGTCAGAATTTTGAGGTAAAAGAATTCGTGTGTGAGACTGGTCAAAAACATTCTGTTTCCAAATTTAAAAAAAGAATGTGTTATTTTTAATTTTCTCACTTTTGTCCGATTATCAGAGAAAATGACCTGTGTCAAATGTGCATTTTCAAAATTTTCATACTGACATGTTGAAAACATTTTTCTCAGTAGCCTGTCTAGAAGACATAATATGGATAGGAAAAGGAAATATCCGCAAATCAAAATTGTATAGATATAATTCAAAATTTGTTCAAAATGCATGTAAGTTGTCATATCATTTTTAAGAGTGAAATGTCAAAGAGAAGTAGTGTATGGGATAAAAGCTGTAACATGGGTTTACTATCACAAACAAACATTACAGTGAAAAGGGGTGAGATATGCAAATGTTATGTAATCATTTCCTGTATTGTTTCAACTGGTCGGTGATGGATTAACATTTATGATCATGACTAGGGGAGGACGGACGTTTTGGCCACGGACGTTTTGGCCAGGACGTTTTGGCCAGGACGTTTTGGCCACGGACGTTTTGGCCACCTATATTGAAAAAACGGACGTTTTGGCCAAATCTATTATATATGTACTTATTATAGATATTAAAGCTACAAACATATTTAATTTACTTATTTGATCAACATTTTAGACCTTTATTGCAATTTTTTATTATAACAGATGGTTTCAAGACTTTGTATCTGTGTCTTTTCTATCTTTAATAAGTACTTATATACTGATGGCCATGGACAATTGTGTAGAAGGTTTGGTAGTACATTCTTTTTCTTATATGATAGAAAACATTGGAGGAAAAAGAGAAATCCTCAATATCAAACAAATATATTAATTCTATACTAGCAACTTTGATCTTTCTTAACAGTTTTTCAAACAAATTAATTAATCACATATTTCTTTAATTGAAATAGATGATTAAAGTGTGGTGTGATCTACAGATTCATTAGTGTTAAAAGACAAGAACAATGAAACTCTTTACACTTCTAATAATAACAACATTAAATGCAAGAAAGTATCATTAATAAGCAATTAGTCAATCAAACTGTTTGTCAATCAAAAGACAAAACTTGAAAATTGAAGATAATTTAAAAACATTAAATTGTTGATGTTTTCCTTTACTTCAAAGGAATAAATAAAACTGTAAAACTCTAAAATTTATTACCAAATTTCAACAAAAGTTCAACAAAAGTCAAAACAATTGATCAAATAAAAAAAAAAAATTTTTTAGCTTTATTTTACATAAAAAGTACATATAAAATTATTTTGGCCAAAACGTCCATTTTTTCACTATATGTGGCCAAAACGTCCGTGGCCAAAACGTCCTGGCCAAAACGTCCTGGCCAAAACGTCCGTGGCCAAAACGTCCTACATTCATGACTAGGGGTAGCCAGATACTGACTTCACCCTTTACAATACAAACCCTAGATCTAGTTTCCAATACCCAAAGAAAGAGTGTTTGAAAAACAGTGTGGGAAGAAAATGATGTTTGCTATTCAAAGAATGCTTATTATCCCTTGAAAGTTTACATCATTTGAACAATGTCGACTTTGTTATTTGCAAAATTTATGTTATGAATTTGGATGAATCTATAATTTTGTTAAATGTTGAAATCATTTGGAAAAGGGAGAAAACGGCAGCAATTTCTCCTCTTTGTTTAGAATGAAGCGATAATTTAGAAAAGGGTAAAATAGTACGAATAACAATTCATGTATTCCAATTTCAAGAAAAAAAGAAATTACCTACTTCATGTTGGATTTTCTTTTTGGAAATTGCCATTGCGGAATGTCTGTCTTTCGGAGTTTTGGTTTAAGGCCTATCTCCTTTCGACTCGGAGTTTCGAATAATGTCGGCACAGCGTCCGGTTTTAACCGCAGCCTAAAATTCCTATAACCAACTTCTTTTGCGAGTTTTGGACTTATTAAGAACTGACTGTCATCGAAGTTTTTCAGACACAATTTCGAATGAACCGATGGCAACTGTCCGGCCCCGGTTTAAACATTGAATCCATAGTTTCCTCCTTTTTAATTCCTTCGGAAATTTGAAAATACTAATTCTATGAGTTCCCGAATCGACGTTGCAGCCATAGGCTGCACAATTTACCATTTTTTCGGCTCAATTCTCAGTTAATACTCAGATATCTGCATACAATCATCCGCGTTCCTACTTTATGTCTACTGACGGTATACACAGAGTGACTCGACAATGACGTCACACATGCACGGGAGATAAGCGAATCAGGGGAAGTAAACCATGTACCATTTTTAGGGCCGTGTATCAGAGTGACAATTCGGCCGTGGTTTATGGCATGTTACAGGGAGGTATTTATGAAAAATGACGGACACATGTTTAACTGACATCATTTGTAGCTGATTAAAGGCAAAAAACAGTCTGGTCAAAATATTTTAGGATTTGCCCTTTAAGCGTTTCCATGTAGGCTTAAAGTACGCTTCAGTCACGATCTCCCTGCGCTGGTCACGTTGTTGCGCTTCTACGGCGCTTCCAGGACACTTCTACTATGCTTCCACTTCGGCACGGGATTTTTAGGTTTACTATGTTGCTAATGCGACCTTGCTACGAACTATGCGCCGGAGCTGCGCTTCTGTTGCACTTTTGGAACGTTTTTATTTACATGTATGTTGTTTATTGTTACTATGTATCGACCATCATCAGGAACTACCATTTACATGCTAGCATTATGCACCTGTACAATATAGACACATTGTCTTTTGTTTTTCTAATAAACTTGTAAACTTGTATATAGCAGCAGTTGACCATCGGCCTCTGAAGAAAATGGATAGAATTCTTGCAATAGCTGTGCTACAGCTTGCGGTTATGAACAATAGATTGGAAGTGTTACGACGCACTGCACATGCGCTACGTTATTCGCGCTGCGGCTACGATACTGCAGCGTTCACGAATTTATTGCTACTTTTTTACTACGCTTTGATGGCGCTTTGAGCCCACAGCAATCCCGTTACGTAAGTTTTAAGCAAGGTCAAAACAAGCGCTGTGATCATGAAGCTTTCGATACGCTTCTACTACGATCAAAGCATTTCTACTGCGCTGTTGCCGTTTCTGCTACGCTTCGCGGCGTTTTCACTGAAATTTCGAAGCGTGGCGAAATCTCCGTTCAGTGGAATGGAGGTTTAAAGTAGCGACCATGAAGCTTCCGATACGCTTTTACTACGATCAAGGTGTTTCTACAGCGCTGTTGCCCTTTCTCCTACGATTCACATTGGCGTTTTGACAAATTTCGAAGCGTAGCGGAAACGCCGCTCAGTGGAATAGGGGTATTAGCGAGCATTTAAGATTTCAAAAAAAAAAAAGTCTGCTGCAGACAAGGAGAGGGGAATAAATCCTATCGCAATGACATTCGCCGATCAACAGAAACAACTTGGCCGATCAAAATTCGAACTCAAGGCACTTGGATTGTTTGTCATTTGAATTACCGACATGTTCCATTTTGTTTATAAAACCGACTGAATCAAGAGATATACTAGTCCTTGGGCATGTAAACATTTTACCGAAGCAAAAATTGCGTGGACTGCGCAGGCTGATATGGATCGAAATTTTTTGCAGATGCATTAAACCCCCTTTTCAAATAGTATGACTTTATCATCTCGTACATATGGTCCAACCTGTATTAAGCACTTTAGGGATACTAAAAGATACATGTTAAAGGCAGCTGCTTGCCTAGTACAGGTTTTTAAACATATCTGCCTTCTCTGTGATTTCAGTATATGCTCTGGCAAAATGCATCTCCTTGATCCACTTTACCAATCAAATCATCACATATTAATGGAAATGTAGAAAATTGGCAAATAGCAAAAAGTATCGACCTAGGTCAGCCTGCGTGGACTGCGTAGGCTGACCTGGTCGATACTCTTTGCAAATGCATTAAACCCTCTTTTCACAGAGCGTGGTTTATATATGTTTGCTTCCTCTCCTATTCTCATTTACTATGAAGAATTCTGAATTCAATTTTGCTATAGTTTTCTATTATTCTACTTGCGCGATTTATAGTATTAGAAGAAAATGCCATCTTTTTCTCATTTTTTGCGTTGAAAGATACAAAAACCTCTAGTACCTCAAGCATATCTTTATTAAACTAATTTCATCTCCCACGCAATGTTTTGGGTCTAGCAGTTGCCTCATTCTGCGAACGATGTGGTAAAAAGAGAAATTTCTCACCTCGAGCAATTTTTCCTTTATCCACAATATTTTCACATTAATTCATATATCAAAGCATGCATTAAAATTGCTATTCTCCTTTGCACTCTGATCCTGATCTATGCTGTTCGCAAAAGTTCCCAAACTTGTCTGTAATACATAAAGGACATATGTCCATTTTCATTAACCACCCACAGAGAAAACGGTTCAACAAAATACTTGCTATTCATTTGAGTCATGCTCTGTGAAAATGGGGTTTAGTGCATCAGCAAAAAGTATCGATTCAGGTCAGCCTGCGCGGACTGCGCAGGCTGACCTGAATCGATACTTTTGCTTTTGGTAAATTTTCTGCATGTCCAAGGGCTATCCTGACTCATAAATTAGACGGTTGTTAGACAAAATCAATTTTATATATTTATAATTGTGATGATTGGCTTCGTATACTGCATCACTGAGATGCATCAAACCCCCTTTTGCTAGAGAATGGCTTATTTATTTATGTCTGAGTGGTACATTTCTTTTGTGATTCACCTCTGTAAGAAAAATAAATTTCAACAGTGACAATTTGAAAGTGGCAGAGGACATTGTCGCATTGGGCTAATCATCCAAGATTTGTGAGTTTGAATCCATAAAAACCACAAATCGGCAAAAGTCTCGACCGGAACTGCGAGGCTCTGCGAGAATTGATTGATACGGTTGCAACAGTAGTCATTACTCTCTTACAAATGAACATGGATTTGGTATCATTTTTTCGAGGAAAGCAGACAGTGGCTGAGAAAGAGGGACTTACATAGCACTGGTTAAATAAATTTCAACAATGCATAAGTAGGTGTACAGAGACCACCCGCGAAATTGTTGAACTACTGTAGTAAACAGCGCAATATTTAAACAAACCAGCCAGGGCAGCAAAATGAGACGAAGGCCAATCGGTGCCTTAGAATAAGAAGGTCGTAAGTGAAAAAACATAGTTTTGAGAAAACTTGAAAAAACATTTTTATTACAACAATAACAGATCATTTTCAAAAATTCATATTTTATTTTCTTCTGCCAATGGATTAAAATGATAAAATGCTTTATTTCATTTGAGAAAATTAGGAAAAAATATTGCAAACGCCCTTTATACTTAGATTGTTTCAAAATAGACAAGTAATGAAAGGTCGTAAGTGCTAGTAACAACCTTTTTGTCAAAATAGTATGTTATAAAAGGTATCAACAGGAGGTCGTAAGTGTAGCTGCATCTTTTCTAAATATGAAATCCCTCTCTAACTAATTAATCCCCCGCTGCGAACCGGGAGAGGATTATAGGAATGGGCTCCGTCTGTCCGCCTGTCCATCGGTCCGCCTGTCCATCTATTCGTTTGTCTGTCCATCTGTCCGTCTGTTTGTCTGTCTGTCCATCTGTCCGTCTGTAACACTTTTTTGTCCGCTTCATATCTCCTGAAGCCTTTGAAAGATTTTCAATACACTTTGGTTAAATGTTCATTTAGGTAAGATGGGGTGCAGAACCCAAGATCCATAACTCTATCGTCATTATTTTTGGAGTTATTGCCCTTTGTTATTTCACAAATGGGATTTTTGTCTGGAGCTTAACTTCCAAAGTATAAAAGCTATTGACTTCAATAGATCTCATTAAGAACAAATGCAGTGCATAAGATCCATAATTCTCTCTCAATTTTTTTTGAGTTATTGCCCCTAGTTATTTTAAAGATTGAATTTTTATGCAGAGCATAACTCCCACAGTATAGGAGCTATTGGCTTCAAACGTCATATACAAATAGACCATATTAAGGACAATTGCAGTGCACAAGACCAATAACTGTTTCCATTATTTTTAGAGTTGTGGTCCGTATTTTTTTTACAAGTTTGATTTTTGCCTTGAGCAGAACGTTTAAATAATAAAAGCTTTTGGCTTTAAACTTCATATACAATTAGATTATGTTGAGAACGAGTGCAGTGCTCAAGATCGGTAACTCACTCTCCCCCTTTTTTTATTTATTGCCCTTTGTTTTATTACAAATTTGATTTCTGTCCGTAGCATATTTTCCAAAGTATAATAGCTATTGACTTCAAACTTCATATGCAAACAGATCACATTGGGGACAAGTGCTGAGCACAAGATCCATAACTCTGTCTCCACTATATTTGGAGTTGTGGCCCTTAGTTATTTAACAAATTTAAAACATTTCTCTGGAGCATAACTTCCAAAGTATAAAAGCTATCAGCTTCAAACTTCATATATAAATAGATCATCTTGAGGAAAAGTGCAGTGCACAAGTCATAACTCTTTCCTCAAAGTTATTGCCCTTTGTTAATCCCCGGCCACGAAAGGCAATTCCTAGTCATGGGTCTAATATTTGAAGCCTGGTTTTTATTTTTGCAGCTTTTGTTTGTGGATTTCGTGTCTGTAGATATATCATTAATAAATTGTATCGGTTTACCGATTGGAATTCATCAGTGCAAACTCTTGAATACTTTATAAACCTATTAACTAGTTTTAAATAACAAACACCTTTACATTTTTAAGACAGCAAAATACCAATAAAACGCCATGACTCCTTAATCAAAGAAGTCTCTTTTGAAACTTCTCCATGTTATTTGCAGACAACAAGCAGTTCAAATTGCACTTTAGATGATTGAACTTATCTTAATAAGGTTGAAAAACATGGTGGGAAACGAAAAGCTGATTGCCAGCATTTCTCCTTTTCCAACAATGTTTTTCAAAAAACCTTCTCACAAAGGATCGTTAAAGAACATGATTACTGATGAAAGGTAAATCATAGACCTGCAGAATACCAATAAACCCTACCACATATAAACAAGTCCAGAAGAACAGCTTTTGATGAAAACTGGTTAACCCTTTACCAGATAAGCCCTGGTTTTTATGGCCCTGGAGTTGACAGTTCAAGAAAACATTCGTAACAAGCATTTTCTCCTTTTCCCACAATGAATTCTACCCATCCAAAGAAAAATCCATCATCAGGTCAAAAATTAGTTTTTGTCAGCAGATCTTTTCATTTTGGATGAGACCAAAATTTGTCACCTATTAAAGAGTTAAACAGAGAATGGCTCATGTTGAGCAACTTCTTTCACAGGGATATTTTTCAGCACTATCAGATGAAGCTTGAAATTGTATTTTTGTCCACAAATATTTTAAATTATGTAATTTTCAAACTTCTACTCGGTCTTGGCAGTTCAAATATTAGAAAAAAAAAAAAAAATTGTGGAAAAGGAAGAAAATACTGGTTTCCAGCATTTCTCCTTTACTCAGAATGTTTTCAAAATCCTTCTTCACAAGGGTCAACACAAGATTGGTTAGTAACGTGTTTAAGCCCTTACAGCCAGGGTTAAGACACTTTGTGTTAGGTCACATTTATATTGGTTTTAAGGTTTAATTCTAAATTATACTTCTTGAATACTTCAGTCCAAGTTTTTTTTTTAAATATATATATTTGCTAATTTGCTATTCCATTATGCAAAATGATCAAAGATATAGCACAACGCTTTATGTGGGAAAGTAGTCAGTAGCTTGGAAAGAATATTGTGGTAGGAGAAACTCTAAAGAAGCATAATCATATAGGTGTACTTGCATCCGTAATATAACAGAATTAATGTTGAAAACAATGTTGAACCTCAATGGGCTACAAATTCAAAATGGGCACTTTGATTTTTGGAAAAAAGACAGAAATATAATGTTTTCAGGGGTCTTTTTGTTGTAATATAACAGCATATTGGGCAGTTTAGATCCAAGATCATATAGCACATTCTTGCAGCCTAATCTTGATCTACAATGGTGCAAAAGCAACAAACATCTATTATCATGCCTAGTGCTTTAAGAGTGGGTTAAACACCACACAAACAACCAAACAAGGGGAAGAATTCCTAATCACGAGTTCCTTTTCTTCGATCCTCATTCTAAACTCCTTTTTTCAATTGAGTGTCCATAAGTAGGACCTACAAACAGGCAAAACCATAAAAACACATGAATAAGCGAGCTGTCTTCCTAATATGACTGAAATTATATTGAAAGCAGCTTGGAATACTTAACAGTTGCATTAAACTGATAAGATTAGCTGGGAGAGTGTGTAATTTCATGAATGTCCCATTCTGTACGCACTTATGGTCAGTGCGAATACTAATACACTTTCCAGGTTTTTTTTTATTCACGTCTTTTATCTTTAACAAGGTACAAGACGTTTAGAGAGCTTTTTAAAATACCATTTATTTCAAAGTTGTCTATTCTTGTAAGTTAAGATCAGTTTTGAATAGTTACCCTAATGCGCTTTTTGAATTTTGATATTCATAATTGTTTACCCTCTCTCAAACTTTTGACAATGCTATAATCTCTACACCAAAATCAGTTTCATAAAATTGTTTTGTTTCTAGTTTGTTTACACTTTTTCTTCAGATAAAGTGCAGTTTTATTAGCTTAATTTCTATTAATTTTGTGCTTCTGCTATTTGATACATAATAGAAACATCTGATTATGTAATTTTAAGGATTCTTCATTTTTTAGAATAAATGCAATAAGTTGTAAAATAAGGGCGTATATAGCAGTTACGACCTTCTTATTCAACCATGAAATACTTCGTAAAATATTAACAAAAAGTCGTAAGTGTCACATACGACCTTATGTTATGAACAGATTAAAAGTGATTTCACTTACGACCTTTTTCAGCACCTAATTTGATCAACATAACAATTTCTATGGAACTGACACACAATGATAGAGATTGAAATGCCGTTTCCAATTATGTATGCATATATTAGGCTCGGATTTCCTTTTTATGTACCCAAATCCCGCCAGGCTTTCTTTAGCTTAACTACCCCGCTACCTTTAGATCGTTCGTATAAATAAATTGGATCTTGACCGTTTTTAGAAGGCGAGATTCAAAATCTCGCCCTCATATGTCGCCCCTCTAAACAGTATTATCCAAACGCCTTTGAAATAGTTCGATACTTCTCGAGTGCATAAAAACAAAAACAGTTCGAGAGCATTATAAATTCAATCAGAACAAGAAGAAGAAACTTCAATTTTTCAGAAGGAATGAAATCGAATTCTTGATAAAAATCGTTTTTGACAAATGCAAAGTAGATCTATTTTTGGATCAATTGATTGTTGTGATGGTGTTGCTACAGCAACTGGCTATAAACTGTAGTTGTAATAAGTCAATCGAAAACTAATAAAATGACGTCATTCGGTCCTACAGTTAAGGGACATAATTATTCACCACCCCTGAACTTTATAGATTTTCTAGAAGAATACTTCCCATAATTTTAACTGTTTAGATCTACTCTTTAACAGTACAAGGTCATTTGATGAAAATTTGGTCAGTGAACGCTGTCATGAGTGTAGATGACGTCATGATTTAAAGATTATGATGTCATAAAATTCATGTGAGATTTATTTGTGGTTTACCATATGGCACCAGAGGTCAGAAAATTAATTGTAACAAAGCACAAAGAAGGCAAAAATCAGAGTGAACTGTCAAGATATTTTGGAATACCTAGGTCTACAATTAAGAGTATTTTGAAAAAGTTAGAAGAGTTTGGTTATGTAGAAAACAGGTCCGGAAGAGGAAGAAAGAAACTGTTTACACATAGAGATGAAACCCAGCTTTCAAGATTGGTGAAATTGAACAGAAGAAGATCGCTCCAAGACTAAACTAGCCTACTTAATGAGGGCAAAGACCGTACTTTTTCTACAAAAACTATGCAACGGAAGTTAACAGATCTGGGCTACAAACGAAGGCTTGTAAAGAAAAAGGTAGTAGTAAGGGATGTTAATAGGAGAAAGCGTGTTTTATGGTGTCGTCAGAAAAAAGATTGGACTGTGGTTGAACACTGGCAAAACTGGATCTTTAGTGATGAAAGTCAGATAGTTATTGGCTCAAACAACCAGGTATATATCTATATTTGCAGAAAAAACGATGAAGTTAACAACCCCCACCTTGTTTGTCCAGCGCCACGGAGGAAGGTCAGTGTTATGGTCTGGGGATCTTTGTTTTAATGGAATTGGAACGCTAACACCTGTTGATGGTAATATTAACCCTAATAAGTACATAAATACTTGCAGATAATTTGTGGCCAGTCATTGCTCGGCATTTTGGCAAAGGACAGTAAACGGGATCAGTTAATTGACTCGATCAGTAGTGCATAGGAAAATAATGATGTGGAATATGTTAGAAACTTATATTAAACAATTCCAACACGAATTCACGAAGTGATAAGAATGAAAGGAAATGTCACCAACTATTAAGGTCAGTGAATTAATAATAATAATTCTATACCACTTTAAACTTTGCCTACATGTTAAGGATAGTTATTGACGTCAATAGGGGTGGTGAATAATTATGTCCCTTGACTGTACTTCCACTCCATGGATAAACAATTAACCAATCGGATAGCTTTTTTTAATGACGTATCGCTGACAGGCCTCTTTTCTCCGTTGAGAAATGTTGTTCTGTTCGTAAGAAGTAAGGTTTCAATTAAATAAATTCTTTTGAATAATCAAATGTTTAAAAAGGTTTTTTTTTTCAAAGAAACATCTTTTTGTTCTATCAAAGTTGTGCTTGGCATTTTGATTAAATACTAGGTTATTGTTACGCGTCAGCTTGGCCCAGTTTTGATTCCGGAGACCCGTGAAAAGAAAATGGCAAAGAGTTAAAATTACAATGATATGCGTCATTTTGAAGTAGTTTCGGCAAGTATAATGTACCTATGTATACCACGGGATAGCCTGGGTTCCAGCCTGATCGTTTTTTTCCCCTTATATTCGAGTATAATCGGACTTTGCTTTGTCAAAAATGACATTAACATGATCTGTAACTTTTTTATAACACCAATAGTTTTAACCACTTCTTTTGATCGTCACGGTGCTTAACGTTCAGCAATTATTTATAAATTAACCCTTTACCACTCAGTGTCGACTTGTAACGACTCTAAAAAAAGTAAGCTTTTGAAAACATTGTGGGAAAGGAGAAAATGCTGGAAACCAGCATTTTCTTTTTTAATTCAATGTCTTCTACCCTATCAAGAACGATTTTCTTCATTTGGGCCACCTTGAATTTGTCGTCTGCAAATGCTTAGTCTGAAATTTCGTCATCAGATAAAAGATAGACGCTATGATATAATGAATTGAAAACACAATCACTCACCTCCATCAATATTGGAATCGTAATCTTTATAAAATATAATCCATTTATTTTCCTGGAATAAATTTTCTTCAACTACACTTTTTCAAGGAACTCCCTAAAACGCTGAATTTTCTGCTAAATTCAGCAACCTGCTGATCAGCAGAAATACACTAAAACGCTGAACAGCTGAATTGCTATTAAAATGAGTCTATGACATTTATAAACTTCATAACGTATTCACATGTCTTTTATTTAAATTTATATTTAATTATATCATCGATTTTTTAAGAGGGATTTCGTTTTTAATTTTTACACTTGATAAATAAGTCATTTATAGAGAAAAGAAAGTGGAATTATGTATTACGTTGTTGAATTGCTGATGAAATGAATATCTGAAAAACGTTTTCTTAAATAAAAGATGTAGTTTTATTTTCTGATTGGTATGTTTGAAAATAAAACTTTTTTATGTTTGATATTTAATATTTTGGCCATTTTACGAGAGGTAAGTTTACGCAAGTTTTTTTGTTGCTAAATTGCTGATAAAATGAATCTTTGATTTTAAATGTTTTCTAATACATTAACATATTATCGTCAACATCATCATCATAACACTAATTATTATTATTATTATTATTATTATTCACCCATGAGCCATGTTACAAGTAAGCACTGTTTAAAAAAGTATTTTGTTTCGTGTGCTTTCGATAACTGAAAGCAATCAAAGAAATAAAGGTAGAGCCACGTGGTTCTTGTATCTGTAATATGTTCCAGGGAAAATAATGTTGCAGTCAGGTTTTAGATACATATTTCAATTGAGTACGAAGCTGTTTGAGTACCAGTAATTGCTTTCAGATTATCCCAATTTAGCGAGCAATATTGTTTATCAGACATAATTAGCTGTTTCAAGTTTTCACTTTGTAAATGAGTTGTGTATTCCTACCTGAGTGTCAGTGTGTATCTATCCGATAAGGCCAAGCTTTACGGTGGATATCACTGTCATGCAGAGTGCCCGCCATTTTACTTGTTGACGTAGCGCAATGAACTATGATCTAGTTTACCTTAGCAACGTTAGAACTATTGTCGGCAGCTTCAGTACCATTTTATCTTATCTTTATTAAAGTGAGTTGTAATCTGCCTCTTTGGTCAATATAAGCCTTTTTCAACAAGTTCATCAGTAGAATGGTTGCAATTTTCAGTGAAAATGCTCTGTTGCATTGAAAGTGTCCTTTTACAGTAGTTTTAACTGGGAAATACACATTTGACAGGTGTGCACGCAAATGCGGGCAGCTTCCAATTGCGTGCATCCAACATTTTCGGGGATGTGGATTGTGTGCATCCCGCATCTCGAGCGGGGGCAGCGTTTGCTATATAAACCCAGCATTTTCGGGATGCGGGGACTCCATCTCTGACTTTCTTAGGTGAAACTTGATAGCTACTTTTGGTTATTTGATAGTTCTTAGGCTTACTGCGATTGAGGCAGTGCGTGTAATGAGATCCAGATCAGACTGGCTAATCCTATTGTGATAATTTTATCTTTGGAAACATTGCAGATACATTTTTAACTTAGTTCTGAAAGCTTGGATAGTTCTTATTCTTTGATATCGATTATTTTTAACTTATTCTTTAAGTTAGGAAGGTAAGGATCTCACCAGCTTATTCCTCTACTGTTTATCTGTCCACTTTGTACTTTGTTAAATCAAAAGCTTCTGTTTATTGTATTCTTAGATACCGAGATTACTTCTCAAGGTGATTAAATTTCGAATCTTTATTATTTTCTTTGGTGATCTACCCACTCTCCAAACTTTTATTCCCTTTCCCTTATCTTTTGCTTGGAGTCCATGTTTATTTACCAGCCTGAAGTTGTTACGTTATAACCCTACTCGACCAAGCTCGTAATATATTTTATGGTGGCAGAGGTGGGATCTACCATTAAGATAGATCCAGCGATACGAACCCAAATCTCCAGTGTTAAAGTACAATCTGAAGCACATTTCGCACTCTGTCTTAAACTGTAGAAGTATGGATTTGACCAGCAGTCCCATTCCTGGAGACAGCTCGGGAGAGGTGACATTTAACCCTCATAGGGAAATAGCAGATGAAGATGAGCTTGAAACCATAGACGCTGTATCCGAAAGTGGTTCGATTCATTTGGCCGGCACAACTGGGATTAACTCCACTAACACCGATGAGAGCTCTCTTGTGGGTAAAATAGACAGCATGTCGAGGTTACTGTCAGATGTAGCTATGCGGCTCCAATTAATGGAGGAAAAGTAGCAAACAACTTTGCCCAGGTAGTTTGAAACGGGAGATAGGTCAAACAATAATAGAGGTACAGAGATTGAAACCAGTACTGATGTCAAGGTAACCAGGGGTATGATGGGGACTGACCATACTAATCAACCACATAGTGAGTCACATTCTAGGGGTTGTTACGGTCAAGACCCAAGTTTAGTGTTGATAAACAGACAAGTACAAACTGACACCTTTATCGCCAATACAAGTAGGCAGCAAAGGCTAGTAGGTTCTGACCAGAGGGATCAGGATATACCAGGTAATTTTTTCAGACCAATAGGCCACCAATGCACTAGACAGATTGACGGCTATGGCACGAAGAGCTATGCAAATCAGGTAACCGGATTAGTAGACCGCGATTTGGGCGGCTGATCAAGACCCGACCCAGGGTCACAGGTCCAACAGTTTCACTGCTGGTAATCCACAGTTTAGCCATGAAGATAGGTTCTACCATTATCAGTAATCTGACAATGTTAGACCGCAGTGTCAGGGCCACCCAGCTGGTAACAGGTTCGAGCCTCGCGAAGTAACTGCTCACAGGCTTTTCGCCTACCAACCGAGACAATCACCTATAAAACTGCCCACTTTCAGTGGTAAAGAAGGATGGCCCACATGGATAGCAGTTTGAAGCAGTGGCCAGGAGATGCCAGTGGTCTAACGACGAAAAGCTAGACCAGCTCCTACCGAGACTGGAAGGGCTAGCTGCTCAATTTGTGTTTACCCAGTTACCCCTAGTAGTCCTTAATCATTACACAGATTTAAAAGCTGAGTTAGATAGTCGTTTCAGGGTCTTTGAAACTGCACGCTCTTTTGCAGCAAAGCTCAGTCAAAGGTCACAAAAAATAGGTGAAACCATTGAGGATTATGCTGCGGAGCGAAAGCGGCTTTACGACAAAGCTCATGGCTATAGAGATAGGGGAACCAGAGAGGAGGATCTGGTAAGGCGGTTCCTTGACGGTCTTTCAAATGAAGAAGTCCGTTTTGAAGTAGAGTTCAATAAGGAACCAAATACAATAGATGAAGCTGTGTATCATGCTGTCAATTTGATTCAGATTAAAAGGATCAGTAGAGGTGAAAAGCATCGTTCACAGGCCAGAAGGGCGTTTGACTCAGATGGTGAAGGTGAGCTTGATGAAAGCTTACCCAAACAACCCTTCGAAAATGGAAGTATAGCTGACATCAGTCAAGAACACCAAGTAAGGGAAGCTAATCAATCTTCACAGACAGCAGGTAACAATGCAAAAAGTTTAATGCCAGATTTTGTGTCTATTAAAGAACTTTTATCAAGGATAGAGAAACTCGAGGGTAATCCTAGGGCTGACAGGCGGGGAAATAGGAATGAGGTCCGTGGTAGCAGAAACGGTGAATGTTTCTGCTGCCATAAAAAGGGGCATTACATAAGAGATTGCCCAGAGAAGAAAACAGGAAGGGGTAATAACCTTTCTGCTACAAGCAGAACAGGCAAAATTGAGCCTTTAAACTCCAACGGACTGCCTCTTGCGGCCAAAGAGGGGTCCCAGTAGACAATAGAGGCCATTCGCTTAGTACATCTTTGCCCGAGCCCGAGATGCCAGAAAATATGACGGACGTGAGAGAACAGATCAGAAGAAGCCTAGCAGATGGGATATATGTACGAGGTATGGTTAATGGGGAACCAGTGACGTTCACAGCTGATACTGGAGCGTCACGCACAATCATCTCGGCTAGGGTTTTTGATAGGATTTGTGAGATTAGGCGTTCTGTGCTTGATCGTTCTGGATGTATTGTTGGAGCAGGCGGTGCACCGATAAAGGGGACAGGCAATGCAAGGTTTGAAATTACTTTGGTCCCACTTGAACTGCTTCAGGATGTGTTAGTTGCAGAGATCGAGGATGATGCTTTGCTGGGGTACGACATCTTGGGAAGCAGTAGTAGGCCAGCGGATATTTTACTATCTGAGAACAAGATAGTGTTAGGGGGAAATGTATTTCAAATTGGTAGGCAGGAGAATGCACGGCGAGTGGTTGTGGCAGAGGACGTCAGCTTACCGGGCGAAACGGAAGCGGTCGTCAAAGTCTATGTAGATCGTGAAGAGATGGATGATTATAAAGGCCCTGATTTCCTTGTGGAACCTTCTGTACATTTTAGAGAGAACTACCCATTGCGAATGGCAACAACACTAGTTGACATAAACCGAGGTCCAACCTGTAATGTCAGAATTCTAAACCCTTTTCCGTCTGAGGTGACATTGAAACAAAATGCGAAGATTGGAGTAGCGGAAAGAATAGACAGAGTCTTGAACACCATCACTGAAGCAGAGCGATCAGAGGAAGAGGAAAGCTGCGCCCGCATTCGGCGAGTCCCAATGAGGGTGGCATCTGGCGGTACTAAAGGTGCGGAGTTCGAACAAGCTCCTGCAGAAAGTGTGCCACACCACCTGAAGGCGTTGTATCATAAGTCAGCTGATGGCAGACCGGACTATGAAAAGCGTGTCATAGCAGGTTTACTGGTAAAGTATCAGGACACCTTTTCAAGGTCTGAATGGGATATTGGGCTGACCAATCTTACTGAACACTCAATTAACACTGGTGATGCGTTTCCAATAAAACAACGTCCTCGTAGAGTTCCCATAGCCTACGCTGAAGAAGAAAAAAAAAGCAATCGAAGAGTTACTCAAGAAGGGAGTGATACGAAAGAGCACATCACCATGGGCGTCACCTATTGTACTAGTCCGGAAAAAGTCGGGAGATTTGAGACCATGTGTGGACTACAGGCGGGTTAATGCATTGGTGAAGCCAGATGGGTTTCCGCTACCCCGTATTCAGGATTGCCTAGATGCCGTGGCCGGGGCGTCACTATTCAGTAGTTTCGATCTGACCAGCGGCTATTTTCAAATCCCTCTGAAGGAAGCAGATATCCCAAAGAGCGCCTTCTGCTGTAAGTTCGGTCAATTTGAGATGACCCGAATGCCCTTTGGGCTGAACAATAGTGCTAGCACATTCCAAAGGACAATGGAGTTAGCACTGCAAGGCCTACAGTGGGAGACCTGCCTCGTCTACATAGACGATATAATCGTATATGGGTCTGATTTTGCTGAACACTTGCAACGTGTAGCACAGGTGCTTGAGCGCATGAACCAAGCTGGCTTAAAACTCAAGCCTGGCAAGTGTAACATGTTGCAGACAGAAGTTGTCTTCCTTGGGCATGTAGTATCCAAGGATGGCGTCAAGTCTGACCCAGCAAATGTGATAAAAATAGCTCAGTGGCCAAGACCTATTAATGCAAAGCAAGTGAAGCAATTTGTTGCAACAGGATCCTAGTATCGTCGATTTGTGAAGAACTATGCGAAAATAGCTCGCCCCTTGATTGACCTCACAAAGAAAGAGGCCTGTTTTGATTGGACACAGGCATGTGAGGATACTTTTGAACACATCAAAAAGGTGCTTATGGGCCCGGAAATTATCAGCTATCCCTCCAATGAAGCCGGAAGCTTTTATTTAGACACCGACTGCTCTGAGACTGGTATGGGTGCCGTACTGTCCCAAGACTAGAAGGGGCGTGAGGTAGTCATAGCCTACGCCAGTCGTGGTCTAAGCAAGGCCGAGAAGAATTACTGCGTAACGGAGCAGGAGCTCCTTGCCGCGGTATTCTTTATTCAATACTTTCGTCAGTACTTATTGGCCTGAAGTTTGTTGTCCGTAGCGACCACCAGGCACTTGTTTGGCTTTTTAGCTTTAAGGAGCCGAGTGGCAAGGTAGCTCGCTGGATTGAGATACTTGCGCCTTTCGACTTTAGTATTGAATATCGACCAGGTAAGAAAATGAGTCATTGCGATGCATTGTCCAGGTGTCCTACCCCTTAAGATTGCACCTGCAGTGACAATGACATGTTTGAACCGCTGAAGTGTGGGCCCTGTTCAAAATGCAAGAGAAGGGCAGAGTCTGTCTCTTCAGTCCAAGAATTTTTCTTCTGCCAAAGATGCTGTAAGAGGTAATGACTCTAGAAGGGTTGTCATGGTGCCAAGTACTAATAAACCGAAAGAACCAGGGAGAGTAACAAGGGCGAAAACGGATGAAGATCCCAAACCCGGTCCATCTCAACCAAAGGGTGAATCTGGTTCTAATTGGCTGTGGTCGCACACACCACAGGAGATTGCACCCAAACAGTTAAATGACTTCTAGCGTCGGGCCTGTCCTGAAGGGTAAGTTGGATGGTAGCAAACCAAACTCAGAAGAAATGGAATCAGCAAGCTCGGCAAGCAGACATTACTGGATTCTCTGGGACCAACTCTACCTGAAGGACAGTGTGTTATGCAAAACTTTTCATAAGCAAGACAACACTGGTGATCACGTTCAAGTGATTGCTCCTAAGGAGCTGCACCAAACCATTCAACAGCAGATGCACGATAACCTTCTGTCTGGTCATCTTGGAGTGAAAAGGACCAAGGAGAAGGTATCACAAAGGTATTATTGCTATCACATGAAACAGGATATCAATTGGTATGTTAGAAAATGTGACACATGTTATGCAAATAAAACGCCACAGAAAACCCCCAAAGCACCTATGGGTCACATAAGAAGTGGCGCACCATGGGATACACTAGCTCTTGATTACTTGGGTCCTTTTCCTCAAACCCCTCGTGGTAACAGATACATTCTTGTAATGACTGACCTTTTCACTAAGTATGTTGAAATTGTGGCAGTGCCAAACCAGAGGGCAGAAGACTGTGCTTCAAGAATTGTAAATGATTTTGTAACCTCTAAGGATACATAGTGACCAGGGTGCGACATTTGAAAGTCGAGTTTTCAAAGATCTCTGCAAAACCCTGGAGGTCAGAAAGACTAGAACGAGTCCAAGAAACCCTCGTGGAAATGGCCAAACAAAACGGTTCAACCGCACTCTCTTGAAGATGATACGTGCATATCTGACTGAGGAACAGGAAGATTGGGACCTACATTTGGGGTGCTTGGCCGGTGCATACCGATCGGCACCATCTGAATCAACCCATATGACCCCAAACTTAATGTGCATCGGAAGGGAAATTCGCCTTCCTGCAGATATAGTTTATGGGCATACCTTGTCTTCCAAAGGAAGTGCAGTTTCATCCGCTTGTGATTACGTTGACGAATTAAAAAGTCGAATGGCACATGCACATGACGTTGCTAGAAAGTATCTGAGATGTAGTGCAAAACACAGTAAAAGCATATATGACACTAAAACAGTGTTTCACAATTATCAGCAAGGTGACATTGTCTGGTATTTACATGAATCCAGAAGGATTGGTATTACACCAAAGCTAGAAAAGGGATATGATGGGCCAGTTGTAGTCAAACAGAAGATGTCCGAGCTCGACGTCATGATTCAGCTCGACAAGGAGGGCACTACAAGGATTTTACACCACAATACGCAAAAAAAAATATGAGGGAGATAACCCTCCCAAATGGGTCCTTTCAGCCTCCAAAGCACTCAAGAAACGGCTGTGACACTGGGAGTTCTATCTGGCTGTTGCGGTCTTCCAGTTCAATTTCATGTAAATCCGTAGCAGTGAAATATAAACAGAGATGAAAGACTCATATTGTAAACATGTTGAATAAATGCGAGACAACTGAATGTAAAAAAGGTGATTAGTATAAAAAAAAAAATAGAAAAAATTGCAGCCAGCTGCTGTGTATTGATTCATACAGCAGTTTGTAGATACATAGGAAATATGCTTTCGGTAATGATCGTTCCAGCGATGTAATGAGGTTTGCGCTGTAATGGCTGTTATATCTTAAGCAAGGATTGCCAGTAACCGCAATTGATGCAGTGTTCTATAACGGATTTGATGTCATTATCTTCTTGGTGAGGTACACTTGTTTTTCGGTTAGTAGTATGTTCCCGTAAATTGCTGAAGAAGTTTTGTCCACTACCCTGGTTGGCTCCTGAGAGTCCTGTCAGTCCTTTCCGCCGATGATTTTTTCTGATCGGCTGATTCATTTTTCATTACTTGCATGCTTCAGGAGTTTTGTCTCTTTGTCTCTTTGGCGCTTAGACTGTAATTCTAGAAGTCTGCCTTTCTTTCCTACTCGGTGGTGTGATCCTAACCCAAAGCGAATTAGCCAAGAACTGATTATTGTTGATTCTGAGGGAAAACGTTAGAAAACCAACATCATTAATTTTACAAATGTTGTCCAAAAGTGCTTCGGCTAGAGCCCACTGCAGCCTTTGGCCCATGGATGATTGCTGGAAAATTTGAATACAAATTCATTGTGGGAAAAGCATCGCTGAAATGGTTATAAGCTAGTTACTTATACGGGTCGTTCAATTTTCTGTATTTCCAGAGTATCACTAGTCACTGTCGATAGACGAAAAATACTACGATCGAATGAGGTCAAGGCAAAGAGAAAGGGAAGGGCCTACAGATGTATCAGATGTGCCAAGACAGACAGTCAGGTCATTGATGTCAAGTACAGGGTATCTGACCATATATTAAAGTACCATCTGTCGCTAGACCAAGTACCGTTCTACTGCAGCTTATGTCTTTTCCGCTGCAGCGAGAAGGGGCAGCTCCTACAACACGTAACAAAGTGCAAACGCCACCAGTCGCTCATGGTTGCGAAAGGGATCGTCGACAGCAGTTCTAGTGAGGAACACTAACCCTTACTTGATTGGCGACAAGGATATGGAGGCTTTGTCTCAGGAACAGTCACAGTCTGTGTTCATGCAGAGAGTACGACCTGCTACTACAACTGTTGCGATGCCTGGGCAGCAACCAAGTGAGTCACCCTTTGTTGTCTCAACCGGATTAGACGAATCTTTTGATAGCTTGGGGGCGTTTGTAGGTTCTTTGGTACAGCCGTCACACGACCAGCGTGTGACTTGTCCAAATGTTAGCCCAAGCACGGTACAAGTCCCAACCGAGTTTCTTGCCTCGCTGCTGAAAAGTCAGACCAGTAAACAAGCCACACCTACTCAAGGTTTGCAGCTGAACACAAATTTTATACCCCATCGAAGTCAGGGTCAGCATCTATGCAGGACTCCTCAGGCACTTTCCATACCCAAAACAACTGAAACTCCTACAGCGTTTCAAATGGGGAGCAGTCCAGTTAATGTTAGCGTCATGGTGCAGCCCAACACTGCTGTAGTCCTTCATGCAAGGGCCAGCTCCGGCCAACAAGTCAACATGGTGCCCCCTACACCTCTACTTGATGAAAGGTCTGAGGAAGAAGACATTTTACCACAACTCCTTGGAAATGTGACGACTTCCACTCCCGCTCTAGCTCCAGCATGCACTCTCTCAAGGTCCAATACCACTCCGACACAGTGTTCGTTTGTAGATGAGCCACCAAAGTCCACTACCACTTCGACGCAGTGTTCACTTCTATATGAGCCACCAGCCTGGATAAATACAGCTGAAAAGTTTATGAAAAGGATGACAGAAAACATTGAAAGTAACACCAGGGAATCAAAGGTCTGGAGAAAACCTACATGAGTGTGGGGGTTGCTCTAGACAATGTCACTAGACTGGTCAGGAAGCTGGCTGACGACAAGTCTTCATCTTCAACCTCTTCATCATCCTCTGAGTCTAATAGCGGGGACAGGAAAAGAAAGCATAATCACGATGACCACCAGCTAAAATCTGTACTAGGGAGGGTATACCCGGAAAGTAAGAAACATCGCTACTAACCAATTAAAGATCACGATTATCAACCTTATCAGTCTGCAGAGGAGTAAAAAGTGCACCTTTAATTGAATATTTAAATGGTAGCGCCCCTTTAGTTTTTCAGCAGCTGTGTAGTGCACGTGTCATTATTTAATAAAATAACTGTGCGCCTTTAATTATTTGGAAAACATGAAGTATACCTTTAATTACTTAGTAAAGTGACGGAGTGCCTTAAATGAACTTAAAAGAACGGAAGAATGTGACGGCGAGCATTTGGGAATTAACATTGCGTGACAGTGAATACTTAATAATACTAACAAGTGCAAGTGTAACTTTCATTTAAGAGTAGTAATTCTTCGTAACTGATGTTAGAGACTGTGAGTGGAACTCCCTACGGAAGTGATTAATTGCCAACTGTGGCACTTATGGGCACATTAATGCAAGTTATCATTTCTTGCACCGGTAAAAGTAAATGTTTCATAGCACACTGAAGAGACTGGATACCTTTAATAATTCATAAGAGTGACTTTGTACTTTTAATAGTATTTATTCTATAAGTAGTTTTTATTTTTTGAGAGTGCTAGAATTGACTGTGCATTTTAACCATTACCTAGTGAAAAGTACACTCTATGACGGAAGCAGTGACTGTGTTAATGTTAATTACAATATAGCTCTAACACTTTAATTTTATGAAGTGAAACCTGTCAATCAACTATGAAGCCAAAGAACTGTGATGGACACAAGCTAGTTAATTAGTTTACATAATACATTAATCGTTCATTTACCGTTATTGATGCTTTAAGAAGAAGTATGTGTATTTGAAAACTGACGCTAATGAGATTGTACTAATCTACCCCTTTGTCTGAAATTTGTTGAAATTATACCTGAAAGAGGTAGTGTGACCATTTGCCTTAAAGAGGCAGTACTACACCTTGAAAGTAAAATTTCTCGAAAATGTGAAAACTTGGCTTCTATGCAAATTTGAGCATGACAGTCGGAACTTTGTCACGCTCAGAGGGGGGTAATGTTGCAGTCAGGTTTTAGATACGTATTTCAATTGAGTACGAAGCTGTTTGAGTACGAGTAATTGCTTTCAGATTATCCCAATTTAGCGAACAATATTGTTTATCAGACATAATTAGCTGTTTCAAGTTTTCACTTTGTAAATGAGCCGTGTATTCCTACCTGAGTGTCAGTGTGTATCTATCCGATAAGGCCAAGCTTTACGGTGGATATCACTGTCATGCATAGTGCCCGCCATTTTATTTGTTGACGTAGCGCAATGCACTATGGTCTAGTTTACCTTAGCAACGTTAGAACTATTGTCGGCAGCTTCAGTACCATTTTATCTTATCTTTATTAAAGTGAGTTGTAATCTGCCTCTTTGGTCAATATAAGCCTTTTTCAACAAGTTCATCAGTAGAATGGTTGCAATTTTCAGTGAAAATGCTCTGTTGCATTGAAAGTGTCCTTTTACAGTAGTTTTAACTGGGAAATACACATTTGACAGGTGTGCACGCAAATGCGGGCAGCTTCCAATTGCGTGCATCCCACATTTTCGGGAATATGGGATTGTGTGCATCCCGCATCTCGAGTGGGGGCAGCGTTTGCTATATAAACCCAGCATTTTCGGGATGCGGGGACTCCATCTCTGACTTTCTTAGGTGAAACTTGATAGCTACTTTTGGTTATTTGATAGTTCTTAGGCTTACTGCGATTGAGGCAGTGCGTGTAATGAGATCCAGATCAGACTGGTTAATCCTATTGTGATAGTTTTATCTTTGGAAATATTGCAGATACATTTTTAACTTAGTTCTGAAAGCTTGGATAGTTCTTAATCTTTGATATCGATTATTTTTAACTTATTCTTTAAGTTAGGAAGGTTAGGGTCTCACCAGCTTATTCCTCTACTGTTTATCTGTCCACTTTGTACTTTGTTAAATCAAAAGCTTCTCTTTATTGTATTCTTAGATACCGAGATTACTTCCCTAGGTGATTAAATTTCGAATCTTTATTATTTTCTTTGGTGATCTATCCACTCTCCAAACTTTATTCCCTTTCCCTTATCTTTTGCTCGGAGTCCATGTTTATTTACCAGCCTGAAGTTGTTACGTTATAACCCTACTCTACCAAGCTCGTAACAATATTACCGTTGAATATATGTATTTGTAGGGCTTTAGATTCATGAACACAAGTCACAACAAAAAATGTCACTAATACTATATGATTTGATTACGATATATCTGTATTTTTATTGATGACAAAAACATTGACCTTTTCTTAAAACTGTGTCGTGACAAAATCTACGAAGTGATAGTGCGCTCCAGTTAGTGACTAGGATGAGCATTGGTATCCGACCATTCTGATCAGGCATCGTCGTGAAATTGACGAGAGCTAAGTACATGAGCTACGAATCAAGTTCACTGCGAAGACTTTGATCAAACTAGGCGGCATATGCCCATTCTGATCCTTGTCTTTGCTGAGTGATTATGCTTCTTTATTGCTGTAGTCATGATGTGCGTATGCATGTGCTCATGTTCTTTCTATAGAACATTTACATGGCTGACCAAAAGTAAGACAGTAAGTATTTCTTTTACAGTAATGATAATCGTCATTGAGACAATAGTCAGAGATACAAACAATCACTCCTAAATGTGATTTTTCTGTTGGTAGTTGGTTTGAAGACTAAAGGACAACAACTGCTATAACTTTTTAACTGTAGCCGAATAAGCGTACACGTAATCCAAATTCGTATGGTGGCCCTGGTATACAATGTTATCATGTGTATCGGACATTAGTATTCAGTAGCGACATATTCATATTTTGCATTTTCCATTAGTTTCATTGATAAGAGTCAGTCTACATTGATAAATTCTAATTTGTAAATTTAATCATGTATCAATATTGTTAGAAGTCTGTCAAGTATACACACTGTTTGAAAGTTGAAAGTGTACTTAACTGTAAACCAAGTTGTGCTACTTGAAAAATTTATACTGACCCACACTTCCAACGCAAAATGATTTTTGAATATGATTTCAGTTTCGGGATATGGAAATAAAAAAGAACTATTACCTAATCTTTTCATGTGCATGTCCTAACTATGCATACAAGTCAAATGACAATTTTGTTACGCTTCACTGAACACTGATATTTGTGTACGATACCCCATTTTTGTGTCACAAATGCATAACTTGCAAATTTTTTAACATTTGAGTGTACACAAATTTTACCATACGATAGCCGACTGTAGTGGAGTTAAGATATCCAAATGTTCTTTCCTGCTAAGTCCGAGGTTAACGGTTGAAACCAGAGGACTTGTTATTGGAATGACCTTGGCTATTGTTGTCATTTACAGCTGTGTCCCGTTTATTTTTTTGTGCAGCATCTACCGTTCACAGGTTGTGGCAGAAGTTCACCCGAACAGGTAATGATTAAAAAAGAACGATTTTGATTATTTATTGTGGTTCAAAATTGCACGATATGGTTATTTATTCTCCCACCCTTTGCCCCATCCATCGTAAAGTCTTGAACCGGATATGATGTTCAGGTCAAAGTCAAGTTGCTGATTTGCCACGCCGAAGTAAAAGCAGAGCCACAAGCCCTATCCATGACAACAGACAGCTCTCAGCGACGTAAACTGCCGCTGTAATAGTTGGATAGCAAAACTGTTCCATAAGTGCACACACAATATTCAGAAGGCTACCGGAACACGGCATCTGAGCGCGCCGTCACTTTGTTAAGTGTGTTCGTAGCTACCAAACACAGACCAATACTCCTACGAGTGCAGTTTCAGCAGGCTCTGATCCACGAGTGGAATCACATGCCCTTAAATGTCATCCCCCAATACCTAAGGTTCTTGCGTCGGAGATTCATGGCTTCAATAATACCCAATGCTGGTACTACTGTTTTGTTTTTTGAAGACACCCCTCTAGCGCGCTGGGTCATAAGGGAAGATGTAGTGCTGTCTTTTTCAAAAATGATCTTTCTGTCTGTTTTCGAAATTTTGTGTCGTTGGATGGAATAATAAATGAAAAATATTGAGTCAAACCTAATTTTGTGTTGGAAGTGTTGGTCAGTATATTATCTTAGTGGGTATATATTAAGGCATTTTACTTCTGTTTATTGATATCGCACTAATTGGATTATCTATTCAACATCGTTTTTATCTTGTTAAGTCGACATACTGTTAAAGGTAAGCAGTGTATTTAACCATCTACCACACAGTTCTGACTTAATAACAGAAGTCTTTTGAAAACATTCTGGGTAAAGGAGAAAATGCTTGTAACCAGCATGTTCTCTTTTCATCCCACAATTTGTTGTACCCTGTCAAAGAACTTAAGTTCATTTGTATCACTTTCGACTTTTTTGTCTGCAGGAGCCTTCCATTTGGAAGAGTTGTGGTTTTGTAAAGGGTTTACCGAATATTTGGTTGTGATACTTAGAAAATCTCCTATCTCTATACCTTGTGATATGACAAGTCTGTTAAGTGATATCACACTGATTGGATTATAGTGTATAAACATGTTAAGTCGGTATACTGTTTAAACGAATGAAGCTTGCCAAGTGCCAACCTAGCTGTGATACCTTAAAAAGCTGTTGTTGTAGTATAATAAGTCATTTCCACTGTATTTTAATGATATCACACTAATTGGATTATCTATCAAATATTGTTTTAATACTATTTAGTCGGCATACTGTGAAAGGTAGGCAGTGTATTTAACCCTTTATCACACATTCCTGACTTTATCAACAAGTGTTGTAATTGTCATCGCACTACCTGTAATTGAATGTACATGTTAAGTCGGTATACTGTTTAAACGAATGAAGCGTGCCAAGTGCCAACTTAGTTGTGATACCTTAAAAAGCTGTTGTCGTAGTATAATAAGTCATTTCACTGCATTTTACTGACATCACACTAATTGGATTATCTATCAAATATTGTTTAAATACTATTTAGTCGGCATACTGGTAAAGGTAGGCAGTGTATTTAACCCTTTATCACATATTCCTGACTTTATCAACAAGTGTTGTAATTGTCATCACACTACCTGTAATTGAATTAACTTGCAAATAACATTAGTGTTTGACTCCTATAAATTTGACATATCGGTGAAAAGTGAGAAGTGTTATTTACGGGAAATGAATAAATGATGCTTGGAAACACTCTTGTTTTATTTTATTATGAGATGACCATCCTGATCTTTGATGGCACACTAAAAGCATGGAAAAATTGTTAGCACCCTTAACTTTATGTTCGACTCAGTCATTCCATGATTTTATTTCAAATGCTCGTGAAGTATGTTAATATCGATACAAAGCAATAAAATAGATGTTCTGGTTTATTTGAAACTTAAAACTCAATTTCCGTCAATTGTAAATAATTAGATGACATGTACAAATGTTTCATGTGATATGACCGAAACTGAAAATTCTGTATACCCGTTTTAAGCTGGTTGCTTGTAAACAAGAATCTGACTGATCAGTTAACTAAGTGTTCACTTTTTACATTACTTCAAAGTTATTATTTCAGAAAACTAGTAGAGCTCCTAAAGTGCTGAAAAATGGTAGAACAAAATTCGTTGGCCTTTTTTGTTCCCATTCTGAGGTCCGATTCTGTTACTTGTTATACAGTGTAAGAAAAAAAAAATCTATTTCGTTTTGTATATGAAAAAAAAAAAAAATAATAATAATGGCGCTGGTGAATTGATGGAAACGGGCTTAAGATTATAGCCTAATCATCCTAGCTTTCCACAAACGGACAATGAACCCTGATCAGAATGCACATGTTAATCAAAGTGTTTGTCAGATGAGCATGTAAAGGAGCTAGAGATATTTCAGTGTGTTGAGTTCGCTCTCAATTAACAGACATATTCATCCTTCTTTTTATATATCGATATTAGTAAATTTTGCAAGCCCTTAAAACGAACTCACAGGATAAAATATAAAATAGAAATAGAATAAAAATAAATAGACAAATATTAAGTTAAGGAGGCAAAATGTGCTTTAAGTTTGCTGTCATTTAACATACTTGTCATGTCATAAATAAGAGAGGTAGGAGATTCTGCAAGTATCACAACTTGGTTTCTGGTTAAGCACACTTCATTCTTTTAAACATTATACCGACTTAACATGTTTCAAACGATTGACACTATAATCCAGTTATTGTGACATCAATTAATAGACTTGTTACATCATAAATTACAGAGATACGAGACTTTCCAAGTATCACAACCAGATTTCCGATAAACACCTTGCCAAACCACAAATTATTGACTCTTCCAAACTGGGCTCCTATGGACAGAAATGTCGAAAGTGATACAAATAAACTGAAGGTCTTTGATAGGGTACAACAAATTGTGGGAAAAGCAAAATAATGCTTGTAACCAGCGTTTTTTCCTTTACCGAGAATGTTTTCAAAAGCCCTCTACAACAGTGTTACTGTTAAAAGTCAGGATTGTGTGGTAAAGGGTGAAATACTCTGCCTACCTTTCACAGTATGCCGACTTAACAAGATTAAAACAACATTGAACAGAAAAATCCAATTAGTGCGATGCCAGAATTCGCCGACAATGGGCGAAAATTTAACACATACATGACCATTAACTGCTGCGGGAAAACTTAAAAGGCGACTTATGACACTTTCGGAAGCAACAGTTCCTGTTGCATAAGAAAAAAGAAAACTGACTTTTGCCCTGACCTTTTTTCTTAAAAATATAAAACATGAATTGGTTTTGACAACTACCGACTTGTACCTGGCAGTTTTACGTGCTGTGCCGAAACAGCCATGCACGACATGATGTTTGTTCATCTTAGCATATTCATTGTATGAATGTACAGTATGGAAGCTGGCCTGAACTAGAAAAGCAAATCGAATCAAGGGGAGTGACCCTGGGTAGGTGCTTGAAAAACACCAAAACAAGGTCTTCTGCCGCCCTGTTTTCTTAAATTTTCGCCCATTGTCGGCGAATTCTGGCATGTGTGGATGGTGCATGCATACCACTTTGCCAAGGACTACATATCAGCCTTTAATCCACTTTTTTTTGCTGTTTTTTTGTTCACTGTTTTGATCGCCATTTTAGGCGCCATTTTGAGCGCCATTTTGATTTTCTCAAAGCATTCTATGACGTCACCGTGGGGGGGGGGTAGGAAAGTTAGTATATATATGTTAATTTTTCAGGTCATATTCAACTGCTTGTATAGCGCAGTGGGTCAGACCGCTGCCCACATGCATTTTTGGGTACTGGTGGACAGATGTTCGATCCTCAGCCTTGCCATTTTATTTATACTCACTGTCATAAAAAAGTAGCCACCTCTAAATTTTGAAATATAAATCAAATTTCAGCTCAATTGCACATTTTACTGCTTTTGCATTTGTGGTGAGAGCATTGACATTGGCATTTCATAAATGATAAAAGAATAGATCGCAGTACATACACTAAAAAGTGCTGTTGAAATTCATCTGACTGAATTCAAAAATCACAGACCTAGTATCAAGTGTGACCACCTCTTGCATCCAGGCATGCATTGCATCTACGGCGCATACTGCGTATCAGGCGCTGTATTCTGTATTGTGGGATGTTCCTCCATTCAGTGGTTAGGACGTCGATCAGCTGTTGACGGTTCTGGATGGGTTGGCCACTGTTGTAGACCCTGCGTCCAAACTGATCCCACAGATGCTCTATCGGACTTAGATCCGGTGAAAACGCAGGCCACTTAAGCACATTAACGTTATTAGCTACCAGAAAGTCTGACGTCAGTCTTGTAGAGTGTGGCCTGGCATTATCATGTTGGAACATTTGACGTTGGGATGTCTGGCAAGGAATGGTAACACTACCGGTTGCAGTATCTCATCAACGTAACGGCGTGCAGTAAGATTCCCATCAACGACAACAAGGGGTGTCCTATCATTCCACGAGATACCACCCCACACCATTACGCTACCACCTCCCCACCTCGGCGTTTGGTGAACACAACAGTCGGCGTAACAGTCACCACGACGTCGCCATACCCTGACACGCCCGTCGAATATATTCAGGCAAAACCATGACTCGTCAGTAAAAGTAACGCTCTGCCATTGCTGTTGCGTCCAACGTAAATGCTGTTGACACCAAACAAATCGATTTCTACGACGCTCGGGTGTCAGCATGTTGCCTCGGTATGCGACGTGGCTACGAAGTCCATGATCTCGGAATCGGCGACGTATAGTTGATTCACTGACACGGTTTCCGTGAATACCTCTAGTCTCTCGGGCAAGTTGAGCTGCTGTTTGAAACCGATTCCGCAGTTGTGAGAGTACTATCTGTCGGTCCTGTTGACGTGACATGATTCTAGGACGTCCAGAACGCGGTCTATCCCTTACTGAACCGGTTGCATTATTCCGTTTCATAAGCCTCTGTATGGTGCTGTGTGTACAGTTCATTCTCTGTGCCACTTGCCGATATGACATACCCGCAGCAATCATACCCACGGCTTGGTTACATTGAACGTCATTCAAACGTCCCATAATAGCGATATATTGCAAGCAAAAGATGGCTTTTTCCTATATTATGGAGTTGCTATTGTGCAGTACAATAAAATTTCCGCAATTTGATTGTTTTACCATAGGTAATCCAAACAGTCGCATTCTACCCGTGCAGCCCATGTAAAGTGGTCTGTGTATAAAATTTGGCGTATTTTACGCTTTTTGTATACATTGAATACAACTGAACATCTTTAAGCCTAAATAAGATTGCAGGACAAAAATATGCTCGAAATTGACAAAATAAGGTCTTCTTCCACCCGGTTTTCTTAAATTTTCGTCCATTGTTGGCAAATTCTGGAATTTGTGGATGGTGCATGCATACCACTTTGCCAAGGACTACACATCAGCCTTCAAAGAAGACCTTAAATCCACTTTTATGCCGTTTTTTGCTCAATGTTTTGATCGCCATTTTAGGCGCGATTTTGAGCGCCATTTTGATTTCTATGACGTCATCGTAGGGAGGGGGTAGGAAAGTTAGTATATATATGTTAATTTTTCAGGTCATATTCAACTGCTTGTATAGCGCAGTGGGTCAGACCACTGCCCAAATGCATATTTAGTTACTGGTGGTCAGATGTTCGATCCTCAGCCTTGCCATTTTATTTATTTTATTATTTTTTTTATTTCTATTATTAGTTATTCTTACATCTTATTGAATTTTATTGCCCAATTCGTAAATGCTTCAAACATGAATAAGATTTTTTGATGGCAAAATTTTGGTATCATGTTACATCTTTTATGTCTTTGCATGCGCACAAATGTCGCACATGGCTGTTTCGGCATAGCACGTAAAACTGTCGGGTACGAGTGGGTAGTTGTCAAAACCAATTCATGTTTTATGTTTTTAAGAGAAAAGGTCAGGCCAAAAGTCAGTTTTCTTTTTTCTTAAAAGTTCATGCAACAGGAACAGTTGCTTCCGAAAGTGTCATAAGTGGACTTTAAGTTTTCCTGTAGCGGTTAATGGTCACGTATGTGAGGGGTAAAAGTCGAAACCAATTTCATGTTTCTGTGGCACAAGTAAGAGAAAAGGAAAAACTTGGTTCCCTTTGTTTGACTTAGGCAACAAGTATCGTCTGCTACAGAAAGTGTCCTAAGTCCTTTTTATGTTTTCGCGTGGCGCGTAATGGTGATGTACGTGCAAAAACATAAAATCAGCTTACGACTTACATGGTCACCAAAATGGATGTAATGCTTTCATGGCCCTAGTAAAAGGAAAGTGTAAAATTTGGTTCAATTTCTTTGATTTCTGCAACAGGTATCAGTTGCCTCCTAAAGAGTCAAGAGTTGGTTTTATGCTTTCCCACAGCACGTACCAGTCACGTATGTATGGAATAGTCATCAAAACAATTCAATGGCCCGAGTGAGAGAAAAGGGAAAAAATGGTTCCCTATATTTGACTTTTTAATGAAAAAGCTATCAGTTGCTTTTGAATGTGCTGTAAGTCAATTTTTCGTGTTTTCGTGGGTGCGTAACTGGTACGTATGAGTCGGTAGTCATCGTAACTGGGTTACTTGTCACCATATGAAGAGATACAAAACAAAAACTTACTTGTTTTTGATTGATTCAGTAGGAAGCAGTTGCCCCTGACAGAGTTGTCAGTCTAGTTTTTATTCACTTGTGACATATATTTTCTGTTTCCCACTGTCCATTGATCATCTTAGCATATTAAATGTATTAATGTGCAGTATGGAAGCTGGCCTGAACTAGAAAAGCAAATCGAATCAAGGGGAGTGACCCTGGGTAGGTTCTTGAAAAACACCAAAACAAGGTCTTCTGCCACGCCGTTTTCTTAAATGTTCGCCCATTGTCGGCGAATACTGGCATGTGTGGATGGTGCATGCATACCACTTTGCCAAGGACTACATATCAGACTTCAAAGAAGACGTTAAATCCACTTTTATGCCGTTTTTTGCTCAATGTTTTGATCGGCATTTTAGGCGCGATTTTGAGCGCCATTTTGATTTCTATGACGTCATCGTGGGGGATCAGGAAAGTTAATATATATATGTTAATTTTTCAGGTCATATTCAACTGCTTGTATAGCGCAGTGGGTCAGACCGCTGCCCACATGCATTTTTGGGTACTGGTAGTCAGATGTTCGATCCTCAGCCTTGCCATTTTATTTATTTTATTATTTTTTTTATTTCTGTTATTAGTTATTCTTAAATCTTATTGTATTTTATTGCCCAATTCGTAAATGCTTCAGATATGAATAAGATTTTTTGATGGGAAAATTTTGGTATCATGTTACATCTTTTATGTCTTTGCATGCGCGTAAATGTTGCGCATGACAGTTTCGGCAAGGCACGTCAAACTGCCAGGTACGAGTGGGTAGTTGTCAAAACCAATTCATGTTTTATGTTTTTAAGAGAAAAGGTAAGGCCAAAAGTCAGTTTTCTTTTTTCTTAAAAGTTCATGTAACAGGAACGGTTGCTTCCGAAAGTGTAAAAAGTCGACTTTAAGTTTTCCTGTAGCGGTTAATGGTCATGTATGTGAGGGGTAAAAGTCGAAACCAATTCGATGTTTCTGTGGCACAAGTAAGAGAAAAGGAAAAACTTGGTTCCCTTCGTTTGACTTAGGCAACTAGTATCGTCTGCTACAGAAAGTGTCGTAAGTCCTTTTTATCTTTTCGCGTGGCGCGTAATGGTGATGTACGTGCGAAAACATAAAATCAACTTATGACTTACATGGTCACCAAAATGGATGTAATGCTTTCATGGCCCTAGTAAAAGGAAAGTGAAAAATTTGGTTCAATTTCTTTGATATCTGGAATAGGTATCAGTTGCCTCCGAAAGAGTCGTGAGCTGATTTTATGCTTTCCCGCAGCACGTACGAGTCACGTATGTGTGGAATAGTCATCAAAACCAATTCAATGGCCCGAGTGAGAGAAAAGGGAAAAATTGGTTCCCTATATTTGACTTTTTAATGAAACACCTATCAGTTGCTTTTGAATGTGCTGTAAGTCAATTTTTCGTGTTTTCGTGGGTGCGTAACTGGCACGTCTGAGTCGGTAGTCATCCTAACTGGGTTACTTGTCACTGTATGAAGAGATACAAAACAAAAACTTAGTTGTTTTTGATTTATGCAGTAGGAAGTAGTTGCCCCTGACAGAGAAGTTTCAGTCTAGTTTTTATTCACTTGTGACATATATTTTCTGTTTCCCACTGTCCATTGATCATCTTAGCATATTAAATGTATCAATGTGCAGTATGGAAGCTGGCCTGAACTAGAAAAGCAAATCGAATCAAGGGGAGTAGTAATAAATGGAGAGAGCTGGGTTTTAACCACAAATTTGACCATCTACGAAAGAACTAGGTTTTTAACCATATGTATGCTTTAATTAGTATTTCATTCATGTGTATGATTAAAATATTATACCAACCATCCCCCTGCTTAAATCTAAAACTAACCATCCCCATGCTTAAATCCAAAACTAACCATCCCGCTGCTGAAATCCAAAACTATCCATCCCCCTGCTTAAATCTAAAACTAACCATCCCCCTGCTTAAATCCAAAACTATCCATCCCCCTGCTTAAATCCAAAACTAACCATCCCCCTGCTTAAATCTAAAACTAACCATCCCCCTGCTTAAATCCAAAACTAACCATCCCCCTGCTTATTACTACATCCCAACTTCTCATAATTTTAGCCCATATAGCTATATGAGCGTAACTACAGCATTGTTTACTTCGTCATATGATATATATTCTGCCGTATACGTAGTAAATTTTCTAAGATCTGCGTCTTTTTTTTAGTGTGTCCCCAAGCTAATTTATCGATCTTGTTCCCAAGGATATAGCGTTTATCGTCGTTACTACTTAATGCGACTTTATTTACCTCTTCAGTATACAACTCATGATTATGGCTCCTAATAACTACCATTCTCCTTAATTGTGTTTTATTTTCAAACAAACACTCTTTATAATGATCATGTTTAATAAATGCTGTTACTACATGGCTTTTAATTCCCTTACATTTTTTACTTTCCTCCTCATCATCACACATTTTATAAGAGTATAGCTTAGACCTGAGGCCTACAAATTCCCCAATAATCTTACCACTTGTCTCATCTTTAAACATACCCACAACTTTCTTATTTAATCCTGTGGGAATACCTGAAGGATGATCGGGCGTATAATCACTTGTATCAAACCAATCTTTAACATCACCACTAATATCCTTATAAAAATCTTCTGTTTCTATTTCATACATTAAGCTATCTGTATCAGTGAAAAGAAGTTTAACTTTTTCACCATATTTATCTTTAATATAATTATAATGAAAGTTATACATCAATGTCTTACTTAAATCTAAAATGCACATCCCTACATAAATAGGCTTATTAAAATATAAACGTGGTTTTTTCATTTGAATTATACATAAATTTTCATCAAGGGTAGTTATATTGTAATAGTTGGGTTTAGCGGTTAATTTTTCAGCTTTTTCCTTGGTACTAACTAATCTTATATCTACTCTATTCCTAATATTTTCCATAGTCTTACCAAATACAGAATTATTCATAAGTTTAAAGAAATCCTTTTCAAATGCGGTTTTAGCTTTTGCTCTTAGTGTAGTATTTTTATCGATATAGGATTTTAACCATTCACTCTCATCAAAAGTTAACCCTCTATGAATCTTTTTAAGTTTTAGACCTAAACTTAAATATAACTTTAAATTTTCATGGTGTAATATATATTTATTTTTATTATCTAAATTAGGTATAAGTTTTTCAACTTTACCGGTCTTTAATCTTTCAGGAGCTAATGGGAAATCATTATGCAAATCATGTAATTCTTTAGGATATTTTAAATCAACCTCTAATATACAAGGGCAACTCTGCCAATTTTGTAAATCATTTTCATCCATCCATTTAAAATTTCCAATGGGAAGTTTTTGACACATTGCCCAACCATAGAGATTATTCGCATCTAAATAAGTAATAAATTTAGGTGGTTCATTTGGGTTATATTTTTTACCCATATATGAATTATTTGCTTTTGCAAATCGTTTAAAAATGGTTGATATACCTCCTCTTATTCCGTTTTCAATAAATAAAATCATATCAGGGTCTGATGATAATTCTAATTCTACCTTAGTAGTTTTTAACATTGCCTCCCAAGCTAATCCCGGCGCTGTATAAAACCATGATGGATCTAATCCATAATTATTAAAGCAAACATTTCTAAAATTTTCAAAGACATCCGCCAACAGTAAAACATCAGTCTTATTATATAAGTCATGATAATCTTTAAAAGTTTTCATCTCGAAGGTATTCCATACATTTAATGCATGTTGATAATCCTCATCCCCAATTCCACTATATTTAAGCTTTGAGTAAAATTCTCTTTGTTTGGGTAACTTTGTTTCCTCTAATTTACTAAGATTATCAAACCATTCATATGGGAATATACCCTTTTTAGAGACCAATTCAAGCTTTTCCCCCTCAAAATATTTCATAAGATTAGTCTTGTCCTCCTTAGCGAGAGTGCTAGCTAATTCATCTAAACTTTTACTTAGAAATTTTAAACTATCAAGGAATCTAATCTCATGCGTTTTAATTTTCTTCACCCCTTTAACAGTGTATTCTATTGGCACATTTTTAGACACGCTTATATATGTTTCCTTGTTTTTTGGTATACAACTCGTCTCACCAGGTGTACTCATTAAGTCTCTTATAAATAAATGAGCATCATACTTACTAAAATTATGAAATAATATGGGTGTAAAAGTAGGTCTTCTACATTTTAAATTACACACATTGTGCGCGGCTCCCCTAAACTTTCCAGTATAATGGCAATGGTCTCTCACTTTTTTCATGTCTTTACATTTTGAAAATGACTCCCCACATATCCAGCAGTTTTCTGCTTTATCAAACTTTCTTTTATCCTCAACTCTATAAATCATTTCCCTCGTTGGTATCCTATCTATTTCTTTTATAACATTTTCTAAATCCTCTACGAATTTCTTAGACGCATTTTCGCCAGAATATTGAAAAATCTTAGAAGGGTAAACATTTTCATAAAGTGATGTAACATAAAAACAATATCCTGAAACATTATGCTCATTAATTAATTTTGTCCCATTGCCTTTATTTTCGTTTTTCTTTTCTAATGTAGCCTCCATATCTGCATAAATTGTAAAAGGGTGTCTTTGTTGTTTATTAAAATTCTGAAAAGATATTTTGGTACCCTTTTCAGGTAAGTCTATTCTACAGGCATCTTTTTCACCACGATACTCTAAATGTTTATTTAAAGTTTCTTCTTTTTGGAAATGATTTAAACATCTTTCACAAATATAAGTTTTACCATTATGATCAGATATCTGTTTAGATAACAATCTACTCATATTTTTAATTAAACAATAATGTTTTTTACCATCCTTCTCAAGAAGTAAAAGATTAATATGATGTTCTCTTTTATAAACTTCTTTACTTAGACTAAGTGGATAAACACCAGTGAAATAATTATACCCAAAAATTGATACGGATATAGATGGGTTTAGGGTTTCAAATTTAATTCTATCTTGAAGGGAAACAGGGTAATTAATCCCTTCCATATTTATAGTGTTTAATGATGGTCTTAGTTTATCATTTTTTTCAGGGTTATTATCTGTTGTGTTCAAAGCTATAAGAATACAATAAGCAAAACACATATCATCATTCTTATTTATTGGATTAATAACACTTTTTGTATTTGCTATCTTAGGAGGAGTTGGGAACCAAGAATTTCCTTTTATTGGGTTATATGATACTGTGTGTAATCTTAAATCAATTATGTAAAGAACTTTATAATAATCTTGTTTCATTTCCTCAGTTGCTATATTAATTAATATCTGTTCCCCCATTTCTTCATATAATTCATCCACATCATCCCCATCTAAATTAACAAATGGAAAACCAGAATCAAAATTCATCTCTTTTAAACGATTTTCAATAGAGTGTTCATCATACATCTCATAATAAGTTTAACTTTTGTTCTGCGATTATTTCTCATAACATTGGTTAATTTATCTTTCGCTAAATCAAGGAAATCATCAGGTGTAAAAGCTCCTTTACCTTTTATAAGATATTGTTTGGTAAAACCTTTAAATGCTGATGGCCCTTCTTTAATCTCTATTTTATCTTTATCCTTATATAACTTATCTATTTTTTCTTTTAAAGTTTCTAAACTAGGTGATATATTTTTTTTTTGGAATTTCTCCAATACTATCTAAATAGTTCATCAACTCCTCAGCTGCGGCTTTAGGTGGAGTTGGTACCGGGGGTGGTGTGTAAGGTGTTGGTGTTGATGTGTAAGGTGTTGGTTTTAATACAGGGGCTTCAAAATTACCAATATCATAATCTAATATTGGCGCTCCCCGATTAAGTTAGCGGTTGATTAATTTGGCTCTTCTAAGCGTAGAGTATCCTCTAATTCCTTGATTTTTAGCTTCTTGTTTTAAGTCTTTTACTGTGAACCTCCTGAATTGATCAGCAGGAATAGGAGGTGAAGGATTACTTAGACGTCCAATTAATTCAGCTCTTCTAAGCCTTGAGTATCCTCGGATTCCTCTTGACTTGGCTAAATTCTTTAAACCTTGTACGGTATATATATTATAATTTTCCATTTTTATAGATATATAAAAAAAAAAAAAAAAAAATCTTAACTAAATGTCAAAATAATAATTTTATTATGGAGTGTCATAATAAAATTGTTGAATGTTAATCTTATATTTATTATTCCAAGTTCTCCCGTTCCATTTTGTAACTGTTTGAGGACAACGATCTATAAATTTACCTGCCTTGTAAATTGATGGCAATATTATTATTTCACCAGTTTCAACATCTTCTAAACTGACTTTCTTAGGATTATGCTTAATAGTTTTTAATCTTTCAAACTTTGGATCCTCGCTTATTTCTTTGTAAGGCAACTTAGGAGACACCTCCGGTAACAATCCATGTTTTTTCACCAACTCAACTAAGCGTTTTTTATCCCAGTATGAGCAAAAATTTATATTATTTTCTTTAAGATTTTTTTTAAAATCTATAATCTTTATCATTTTTCATATAAGAAAAAAATATCTTAATACACTACACTCATTTTATTTCCATCAGACTGGAAGTTAATTAGCTTATCACTAATAACAACAGCATATGCCTCTGTGTTTGCAGGTACATTTTCAGCAAAATTTACCTTGATATGGATATCGCTGACTGAGTATTTTAATCTCTCACTCTGTTTAGAAACGTCAAACACAAACAAAGGATGAAGGGTTTTATAATCTGGGGGAGTAATGTTAGGGTTTGACACCAATTCATCCATGTTATAAAACTTAGATCTAAATAGAGCAGCATCACCGTACACTCTACTAAATTGATGCACGGTGAATGAAAGATTATAGTCAACCGCAGGATATCTAATGGAATTTAACGTAACATAGATATTGTTAACGTTTGTATGATCAAATATTGCTGGATTTTGCTCTTGATCACCACTTTTACCAGTCTGAAAGCCAACAATGATAAAACGTGGCAACTCAGGTGATGTTTTGCTAGAAAGTCTCCAGGTAAATGATGTTGTCTGAGGAACTGCGATAGAGTCGCACTGCCTCATTCTATATCCAACCGGTAATTTTTCTTTTTTCTCGATAATTTTATAAAGTACCATCTTCTCTCCATCTGTAGGTAGCACGTGTGGCATAAACCAAGATATTTTAATTAAATTAATTCTACCATCAGCAGGAGCAGCATTATCTCGAAAGATTGCATCATTATCATCATTTCTTGTCAAGGTGAGAGTTTGCTTCATTCCATACAATATTTTACTATAATCATCACAAAAACCAAATATATGTTTTAATGAAACTCTGAAGCTAAAGGTACCTCTTGGAAGGGCATCCCTAATAATATACCTTATTCTTACTTCAAAACCAGTGTTTCCAGCAGCTGCAGTATTTGTTTTATCCTTATACCACAATTGGTTTAACCCTTGTGATTTTGAGAAGTCATCTGGGTATTTTAACAACCCAAGCATTGTAGTAGCCTGGCCAGGATCCAATATGGATTCAATCTCCATACCTGAAAGTTGATACTTAATATTTTTAAAAAGATTCATGAGACCATTGTTTGTTAAAGAAATATTGGTGTTAGCATCGTAAACTGCTCCAGTATCACTTCTTACTAATTCGCCTATAAATTCGCCTATAATAAGTAAATAACTCTCACTAGGATGTGTAAAAATATCTTGAGTTTCAATGTCAATCCTAATATTTCCTCCTGAGGTGTTGAGATGTGTACCTGTGATTGGTTGATACTCATGGTGCTCATACTCAACAATACTATCATCTTTTAAAATTGGTTCGGTAATTTTTAAAATGTCCATTTTATTATTACAATTATAATTTTTAAATAAAAATTATAATTGTGTACTTTACTCTAACCAAAGCTGGGGAAAAGCTTTATCGTCACTATTAACAAACACATCTTTAAGTTTAATTTTATTTAGTTTATTTTCTGAGGTAAATGTTTTCTTTTTAGGGTAAATTCTATTTCCATACACAAGTGTTACAGGGGTTATATTGTACTCTTCTAAATGCTTATTTACTTTTTCCTCAATCACTTTCATTACGTTTACTTTACTAGGATGCAACTTTATAACAGCTTTTTGATGTTTATAATCTGTGTTATTAATTTCAAGAATCTTTAGGTTTAAAGATGCATTTTGTATATGAATAGTACTACTTCTGTATTTTGAATAATATTCACGATCAAATATTAAGTTTGACATTCTCTTTTTTATATAATGAATATAATTTTCTTAACTTATTTTTCTTCATACTACTTTAATGCCTGATCCACTGTTTAATTTTTTAACTAAGTCTTGAATAGCTATGGCACTTCCATCTATTAATGTATTAATGTTTTGTGTTTTAGGGGTATCTGTGGGTTTTGGTGTTGTGCTATATTTTTGTAAAATTTTCTTTGATTTTGGTGTTAAAGCTTTTGTAACTAATTTCTTTCCTGCGTCTACAGCAGCACCCTTTCCAACCTCTAAAGCTTTCTTCGCTCCTTCCTTAGCTACACTTTTTCCCACATCAAGGGCAGAAGATGCAATTTGTTTAGCTGCGCTACTTGTAAGAAGCCTCGCTAAAAAGTTAGCAATGATGTCAAAGATTCCAGTACCACCGTATGAATACCTTCTTTTAAATCCGTGTTTTTTATTGACAATCATTTTTATAGTATAGACATTAAATTTTTATAAGCGTTTGAATTTAAAACACCTTGTCTTTTTAATTCATCACAAATACTCACTAGCTCGTTTCTTACACCTGTGTTACCTGCTTCTTTACTTGCCAATAACAGATCTAGTCTTTCTATTAATGCGTTAGGGTCAGATGGGATAACAACGATACCCTTTCCCTCATATAATTTTTTATTATCCCAAATTTCACTAAGTATAGTGTTCCATTTTAAGCCTCCAGAAGATTTAGGACTTGGATTATTCGGATTGTTATTTTTATGAAGAGCATTTGTTTTTACCATAATCCTTGCATAATTTTTATAATCTTTACCTCCTTTATTAGGTACAATTGGATATCTATCCATGATTAAATTCCATAAACCAGGTGTGCCTTCATATTCCTCATCTTCTATAATAATATTGTCGTCTTGAATATCAATTGGCTTGCTGCCAATATAAAACGTATCCTTTTTCTTATATATTCCAAACGTTTTATCATAACCAGTCTTATCAGCAAAATCTCCTAAATATTCTTCTGCTTTGTCCCCCATAAATATAGAATATTCTTCTGGTGGTTTATCGTAAGCTGGAAGCTTAATAGCTTGCGGCAACTGTTCGATACCCTTTTTAATAGGTCTAAGTCCCTCAGTAATCTCCCTTGTTACAGTTTTTTGTGCTTCTGTAATATCTTTGTTGTAGCTTTTTGCGTTTCTGTAATAGGTTTAAAAAACTTTGAAAGATCTGTTTGAAGTTCCTGTTCGCCTGTTCTCTCCGCTAGTAGATTATCCCGAATATTCTTTTTTGTTTCAAGATACTCTTTTACAATTAAGTCCCTTTTTGCTGGATCAGTGATTTTTAAAAAAGAAATTTTTTTTATTACTAAATTAATTTTTTATCCTAGTTTTAACATAGTTTTTAACATAATTCTTAACATAATTTTTTAACATGTTTCATAACTAAAGCTGCATGAAAACTTTATTTTTGGTCTTTTAATATTAAAGCGCCTTACCACTATGCTTTTCAACCAACCTCCGAAAGTCCTGCCTTTGCTCACGCCTCCCTCTCTCAATTAAACTTTCTTCATTTTCAGCAAATATCTTTTTCTTAGTTTTTGTTCTTATTTCATCCTTCATTTTCTTATACTTCTCTTGTTCTTCCATGATAAGTTTAAACTCTTCATCTGATATATGATCGTCAACTAAAGCTTTAGATATATGTGAAGCAATTGTATCAAGCTTAGCATCAGCTATCATTCTAATCTTTTGATGTTTTTCTCCCTTTGTTTTTGAATTTCTTACTACATATTTACCTACCATTGAGAGTAATCCGATTGCTGCACTTGTAATTTCTAAACCTAAAGCTATCGGTACCGCTACAACTGTACTTAATAATATGGCTCCCCCAACACCGGAAGCCATTGTTAGCCCAATCAATGCAGTATCAATATTATCGACAATTCTCGCGGATCTAAAATATTTCTTGGCAAAGGCTTCTCTTTTTTGAACTTCATTCTCGAGAAACTTCTATACTTCGGATATCTTTAGTAAACGGTAGGAATGGCCTTTGTCACCTAATGGCATCATTTCAATAGACGGGGCTGAAGGTGTATTACTTTCTTTAGGTAACGAAGGATAGACTTTATTAGGATGTTTTTGATCTATATCTGTCATTTTTTTTTATCAAAATTATAATTTTTTATCTCAGGATTGTAAGTATTTTAGATAGCTAAATAACTCACCCTCAGGTATTTTAATTGGTTTTTGTGAGAAATTATAAATATAGACTAAGATATCATTAGTCTCATTATCAAGATGTGTCCCGTTTAAAATGGTTAAACTATCTTTCCATTTATTACTAACAGATACCAATATAACCCCTTGTGTAGCTATATAGCCAAATCCTAACGATATTATTTTTCCATCTTTAGAAGGAATCTTAATGTCATCTTGGGAATAAATTTTCCATGTTAAAGGATCTTGCTTGATGGGAGGATAATCAACGTGTAAGTTAGGTTTCCAAAATATAGTTTTATGTTGATTAGCAGTATTAGGTTTTATACCAAATTTGTGTATATCCATTTTTATTTTTACTTGTTACAAATAATATTTAAATATTATTATTTATAACATTACAATATAACTTAACCATGACTTCTAAAATCATGAGAGCCATCATGATAAAAAACTAAAAATAAAGGTTCATTTTTTGCGATAGTAATCTTTACCAGAAATATTTTTTATAATTACAAATATATCATCTCTTGTACCAAAATTTGGGTCATCCTTGTGTATTAGACCTTTTAAAAATAAATTTTCTTTAAGTATACTTGCAATATTACCACAACCTCTTAAAATACACCCAAGCCCTAGTTGCAATCTTACACTTTTTCCAGGTTGTAGTATTATTTCACTTTGTGAATATACTTCCCATGCATTATCTGCTATATCTTTAGGTGGGTGTTCTAAATTTTTAAAAGGAAACCATATTACTTCTTTTATATTTTCATTAATTTTAAAATCACCACTATTTCTACGTATCGTTTTTTAATTATGTATTAATTTTTATATTAATATTTTTTATAAGATAGCTCCTAAGATAGGGATATTAGCAAATGGACTATTAGGCCCAAGCAAAAGCCCTTTTCCGTCATAAATTTTTCCTCCTTGCTTTAAATACAAACCATCACCAACATACTCTAATCCTTTACCTTTGTATCGCTTTAAGTATAATCCAGATCCATCAGTTTCCACCTGACAAACACAACCCCCTTTTTTAAGATAAAGACCTGACCCCATTGCTTTTTGTACCCCCGTTTGAGCTAATCCAGAGAGAGCACCAATACCTAACGCAGGTAAAACGGTTTTTGCAATCATTGGTAAAGCTCTAGCAGCTAACCCGGCCAACATTCCGAGAAAACCTCCCTCTATTTTCATATTATGTTTAAGTTGTTTCACAGACATTTTAACCCTTACCCTCCTCATAGGCTTTAGCTACTTTCTTTGCTTGTGAATTGGTTAATGCTAAAACATCATTACCTTGTAAATCTTCATGACCTAAACGAATACTTATCGGGCAACCAGCTTTAACAGCATATTGAAGTTTTTGCTTTTGTCCTTCTGATATATTTACTTTAACAGTAGTGTAACTTGTCATTTTTATATATATAATTCTTTTTTATTTTATCTCGCTTCTCTAATATGAAACCTAATTGTTAAATTTTCACCTCTAAGATTTAGTAAATTGCCATCTTGGTCTGTAATATTTACCTCTAGGTTATGTATTTCATGTAATGTTAATGGTAAGTATACTAAATTAAGCGGTGACTCAATTATCTTATATCCAGGTGCAACATCTGGGAAAAAAGAGTAAATAGTGTTTTTTGTTGAACCATTAACATAACTTCCAGAAATAATATCTATGTTAACAAGCAAACTATTTATACTAAGAATGTTTACTACATTCTCCGACTGGTAAAATCCTTGTGTATATTTAGCGTGAGTAAATCCTAATACTTTAGCTATAGAGTTAGGTGATTAAAATCTACTTAATAACCATCTTCTAGAGTAAGAACAGACTTTAAGGTATTGATGTTTGCAGAAATGTTAATATAATACTCTTCATTAACTTCATCGTAATGGCCTGTTTTTCTCATTTCCTGGTGAATGGTATCATTAATGTCAACAAGGTCATAACTTCCTTCAGGTATTTTTATTTTAATCCATGAATTACCATTGTCTGGAGAACAAACGAATATGTTGTTTGTTGTATCAATGTTTGGAAAAGAGTAGTAAGTTTCAAGATTTACTAAAGCTATTTCATATTTTTTATCCTTTTCCAGCTGAATAGGGGGATTAAATCTTGTTCTAAAACGTGTTTTGTTGTCGCTTACTATAATTTGAAATGATGGTTTGTGTTCCGTATTTTTTACAATTTGTTTTAAAAGATCTTCCATTTCTTTTATTTACTAAAAAATATTATTTAGTTGAGTAAATAATATTATTTATACTGAGTTAGGTATGTAAAAGTTGTCAAAACCGTTTCTATACTTCCCATTATTTTTTTTACTGGTTAAATCGATAATAGCAAAACCATGCGGTCTTTCCCATGCCCTTTTACAAAATTCCCTAAATTCATCCTTTGGCATATCATCACCTACATGATCACTATAAATATGGTTAATGTTTTTTAGGTCTTGTCGGAAAAGACAAATAAAATTAGCGTTTTCTCTAATAGTTTGCCTTGGTAGTCTAAAATAATTCTGTGAAAGGTAAAAGCAGTCAACATTACTATGTCTTCCCCGAATGTAGTAACACTCACATTTATTCTGTCTTTCTAAAAGTAAATCATCAAAAATCATTAAGTTTTTATTTTCTGAGTTTAACTCTCTCGGATCAGGTACATCACTCGCATTTTCAAAAAAGTTACAATTTATATCCGATATGTTTTTAAACGATTTAACCCATTCCTCAACTAAAGCAGTAGGGGATACATTTAATTCTTGTATTTCGTCACGCATGTTAAACAACTTTAAAATACATTCTTTCGGTAGTTTTTCTTCAAAAGCCTTTTTTAGTATTCGGTATTCAGGTTGAAAAAGGCTTTTTCCAAAAACAGTTAAATCATTATAGTCGAGCCATCCCAGTCTAAGTAAAAGGTTTAGCAATAGAGTATTTTTACCACATCCTGATTTACCTATAATTAAACCTCTGATACTTTTTGGTAAAAGGCAGTGATTAAATCTCTTTGATACTATTTCATTCCATGATAAGTTTACAATATCCATTTTATATAACTTTTTTAATTTTTATATATAAAAATGTATTGTGTTAAATGTAAAAAAGTTACTGATACAAGTGACATAAACTATACTGTTGCTAAAAATGGAAGAAATATGAAACGTGGGAAATGTATGGTTTGTGGAATAACTAAAACTCAGTTTGTTAAGACGACAAAGGGCGGATCATTACTAAATAAAGCTATAAATAATTTACCTTTTGAAATGCATCTACCCGGTCACAATTTCACAGGACCCGGCACTAAATTAAAGAAAAGACTCAATCCAGATTTAACACCAAAGAAATGGAGTAAACCAATAAACCGCATTGATAAAGCTGCTTATCATCATGATGTTTGTTATCTTCAGAATAATGACGCTGCCACAAGAAACGCAGTGTGTGATTAAAATATGTTAACAGAGTTAGAAGGGATTTACAATCCTACTATTAGAGAAAAAATGAAGAGGGGCTTGGTAAGTAAACTCATTGGAACGAAGATGAAATTCGGAATGGGAGTTAAAAAAAAAAAATTCCAGCATGATAAATTTAGCGGAAGAATTACATAAACCTGTAAGAAGAAAATTTAAGAAAAGGAGAGTTATAGTAAATGGTATAGATAAGATATGGGCAGTGGATTTAGTAGACATTCAAGCATTTTCTAAGTTTAATCACGGTGTAAAATACCTTCTCGCTGCCATTGACATCTTTTCTAAATACGGATGGTTAGTGCCATTAAAAGATAAAACAGGAAAATCAGTTGCTATAGCATTAAAAAGTATTTTTAAGGAGAGAAAGCCTGAAAAAATGTGGGTGGATAAGGGTAAAGAGTTTTATAACAAAGATGTAAAAGACTTGGTTGAATTGTATTCTACTGAAAATGAGGAAAAATCTAGTGTTGTTGAGAGATGGATTAGAACGATGAAAGAAAAAATGTGGAAGTATTTTTCTGCTCATTCTACAAACGTTTACATTGACGTGTTATCTGATCTTGTTAAAGAATATAATAACACAAGGCATTCTTCTATTAAGATGACTCCAGTAAATGCGAGTAAAAAAGAAAATGAAACCAAAGTTTGGAGAAATCTTTACCCTGATCATCTCGAAATAAAAGATATAAAGCCTAAGTTTTCCGTTGGAGACAAAGTAAGGATAACTAAAAAGAAAAAGACTTTTGAGAAAGGTTATACAACAAGATGGATAGAGGAGGTTTTTACAGTTTCTGAAGTAAAACATACATCACCTGTAACATATAAAATTAAGGATCGTAATGGAGAAGAAATACAAGGTACCTTTTATGAACCCGAACTACAGAAAACCACTCAGGAGCTGTATAGGATAGAAAAGGTTATTAAAAAAGGAAAAAAGAAATCTCTTGTAAAGTGGAAAGGTTATTCTGATGAATTTAATTCATGGGTTGATAATAAAGACATTAGAAATATTTAACTATAAAAAATGTTAAATATTTCGATTGAAAACGTAATTTTACCAAATAAACCTTTAATAATTTTGAATTAGAAGATGCAGCAAAAAGATTAAAGATACCTTCTTTTAGAGGAGTTTTTTTACTAGATACGTTACCGAGAAAACTAAATAAAAAAGAATGTGGTATATTAAACTTTGATAAAAGTGGTGGACCTGGTACACATTGGGTTGCTTGTTATAAAAACGGTGGAAATAAGATATATTTTGATAGTTATGGTATACAGCCACCTATTGAAATTCGAGAGTACCCAAAAAGTCCAATACAGTACAATACTGATCAGTTACAACAAGCTGGTCAAGTATTTTGTGGGCATTTATGTTTATACATTCTAAAGGAGTTAAGCTCGGGTAAAAAGTTTCAGACAGTGATAAATAAACTTTTTTAATAATAAAAAATGCCTGTTGATAAATTCGGACGAATGAAAGATGATAAAACAAGTGGTGATGGTGTGTCACTCGCTTACATAAATGATAATTTTTTACGTAAAGATGGAACAACTGTTGTTTCTGGTTGTATAGACATGAATGGTAATACACTAACGAGGGTTAGTAATCCAGTAAATCCTCAAGACATTGCTACAAAACATTACGTTGATGAAAATTCTGGTGGGTTATTAAAAGGAAATGGTGGATACCAAGCCCTTGGATTTATAAATATGGGTTTCAATGAAATAAGAAATGTTAAGGAGCCTACAGAACCTAACGAAGCTGCTACTAAAAAATATGTGGATAGAAGTGGTAAAGCAATAGTAGAGAACCAAGACGGCACTTTTTCCGCTATTGCAAATATAGATATGCGGGAGTATACTTTAACTAATCTTTTGGATCTCGCAGATGCACAAGATGCAGCAACTAAAAGATATGTAGATAGTGCAAATAAAGCCTTCGTTTATGGAGCTGGTAGGTATATGGCAGTTGATGACGTTTCTATGGGAGGACGAAGAATTAACAATGTTGGAAGCCCCTTAGAAAATGATCAAGCTGTAAATAAGTTTTATGTAGATACCGTCGTTGAGGTAGCTACTGCGGGTGAAAAAGCTTTGACGAAAAAACATGATGGAACCTATTCAATGGCTGGTGGAATAGATATGAATAATAACCCGATTACTGGATTACCTAATCCTACATCACGTGATGCTGCTGCCAATAAAAATTATGTTGATAACGGTGGAGCTATCGTAAAAAATCCAAATGGAAGCTTCACAGCGGTGGCTAACGTATATCTCCAAGGTTTTTCTCTAAAAAACGCTGCAACCCCGGTAGAAGAGAGAGATTTAGCAACAAAATCCTATGTGGATAAAAAAGTATCCCTCCCTTCTCTCATAGGCCCTAAACCTATTATAACTGTGTGGGCTGAAGAACAGGGACCAATCGGAGATGGTAATTATGAGTTCTCTTTTGGTAATGGTAATTCAGGTAAAAGGCATGGTTTAGGGGGTTACTGTATGAGTGCGTCGGGTAGGATTATAAGAGGAAGTTTAACGATTGTTAAAAAGGATCTTAATGTACCAGAAGAGGTACAAGTTAATATTGCGGTAAATGGATTGGAGCAGGTTGATTACTCTATTATTTAAAAAGGCAGACGAAATTTGTAGCTGCACGGTTTTTCCGAGGGCGTTGGAGGTAAAGCAATGCGACATCATAAACTTTATTTCAAGATCAACTAACCGTGATGTAACACACGCTTACATATCTATTTTGATAGAGTTAGACTTGTAAAAATATAACTTTGTTTATAAAAGTTATATTTTAAGGAACAAGATCGATACATTAGCTTGGGGACACACTAAGATAAAGACGCAGATCTTAGAAAATTTACTACGTATAGGGCAGAATATATATCATATGACGAAGTAAAAAATGTTGTAATTTCGCTCATATAGCTATATGGGCTAAAAATATGAGACGTTGGGATGTAGTAATAAGCAGGGGGATGGTTAGTTTTGGATTTAAGCAGGGGGATGGCTAGTTTTAGATTTAAGCAGGGGGATGGTTAGTTTTGGATTTAAGCAGGGGGATGGTTAGTTTTGGATTTAAGCAGGGGGATGGTTAGTTTTAGATTTAAGCAGGGGGATGGTTAGTTTTGGATTTAAGCAGGGGGATGGTTAGTTTTGGATTTAAGCACGGGGATGGTTAGTTTTAGATTTAAGCAGGGGGATGGTTGGTATAATATTTTAATCATACACATGAATAAAATACTAATTAAAGCATACATATGGTTAAAAACCTAGTTTTTTCGTAGATGGTCAAATTTGTAGTTAAAACCCAGCTCTCTCCATTTATTACTACTAAGGGGAGTGACCCTGGGTAGGTTCTTGAAAAACACCAAAACAAGGTCTTCTGCCACCCCGTTTTCTTAAATGTTCGCCCATTGTCGGCGCATACTGGCATGTGTGGATGGTGCATGCATACCACTTTGCCAAAGACTACATATCAACCTTCAAAGAAGACCTTAAATCCACTTTTATGCCGTTTTTTGCTCAATATTTTGATCGGCATTTTAGGCGCGATTTTGAGCGCCATTTTGATTTCTATGACGTCATCGTGGGGGGGGGGTAGGAAAGTTAGTATATATATGTTAATTTTTCAGGTCATATTCAACTGCTTGTATAGCGCAGTGGGTCAGACCGCTGTCCACATGCATTTTTGGGTACTGGTGGTCAGATGTTCGATCCTCTGCCTTGCCATTTTATTTATTTCATTATTTCTTTTATTTCTATTATTAGTTATTCTTACATCTTATTGTATTTTATTGCCCAATTCCTAAATGCTTCAAACATGAATAAGATTTTTTGATGGGAAAATTTTGGTATCATGTTACATCTTTTATGTCTTTGCATGCGCGTAAATCTTGCGCATGGCTGTTTCGGCACAGCACGTAAAACTGCCAGGTACGAGTGGGTAGTTTTCAAAACAAATTCATATTCTATGTTTTTAAGAGAAAAGGTCAGGCCAAAAGTCAGTCTTCTTTGTTCTTAAAAGTTCAGGCAACAGGAACGGTTGCTTCCGAAAGTGTCATAAGTGGACTTTAAGTTTTCCTGTAGCGGTTAATTGTCACGTATGTGAGGGGTAAAAGTCGAAACCAATTTCATGTTTCTGTGGCACAAGTAAGGGAAAAGGAAAAACTTGGTTCCCTTTGTTTGACTTAGGCAACAAGTATCGTCTGCTACAGAAAGTGTCCTAAGTCCTTTTTATGTTTTCGCGTGGCGTGTAATGGTGATGTACGTGCAAAAACATAAAATCAACTTACGACTTACATGGTCACCAAAATGGATGTAATGCTTTCATGGCCCTAGTAAAAGGAAAGTGAAAATTTTCGTTCAATTTCTTTGTATTTCTGCAACAGTCATCAGTTGCCTCCGAAAGAGTCGTGAGTTGGTTTTTTGCTTTCCCGCAGCACGTACCAGTCACGTATGTGTGGAATAGTCATTAAAACCAATCCAATGGCCTCAGTGAGAGAAAAGGGAAAAATTGGTTCCCTATATTTGACCTTTTAATGAAACAGCTATCAGTTGCTTTTGAATGTGCTGTAAGTCAATTTTTCGTGTTTTCGTGGGTGCGTAACTGCCAATATGAGTCAGTAGTCATCGTAACTGGGTTACTTGTCACTGTATGAAGAGATACAAAACAAAAACTTAGTTGTTTTTGATTTATGCAGTAGGAAGCAGTTGCCCCTGACAGAGTTGTCAGTCTAGTTTTTATTCACTTGTGACATATATTTTCTGTTTCCCACTGTCCATTGATCATCTTAGCATATTAAATGTATCAATGTGCAGTATGGAAGCTGGCCTGAACTAGAAAAGCAAATCGAATCAAGGGGAGTGACCCTGGGTAGGTTCTTGAAAAACACCAAAACAAGGTCTTCTGCAACCCCGTTTTCTTAAATGTTCGCCCATTGTCGGCGAATACTGGAATGTGTGGATGGTGCATGCATACCACTTTGCCAGGGACTACATATCAGCCTGCAAAGAAGACCTTAAATCCACTTTTATGCTGTGTTTTGCTCAATGTTTTGATCGGCATTTTAGGCGCGATTTTGAGCGCCAGTTTGATTTCTATGACGTCATCGTGAGGGGTTAGGAAAGTTAGTATATATATGTTAATATTTCAGGTCATATTCAACTGCTTGCATAGCGCAGTGGGTCAGACCGCTGCCCACATGCATTTTTGGGTAATGGAGGTCAGATGTTCGATCCTAAGCCTTGCCATTTTATTTACTTTATTATTTTTTTTATTTCTATTATTAGTTATTTTTACATCTTATTGTATTTTATTGCCGAATTCCTAAATGCTTCAAACATGAATAAGATTTTTTGATGGGAAAATTACGGTATCATGTTATATCTTTTATCTCTTTGCATGCCCGCAAAAGTTGCGCATGGTTGTTTCGGCACAGCACGTAAAACTGCCAGGTACGAGTGGGTAGTTGTCAAAACCAATTCATGTTCTATGTTTTTAAGAGGAAAGGTCAGGCCAAAAGTCAGTCTTCTTTTTTCTTAAAAGTTCATGCAACAGGATCGGTTGCTTCCGAAAGTGTCATAAGTCGACTTTAAGTTTTCCTGTAGCAGTTAATGGTCACGTATGTGAGGGGTAAAAGTCGAAACCAATTCCATGTTTCTGTGGCACAAGTAAGAGAAAAGGAAAAACTTGGTTCCCTTTGTTTGACTTAGGCAACAAGTATCGTCTGCTACAGAAAGTGTCCTAAGTCCTTTTTATGTTTTCGCGTGGCGCGTAATGGTGATGTACGTGCGAAAACGTAAAATCAACTTACGACTTACATGGTCACCAAAATGGATGTAATGCTTTGATGGCACTAATCAAAGGAAAGTGAAAAATTTGGTTCAATTTTTTTGATTTCTGCAACAGGTATCAGTTGCCTCCGAAAGAGTCGTGAGTTGGTTTTATGCTTTCCCGCAGATGGTACCAGTCACGTATGTGTGGAATAGTCATCAAAACCAATTGAATGGCCCGAGTGAGAGAAAAGGGAAAAATTGGTTCCCTATATTTGACTTTTTAATGAAAGAGCTATCAGTTGCTTTTGAATGTGCTGTAAGTCAATTTTTCGTGTTTTCGCGGGTGCGTAACTTGCCATATGAGTCAGTAGTCATCGTAACTGGGTTACTTATCACCGTATGACAAGATACAAAACAAAAACTTAGTTGTTTTTGATTGATGCAGTAGGAAGCAGTTGCCCCTGACAGAGTTGTCAGTCTAGGTTTTATTCACTTATGACATATATCTTCTGTTTCCCACTGTCCATCGATCATCTTAGCATATTAAATGCATCAAAGTGCAGTATGGAAGCTGGCCTGAACTAGAAAAGCAAATCGAATCAAGGGGAGTGACCCTGGGTAGGTTATTGAAAAACACCAAAACAAGGTCTTCTGCCACCCCGATTTCTTAAATGTTCGCCCATTGTCGGCGAATACTGGAATGTGTGGATGGTGCATGCATACCACTTTGCCAAGGACTACATATCAGCCTTCAAAGAAGACCTTAAATCCACTTTTATGCCGTTTTTTGCTCAATGTTTTGATCGCCACTTAAGGCGCGATTTTGAGCGCCATTTTGATTTCTATGACGTCATCGTGGGGAGGGGGTAGGAAAGTTAGTATATATATATGTTAATATTTCAGGTCATATTCAACTGCTTGTATAGCGCAGTGGGTCAGACCGCTGCACACATGCATTTTTGGGTACTGGTGGTCAGATGTTCGATCCTCAGCCTTGCCATTTTATTTACTTTATTATTTTTTTTTATTTCTATTATTAATTAATTTTACATCTTATTGTATTTTATTGCCGAATTCCTAAATGCTTCAAACATGAATAAGATTTTTTGATGGGAAAATTACGGTATCATGTTACATCTTTTATGTCTTTGCATGCACGCAAATCTTGCGCATGGCTGTTTCGGCACAGCACGTAAAACTGCCAGGTACGAGTGGGTAGTTGTTAAAACAAATTCATGTTCCATGTTTTTAAGAGAAAAGGTCAGGCCAAAAGTCAGTCTTCTTTTTTCTTCAAAGTTCATGCAACAGGAACGGTTGCTTCCGAAAGTGTCATAAGTCGACTTTAAGTTTTCCTGTAGCGGTTAATGGTCACGTATGTGAGGGGTAAAAGTCGAAACCAATTTCATGTGTCTGTGGCACAAGTAAGAGAAAAGGAAAAACTTGGTTCCCTTTGTTTGACTTAGGCAACAAGTATCGTCTGCTACAGAAAGTGTCCTAAGCCCTTTTTATGTTTTCGCGTGGCGTGTAATGGTGATGTACGTGCAAAAACATAAAATCAACTTACGACTTACATGGTCACCAAAATGGATGTAATGCTTTCATGGCCCTAGTAAAAGGAAAGTGAAAAATTTGGTTCAATTTCTTTATATTTCTGCAACAGGTATCAGTTGCCTCCGAAAGAGTCGTGAGTTGGTTTTATGCTTTCCCGCAGATGGTACCAGTCACGTATGAGTGGAATAGTCATCAAAACCAATTGAATAGCCCGAGTGAGAGGAAAAGAGAAAAATTGGTTCCCTATATTTGACTTTTTAATGAAAGAGCTATCAGTTGCTTTTGAATGTGCTGTAAGTCAATTTTTCATGTTTTCGCGGGTGCGTAACTTGCCATATGAGTCAGTAGTCATCGTAACTGGGTTACTTGTCACTGTATGAAGAGATACAAAACAAAAACTTAGTTGTTTTTGATTTATGCAGTAGGAAGCATTTGCCCCTGACAGAGTTGTCAGTCTAGTTTTTATTCACTTGTGACATATATTTTCTGTTTCCCACTGTCCATTGATCATCTTAGCATATTAAATGTATCAATGTGCAGTATGGAAGCTGGCCTGAACTAGAAAAGCAAATCGAATCAAGGGGAGTGACCCTGGGTAGGTTCTTGAAAAACACCAAAACAAGGTCTTCTGCCACCCCGTTTTCTTAAATGTTCGCCCATTGTCGGCGAATACTGGCATGTGTGGATGGTGCATGCATACCACTTTGCCAGGGACTACATATCAGCCTTCAAAGAAGACCTTAAATCCACTTTTATGCTGTGTTTTGCTCAATGTTTTGATCGCCATTTTAGGCGCGATTTTGAGCGCCATTTTGATTTCTATGACGTCATCGTTGGCGGGGTAGGAAAGTTAGTATATATATGTTAATTTTTCAGTTCATATTCAACTGCTTGTATAGCGCAGTGGGTCAGGCCGCTGCCCACATGCATTTTTGGGTACTGGTGGTCAGATGTTCGATCCTCAGCCTTGCCATTTTATTTATTTCATTATTTTTTTTATTTCTATTATTAGTTATTCTTACATCTTATTGTATTTTATTGCCCAATTCCTAAATGCTTCAAACATGAATAAAATTTTTAATGGGAAAATTATGGTATCATGTTACATCTTTTATGTCTTTGCATGCACTCAAATCTTGCGCATGGCTGTTTTGGCACAGCACGTAAAACTGCCAGGTACGAGTGGGTAGTTTTCAAAACCAATTCATGTTCTATGTTTTTAAGAGAAAAGGTCAGGCCAAAAGTCAGTCTTCTTTTTTCTTCAAAGTTCATGCAACAGGAACGGTTGCTTCCGAAAGTGTCATAAGTCGACTTTAAGTTTTCCTGTAGCGGTTAATAGTCACGTATGTGAGGGGTAAAAGTCGAAACCAATTTCATGTTTCTGTGGCACAAGTAAGAGAAAAGGAAAAACTTGGTTCCCTTTGTTTGACTTAGGCAACAAGTATCGGCTGCTACAGAAAGTGTCCTAAGTCCTTTTTATATTTTCGCGGGGCGCGTAATGGTGATGTACGTACTAAAACAAAAAATCAACTTATGACTTACATGGTCACCAAAATGGATGCAATGCTTTCATGGTCCTAGTAAAAGGAAAGTGAAAAATTTGGTTCAATTTCTTTGATTTTTGCAACAGGTATCAGTTACCTCCGAAAGAGTCGTGAGTTGGTTTTATGCTTTCCCGCAGCACGTACCAGTCACGTATGTGTGGAATAGTCATCAAAACCAATTCAATGGCCCGAGTGAGAGAAAAGGGAAAAATCGGTTCCCTATATTTGATTTTTTAATGAAAGAGCTATCAGTTGCTTTTGAATGTGCTGTAAGTCAATTTTTCGTGTTTTCGCGGGTGCGTAACTGGCACGTATGAGTCGGTAGTCATCGTAACTGGGTTACTTGTCACCGTATGAAGAGATACAAAACAAAAACTTAGTTGTTTTTGATTTATGCAGTAGGAAGCAGTTGCCCCTGACAGAGTTGTCAGTTTAGTTTTTATTCACTTGTGACATATATTTTCTGTTTCCCACTGTCCATTGATCATCTTAGCATATTAAATGTATCAATGTGCAGTATGGAAGCTGGCCTGAACTAGAACAGCAAATCGAATCAAGGGGAGTGACCCTGGGTAGGTTCTTGAAAAACACCAAAACAAGGTCTTCTGCCACCCCGTTTTCTTAAATGTTCGCCCATTGTCGGCGAATACTGGCATGTGTGGATGGTGCATGCATACCACTTTGCCAAGGACTACATATCAGCCTTCAAAGAAGACCTTAAATCCACTTTTATGCCGTTTCATGGTCAAGGTTTTGATCGCCATTTTAGGCGCCTTTTGAGCGCCATTTTGATTTCTATGACGTCATCGTGGGGGGGGTAGGACAGTTAGTATATATATGTTAATTTTTCAGGTCATATTCAACTGCTTGTATAGCGCAGTGGGTCAGATCGCTGCCCACATGCATTTTTGGGTACTGGTGGTCAGATGTTCGATCCTCAGCCTTGCCATTTTATTTATTTTATTATTTTTTTTATTTCTATTATTAGTTATTCTTACATCTTATTGTATTTTATTACCCAATTCCTAAATGCTTCAAACATGAATAAGATTTTTTGATGGGAAAATTATGGTATTATGTTACATCTTTTATGTCTTTGCATCCGCGCAAATCTTGCGCACGGCTGTTTCGGCACAGCACGTAAAACTGCCAGGTACGAGTGGGTAGTTTTCAAAACAAATTCATATTCTATGTTTTTAAGAGAAAAGGTCAGGCCAAAAGTCAGTCTTCTTTGTTCTTAAAAGTTCAGGCAACAGGAACGGTTGCTTCCGAAAGTGTCATAAGTGGACTTTAAGTTTTCCTGTAGCGGTTAATGGTCACGTATGTGAGGGGTAAAAGTCGAAACCAATTTCATGTGTCTGTGGCACAAGTAAGAGAAAAGGAAACACTTGGTTCCCTTTGTTTGACTTAGGCAACAAGTATCATCTGCTACAGAAAGTGTCCTAAGTCCTTTTTATGTTTTCGCGTGGCGCGTAATGGTGATGTATGTGCGAAAACATAAATTCAACTTATGACTTACATGGTCACCAAAATGGATGTAATGCTTTGATGGCCCTAGTGAAAGGAAAGTGAAAAATTTGGTTTTAATTTCTTTGATTTCTGCAACAGGTATCAGTTACCTCTGAAAGAGTCGTGAGTTGGTTTTATGCTTTCCCGCAGCACGTACCAGTCACGTATGTGTGGAATAGTCATCAAAACCAATTGAATGGCCCGAGTGAGAGAAAAGGGAAAAATTGGTTCCCTATATTTGACTTTTTAATGAAAGAGCTATCAGTTGCTTTTGAATGTGCTGTAAGTCAATTTTTCGTGTTTTCGCGGGTGCGTAACTGGCACGTATGAGTCGGTAATCATCGTGACTGGGTTACTTGTCACTGTATGAAGAGATACAAAACAAAAACTTAGTTGTTTTTGATTTATGCAGTAGGAAGCAGTTGCCCCTGACAGAGTTGTCAGTCTAGTTTTTATTCACTTGTGACATATATTTTCTGTTTCCCACTGTCCATTGATCATCTTAGCATATTAAATGTATCAATGTGCAGTATGGAAGCTGGCCTGAACTAGAAAAGCAAATCGAATCAAGGGGAGTGACCCTGGGTAGGTTCTTGAAAAACACCAAAACAAGGTCTTCTGCAACCCCGTTTTCTTAAATGTTCGCCCATTGTCGGCGAATTCTGGCATGTGTGGATGGTGCATGCATACCACTTTGCCAAAGACTATATATCAGCCTTCAAAGAAGACCTTAAATCCACTTTTATGCCGTTTTATGCTCAATGTTTTGATCGCCATTTTAGGCTCCATTTTGAGCGCCATTTTGATTTCTATGACGTCATCGTGGGGGGGGGGTAGGACAGTTAGTATATATATGTTAATTTTTCAGGTCATATTCAACTGCTTGTATAGCGCAGTGGGTCAGACCGCTGCACACATGCATTTTTGGGTACTGGTGGTCAGATGTTCGATCCTCAGCCTTGCCATTTTATTTATTTTATTATTTTTTTATTTCTATTATTAGTTATTCTTACATCTTATTGTATTTTATTGCCCAATTCCTAAATGCTTCAAACATGAATAAGATTTTTTGATGGGAAAATTACGGCATCATGTTACATCTTTTATGTCTTTGCATGTGCTCAAATCCTGCGCATGGATGTTTTGGCACAGCACGTAAAACTGAAAGGTACGAGTGGGTAGTTTTCAAAACAAATTCATATTCTATGTTTTTAAGAGAAAAGGTCAGGCCAAAAGTCAGTCTTCTTTTTTCTTAAAAGTTCAGGCAACAGGAACGGTTGCTTCCGAAAGTGTCATAAGTGGACTTTAAGTTTTCCTGTAGCGGTTAATGATCACGTATGTGAGGGGTAAAAGTCGAAACCAATTTCATGTGTCTGTGGCACAAGTAAGAGAAAAGGAAACACTTGGTTCCCTTTGTTTGACTTAGGCAACAAGTATCATCTGCTACAGAAAGTGTCCTAAGTCCTTTTTATGTTTTCGCGTGGCGCGTAATGGTGATGTATGTGCGAAAACATGAAATCAACTTATGACTTATATGGTCACCAAAATGGATGTAATGCTTTCATGGCCCTAGTAAAAGGAAAGTGAAAAATTTGGTTCAATTTCTTTGATTTCTGCAACAGGTATAAGTTGCCTCTGAAAGAGTCGTGAGTTGGTTTTATGCTTTCCTGCAGCACGTACCAGTCACGTATGTGTGGAATAGTCATCAAAACCAATTGAATGGCCCGAGTGAGAGAAAAGGGAAAAATTGGTTCCCTATATTTGACTTTTTAATGAAAGAGCTATCAGTTGCTTTTGAATGTGCTGTTCGTCAATTTTTCGTGTTTTCGCGGGTGCGTAACTGGTACGTATGAGTCGGTAGTCATCGTAACTGGGTTACTTGTCACTGTATGAAGAGATACAAAACAAAAACTTAGTTGTTTTTGATTTATGCAATAGGAAGCAATTGCCCCTGACAGAGTTGTCAGTCTAGTTTTTATTCACTTGTGACATATATTTTCTGTTTCCCTCAGTCCATTGATCATCTTAGCATATTAAATGTATCAATGTGCAGTATGGAAGCTGGCCTGAACTAGAAAAGCAAATCGAATCAAGGGGAGTGACCCTGGGTAGGTTCTTGAAAAACACCAAAACAAGGTCTTCTGCCACCCCGTTTTCTTAAATGTTCGCCCGTTGTCGGCGAATACTGGCATGTGTGGATGATGCATGCATACCACTTTGCCAGGGACTACATATCAGCCTTCAAAGAAGACCTTAAATCCACTTTTATGCCGTTTCATGCTCAAGGTTTTGATCGCTATTTTAGGCGCCATTTTGAGCGCCATTTTGATTTCTATGACGTCATCGTTGGCGGGGTAGGAAAGTTAGTATATATATGTTAATTTTTCAGTTCATATTCAACTGCTTGTATAGAGCAGTGGGTCAGGCCGCTGCCCACATGCATTTTTGGGTACTGGTGGTCAGATGTTCGATCCTCAGCCTTGCCATTTTATTTATTTCATTATTTTTTTTATTTCTATTATTAGTTATTCTTACATCTTATTGTATTTTATTGCCCAATTCCTAAATGCTTCAAACATGAATAAGATTTTTTGATGGGAAAATTATGGTATCATGTTACATCTCTTATGTCTTTGCATGCACTCAAATCTTGCGCATGGCTGTTTTGGCACAGCACGTAAAACTGCCAGGTACGAGTGGGTAGTTTTCAAAACCAATTCATGTTCTATGTTTTTAAGAGAAAAGGTCAGGCCAAAAGTCAGTCTTCTTTTTTCTTCAAAGTTCATGCAACAGGAACGGTTGCTTCCGAAAGTGTCATAAGTGGACTTTAAGTTTTCCTGTAGCGGTTAATAGTCACGTATGTGAGGGGTAAAAGTCGAAACCAATTTCATGTTTCTGTGGCACAAGTAAGAGAAAAGGAAAAACTTGGTTCCCTTTGTTTGACTTAGGCAACAAGTATCGGCTGCTACAGAAAGTGTCCTAAGTCCTTTTTATATTTTCGCGGGGCGCGTAATGGTGATGTACGTACTAAAACAAAAAATCAACTTATGACTTACATGGTCACCAAAATGGATGCAATGCTTTCATGGTCCTAGTAAAAGGAAAGTGAAAAATTTGGTTCAATTTCTTTGATTTTTGCAACAGGTATCAGTTACCTCCGAAAGAGTCGTGAGTTGGTTTTATGCTTTCCCGCAGCACGTACCAGTCACGTATGTGTGGAATAGTCATCAAAACCAATTCAATGGCCCGAGTGAGAGAAAAGGGAAAAATCGGTTCCCTATATTTGATTTTTTAATGAAAGAGCTATCAGTTGCTTTTGAATGTGCTGTAAGTCAATTTTTCGTGTTTTCGCGGGTGCGTAACTGGCACGTATGAGTCGGTAGTCATCGTAACTGGGTTACTTGTCACCGTATGAAGAGATACAAAACAAAAACTTAGTTGTTTTTGATTTATGCAGTAGGAAGCAGTTGCCCCTGACAGAGTTGTCAGTTTAGTTTTTATTCACTTGTGACATATATTTTCTGTTTCCCACTGTCCATTGATCATCTTAGCATATTAAATGTATCAATGTGCAGTATGGAAGCTGGCCTGAACTAGAACAGCAAATCGAATCAAGGGGAGTGACCCTGGGTAGGTTCTTGAAAAACACCAAAACAAGGTCTTCTGCCACCCCGTTTTCTTAAATGTTCGCCCATTGTCGGCGAATACTGGCATGTGTGGATGGTGCATGCATACCACTTTGCCAAGGACTACATATCAGCCTTCAAAGAAGACCTTAAATCCACTTTTATGCCGTTTCATGGTCAAGGTTTTGATCGCCATTTTAGGCGCCTTTTGAGCGCCATTTTGATTTCTATGACGTCATCGTGGGGGGGGGTAGGACAGTTAGTATATATATGTTAATTTTTCAGGTCATATTCAACTGCTTGTATAGCGCAGTGGGTCAGATCGCTGCCCACATGCATTTTTGGGTACTGGTGGTCAGATGTTCGATCCTCAGCCTTGCCATTTTATTTATTTTATTATTTTTTTTATTTCTATTATTAGTTATTCTTACATCTTATTGTATTTTATTACCCAATTCCTAAATGCTTCAAACATGAATAAGATTTTTTGATGGGAAAATTATGGTATTATGTTACATCTTTTATGTCTTTGCATCCGCGCAAATCTTGCGCACGGCTGTTTCGGCACAGCACGTAAAACTGCCAGGTACGAGTGGGTAGTTTTCAAAACAAATTCATATTCTATGTTTTTAAGAGAAAAGGTCAGGCCAAAAGTCAGTCTTCTTTGTTCTTAAAAGTTCAGGCAACAGGAACGGTTGCTTCCGAAAGTGTCATAAGTGGACTTTAAGTTTTCCTGTAGCGGTTAATGGTCACGTATGTGAGGGGTAAAAGTCGAAACCAATTTCATGTGTCTGTGGCACAAGTAAGAGAAAAGGAAACACTTGGTTCCCTTTGTTTGACTTAGGCAACAAGTATCATCTGCTACAGAAAGTGTCCTAAGTCCTTTTTATGTTTTCGCGTGGCGCGTAATGGTGATGTATGTGCGAAAACATAAATTCAACTTATGACTTACATGGTCACCAAAATGGATGTAATGCTTTGATGGCCCTAGTGAAAGGAAAGTGAAAAATTTGGTTTTAATTTCTTTGATTTCTGCAACAGGTATCAGTTACCTCCGAAAGAGTCGTGAGTTGGTTTTATGCTTTCCCGCAGCACGTACCAGTCACGTATGTGTGGAATAGTCATCAAAACCAATTGAATGGCCCGAGTGAGAGAAAAGGGAAAAATTGGTTCCCTATATTTGACTTTTTAATGAAAGAGCTATCAGTTGCTTTTGAATGTGCTGTAAGTCAATTTTTCGTGTTTTCGCGGGTGCGTAACTGGCACGTATGAGTCGGTAATCATCGTGACTGGGTTACTTGTCACTGTATGAAGAGATACAAAACAAAAACTTAATTGTTTTTGATTTATGCAGTAGGAAGCAGTTGCCCCTGACAGAGTTGTCAGTCTAGTTTTTATTCACTTGTGACATATATTTTCTGTTTCCCACTGTCCATTGATCATCTTAGCATATTAAATGTATCAATGTGCAGTATGGAAGCTGGCCTGAACTAGAAAAGCAAATCGAATCAAGGGGAGTGACCCTGGGTAGGTTCTTGAAAAACACCAAAACAAGGTCTTCTGCAACCCCGTTTTCTTAAATGTTCGCCCATTGTCGGCGAATTCTGGCATGTGTGGATGGTGCATGCATACCACTTTGCCAAAGACTATATATCAGCCTTCAAAGAAGACCTTAAATCCACTTTTATGCCGTTTTATGCTCAATGTTTTGATCGCCATTTTAGGCTCCATTTTGAGCGCCATTTTGATTTCTATGACGTCATCGTGGGGGGGGGTAGGACAGTTAGTATATATATGTTAATTTTTCAGGTCATATTCAACTGCTTGTATAGCGCAGTGGGTCAGACCGCTGCACACATGCATTTTTGGGTACTGGTGGTCAGATGTTCGATCCTCAGCCTTGCCATTTTATTTATTTTATTATTTTTTTTATTTCTATTATTAGTTATTCTTACATCTTATTGTATTTTATTGCCCAATTCCTAAATGCTTCAAACATGAATAAGATTTTTTGATGGGAAAATTACGGCATCATGTTAAAACTTTTATGTCTTTGCATGTGCTCAAATCCTGCGCATGGATGTTTTGGCACAGCACGTAAAACTGAAAGGTACGAGTGGGTAGTTTTCAAAACAAATTCATATTCTATGTTTTTAAGAGAAAAGGTCAGGCCAAAAGTCAGTCTTCTTTTTTCTTAAAAGTTCAGGCAACAGGAACGGTTGCTTCCGAAAGTGTCATAAGTGGACTTTAAGTTTTCCTGTAGCGGTTAATGATCACGTATGTGAGGGGTAAAAGTCGAAACCAATTTCATGTGTCTGTGGCACAAGTAAGAGAAAAGGAAACACTTGGTTCTCTTTGTTTGACTTAGGCAACAAGTATCATCTGCTACAGAAAGTGTCCTAAGTCCTTTTTATGTTTTCGCGTGGCGCGTAATGGTGATGTATGTGCGAAAACATGAAATCAACTTATGACTTATATGGTCACCAAAATGGATGTAATGCTTTCATGGCCCTAGTAAAAGGAAAGTGAAAAATTTGGTTCAATTTCTTTGATTTCTGCAACAGGTATAAGTTGCCTCTGAAAGAGTCGTGAGTTGGTTTTATGCTTTCCTGCAGCACGTACCAGTCACGTATGTGTGGAATAGTCATCAAAACCAATTGAATGGCCCGAGTGAGAGAAAAGGGAAAAATTGGTTCCCTATATTTGACTTTTTAATGAAACAGCTATCAGTTGCTGTTGAATGTGCTGTTAGTCAATTTTTCGTGTTTTCGCGGGTGCGTAACTGGTACATATGAGTCGGTAGTCATTGTAACTGGGTTACTTGTCACTGTATGAAGAGATACAAAACAAAAACTTAGTTGTTTTTGATTTATGCAATAGGAAGCAATTGCCCCTGACAGAGTTGTCAGTCTAGTTTTTATTCACTTGTGACATATATTTTCTGTTTCCCTCAGTCCATTGATCATCTTAGCATATTAAATGTATCAATGTGCAGTATGGAAGCTGGCCTGAACTAGAAAAGCAAATCGAATCAAGGGGAGTGACCCTGGGTAGGTTCTTGAAAAACACCAAAACAAGGTCTTCTGCCACCCCGTTTTCTTAAATGTTCGCCCGTTGTCGGCGAATACTGGCATGTGTGGATGATGCATGCATACCACTTTGCCAAGGACTACATATCAGCCTTCAAAGAAGACCTTAAATCCACTTTTATGCCGTTTCATGCTCAAGGTTTTGATCGCTATTTTAGGCGCCATTTTGAGCGCCATTTTGATTTCTATGACGTCATCGTTGGCGGGGTAGGAAAGTTAGTATATATATGTTAATTTTTCAGTTCATATTCAACTGCTTGTATAGCGCAGTGGGTCAGGCCACTGCCCACATGCATTTTTGGGTACTGGTGGTCAGATGTTCGATCCTCAGCCTTGCCATTTTATTTATTTCATTATTTTTTTTATTTCTATTATTAGTTATTCTTACATCTTATTGTATTTTATTGCCCAATTCCTAAATGCTTCAAACATGAATAAGATTTTTTGATGGGAAAATTATGGTATCATGTTACATCTTTTATGTCTTTGCATGCGCTCAAATCTTGCGCATGGCTGTTTTGGCACAGCACGTAAAACTGCCAGGTACGAGTGGGTAGTTTTCAAAACCAATTCATGTTCTATGTTTTTAAGAGAAAAGGTCAGGCCAAAAGTCAGTCTTCTTTTTTCTTCAAAGTTCATGCAACAGGAACGGTTGCTTCCGAAAGTGTCATAAGTCGACTTTAAGTTTTCCTGTAGCGGTTAATAGTCACGTATGTGAGGGGTAAAAGTCGAAACCAATTTCATGTTTCTGTGGCACAAGTAAGAGAAAAGGAAAAACTTGGTTCCCTTTGTTTGACTTAGGCAACAAGTATCGGCTGCTACAGAAAGTGTCCTAAGTCCTTTTTATATTTTCGCGGGGCGCGTAATGGTGATGTACGTACTAAAACAAAAAATCAACTTATGACTTACATGGTCACCAAAATGGATGCAATGCTTTCATGGTCCTAGTAAAAGGAAAGTGAAAAATTTGGTTCAATTTCTTTGATTTTTGCAACAGGTATCAGTTACCTCCGAAAGAGTCGTGAGTTGGTTTTATGCTTTCCCGCAGCACGTACCAGTCACATATGTGTGGAATAGTCATCAAAACCAATTGAATGGCCCGAGTGAGAGAAAAGGGAAAAATCGGTTCCCTATATTTGATTTTTTAATGAAAGAGCTATCAGTTGCTTTTGAATGTGCTGTAAGTCAATTTTTCGTGTTTTCGCGGGTGCGTAACTGGCACGTATGAGTCGGTAGTCATCGTAACTGGGTTACTTGTCACCGTATGACAAGATACAAAACAAAAACTTAGTTGTTTTTGATTTATGCAGTAGGAAGCAGTTGCCCCTGACAGAGTTGTCAGTTTAGTTTTTATTCACTTGTGACATATATTTTCTGTTTCCCACTGTCCATTGATCATCTTAGCATATTAAATGTATCAATGTGCAGTATGGAAGCTGGCCTGAACTAGAACAGCAAATCGAATCAAGGGGAGTGACCCTGGGTAGGTTCTTGAAAAACACCAAAACAAGGTCTTCTGCCACCCCGTTTTCTTAAATGTTCGCCCATTGTCGGCGAATACTGGCATGTGTGGATGGTGCATGCATACCACTTTGCCAAGGACTACATATCAGCCTTCAAAGAAGACCTTAAATCCACTTTTATGCCGTTTCATGGTCAAGGTTTTGATCGCCATTTTAGGCGCCTTTTGAGCGCCATTTTGATTTCTATGACGTCATCGTGGGGGGGGGTAGGACAGTTAGTATATATATGTTAATTTTTCAGGTCATATTCAACTGCTTGTATAGCGCAGTGGGTCAGATCGCTGCCCACATGCATTTTTGGGTACTGGTGGTCAGATGTTCGATCCTCAGCCTTGCCATTTTATTTATTTTATTATTTTTTTTATTTCTATTATTAGTTATTCTTACATCTTATTGTATTTTATTGCCCAATTCCTAAATGCTTCAAACATGAATAAGATTTTTTGATGGGAAAATTATGGTATCATGTTACATCTTTTATGTCTTTGCATGCGCTCAAATCTTGCGCATGGCTGTTTTGGAACAGCACGTAAAACTGAAAGGTACGAGTGGGTAGTTTTCAAAACGAATTTATATTCTATGTTTTTAAGAGAAAAGGTCAGGCCAAAAGTCAGTCTTCTTTTTTCTTAAAAGTTCATGCAACAGGAACGGTTGCTTCCGAAAGTGTCATAAGTCAACTTATGTCAACGGTTAATTGTCACGTATGTGATGGGTAAAAGTCGAAACCAATTCCATGTTTCTGTGGCACAAGTAAGAGAAAAGGAAAAACTTGGTTCCCTTTGTTTGATTTAAGCAACAAGTATCATCTGCTACAGAAAGTGTCCTAAGTCCTTTTTATGTTTTCACGTGGCGCATAATCGTGATGTACGTGCGAAAACATAAAATCAACTTACGACTTACATGGTCACCAAAATGGATGTAATGCTTTCATGGCCCTAGTAAAAGGAAAGTGAAAAATTTGGTCCAATTTCTTTGATTTCTGCAACAGGTATAAGTTGCCTCCGAAAGAGTCGTGAGTTGGTTTTATGCTTTCCCGCAGCACGTACCAGTCATTTATGTGTGGAATAGTCATCAAAACCAATTGAATGGCCCGAGTGAGAGAAATGGGAAAAATTGGTTCCCTATATTTGACTTTTTAATGCAACAGCTATCAGTTGCTTTTGAAAGTGCTGTAAGTCAACTTTTCGTGTTTTTGCGGGTGTGTAACTGGCACATATGAGTCGATAGTCATCGTAACTGGGTTACTTGTCACCGTATGAAGAGATACAAAACAAAAACTTACTTGATTTTGATTTATGCAGTAGGAAGCAGTTGCCCTGATAGAGTTGTCAGTCTAGGTTTTATTCACTTGTGACATATATTTTCTGTTTCCCACTGTCCATTGATCGTCTTAGCATATTAAATGTATCAATGTACAATATGGAAGCTAGCCTGAACTAGAAAAGCAAATCGAATCAAGGGGAGTGACCCTGGGTAGGTTCTTAAAAAACATCAAAACAAGGTCTTCTGCCACCCCGTTTTCTTAAATGTTCGCCCATTGTCGGCGAATACTGGCATGTGTGGATGGTGCATGCATACCACTTTGCCAAGGACTACATATCAGCCTTCAAAGAAGACCTTAAATCCACTTTTATGCCGTTTCATGGTCAAGGTTTTGATCGCCATTTTAGGCGCCTTTTGAGCGCCATTTTGATTTCTATGACGTCATCGTTGGCGGGGTAGGACAGTTAGTATATATATGTTAATTTTTCAGGTCATATTCAACTGCTTGTATAGCGCAGTGGGTCAGATCGCTGCCCACATGCATTTTTGGGTACTGGTGGTCAGATGTTCGATCCTCAGCCTTGCCATTTTATTTATTTTATTATTTTTTTTATTTCTATTATTAGTTATTCTTACATCTTATTGTATTTTATTACCCAATTCCTAAATGCTTCAAACATGAATAAGATTTTTTGATGGGAAAATTATGGTATTATGTTACATCTTTTATGTCTTTGCATCCGCGCAAATCTTGCGCACGGCTGTTTCGGCACAGCACGTAAAACTGCCAGGTACGAGTGGGTAGTTTTCAAAACAAATTCATATTCTATGTTTTTAAGAGAAAAGGTCAGGCCAAAAGTCAGTCTTCTTTGTTCTTAAAAGTTCAGGCAACAGGAACGGTTGCTTCCGAAAGTGTCATAAGTGGACTTTAAGTTTTCCTGTAGCGGTTAATGATCACGTATGTGAGGGGTAAAAGTCGAAACCAATTTCATGTGTCTGTGGCACAAGTAAGAGAAAAGGAAACACTTGGTTCCCTTTGTTTGACTTAGGCAACAAGTATCATCTGCTACAGAAAGTGTCCTAAGTCCTTTTTATGTTTTCGCGTGGCGCGTAATGGTGATGTATGTGCGAAAACATGAAATCAACTTATGACTTATATGGTCACCAAAATGGATGTAATGCTTTCATGGCCCTAGTAAAAGGAAAGTGAAAAATTTGGTTCAATTTCTTTGATTTCTGCAACAGGTATAAGTTGCCTCTGAAAGAGTCGTGAGTTGGTTTTATGCTTTCCTGCAGCACGTACCAGTCACGTATGTGTGGAATAGTCATCAAAACCAATTGAATGGCCCGAGTGAGAGAAAAGGGAAAAATTGGTTCCCTATATTTGACTTTTTAATGAAACAGCTATCAGTTGCTGTTGAATGTGCTGTTAGTCAATTTTTCGTGTTTTCGCGGGTGCGTAACTGGTACGTATGAGTCGGTAGTCATCGTAACTGGGTTACTTGTCACTGTATGAAGAGATACAAAACAAAAACTTAGTTGTTTTTGATTTATGCAATAGGAAGCAATTGCCCCTGACAGAGTTGTCAGTCTAGTTTTTATTCACTTGTGACATATATTTTCTGTTTCCCTCAGTCCATTGATCATCTTAGCATATTAAATGTATCAATGTGCAGTATGGAAGCTGGCCTGAACTAGAAAAGCAAATCGAATCAAGGGGAGTGACCCTGGGTAGGTTCTTGAAAAACACCAAAACAAGGTCTTCTGCCACCCCGTTTTCTTAAATGTTCGCCCGTTGTCGGCGAATACTGGCATGTGTGGATAATGCATGCATACCACTTTGCCAAGGACTACATATCAGCCTTCAAAGAAGACCTTAAATCCACTTTTATGCCGTTTCATGCTCAAGGTTTTGATCGCTATTTTAGGCGCCATTTTGAGCGCCATTTTGATTTCTATGACGTCATCGTTGGCGGGGTAGGAAAGTTAGTATATATATGTTAATTTTTCAGTTCATATTCAACTGCTTGTATAGCGCAGTGGGTCAGGCCACTGCCCACATGCATTTTTGGGTACTGGTGGTCAGATGTTCGATCCTCAGCCTTGCCATTTTATTTATTTCATTATTTTTTTTATTTCTATTATTAGTTATTCTTACATCTTATTGTATTTTATTGCCCAATTCCTAAATGCTTCAAACATGAATAAGATTTTTTGATGGGAAAATTATGGTATCATGTTACATCTTTTATGTCTTTGCATGCGCTCAAATCTTGCGCATGGCTGTTTTGGCACAGCACGTAAAACTGCCAGGTACGAGTGGGTAGTTTTCAAAACCAATTCATGTTCTATGTTTTTAAGAGAAAAGGTCAGGCCAAAAGTCAGTCTTCTTTTTTCTTCAAAGTTCATGCAACAGGAACGGTTGCTTCCGAAAGTGTCATAAGTGGACTTTAAGTTTTCCTGTAGCGGTTAATAGTCACGTATGTGAGGGGTAAAAGTCGAAACCAATTTCATGTTTCTGTGGCACAAGTAAGAGAAAAGGAAAAACTTGGTTCCCTTTGTTTGACTTAGGCAACAAGTATCGGCTGCTACAGAAAGTGTCCTAAGTCCTTTTTATATTTTCGCGGGGCGCGTAATGGTGATGTACGTACTAAAACAAAAAATCAACTTATGACTTACATGGTCACCAAAATGGATGCAATGCTTTCATGGTCCTAGTAAAAGGAAAGTGAAAAATTTGGTTCAATTTCTTTGATTTTTGCAACAGGTATCAGTTACCTCCGAAAGAGTCGTGAGTTGGTTTTATGCTTTCCCGCAGCACGTACCAGTCACATATGTGTGGAATAGTCATCAAAACCAATTGAATGGCCCGAGTGAGAGAAAAGGGAAAAATCGGTTCCCTATATTTGATTTTTTAATGAAAGAGCTATCAGTTGCTTTTGAATGTGCTGTAAGTCAATTTTTCGTGTTTTCGCGGGTGCGTAACTGGCACGTATGAGTCGGTAGTCATCGTAACTGGGTTACTTGTCACCGTATGACAAGATACAAAACAAAAACTTAGTTGTTTTTGATTTATGCAGTAGGAAGCAGTTGCCCCTGACAGAGTTGTCAGTTTAGTTTTTATTCACTTGTGACATATATTTTCTGTTTCCCACTGTCCATTGATCATCTTAGCATATTAAATGTATCAATGTGCAGTATGGAAGCTGGCCTGAACTAGAACAGCAAATCGAATCAAGGGGAGTGACCCTGGGTAGGTTCTTGAAAAACACCAAAACAAGGTCTTCTGCCACCCCGTTTTCTTAAATGTTCGCCCATTGTCGGCGAATACTGGCATGTGTGGATGGTGCATGCATACCACTTTGCCAAGGACTACATATCAGCCTTCAAAGAAGACCTTAAATCCACTTTTATGCCGTTTCATGGTCAAGGTTTTGATCGCCATTTTAGGCGCCTTTTGAGCGCCATTTTGATTTCTATGACGTCATCGTGGGGGGGGGTAGGACAGTTAGTATATATATGTTAATTTTTCAGGTCATATTCAACTGCTTGTATAGCGCAGTGGGTCAGATCGCTGCCCACATGCATTTTTGGGTACTGGTGGTCAGATGTTCGATCCTCAGCCTTGCCATTTTATTTATTTTATTATTTTTTTTATTTCTATTATTAGTTATTCTTACATCTTATTGTATTTTATTACCCAATTCCTAAATGCTTCAAACATGAATAAGATTTTTTGATGGGAAAATTATGGTATCATGTTACATCTTTTATGTCTTTGCATGCGCTCAAATCTTGCGCATGGCTGTTTTGGCACAGCACGTAAAACTGAAAGGTACGAGTGGGTAGTTTTCAAAACGAATTTATATTCTATGTTTTTAAGAGAAAAGGTCAGGCCAAAAGTCAGTCTTCTTTTTTCTTAAAAGTTCATGCAACAGGAACGGTTGCTTCCGAAAGTGTCATAAGTCAACTTATGTCAACGGTTAATTGTCACGTATGTGATGGGTAAAAGTCGAAACCAATTCCATGTTTCTGTGGCACAAGTAAGAGAAAAGGAAAAACTTGGTTCCCTTTGTTTGATTTAAGCAACAAGTATCATCTGCTACAGAAAGTGTCCTAAGTCCTTTTTATGTTTTCACGTGGCGCATAATCGTGATGTACGTGCGAAAACATAAAATCAACTTACGACTTACATGGTCACCAAAATGGATGTAATGCTTTCATGGCCCTAGTAAAAGGAAAGTGAAAAATTTGGTCCAATTTCTTTGATTTCTGCAACAGGTATAAGTTGCCTCCGAAAGAGTCGTGAGTTGGTTTTATGCTTTCCCGCAGCACGTACCAGTCATTTATGTGTGGAATAGTCATCAAAACCAATTGAATGGCCCGAGTGAGAGAAAAGGGAAAAATTGGTTCCCTATATTTGACTTTTTAATGCAACAGCTATCAGTTGCTTTTGAAAGTGCTGTAAGTCAACTTTTCGTGTTTTTGCGGGTGTGTAACTGGCACATATGAGTCGATAGTCATCGTAACTGGGTTACTTGTCACCGTATGAAGAGATACAAAACAAAAACTTACTTGATTTTGATTTATGCAGTAGGAAGCAGTTGCCCTGATAGAGTTGTCAGTCTAGGTTTTATTCACTTGTGACATATATTTTCTGTTTCCCACTGTCCATTGATCGTCTTAGCATATTAAATGTATCAATGTACAATATGGAAGCTAGCCTGAACTAGAAAAGCAAATCGAATCAAGGGGAGTGACCCTGGGTAGGTTCTTAAAAAACATCAAAACAAGGTCTTCTGCAACCCCGTTTTCTTAAATGTTCGCCCATTGTCGGCGAATACTGGCATGTGTGGATGGTGCATGCATACCACTTTGCCAAGGACTACATATCAGCCTTCAAAGAAGACCTTAAATCCACTTTTATGCCGTTTCATGGTCAAGGTTTTGATCGCCATTTTAGGCGCCTTTTGAGCGCCATTTTGATTTCTATGACGTCATCGTTGGCGGGGTAGGACAGTTAGTATATATATGTTAATTTTTCAGGTCATATTCAACTGCTTGTATAGCGCAGTGGGTCAGATCGCTGCCCACATGCATTTTTGGGTACTGGTGGTCAGATGTTCGATCCTCAGCCTTGCCATTTTATTTATTTTATTATTTTTTTTATTTCTATTATTAGTTATTCTTACATCTTATTGTATTTTATTACCCAATTCCTAAATGCTTCAAACATGAATAAGATTTTTTGATGGGAAAATTATGGTATTATGTTACATCTTTTATGTCTTTGCATCCGCGCAAATCTTGCGCACGGCTGTTTCGGCACAGCACGTAAAACTGCCAGGTACGAGTGGGTAGTTTTCAAAACAAATTCATATTCTATGTTTTTAAGAGAAAAGGTCAGGCCAAAAGTCAGTCTTCTTTGTTCTTAAAAGTTCAGGCAACAGGAACGGTTGCTTCCGAAAGTGTCATAAGTGGACTTTAAGTTTTCCTGTAGCGGTTAATGATCACGTATGTGAGGGGTAAAAGTCGAAACCAATTTCATGTGTCTGTGGCACAAGTAAGAGAAAAGGAAACACTTGGTTCCCTTTGTTTGACTTAGGCAACAAGTATCATCTGCTACAGAAAGTGTCCTAAGTCCTTTTTATGTTTTCGCGTGGCGCGTAATGGTGATGTATGTGCGAAAACATGAAATCAACTTATGACTTATATGGTCACCAAAATGGATGTAATGCTTTCATGGCCCTAGTAAAAGGAAAGTGAAAAATTTGGTTCAATTTCTTTGATTTCTGCAACAGGTATAAGTTGCCTCTGAAAGAGTCGTGAGTTGGTTTTATGCTTTCCTGCAGCACGTACCAGTCACGTATGTGTGGAATAGTCATCAAAACCAATTGAATGGCCCGAGTGAGAGAAAAGGGAAAAATTGGTTCCCTATATTTGACTTTTTAATGAAACAGCTATCAGTTGCTGTTGAATGTGCTGTTAGTCAATTTTTCGTGTTTTCGCGGGTGCGTAACTGGTACGTATGAGTCGGTAGTCATCGTAACTGGGTTACTTGTCACTGTATGAAGAGATACAAAACAAAAACTTAGTTGTTTTTGATTTATGCAATAGGAAGCAATTGCCCCTGACAGAGTTGTCAGTCTAGTTTTTATTCACTTGTGACATATATTTTCTGTTTCCCTCAGTCCATTGATCATCTTAGCATATTAAATGTATCAATGTGCAGTATGGAAGCTGGCCTGAACTAGAAAAGCAAATCGAATCAAGGGGAGTGACCCTGGGTAGGTTCTTGAAAAACACCAAAACAAGGTCTTCTGCCACCCCGTTTTCTTAAATGTTCGCCCGTTGTCGGCGAATACTGGCATGTGTGGATAATGCATGCATACCACTTTGCCAAGGACTACATATCAGCCTTCAAAGAAGACCTTAAATCCACTTTTATGCCGTTTCATGCTCAAGGTTTTGATCGCTATTTTAGGCGCCATTTTGAGCGCCATTTTGATTTCTATGACGTCATCGTTGGCGGGGTAGGAAAGTTAGTAGATATATGTTAATTTTTCAGTTTATATTCAACTGCTTGTATAGCGCAGTGGGTCAGGCCACTGCCCACATGCATTTTTGGGTACTGGTGGTCAGATGTTCGATCCTCAGCCTTGCCATTTTATTTATTTCATTATTTTTTTTATTTCTATTATTAGTTATTCTTACATCTTATTGTATTTTATTGCCCAATTCCTAAATGCTTCAAACATGAATAAGATTTTTTGATGGGAAAATTATGGTATCATGTTACATCTTTTATGTCTTTGCATGCGCTCAAATCTTGCGCATGGCTGTTTTGGCACAGCACGTAAAACTGCCAGGTACGAGTGGGTAGTTTTCAAAACCAATTCATGTTCTATGTTTTTAAGAGAAAAGGTCAGGCCAAAAGTCAGTCTTCTTTTTTCTTCAAAGTTCATGCAACAGGAACGGTTGCTTCCGAAAGTGTCATAAGTCGACTTTAAGTTTTCCTGTAGCGGTTAATAGTCACGTATGTGAGGGGTAAAAGTCGAAACCAATTTCATGTTTCTGTGGCACAAGTAAGAGAAAAGGAAAAACTTGGTTCCCTTTGTTTGACTTAGGCAACAAGTATCGGCTGCTACAGAAAGTGTCCTAAGTCCTTTTTATATTTTCGCGGGGCGCGTAATGGTGATGTACGTACTAAAACAAAAAATCAACTTATGACTTACATGGTCACCAAAATGGATGCAGTGCTTTCATGGTCCTAGTAAAAGGAAAGTGAAAAATTTGGTTCAATTTCTTTGATTTTTGCAACAGGTATCAGTTACCTCCGAAAGAGTCGTGAGTTGGTTTTATGCTTTCCCGCAGCACGTACCAGTCACATATGTGTGGAATAGTCATCAAAACCAATTGAATGGCCCGAGTGAGAGAAAAGGGAAAAATCGGTTCCCTATATTTGATTTTTTAATGAAAGAGCTATCAGTTGCTTTTGAATGTGCTGTAAGTCAATTTTTCGTGTTTTCGCGGGTGCGTAACTGGCACGTATGAGTCGGTAGTCATCGTAACTGGGTTACTTGTCACCGTATGACAAGATACAAAACAAAAACTTAGTTGTTTTTGATTTATGCAGTAGGAAGCAGTTGCCCCTGACAGAGTTGTCAGTTTAGTTTTTATTCACTTGTGACATATATTTTCTGTTTCCCACTGTCCATTGATCATCTTAGCATATTAAATGTATCAATGTGCAGTATGGAAGCTGGCCTGAACTAGAACAGCAAATCGAATCAAGGGGAGTGACCCTGGGTAGGTTCTTGAAAAACACCAAAACAAGGTCTTCTGCCACCCCGTTTTCTTAAATGTTCGCCCATTGTCGGCGAATACTGGCATGTGTGGATGGTGCATGCATACCACTTTGCCAAGGACTACATATCAGCCTTCAAAGAAGACCTTAAATCCACTTTTATGCCGTTTCATGGTCAAGGTTTTGATCGCCATTTTAGGCGCCTTTTGAGCGCCATTTTGATTTCTATGACGTCATCGTGGGGGGGGGGTAGGACAGTTAGTATATATATGTTAATTTTTCAGGTCATATTCAACTGCTTGTATAGCGCAGTGGGTCAGATCGCTGCCCACATGCATTTTTGGGTACTGGTGGTCAGATGTTCGATCCTCAGCCTTGCCATTTTATTTATTTTATTATTTTTTTTATTTCTATTATTAGTTATTCTTACATCTTATTGTATTTTATTGCCCAATTCCTAAATGCTTCAAACATGAATAAGATTTTTTGATGGGAAAATTATGGTATCATGTTACATCTTTTATGTCTTTGCATGCGCTCAAATCTTGCGCATGGCTGTTTTGGCACAGCACGTAAAACTGAAAGGTACGAGTGGGTAGTTTTCAAAACGAATTTATATTCTATGTTTTTAAGAGAAAAGGTCAGGCCAAAAGTCAGTCTTCTTTTTTCTTAAAAGTTCATGCAACAGGAACGGTTGCTTCCGAAAGTGTCATAAGTCAACTTATGTCAACGGTTAATTGTCACGTATGTGATGGGTAAAAGTCGAAACCAATTCCATGTTTCTGTGGCACAAGTAAGAGAAAAGGAAAAACTTGGTTCCCTTTGTTTGATTTAAGCAACAAGTATCATCTGCTACAGAAAGTGTCCTAAGTCCTTTTTATGTTTTCACGTGGCGCATAATCGTGATGTACGTGCGAAAACATAAAATCAACTTACGACTTACATGGTCACCAAAATGGATGTAATGCTTTCATGGCCCTAGTAAAAGGAAAGTGAAAAATTTGGTCCAATTTCTTTGATTTCTGCAACAGGTATAAGTTGCCTCCGAAAGAGTCGTGAGTTGGTTTTATGCTTTCCCGCAGCACGTACCAGTCATTTATGTGTGGAATAGTCATCAAAACCAATTGAATGGCCCGAGTGAGAGAAAAGGGAAAAATTGGTTCCCTATATTTGACTTTTTAATGCAACAGCTATCAGTTGCTTTTGAAAGTGCTGTAAGTCAACTTTTCGTGTTTTTGCGGGTGTGTAACTGGCACATATGAGTCGATAGTCATCGTAACTGGGTTACTTGTCACCGTATGAAGAGATACAAAACAAAAACTTACTTGATTTTGATTTATGCAGTAGGAAGCAGTTGCCCTGATAGAGTTGTCAGTCTAGGTTTTATTCACTTGTGACATATATTTTCTGTTTCCCACTGTCCATTGATCGTCTTAGCATATTAAATGTATCAATGTACAATATGGAAGCTAGCCTGAACTAGAAAAGCAAATCGAATCAAGGGGAGTGACCCTGGGTAGGTTCTTAAAAAACATCAAAACAAGGTCTTCTGCCACCCCGTTTTCTTAAATGTTCGCCCATTGTCGGCGAATACTGGCATGTGTGGATGGTGCATGCATACCACTTTGCCAAGGACTACATATCAGCCTTCAAAGAAGACCTTAAATCCACTTTTATGCCGTTTCATGGTCAAGGTTTTGATCGCCATTTTAGGCGCCTTTTGAGCGCCATTTTGATTTCTATGACGTCATCGTTGGCGGGGTAGGACAGTTAGTATATATATGTTAATTTTTCAGGTCATATTCAACTGCTTGTATAGCGCAGTGGGTCAGATCGCTGCCCACATGCATTTTTGGGTACTGGTGGTCAGATGTTCGATCCTCAGCCTTGCCATTTTATTTATTTTATTATTTTTTTTATTTCTATTATTAGTTATTCTTACATCTTATTGTATTTTATTACCCAATTCCTAAATGCTTCAAACATGAATAAGATTTTTTGATGGGAAAATTATGGTATTATGTTACATCTTTTATGTCTTTGCATCCGCGCAAATCTTGCGCACGGCTGTTTCGGCACAGCACGTAAAACTGCCAGGTACGAGTGGGTAGTTTTCAAAACAAATTCATATTCTATGTTTTTAAGAGAAAAGGTCAGGCCAAAAGTCAGTCTTCTTTGTTCTTAAAAGTTCAGGCAACAGGAACGGTTGCTTCCGAAAGTGTCATAAGTGGACTTTAAGTTTTCCTGTAGCGGTTAATGATCACGTATGTGAGGGGTAAAAGTCGAAACCAATTTCATGTGTCTGTGGCACAAGTAAGAGAAAAGGAAACACTTGGTTCCCTTTGTTTGACTTAGGCAACAAGTATCATCTGCTACAGAAAGTGTCCTAAGTCCTTTTTATGTTTTCGCGTGGCGCGTAATGGTGATGTATGTGCGAAAACATGAAATCAACTTATGACTTATATGGTCACCAAAATGGATGTAATGCTTTCATGGCCCTAGTAAAAGGAAAGTGAAAAATTTGGTTCAATTTCTTTGATTTCTGCAACAGGTATAAGTTGCCTCTGAAAGAGTCGTGAGTTGGTTTTATGCTTTCCTGCAGCACGTACCAGTCACGTATGTGTGGAATAGTCATCAAAACCAATTGAATGGCCCGAGTGAGAGAAAAGGGAAAAATTGGTTCCCTATATTTGACTTTTTAATGAAACAGCTATCAGTTGCTGTTGAATGTGCTGTTAGTCAATTTTTCGTGTTTTCGCGGGTGCGTAACTGGTACGTATGAGTCGGTAGTCATCGTAACTGGGTTACTTGTCACTGTATGAAGAGATACAAAACAAAAACTTAGTTGTTTTTGATTTATGCAATAGGAAGCAATTGCCCCTGACAGAGTTGTCAGTCTAGTTTTTATTCACTTGTGACATATATTTTCTGTTTCCCTCAGTCCATTGATCATCTTAGCATATTAAATGTATCAATGTGCAGTATGGAAGCTGGCCTGAACTAGAAAAGCAAATCGAATCAAGGGGAGTGACCCTGGGTAGGTTCTTGAAAAACACCAAAACGAGGTCTTCTGCCACCCCGTTTTCTTAAATGTTCGCCCGTTGTCGGCGAATACTGGCATGTGTGGATAATGCATGCATACCACTTTGCCAAGGACTACATATCAGCCTTCAAAGAAGACCTTAAATCCACTTTTATGCCGTTTCATGCTCAAGGTTTTGATCGCTATTTTAGGCGCCATTTTGAGCGCCATTTTGATTTCTATGACGTCATCGTTGGCGGGGTAGGAAAGTTAGTATATATATGTTAATTTTTCAGTTCATATTCAACTGCTTGTATAGCGCAGTGGGTCAGGCCACTGCCCACATGCATTTTTGGGTACTGGTGGTCAGATGTTCGATCCTCAGCCTTGCCATTTTATTTATTTCATTATTTTTTTTATTTCTATTATTAGTTATTCTTACATCTTATTGTATTTTATTGCCCAATTCCTAAATGCTTCAAACATGAATAAGATTTTTTGATGGGAAAATTATGGTATCATGTTACATCTTTTATGTCTTTGCATGCGCTCAAATCTTGCGCATGGCTGTTTTGGCACAGCACGTAAAACTGCCAGGTACGAGTGGGTAGTTTTCAAAACCAATTCATGTTCTATGTTTTTAAGAGAAAAGGTCAGGCCAAAAGTCAGTCTTCTTTTTTCTTCAAAGTTCATGCAACAGGAACGGTTGCTTCCGAAAGTGTCATAAGTCGACTTTAAGTTTTCCTGTAGCGGTTAATAGTCACGTATGTGAGGGGTAAAAGTCGAAACCAATTTCATGTTTCTGTGGCACAAGTAAGAGAAAAGGAAAAACTTGGTTCCCTTTGTTTGACTTAGGCAACAAGTATCGGCTGCTACAGAAAGTGTCCTAAATCCTTTTTATATTTTCGCGGGGCGCGTAATGGTGATGTACGTACTAAAACAAAAAATCAACTTATGACTTACATGGTCACCAAAATGGATGCAATGCTTTCATGGTCCTAGTAAAAGGAAAGTGAAAAATTTGGTTCAATTTCTTTGATTTTTGCAACAGGTATCAGTTACCTCCGAAAGAGTCGTGAGTTGGTTTTATGCTTTCCCGCAGCACGTACCAGTCACATATGTGTGGAATAGTCATCAAAACCAATTGAATGGCCCGAGTGAGAGAAAAGGGAAAAATCGGTTCCCTATATTTGATTTTTTAATGAAAGAGCTATCAGTTGCTTTTGAATGTGCTGTAAGTCAATTTTTCGTGTTTTCGCGGGTGCGTAACTGGCACGTATGAGTCGGTAGTCATCGTAACTGGGTTACTTGTCACCGTATGACAAGATACAAAACAAAAACTTAGTTGTTTTTGATTTATGCAGTAGGAAGCAGTTGCCCCTGACAGAGTTGTCAGTTTAGTTTTTATTCACTTGTGACATATATTTTCTGTTTCCCACTGTCCATTGATCATCTTAGCATATTAAATGTATCAATGTGCAGTATGGAAGCTGGCCTGAACTAGAACAGCAAATCGAATCAAGGGGAGTGACCCTGGGTAGGTTCTTGAAAAACACCAAAACAAGGTCTTCTGCCACCCCGTTTTCTTAAATGTTCGCCCATTGTCGGCGAATACTGGCATGTGTGGATGGTGCATGCATACCACTTTGCCAAGGACTACATATCAGCCTTCAAAGAAGACCTTAAATCCACTTTTATGCCGTTTCATGGTCAAGGTTTTGATCGCCATTTTAGGCGCCTTTTGAGCGCCATTTTGATTTCTATGACGTCATCGTGGGGGGGGGTAGGACAGTTAGTATATATATGTTAATTTTTCAGGTCATATTCAACTGCTTGTATAGCGCAGTGGGTCAGATCGCTGCCCACATGCATTTTTGGGTACTGGTGGTCAGATGTTCGATCCTCAGCCTTGCCATTTTATTTATTTTATTATTTTTTTTATTTCTATTATTAGTTATTCTTACATCTTATTGTATTATTTGCCCAATTCCTAAATGCTTCAAACATGAATAAGATTTTTTGATGGGAAAATTATGGTATCATGTTACATCTTTTATGTCTTTGCATGCGCTCAAATCTTGCGCATGGCTGTTTTGGCACAGCACGTAAAACTGAAAGGTACGAGTGGGTAGTTTTCAAAACGAATTTATATTCTATGTTTTTAAGAGAAAAGGTCAGGCCAAAAGTCAGTCTTCTTTTTTCTTAAAAGTTCATGCAACAGGAACGGTTGCTTCCGAAAGTGTCATAAGTCAACTTATGTCAACGGTTAATTGTCACGTATGTGATGGGTAAAAGTCGAAACCAATTCCATGTTTCTGTGGCACAAGTAAGAGAAAAGGAAAAACTTGGTTCCCTTTGTTTGATTTAAGCAACAAGTATCATCTGCTACAGAAAGTGTCCTAAGTCCTTTTTATGTTTTCACGTGGCGCATAATCGTGATGTACGTGCGAAAACATAAAATCAACTTACGACTTACATGGTCACCAAAATGGATGTAATGCTTTCATGGCCCTAGTAAAAGGAAAGTGAAAAATTTGGTCCAATTTCTTTGATTTCTGCAACAGGTATAAGTTGCCTCCGAAAGAGTCGTGAGTTGGTTTTATGCTTTCCCGCAGCACGTACCAGTCATTTATGTGTGGAATAGTCATCAAAACCAATTGAATGGCCCGAGTGAGAGAAAAGGGAAAAATTGGTTCCCTATATTTGACTTTTTAATGCAACAGCTATCAGTTGCTTTTGAAAGTGCTGTAAGTCAACTTTTCGTGTTTTTGCGGGTGTGTAACTGGCACATATGAGTCGATAGTCATCGTAACTGGGTTACTTGTCACCGTATGAAGAGATACAAAACAAAAACTTACTTGATTTTGATTTATGCAGTAGGAAGCAGTTGCCCTGATAGAGTTGTCAGTCTAGGTTTTATTCACTTGTGACATATATTTTCTGTTTCCCACTGTCCATTGATCGTCTTAGCATATTAAATGTATCAATGTACAATATGGAAGCTAGCCTGAACTAGAAAAGCAAATCGAATCAAGGGGAGTGACCCTGGGTAGGTTCTTAAAAAACATCAAAACAAGGTCTTCTGCCACCCCGTTTTCTTAAATGTTCGCCCATTGTCGGCGAATACTGGCATGTGTGGATGGTGCATGCATACCACTTTGCCAGGGACTACATATCAGCCTTCAAAGAAGACCTTAAATCCACTTTTATGCCGTTTCATGGTCAAGGTTTTGATCGCCATTTTAGGCGCCTTTTGAGCGCCATTTTGATTTCTATGACGTCATCGTTGGCGGGGTAGGACAGTTAGTATATATATGTTAATTTTTCAGGTCATATTCAACTGCTTGTATAGCGCAGTGGGTCAGATCGCTGCCCACATGCATTTTTGGGTACTGGTGGTCAGATGTTCGATCCTCAGCCTTGCCATTTTATTTATTTTATTATTTTTTTTATTTCTATTATTAGTTATTCTTACATCTTATTGTATTTTATTACCCAATTCCTAAATGCTTCAAACATGAATAAGATTTTTTGATGGGAAAATTATGGTATTATGTTACATCTTTTATGTCTTTGCATCCGCGCTCAAATCTTGCGCACGGCTGTTTCGGCACAGCACGTAAAACTGCCAGGTACGAGTGGGTAGTTTTCAAAACAAATTCATATTCTATGTTTTTAAGAGAAAAGGTCAGGCCAAAAGTCAGTCTTCTTTGTTCTTAAAAGTTCAGGCAACAGGAACGGTTGCTTCCGAAAGTGTCATAAGTGGACTTTAAGTTTTCCTGTAGCGGTTAATGATCACGTATGTGAGGGGTAAAAGTCGAAACCAATTTCATGTGTCTGTGGCACAAGTAAGAGAAAAGGAAACACTTGGTTCCCTTTGTTTGACTTAGGCAACAAGTATCATCTGCTACAGAAAGTGTCCTAAGTCCTTTTTATGTTTTCGCGTGGCGCGTAATGGTGATGTATGTGCGAAAACATGAAATCAACTTATGACTTATATGGTCACCAAAATGGATGTAATGCTTTCATGGCCCTAGTAAAAGGAAAGTGAAAAATTTGGTTCAATTTCTTTGATTTCTGCAACAGGTATAAGTTGCCTCTGAAAGAGTCGTGAGTTGGTTTTATGCTTTCCTGCAGCACGTACCAGTCACGTATGTGTGGAATAGTCATCAAAACCAATTGAATGGCACGAGTGAGAGAAAAGGGAAAAATTGGTTCCCTATATTTGACTTTTTAATGAAACAGCTATCAGTTGCTGTTGAATGTGCTGTTAGTCAATTTTTCGTGTTTTCGCGGGTGCGTAACTGGTACGTATGAGTCGGTAGTCATCGTAACTGGGTTACTTGTCACTGTATGAAGAGATACAAAACAAAAACTTAGTTGTTTTTGATTTATGCAATAGGAAGCAATTGCCCCTGACAGAGTTGTCAGTCTAGTTTTTATTCACTTGTGACATATATTTTCTGTTTCCCTCAGTCCATTGATCATCTTAGCATATTAAATGTATCAATGTGCAGTATGGAAGCTGGCCTGAACTAGAAAAGCAAATCGAATCAAGGGGAGTGACCCTGGGTAGGTTCTTGAAAAACACCAAAACAAGGTCTTCTGCCACCCCGTTTTCTTAAATGTTCGCCCGTTGTCGGCGAATACTGGCATGTGTGGATAATGCATGCATACCACTTTGCCAAGGACTACATATCAGCCTTCAAAGAAGACCTTAAATCCACTTTTATGCCGTTTCATGCTCAAGGTTTTGATCGCTATTTTAGGCGCCATTTTGAGCGCCATTTTGATTTCTATGACGTCATCGTTGGCGGGGTAGGAAAGTTAGTATATATATGTTAATTTTTCAGTTCATATTCAACTGCTTGTATAGCGCAGTGGGTCAGGCCACTGCCCACATGCATTTTTGGGTACTGGTGGTCAGATGTTCGATCCTCAGCCTTGCCATTTTATTTATTTTATTATTTTTTTTATTTCTATTATTAGTTATTCTTACATCTTATTGTATTTTATTGCCCAATTCCTAAATGCTTCAAACATGAATAAGATTTTTTGATGGGAAAATTATGGTATCATGTTACATCTTTTATGTCTTTGCATGCGCTCAAATCTTGCGCATGGCTGTTTTGGCACAGCACGTAAAACTGCCAGGTACGAGTGGGTAGTTTTCAAAACCAATTCATGTTCTATGTTTTTAAGAGAAAAGGTCAGGCCAAAAGTCAGTCTTCTTTTTTCTTCAAAGTTCATGCAACAGGAACGGTTGCTTCCGAAAGTGTCATAAGTCGACTTTAAGTTTTCCTGTAGCGGTTAATAGTCACGTATGTGAGGGGTAAAAGTCGAAACCAATTTCATGTTTCTGTGGCACAAGTAAGAGAAAAGGAAAAACTTGGTTCCCTTTGTTTGACTTAGGCAACAAGTATCGGCTGCTACAGAAAGTGTCCTAAGTCCTTTTTATATTTTCGCGGGGCGCGTAATGGTGATGTACGTACTAAAACAAAAAATCAACTTATGACTTACATGGTCACCAAAATGGATGCAATGCTTTCATGGTCCTAGTAAAAGGAAAGTGAAAAATTTGGTTCAATTTCTTTGATTTTTGCAACAGGTATCAGTTACCTCCGAAAGAGTCGTGAGTTGGTTTTATGCTTTCCCGCAGCACGTACCAGTCACATATGTGTGGAATAGTCATCAAAACCAATTGAATGGCCCGAGTGAGAGAAAAGGGAAAAATCGGTTCCCTATATTTGATTTTTTAATGAAAGAGCTATCAGTTGCTTTTGAATGTGCTGTAAGTCAATTTTTCGTGTTTTCGCGGGTGCGTAACTGGCACGTATGAGTCGGTAGTCATCGTAACTGGGTTACTTGTCACCGTATGACAAGATACAAAACAAAAACTTAGTTGTTTTTGATTTATGCAGTAGGAAGCAGTTGCCCCTGACAGAGTTGTCAGTTTAGTTTTTATTCACTTGTGACATATATTTTCTGTTTCCCACTGTCCATTGATCATCTTAGCATATTAAATGTATCAATGTGCAGTATGGAAGCTGGCCTGAACTAGAACAGCAAATCGAATCAAGGGGAGTGACCCTGGGTAGGTTCTTGAAAAACACCAAAACAAGGTCTTCTGCCACCCCGTTTTCTTAAATGTTCGCCCATTGTCGGCGAATACTGGCATGTGTGGATGGTGCATGCATACCACTTTGCCAAGGACTACATATCAGCCTTCAAAGAAGACCTTAAATCCACTTTTATGCCGTTTCATGCTCAAGGTTTTGATCGCTATTTTAGGCGCCATTTTGAGCGCCATTTTGATTTCTATGACGTCATCGTTGGCGGGGTAGGAAAGTTAGTATATATATGTTAATTTTTCAGTTCATATTCAACTGCTTGTATAGCGCAGTGGGTCAGGCCACTGCCCACATGCATTTTTGGGTACTGGTGGTCAGATGTTCGATCCTCAGCCTTGCCATTTTATTTATTTTATTATTTTTTTTATTTCTATTATTAGTTATTCTTACATCTTATTGTATTTTATTGCCCAATTCCTAAATGCTTCAAACATGAATAAGATTTTTTGATGGGAAAATTATGGTATCATGTTACATCTTTTATGTCTTTGCATGCGCTCAAATCTTGCGCATGGCTGTTTTGGCACAGCACGTAAAACTGCCAGGTACGAGTGGGTAGTTTTCAAAACCAATTCATGTTCTATGTTTTTAAGAGAAAAGGTCAGGCCAAAAGTCAGTCTTCTTTTTTCTTCAAAGTTCATGCAACAGGAACGGTTGCTTCCGAAAGTGTCATAAGTCGACTTTAAGTTTTCCTGTAGCGGTTAATAGTCACGTATGTGAGGGGTAAAAGTCGAAACCAATTTCATGTTTCTGTGGCACAAGTAAGAGAAAAGGAAAAACTTGGTTCCCTTTGTTTGACTTAGGCAACAAGTATCGGCTGCTACAGAAAGTGTCCTAAGTCCTTTTTATATTTTCGCGGGGCGCGTAATGGTGATGTACGTACTAAAACAAAAAATCAACTTATGACTTACATGGTCACCAAAATGGATGCAATGCTTTCATGGTCCTAGTAAAAGGAAAGTGAAAAATTTGGTTCAATTTCTTTGATTTTTGCAACAGGTATCAGTTACCTCCGAAAGAGTCGTGAGTTGGTTTTATGCTTTCCCGCAGCACGTACCAGTCACATATGTGTGGAATAGTCATCAAAACCAATTGAATGGCCCGAGTGAGAGAAAAGGGAAAAATCGGTTCCCTATATTTGATTTTTTAATGAAAGAGCTATCAGTTGCTTTTGAATGTGCTGTAAGTCAATTTTTCGTGTTTTCGCGGGTGCGTAACTGGCACGTATGAGTCGGTAGTCATCGTAACTGGGTTACTTGTCACCGTATGACAAGATACAAAACAAAAACTTAGTTGTTTTTGATTTATGCAGTAGGAAGCAGTTGCCCCTGACAGAGTTGTCAGTTTAGTTTTTATTCACTTGTGACATATATTTTCTGTTTCCCACTGTCCATTGATCATCTTAGCATATTAAATGTATCAATGTGCAGTATGGAAGCTGGCCTGAACTAGAACAGCAAATCGAATCAAGGGGAGTGACCCTGGGTAGGTTCTTGAAAAACACCAAAACAAGGTCTTCTGCCACCCCGTTTTCTTAAATGTTCGCCCATTGTCGGCGAATACTGGCATGTGTGGATGGTGCATGCATACCACTTTGCCAAGGACTACATATCAGCCTTCAAAGAAGACCTTAAATCCACTTTTATGCCGTTTCATGGTCAAGGTTTTGATCGCCATTTTAGGCGCCTTTTGAGCGCCATTTTGATTTCTATGACGTCATCGTGGGGGGGGGTAGGACAGTTAGTATATATATGTTAATTTTTCAGGTCATATTCAACTGCTTGTATAGCGCAGTGGGTCAGATCGCTGCCCACATGCATTTTTGGGTACTGGTGGTCAGATGTTCGATCCTCAGCCTTGCCATTTTATTTATTTTATTATTTTTTTTATTTCTATTATTAGTTATTCTTACATCTTATTGTATTTTATTGCCCAATTCCTAAATGCTTCAAACATGAATAAGATTTTTTGATGGGAAAATTATGGTATCATGTTACATCTTTTATGTCTTTGCATGCGCTCAAATCTTGCGCATGGCTGTTTTGGCACAGCACGTAAAACTGAAAGGTACGAGTGGGTAGTTTTCAAAACGAATTTATATTCTATGTTTTTAAGAGAAAAGGTCAGGCCAAAAGTCAGTCTTCTTTTTTCTTAAAAGTTCATGCAACAGGAACGGTTGCTTCCGAAAGTGTCATAAGTCAACTTATGTCAACGGTTAATTGTCACGTATGTGATGGGTAAAAGTCGAAACCAATTCCATGTTTCTGTGGCACAAGTAAGAGAAAAGGAAAAACTTGGTTCCCTTTGTTTGATTTAAGCAACAAGTATCATCTGCTACAGAAAGTGTCCTAAGTCCTTTTTATGTTTTCACGTGGCGCATAATCGTGATGTACGTGCGAAAACATAAAATCAACTTACGACTTACATGGTCACCAAAATGGATGTAATGCTTTCATGGCCCTAGTAAAAGGAAAGTGAAAAATTTGGTCCAATTTCTTTGATTTCTGCAACAGGTATAAGTTGCCTCCGAAAGAGTCGTGAGTTGGTTTTATGCTTTCCCGCAGCACGTACCAGTCATTTATGTGTGGAATAGTCATCAAAACCAATTGAATGGCCCGAGTGAGAGAAAAGGGAAAAATTGGTTCCCTATATTTGACTTTTTAATGCAACAGCTATCAGTTGCTTTTGAAAGTGCTGTAAGTCAACTTTTCGTGTTTTTGCGGGTGTGTAACTGGCACATATGAGTCGATAGTCATCGTAACTGGGTTACTTGTCACCGTATGAAGAGATACAAAACAAAAACTTACTTGATTTTGATTCATGCAGTAGGAAGCAGTTGCCCTGATAGAGTTGTCAGTCTAGGTTTTATTCACTTGTGACATATATTTTCTGTTTCCCACTGTCCATTGATCGTCTTAGCATATTAAATGTATCAATGTACAATATGGAAGCTAGCCTGAACTAGAAAAGCAAATCGAATCAAGGGGAGTGACCCTGGGTAGGTTCTTAAAAAACATCAAAACAAGGTCTTCTGCCACCCCGTTTTCTTAAATGTTCGCCCATTGTCGGCGAATACTGGCATGTGTGGATGGTGCATGCATACCACTTTGCCAAGGACTACATATCAGCCTTCAAAGAAGACCTTAAATCCACTTTTATGCCGTTTCATGGTCAAGGTTTTGATCGCCATTTTAGGCGCCTTTTGAGCGCCATTTTGATTTCTATGACGTCATCGTTGGCGGGGTAGGACAGTTAGTATATATATGTTAATTTTTCAGGTCATATTCAACTGCTTGTATAGCGCAGTGGGTCAGATCGCTGCCCACATGCATTTTTGGGTACTGGTGGTCAGATGTTCGATCCTCAGCCTTGCCATTTTATTTATTTTATTATTTTTTTTATTTCTATTATTAGTTATTCTTACATCTTATTGTATTTTATTACCCAATTCCTAAATGCTTCAAACATGAATAAGATTTTTTGATGGGAAAATTATGGTATTATGTTACATCTTTTATGTCTTTGCATCCGCGCAAATCTTGCGCACGGCTGTTTCGGCACAGCACGTAAAACTGCCAGGTACGAGTGGGTAGTTTTCAAAACAAATTCATATTCTATGTTTTTAAGAGAAAAGGTCAGGCCAAAAGTCAGTCTTCTTTGTTCTTAAAAGTTCAGGCAACAGGAACGGTTGCTTCCGAAAGTGTCATAAGTGGACTTTAAGTTTTCCTGTAGCGGTTAATGGTCACGTATGTGAGGGGTAAAAGTCGAAACCAATTTCATGTGTCTGTGGCACAAGTAAGAGAAAAGGAAACACTTGGTTCCCTTTGTTTGACTTAGGCAACAAGTATCATCTGCTACAGAAAGTGTCCTAAGTCCTTTTTATGTTTTCGCGTGGCGCGTAATGGTGATGTATGTGCGAAAACATAAAATCAACTTATGACTTACATGGTCACCAAAATGGATGTAATGCTTTGATGGCCCTAGTGAAAGGAAAGTGAAAAATTTGGTTTTAATTTCTTTGATTTCTGCAACAGGTATCAGTTGCCTCTGAAAGAGTCGTGAGTTGGTTTTATGCTTTCCCGCAGCACGTACCAGTCACGTATGTGTGGAATAGTCATCAAAACCAATTGAATGGCCCGAGTGAGAGAAAAGGGAAAAATTGGTTCCCTATATTTGACTTTTTAATGAAAGAGCTATCAGTTGCTTTTGAATGTGCTGTAAGTCAATTTTTCGTGTTTTCGCGGGTGCGTAACTGGCACGTATGAGTCGGTAATCATCGTGACTGGGTTACTTGTCACTGTATGAAGAGATACAAAACAAAAACTTAATTGTTTTTGATTTATGCAGTAGGAAGCAGTTGCCCCTGACAGAGTTGTCAGTCTAGTTTTTATTCACTTGTGACATATATTTTCTGTTTCCCACTGTCCATTGATCATCTTAGCATATTAAATGTATCAATGTGCAGTATGGAAGCTGGCCTGAACTAGAAAAGCAAATCGAATCAAGGGGAGTGACCCTGGGTAGGTTCTTGAAAAACACCAAAACAAGGTCTTCTGCAACCCCGTTTTCTTAAATGTTCGCCCATTGTCGGCGAATTCTGGCATGTGTGGATGGTGCATGCATACCACTTTGCCAAAGACTATATATCAGCCTTCAAAGAAGACCTTAAATCCACTTTTATGCCGTTTTATGCTCAATGTTTTGATCGCCACTTTAGGCTCCATTTTGAGCGCCATTTTGATTTCTATGACGTCATCGTGGGGGGGGGTAGGACAGTTAGTATATATATGTTAATTTTTCAGGTCATATTCAACTGCTTGTATAGCGCAGTGGGTCAGACCGCTGCACACATGCATTTTTGGGTACTGGTGGTCAGATGTTCGATCCTCAGCCTTGCCATTTTATTTATTTTATTATTTTTTTTATTTCTATTATTAGTTATTCTTACATCTTATTGTATTTTATTGCCCAATTCCTAAATGCTTCAAACATGAATAAGATTTTTTGATGGGAAAATTACGGCATCATGTTACATCTTTTATGTCTTTGCATGTGCTCAAATCCTGCGCATGGATGTTTTTGCACAGCACGTAAAACTGAAAGGTACGAGTGGGTAGTTTTCAAAACAAATTCATATTCTATGTTTTTAAGAGAAAAGGTCAGGCCAAAAGTCAGTCTTCTTTTTTCTTAAAAGTTCAGGCAACAGGAACGGTTGCTTCCGAAAGTGTCATAAGTGGACTTTAAGTTTTCCTGTAGCGGTTAATGATCACGTATGTGAGGGGTAAAAGTCGAAACCAATTTCATGTGTCTGTGGCACAAGTAAGAGAAAAGGAAACACTTGGTTCCCTTTGTTTGACTTAGGCAACAAGTATCATCTGCTACAGAAAGTGTCCTAAGTCCTTTTTATGTTTTCGCGTGGCGCGTAATGGTGATGTATGTGCGAAAACATGAAATCAACTTATGACTTATATGGTCACCAAAATGGATGTAATGCTTTCATGGCCCTAGTAAAAGGAAAGTGAAAAATTTGGTTCAATTTCTTTGATTTCTGCAACAGGTATAAGTTGCCTCTGAAAGAGTCGTGAGTTGGTTTTATGCTTTCCTGCAGCACGTACCAGTCACGTATGTGTGGAATAGTCATCAAAACCAATTGAATGGCCCGAGTGAGAGAAAAGGGAAAAATTGGTTCCCTATATTTGACTTTTTAATGAAAGAGCTATCAGTTGCTTTTGAATGTGCTGTTAGTCAATTTTTCGTGTTTTCGCGGGTGCGTAACTGGTACGTATGAGTCGGTAGTCATCGTAACTGGGTTACTTGTCACTGTATGAAGAGATACAAAACAAAAACTTAGTTGTTTTTGATTTATGCAATAGGAAGCAATTGCCCCTGACAGAGTTGTCAGTCTAGTTTTTATTCACTTGTGACATATATTTTCTGTTTCCCTCAGTCCATTGATCATCTTAGCATATTAAATGTATCAATGTGCAGTATGGAAGCTGGCCTGAACTAGAAAAGCAAATCGAATCAAGGGGAGTGACCCTGGGTAGGTTCTTGAAAAACACCAAAACAAGGTCTTCTGCCACCCCGTTTTCTTAAATGTTCGCCCGTTGTCGGCGAATACTGGCATGTGTGGATGATGCATGCATACCACTTTGCCAAGGACTACATATCAGCCTTCAAAGAAGACCTTAAATCCACTTTTATGCCGTTTCATGCTCAAGGTTTTGATCGCTATTTTAGGCGCCATTTTGATTTCTATGACGTCATCGTGGGGGGGGTAGGAAAGTTAGTATATATATGTTAATTTTTCAGTTCATATTCAACTGCTTATATAGCGCAGTGGGTCAGGCCGCTGCCCACATGCATTTTTGGGTACTGGTGGTCAGATGTTCGATCCTCAGCCTTGCCATTTTATTTATTTCATTATTTTTTTTATTTCTATTATTAGTTATTCTTACATCTTATTGTATTTTATTACCCAATTCCTAAATGCTTCAAACATGAATAAGATTTTTTGATGGGAAAATTATGGTATCATGTTACATCTTTTATGTCTTTGCATGCGCTCAAATCTTGCGCATGGCTGTTTTGGCACAGCACGTAAAACTGCCAGGTACGAGTGGGTAGTTTTCAAAACCAATTCATGTTCTATGTTTTTAAGAGAAAAGGTCAGGCCAAAAGTCAGTCTTATTTTTTCTTCAAAGTTCATGCAACAGGAACGGTTGCTTCCGAAAGTGTCATAAGTCGACTTTAAGTTTTCCTGTAGCGGTTAATAGTCACGTATGTGAGGGGTAAAAGTCGAAACCAATTTCATGTTTCTGTGGCACAAGTAAGAGAAAAGGAAAAACTTGGTTCCCTTTGTTTGACTTAGGCAACAAGTATCGGCTGCTACAGAAAGTGTCCTAAATCCTTTTTATATTTTCGCGGGGCGCGTAATGGTGATGTACGTACTAAAACAAAAAATCAACTTATGACTTACATGGTCACCAAAATGGATGCAATGCTTTCATGGTCCTAGTAAAAGGAAAGTGAAAAATTTGGTTCAATTTCTTTGATTTTTGCAACAGGTATCAGTTACCTCCGAAAGAGTCGTGAGTTGGTTTTATGCTTTCCCGCAGCACGTACCAGTCACGTATGTGTGGAATAGTCATCAAAACCAATTCAATGGCCCGAGTGAGAGAAAAGGGAAAAATTGGTTCCCTATATTTGATTTTTTAATGAAAGAGCTATCAGTTGCTTTTGAATGTGCTGTAAGTCAATTTTTCGTGTTTTCGCGGGTGCGTAACTGGCACGTATGAGTCGGTAGTCATCGTAACTGGGTTACTTGTCACCGTATGAAGAGATACAAAACAAAAACTTAGTTGTTTTTGATTTATGCAGTAGGAAGCAGTTGCCCCTGACAGAGTTGTCAGTTTAGTTTTTATTCACTTGTGACATATATTTTCTGTTTCCCACTGTCCATTGATCATCTTAGCATATTAAATGTATCAATGTGCAGTATGGAAGCTGGCCTGAACTAGAACAGCAAATCGAATCAAGGGGAGTGACCCTGGGTAGGTTCTTGAAAAACACCAAAACAAGGTCTTCTGCCACCCCGTTTTCTTAAATGTTCGCCCATTGTCGGCGAATACTGGCATGTGTGGATGGTGCATGCATACCACTTTGCCAAGGACTACATATCAGCCTTCAAAGAAGACCTTAAATCCACTTTTATGCCGTTTCATGGTCAAGGTTTTGATCGCCATTTTAGGCGCCTTTTGAGCGCCATTTTGATTTCTATGACGTCATCGTGGGGGGGGGGTAGGACAGTTAGTATATATATGTTAATTTTTCAGGTCATATTCAACTGCTTATATAGCGCAGTGGGTCAGATCGCTGCCCACATGCATTTTTGGCTACTGGTGGTCAGATGTTCGATCCTCAGCCTTGCCATTTTATTTATTTTATTATTTTTTTTATTTCTATTATTAGTTATTCTTACATCTTATTGTATTTTATTGCCCAATTCCTAAATGCTTCAAACATGAATAAGATTTTTTGATGGGAAAATTATGGTATTATGTTACATCTTTTATGTCTTTGCATCCGCGCAAATCTTGCGCACGGCTGTTTCGGCACAGCACGTAAAACTGCCAGGTACGAGTAGGTAGTTTTCAAAACAAATTCATATTCTATGTTTTTAAGAGAAAAGGTCAGGCCAAAAGTCAGTCTTCTTTGTTCTTAAAAGTTCAGGCAACAGGAACGGTTGCTTCCGAAAGTGTCATAAGTGGACTTTAAGTTTTCCTGTAGCGGTTAATGGTCACGTATGTGAGGGGTAAAAGTCGAAACCAATTTCATGTGTCTGTGGCACAAGTAAGAGAAAAGGAAACACTTGGTTCCCTTTGTTTGACTTAGGCAACAAGTATCATCTGCTACAGAAAGTGTCCTAAGTCCTTTTTATATTTTCGCGGGGCGCGTAATGGTGATGTACGTACTAAAACAAAAAATCAACTTATGACTTACATGGTCACCAAAATGGATGCAATGCTTTCATGGTCCTAGTAAAAGGAAAGTGAAAAATTTGGTTCAATTTCTTTGATTTTTGCAACAGGTATCAGTTACCTCCGAAAGAGTCGTGAGTTGGTTTTATGCTTTCCCGCAGCACGTACCAGTCACGTATGTGTGGAATAGTCATCAAAACCAATTCAATGGCCCGAGTGAGAGAAAAGGGAAAAATCGGTTCCCTATATTTGATTTTTTAATGAAAGAGCTATCAGTTGCTTTTGAATGTGCTGTAAGTCAATTTTTCGTGTTTTCGCGGGTGCGTAACTGGCACGTATGAGTCGGTAGTCATCGTAACTGGGTTACTTGTCACTGTATGAAGAGATACAAAACAAAAACTTAGTTGTTTTTGATTTATGCAACAGAGTCTAGACCAAGCATTCGACAAATCGTATGACAACATAATCGTCACTGGAGACTTTAACATGCACTTTCTCTCTCAGGCTTCAGATAAGATAAAAAATCTCATCGCATCACACAGTGCACACCAACTGATTGACACACCGACTCACTTTACAGAAACATCAAGCTCGCTTATCGATCTTATTTTTGTCAAAAATAAGAATCACGTCATTTCAAGCTTCGTTGCCGACCCATTTATTCCTGAACTTACCCGTTTCCATTGCCCAGTCGTTGCTGTCCTCAAGTTTGACAAACCTAAATTTAAGTCGTTCAAACGTCACATCTGGCTTTATGACAAAGGTAACTACGATGAATATAGAAATAAACTACGAAACGTAGACTGGAACTTGCTTACAGATGACAATGACCCCGATAAAACAATACAAAATATTACTGACAAGATCATTTCAGTCGCCTCTAAAACCATTCCTAACAAAACAATCACTGTCAGACCAAACGATATTCCATGGATGAACACTGAAATACGCAAACTTATTAGAACACGCAAAAGATTACATAAAGAAGCCAAACGGCTAAACAATGTTGAAACATGGTCAAAGTTTAGAGAAGTGCGAAATACTGTAACAAAACATATACGCAAAGCCAAATTAAACTACCAAAATAAATTAGTTGAAATAATCAATTCATCCAGTACTTCACCAAAGACATGGTTCAAAGTCGCTAAACGACTAACACAAAAACAAACAACATGCACCATTCCAACTCTTTATGATAACAATATGGAAGCATCTACAGACATATCCAAAGCGGAACTTTTGAATTCGTATTTTTCTAGACAATCGACACTGGACGATCACGATCAACAACTACCACACAACATAACATTTATTGAATCTACCTTGTCGCATCTCACTATTACTCCATGCGACGTAAAAGACGCAATTTCTCTCATTGATTCCTCTAAGGCTAGTGGTCCTGACTTTGTTAGCCCAAAACTTCTGTGTGAAGGGTCTACAGAATTATGTACTGTCTTATCTCACCTATTTAATTCACTTCTTGCCTTATCTTACTTCCCCAGTGCTTGGAAACTAGCAAATGTTACACCTATATTTAAAAAGGGTGATCCATCCAAGCCATCTAACTATCGACCAATTTCTCTGCTTAGTTGTCTTGGTAAACTATTTGAAAGATGTGTCCACAAATATTTATACAACTACCTGAATGATAACAGACTTTTGACGAAGTATCAGTCCGGATTTATCAAAGGTGACTCTACTACTAACCAATTAATTTTTATCTATGATGACATAAACCGAGCTTTGGACGAAGGACTTGAGGTCCGTGCCGTGTTCTGTGACATCTCCAAAGCGTTTGATCGAGTGTGGCACAGAGGTCTCCTCCACAAACTGTCTTCGCTTGGTATCTGTGGACCTCTCCTCAAATGGTTTTCTTCTTACTTAACATTACGGAAACAACGTGTTGTTTGCTCTAACGTTTCGTCAGACTGGTCTATTATCAATGCTGGTGTCCCCCAGGGCTCCATTTTAGGGCCTTTATTATTCCTAATTTATATAAACGACATAGTGTCCCAAATCAACACTAACGTTCGTCTTTTTGCCGACGATACCAGTTTGTATGTAATTGTGGAAACACCAGATCAGGCAGCGACAGCTCTTAACACAGACCTTGAAGCTGTTCATTGTTGGTCTAAAACCTGGCTAGTTTCTTTCAATCCTTCAAAAACAGAGTCTATTATATTTTCAAGGAAACGAAAGAAACCTGAACATCCTTCCCTTTACATGAATAATGTGGCCATAAAAAATGTATCCTCACATATGCATCTTGGTGTTACTTTTTCTGAAGACCTGAAATGGTCATCCCATATATCTTTTATACTTAAGAAAGCTTGGCAGAGAATTGGAATGATGAAAACTGTCAAACATTTTTTAAATAGGTCTAGCCTCGAACGAATGTACTTTTCTTTTATTCGACCTCTCTTAGAATATTCAGATGTCGTCTGGGATAATTGCACAGAAACCTTGAAACATGAAATCGAGGCAGTACACAACGAAGCAGCTAGAATTGTTACTGGTGCTACTAAATATTGTAACATCCAGAAACTCCTATGCGATCTTAAGTGGGAAACACTAGCAGCAAGAAGACGTAAACATAGACTCATTTTACTTTATAAAATGTTAAACGGTCTATCACCCACGTACCTGACAGAGTTGTCAGTCTAGTTTTTATTCACTTGTGACATATATTTTCTGTTTCCCACTGTCCATTGATCATCTTAGCATATTAAATGTATCAATGTGCAGTATGGAAGCTGGCCTGAACTAGAACAGCAAATCGAATCAAGGGGAGTGACCCTGGGTAGGTTCTTGAAAAACACCAAAACAAGGTCTTCTGCCACCCCGTTTTCTTAAATGTTCGCCCATTGTCGGCGAATACTGGCATGTGTGGATGGTGCATGCATACCACTTTGCCAAGGACTACATATCAGCCTTCAAAGAAGACCTTAAATCCACTTTTATGCCGTTTCATGGTCAAGGTTTTGATCGCCATTTTAGGCGCCTTTTGAGCGCCATTTTGATTTCTATGACGTCATCGTGGGGGGGGTAGGACAGTTAGTATATATATGTTAATTTTTCAGGTCATATTCAACTGCTTGTATAGCGCAGTGGGTCAGATCGCTGCCCACATGCATTTTTGGGTACTGGTGGTCAGATGTTCGATCCTCAGCCTTGCCATTTTATTTATTTTATTATTTTTTTTATTTCTATTATTAGTTATTCTTACATCTTATTGTATTTTATTGCCCAATTCCTAAATGCTTCAAACATGAATAAGATTTTTTGATGGGAAAATTATGGTATCATGTTACATCTTTTATGTCTTTGCATGCGCTCAAATCTTGCGCATGGCTGTTTTGGAACAGCACGTAAAACTGAAAGGTACGAGTGGGTAGTTTTCAAAACGAATTTATATTCTATGTTTTTAAGAGAAAAGGTCAGGCCAAAAGTCAGTCTTCTTTTTTCTTAAAAGTTCATGCAACAGGAACGGTTGCTTCCGAAAGTGTCATAAGTCAACTTATGTCAACGGTTAATTGTCACGTATGTGATGGGTAAAAGTCGAAACCAATTCCATGTTTCTGTGGCACAAGTAAGAGAAAAGGAAAAACTTGGTTCCCTTTGTTTGATTTAAGCAACAAGTATCATCTGCTACAGAAAGTGTCCTAAGTCCTTTTTATGTTTTCACGTGGCGCATAATCGTGATGTACGTGCGAAAACATAAAATCAACTTACGACTTACATGGTCACCAAAATGGATGTAATGCTTTCATGGCCCTAGTAAAAGGAAAGTGAAAAATTTGGTCCAATTTCTTTGATTTCTGCAACAGGTATAAGTTGCCTCCGAAAGAGTCGTGAGTTGGTTTTATGCTTTCCCGCAGCACGTACCAGTCATGTATGTGTGGAATAGTCATCAAAACCAATTGAATGGCCCGAGTGAGAGAAAAGGGAAAAATTGGTTCCCTATATTTGACTTTTTAATGCAACAGCTATCAGTTGCTTTTGAATGTGCTGTAAGTCAACTTTTCGTGTTTTTGCGGGTGTGTAACTGGCACATATGAGTCGATAGTCATCGTAACTGGGTTACTTGTCACCGTATGAAGAGATACAAAACAAAAACTTACTTGATTTTGATTTATGCAGTAGGAAGCAGTTGCCCTGATAGAGTTGTCAGTCTAGGTTTTATTCACTTGTGACATATATTTTCTGTTTCCCACTGTCCATTGATCGTCTTAGCATATTAAATGTATCAATGTACAATATGGAAGCTGGCCTGAACTAGAAAAGCAAATCGAATCAAGGGGAGTGACCCTGGGTAGGTTCTTAAAAAACATCAAAACAAGGTCTTCTGCCACCCCGTTTTCTTAAATGTTCGTCCATTGTCGGCGAATACTGTCATGCGTGGATGGTTCATGCATATCACTTTGCCAAGGACTACATATCAGCCTTCAAAGAAGACCTTAAATCCACTTTTATGCCGTTTTTTGCTCAATGTTTTGATCGCCATTTTAGGCGCGATTTTGAGCGCCATTTTGATTTCTATGACGTCATCGTTGGGTGGGGGTAGGAAAGTTAGTATATATATATGTTAATTTTTCAGGTCATATTAACTGCTTGTATAGCGCAGTGGGTCAGGCCGCTGCCCACATGCATTTTTGGCTACTGGTGGTCAGATGTTCGATCCTTAGCCTTGCCATTTTATTTATTTTATTATTTTTTTTTATTTCTATTATTAGCTATTCTTACATCTTATTATATTTTATTGCCCAATTCCGAAATTCTTCAAAGACGGATAAGATTTTTTGATGGGAAAATTTTTGTATCATGTTACATCTTTTATGTGTTTGCGCATGGCTGTTTTGGCACAGCATGTAAAACTGCCAGGTACGAGTGGGTAGGTGTCAAAACTGATTCATGTTTTATGTTTTTAAGAGAAAAGGTAAGGCCAAATGTCAGTTTTATTTTTTCTTTAAAGTTCATGCAACAGGAACTGTTGCTTCCGAAAGTGTCATAAGTCGACTTTAAGTTTTCCTGTAGCGGTTAATTGTCACGTATGTGAGGGGTAAAAGTCGAAACCAATTTCATGTTTCTGTGGCACAAGTAAGAGAAAAGGAAAAACTTGGTTCCCTTTGTTTGACTTAGGCAACAAGTATCGGCTGCTACAGAAAGTGTACTAAGTCCTTTTTATGTTTTCGCATGGCGCGTAATGGTGATGTACGTGCGAAAACATAAAATCAACTTACGACTTACATGGTCACCAAAATGGATGTAATGCTTTCATGGCCCTAGTAAAAGGAAAGTGAAAAATTTGGTTCAATTTCTTTGATTTCTGCAACAGGTATAAGTTGCCTCCGAAAGAGTCGTGAGTTGGTTTTATGCTTTCCCGCAGCACGTACCAGTCACATATATGTGGAATAGTCATCAAAACCAATTGAATGGCCCGAGTGAGAGAAAAGGGAAAAATTGGTTCCCTATATTTGACTTTTTAATGCAACAGCTATCAGTTGCTTTTGAATGTGCTGTAAGTCAACTTTTCGTGTTTTCGAGGATGCGTAACTGGCACATATGAGTCGGTAGTCATCGTAACTGGGTTACTTGTCACCGTATGAAGAGATACAAAACAAAAACTTAGTTGTTTTTGATTTATGCAGTAGAAAGCAGTTGCCCCTGACAGAGTTGTCAGTCTAGTTTTTATTCACTTGTGACATATATTTTCTGTTTCCCACTGTCCATTGATCATCCTAGCATATTAAATGTATCAATGTGCAGTATGGAAGCTGGCATGAACTAGAAAAGCAAATCGAATCAAGGGGAGTGACCCTGGGTAGGTTCTTGAAAAACACCAAAACAAGGTCTTCTGCCACCCCCTTTTTTTAAATTTTCGCCCATTGTCGGCGAATACTGGCATGTGTGGATGGTTCATGCATACCACTTTGCCAGGGACTACATATCGGCCTTCAAAGAAGACCTTAAATCCACTTTTATGCCGTTTTTTGCTCAATGTTTTGATCGCCATTTTAGGCGCCATTTTGAGCGCCATTTTGATTTCTATGACGTCATCGTGGGGGTGGGGGTAGGACAGTTAGTATATATATGTTAATTTTTCAGGTCATATTCAACTGCTTGTATAGCGCACTGGGTCAGACCGCTGTACACATGCATTTTTGGGTACTGGTGGTCAGATGTTCGATCCTCAGCCTTGCCATTTTATTTATTTTATTATTTTTTGTTTTCTATTATTAGTTATTCTTACATCTTATTGTATTTTATTGCCCAATTCCTAAATGCTTCAAACATGAATAAGATTTTTTGATGGGAAAATTTTGGTATCATGTTACATCTTTTATGTCTTTGCATGCGCGCAAATGTTGCGCATGGCCGTTTTGGCACAGCACGTATTGATAACCAGCATTTTCTGTTTTTCCCACAATGTTTTCTACCTACTATAAGCCAAATACCATTTTTGCAGCCACAATTAATTTCTTGTCTGCAATTTTTCAACATTTCGTCATTTTGTCAAATGTTAACAAATTAATGACGTATTTAACCCAACAATACCTTGTATCTGTATGTGTATTATGTGAAAGATAAATGAACTTTGGTTATAATTGCACATTAACCCCTTTACTCTTTACCAAACGACAAAATTTTAGACTGGTCCAAATTGAAAGCACTTGCAGAAGACAAAATAAATGTAACTCAAAAACTGAAATTTGTTACCAGCATTTTCTCCTTTTCCCACAATGTTTTCAAAAGGCTTCTATCTCAGGGTCGTTAAAAGTCGGGATAGTGTGGTAAAGAGTTAACCTGCTGAATAACTGAAATGAAACTTTCAAATTATAAAAAAAAACAAGTTTGCTATTTCTAATGTATTTTTTGGGGAAAATACCTCCTCATTGAGTAGTTTAGATTCAGGATCAGACTGCATGTTCTGTGCAGTCTGATCTGAATCTACACTGTCCACATAAGATCTTTGAGTAGTGCTTAGCAGCCTAAGGGTTAAAATAGAACAGTGCCTGCCACACCTTTACTGAAGCCAATTATTATTCCACTTGAATTATTTACCAGTAATTTTTTTTGGTGACCATACTATTATCACTGATTAAAGAGATTACAGTTGCTTTTTAGGGATTTGAAAAAAATCATATGAAAGATCCTGCTTCAAGAACTCCTGCTAATGTTAACTCTGGTCAGCCTGCGCAATTCCCTCAGGAGAAAGATCAAAGTTCGGGTTAAGAGTTGAAGACAGAAAGCATGTACATTTCAGCTCTACCAGACAGACAGAAGCCTTTTAAAAACATTGAGGGAAAAGGAGAAAATGCTGGTTACCATCATTTTCTCCTTTTCTTCCCAAATGTTTTCTGTCCTTCCTAATGCAAATTTCAGCTCTTGAATCACATTTATTTTGTTGTCTGCAAATGCTTTGAATTTGGACAAGTCTTAAGTTTTGTCATTTTATAAAGAAGTAAAAATGTATATATATTTCAGTATGTATATGTATGCAGTATGCATGTATATTTCAGCTATACCAGACAGACAGACAGACAGACAGAAAAGAGGACCTGTATGTTATTCCTGCAATCAGCATGGCTCAGATATTTTACGTGATACCAGCTTTATGGAAAGTTGCTATACCAGTGGTATTTTATATGATACCAGCTGTATGGAAAGTTATTATATACCAGTGATATTTTACATGATACCAGCTGTATGGAAAGTTGTATACCAGTGATATTTTACAAGATACCAGCTGTATGGAAAGTTGCTATACCAGTGCAGGCTAAATGTTGACCAGTGAAGGAATACAGTTACCAATGAGATTGATGTGTGATTACCTATGCAATCAAGTTTAAACCTTGTGCACAAAAATGACCACATACTAAACTTTTTACCAGACGACAAAATTTTACACTTATCCAACGTGAAAGAATTTTTCAAACAACAAACTAAATATGCCACAGACAATAGGAGTTGTCTTGCTAAGTTGCTTGCCATCAATTTGTCCTGTAACCTTACCTGCGATTCAGTGACTAGCTCCAATGTTAATTTTGTGATTGTGTCTCTGCTAGGTGTGGAGACACAATCTCAAAAATAACATTGGAGCAACCCTTCAGACTCGATGTTGTTAAAGGCCTTCTTCTTCAGCTTTGTTAAAGTTCAAGATTCACTTCAGTAAATTTCTGTTTGGTATAGATTTAATATTCTTTTTAATGTCTATAATTTATTATGTTTATTCAACATGGTTGAATTTTGTCATTTTGTTTGTCTGTTTTTTTTTTACACAACAACAAAAGTAATTACCGGTAATAGGTCAGGGTCTAGAACTGTCAGTATTGCTATTTATAGACATAAGATTTAATGCAATGTCTTAAAATAACATGCTAATTCTTCAAAAAGAAGTTTTGAGAAAACTTGAATAAAAAATAATTGGATTACCACAACAACAATGCCCTTAATTTTTTACCCCTCAACAAAATTTTAGCTTTGTCCAAGCTAAAAGCATCTCTAGACAACAAATTCATATGATGGGTGTTGTCTTTTATTGGACAGGAAACATTGCTCAAAAAGCAGAAAATGCTGCTTATCAGCATTTTCAAATATTTCTCGCAATGTTTGTTAAAGCCTTCATCTTCAGAGTTGTTAGAACCGAGGATTGTGTGACAAAAGGTTAAAACCATTTTCAGCACCTGTTTTGTGCAGTCTGATCTTGATCCACACTAGCCACAAAAGCAACCATAGTCGTGAAAGACCTTAAAGGCTTAACCTGTACCTGACCTATATGAAAGCTTTTGCAGACCATAAACTAGTATTTTCTCCTTTTGTCATGTTTTCCAAAGGCTTCTGCCTTCCTAAGGGTCGTTTAAACTTGGATTGTTTGGTAAAGGGTTAACATGTAACCCCACAACAAAATGTTACACTTGTCCAATTTGAAAGCATTTAGAGACCCCAAAATGAATGTGATTCGGAAATTGCAATTGCTTTTCGAAAGTTGGAAAACATTGTGGGAAGAAGGAGAAGCTGCCGATTAAATAAAGTCCTCTTTTTTAGGATTGTTAAAACTCAGAATTGTGTAGTAAAGGCTTAACTCTTTACCAAATCACAAAATTTTAGACTTGTCCAAATTGAAAGAATTTGCAGACGACAAAATAAATGTGACTCAAAAATTGAAACTTGACTTTAGGAGAGTAGAAAACATTGTGGGAAAAGGAGAAAATGCTGGTTACCAGCATTTTCTCCTTTTCCCACAATGTTTTCAGAAGGCTTCTTTCTCAGGGTCGTTAAAAGTCGGGATTGTGTGGTAAAGAGTTAATAGGTTGAAATTGGTACAATCATGATAGGCATATCATTGAAAAATCATTCAAAACATTGAAAAGTGATGTTATACCATGTTTTTTTACATGGTCATTTTTGTAACCTAATTCAATGCCACGGGTTGAAAGGACGGCATAGATCAAGATCTGAGTGCACAGAACATGTGGTCTGATCTTGGACCTATACTGGTCCCTTGTTTTGTCAAGCCTATGAAATAAACATCCTTCTGCATTTAAGTGAATTGTATTTTCAGCTTCCATAAGAGTTTGAGTTTATACATTCAGCACTGAAAGAAGAGTCTGCAGAGCGTGATCTTTTGTGGCAAGTGTAGATCAAGATCAGACTGCACAGGATGTGCAGTCTGATCTTGGATCTTCACTATCTGATAATGAGATCCCCCCCCCCAAAAAAAAACCTTTGAAATGACAAAATTTGGATTTATACGAAAAGCTTGAAAATTTTCATTTCACTAATTTAGCAGGTTAAGGATCAAAAGATAGATTCTGGAATAATGACAATTCTACCATCCAGGGTTTAACTATGTGGTAAGGGGAAAGAACCTGTATCTGTAATCAGGTCATCCTGGTTTGATTCTGCTAGTGATATTGGTGATGTTGCAGTGCCCTTGGGCAAGACATTGCAGTACTGTAGTCTTGCATCGGTGATAGTCCAGAAGATGTCGACAACTGAGCTTTAGTTGGGATTAAATGTAACACTGTTGAAAGCTGTGTAAACCTATCTAACTATTTACCAGATGAATACAAAATTTTAGACTTGTCCAAAATGAGTTTTTGCAGATAAAGATTTTGTAGATAAACATATATATAGCTCAAATAATTGAATTTGTTTTTTGAAAGAGCAGAAAATATTGTGGGAAAAGGAGAAAATGTTGTTTACAAGTAGTGCTATCTCTGTTTTCCCACTATGTTTTTAAAAAACCCTCTTCTCCAGGGTTTTGAAATCACAATATTGTTTGGAAAAGGTTTACCACACAATCACAAGTTTTAAAAACTTTGTAGAAGAAAGTTTTTTTTTAAACATTGTGGGAAAAGGAAAATATGCCAGCATTTTCTCCGTTACCAACAAAATTTTTCTAACCTATCGGAAGACTTAAGTATGTTTGTGCCAATTTACCTCCTTCAGATGTTTTGAATGTAGACGAGCGCAAAATTTATCTTGTGGTAAGGATTCAGAATTTGGATTTGTAATTACAAAATTCTAGATTGATTCAGTCGGCAGCATTGGTCATGTGGCAGTGCTCTTGGGCAAGGTATTGTAGAACCTAGCATTGCACTGATGAAAGCCTAGAAGACGTACAATAGTGATCTACTTGTATGACTGAAATGCTTTTAAAAGCAGTTTAATCCGTTACCATGCAGCAAAATTTTGGCCTGGACCAAATTGAAAGTTTTGCAGACAACAAATCAAATGTTGCTAAAATGACGAGTTCTGTCTTTGATAGGGTAGAGAACGTGAGAAAAGGAGAAAATGCTAGTGACCAGGGTTTGCTCCTTGTCCAACAATGTTTTCAAAAACTCTCTTCCCCAGGGACATTAAAATTGATCACTACACTCTTTACCACATAATCATAAGTTTTAACGATTCTGTAGGAGAAAGCTTTTGAAAACATCATGAAAGAAGAAAATACTGGTAACAAGCTATTTCTCCTTTTTCCACAATGTTTTCTATCCTTTCTTAAGAAGAGAACTTAAGATTGTTTTTGCCCAGTTTGATTTTGTCATATTGAGATGTTTTGAATTTGAACAAGTAAAATTTGTCATGTGAGAAAGGGTAAACTCTTTTCCACAACAAAAAAAAAAAAGATGTAAAGCATTTGTAGATAACAGATTAAATGTAACTCATATGATGGGATTTGTCTTTGATAGGGTAGGAAAAATTTCGGGAAATGGAAAAATGGCTGATAAACAGCATTTTCTCCCTTTCACATAATGTTTTCAAAATCCTTCCTCAGGGTCGTTAAAACCCAGGATTGTGTTGTAAAGGGTTAACAGTTTGGATCCATTATTAGGAAATCCTTGTTTGAGGCAGCTTGCAGCATTAGTCATGTGGCAGTGTAGAATTAAGTAGTGGGCTGTGTAGGTTAAGATCAGTCTGCATGTTTTTTATGTCTGATCTTGTTCTACACTGTCCACAAAAGCTTTTGATGGTGTCTAGGCTATGGAAAGAGTTAATATAAGATATAAAACTCATATCAGAATCGATGTTAAATCGATCTATCGATCTTAAGCGTGAATCAGCACCTACCCTTTTACTCTTTGAAAAGGCCCATTTCAATGTCAAATTCTATGCAGTCCACACAAGCAGACGTGGCTTGAAACTTTTTATTGTTGGCAAATTTTGTGCATGCCATGCCTTTCCATCTTATGCCTTCTTTCGAATGGTGTCTCTCCCTTTTAACTACAAATTGGCTCACTTAAGCCATATATATCAATTGTCTGCAAATCATTCCATCTTAGAGAAGACTGATATTTTTGTCAGATTAAATTTAAACCAACATGCGAAATCTTGAAGTGGCATTCATCTCAATCATACAAGAGAGCTTATATAATTAAGGTAGTCAAAGAAATTGATAGGTCATCTCCCTTTCGTTTTTCTTGCATTCCACTGTCGATCCAGACATGTTCAACTTCATATTCCACAATATATGCTGGATCCTTACCATGTTTTTCTTTTATTATTTCTAAAATTGATTTTTAAAAAAACAAGTATAAAATATTAGGTGGTCCAGTCGTGGGTAATTCTTGCTTTGTCAATATTCTTGATATTCACCAAAACATTCATATAATTACAAAAAAAAAAGAAGAATTTTACTCGTCTTCAAATGTGTGGCCTCCGATAAGTTGAGACAATGCTCTGGTGGAATGAAAATAGCCTGAACAGAAAAATACAGTAAAATTCGTATTGCCAGTTGGTGATAAATAGTTTGCGGGATGGAAGGATTGCTTGTTGGATGAGTCTATGTGACGGATATATATGCTGTCTATGTTTCTTGATTGATTGTTTGCTTTTCATGTTTTCTGTATTTCTTTTCCATGTGTATCTTGTATATGTTTCATTAATTATTTTTAATTATTTATGTCATGTCACAGGAAAATAAACTTACCTTTGAAACTGACAAAAGTCCTACAGAATTATCCTAATATTAAATTTTAGACAAGGCACCTAATTTGCCGAGACGTTTTGTCTCAACCAATAAAATTACTAGTCTTTGAATTTCGAATGTGTATGTTGTTCAATGGGTTCAACCTAGAGATCATTTTTGGAGAAAGTATTAGAGCTAATTCAACAGATATTCTAAAAACTTTATTAACATAAATAAACATAAATATAGTTCGAGATTTCAAAACATAGATATGAGCAATGTACTGTGAAAAGGGGTTCGATGCATGTGCAAAAGAATCGACCCATATCAGCCTGACATTATTCAAAACTTTTTACCACATGTTAATTTTCTGCAGCATGTACCATTCTACCCCCCCCCCCCCATTCAGTCGAATGTTAGACAAAATGGGTTTTATGGATCAATAATTTGTAATGACGTGCAGGGTTTAATGAATCACAGATATAAAGTACACCCTCTTTTACGAGAGCATGGCTCATATACACCTAGTTAGACATTCTGAACGAACTAACTTACAGACTAAGTATGTGTAGGATCTGACATAACTGACATAAGTTCGCATTTTAAATAGAAAGTTTATTAAAACAGTTCACTGAAATGTTATAAAGTGAACCTCCGTCAAGCTTATAAACTTTTTTTAAAGATAACGAGTTAAATAAAATCTAATCTCAAAATACAACAAGTGGCTGTTACTTTTTATCACATTACCACATTTCACAAATTATAGGTAAGAATATGCAAAACTTTGCACACGTGGACATTTCCATGAATAAAACTCAATCAGTAAATCTCTGAAAGAAATGTAAAATGTCGTCACAAATGAAGTCACACAATGCAAATCTCAACATTGTGTAAGATAAGAAAATTTGAAATGGATATACACATATTACACTGAAAACATAGGAGGTTATGTGATAAATAGAAGCCATTCTCATAACACGATCTAGTTGAGGTAACAAAAAAAATTGATATGTTATTGGAAGGAATTTTTCATTTCCCAACTTTTTACTGGACAACACTGTTTTAACCTTGTCCAAATAGTAAGTATTTACAGACGACAATAAGTGTAGCTCAGTGGTGGTATTTATCTTTGGAAGGCTAGATATTCAAAGCAAAGGCAAATTAAAATATGTTTAAAATGATGAAAATTTTCTTTTAAAGGGTAGAAAACACTATGGAAAAAGGGGAAAAAATGCTCTTTTCCCACAATGCTTACTGGAAGCCTTCTCCCATAGGATTTTTATACTTAAGGATGGTTTGGAACAAGTACGAATTTATAGTTACATTTTATTGATCATGTAGGCTTACTTTTGTACCACTTTGAGAAATGCCTGAGTTTAGATTTTCAGTTAACCTTTTCTTTCCACTTGAAGTTGTTTAGTTCATCAAGTATTGAAACAATTTTCATCATTAACACTCTAATGTTTACACTTTCTTGATAACAAAATATCGTTAAACCTTAACCTGCTACAAAAGTTAAATGAAGTCTTCAACCTGATTGTCAAAACCCTTATGTTTCTACTTCAGTTATTTTTGGGGAAAATTATCTCCTAATCGGACAATGTAGATCCAAGATCAGATGACAAATTCTGTGCTTTCTAATCTTGACTTACACTATCCGCAAAAGGTCTTCGAGTTGTGCCTAGCAGCCTATGGGTTAATATCAACATATTATTTATTTTCCAACCATTATGCTCCTTGGCTAACCTTCCTCAACCGTTCTTAACAACGTTCTGTAGTCTAATACTGAAGAATTTCTGAATTTAAAAAGTAACACAATTTCTGATTGGCTAAAGCAAATTATTAAGCTAACAAGAAATTCCAATAGTTTCTAAATCCAGAATTAGTCTAAAATTGCAAATTAAAATGAATGGTGTGTACTGTACCTTGGCCCGTACTTATACTCAACTTAGTTTGTACTCAGCATTTAAATTCACTAGTACTTCTATAAGTTCAAAAAACGAGAAACTGAGATATTCATTTTGTTAGAAGAAGGGAAACAACATTTGAAAAGTTAAAAACTTGGTCTGTGAGGTGTATCAAATCTACATTGTATAATTTTGAAATTTCATGCTCAGCTCATTTTTATAACCACCTACCTTGATGTTTGCACTAATCGTAGTAAAATTTAGCACATTTGAACTTGAATTAAAGTTAAAAAATATACATAAAACGATATTTAAATCTTAAGCACTTGCTTAGATGCAATCCAGCACATAAATGATCCAACATACATGTACATGTTCGTATAGATAAAACGAGCAACTGAGCTATGTGAAAATGGGGTGTAATGCATCTATAAAAAGTATCGATTAATGTCAGCCTGCAATCTGCGCAGGCTGACATGGGTCGATACTTTTTAGTATTCGTACATTTTCTGCATATTAAAGGAATGTTCTACCTCCAGATTCAGTCGGTTGCTATACACAAATGGATTTTAAGGATCCATAATTATATGATAAAACATACCGGAGATGCATTAACCCCGCATTTAAGTTTTCTTATAGTGCCCCTCAATAAAGTTTTCCTACAGTGCCCCTCAATAAAGTTTTCCTACAGTGCCCCTCAATCATATTATGTATAAGTATACCTACATGTATGTAGGCACTACACTCATGACTTTCAGAGAAGTTTTTACAACAGACAATGTTGGAAACAAATTTGTAAAATAACAATAAAAGACGTTAATTATGTTTTTACCAGACGACAAAATTTGTCCATTTTGAAAGCATTTGCGGTCGATACACATGAAGTGGGTTAAATGCTTGACTTTTGTCTTAAAAGAAAACATTGAGAGAAAGGCAGAAAATGCTGTTAACCAGCATTTCCTCCCTTTCCTTCAATACTTTCAGAAACTGCCTTCCTCTGGGTTGTTAAAACTCGGAATTGTATAGAAAGCCCACTTTTAACGACCCTGAGAAAGAAGGCCTTTGAAAACATTATGGGAAAAGGAGAAAATGCTGGTTAACAGCATTCTTTTCTCTTCTCACAATATTTTCTACCCTATCAAAGACAAAGTTTATGTTTTGAATAGCATTCAGTTTGTCGTCTGCCAACACTTTCTATCTGGACAAGGGTTGAAGGCTAAAAGTTTGTCATCTCGTAAAGGGTTAACTTAAACTTAACACTTATCACTCGTAAAACGTTTTAAGCTTTTTCTTGCAAAACGGATACGTTAAGTCTTAACCAAACGACAGAATTTGACACTGGTGCAAATTAAAAGCTTTTGCAGACGACAAATTAAACGTGATTCAACCGCTGAAATTTGCCTGTGGAAAGGAAGAAAACGTGGAAAAAGGAGAAAATGCTGGTTACCAGCATTTCTTCTTTTTCCACAATATTTTCAAAAGTGGTTGTTAAAGGTTGGAATTGCGCGGTAAAAGGTTTTAAAAGGCACCAGCAAGGGTATATATACATGTAGTTAAATAAACTGTCTTCCTTTGAATTTTCTTAACTGACTTTCTTATTCAAAGAAAACTCAACCCTGATTCAACACAAAGAACTAAGATTATTCACTGCCTCTGTAGATGATATTGACTCGGCTGGTGTCAGAGATTTGACGTAATCAAATATTTGTTCCATCTCGGTACTTTTCCTCACGTCCATGTTGTCGAACGATCCCATAATTCTTTGACGTTTTGCAGTTGGTGAAACATACATTTCTTTAGACGGGGTTAGCGTATCGAAAATGCTGGAATCTCTCTGACGAAACTGCTCCGGCGAATCGTTTGAGCTGTAACAACTAGATCTGGTCATGTTCGGAAGTCGCATGTTGTATTTTGGACGTCCTGTTGAATGGTTCTTTAAGAACTGGTTTGTTTTCACATACTCTTGATCAAACCGAAATCCGGCAGTCTGTCTGTTAACCTTTTTTAGATGCGGGTTTGTTTCTTGTTTCAACGTGACATTAGGTATAAGTATTTCCGGTAGGCATAGTTCTTCATGAATATAAGTTTTGTACTGCCCAGACTTGGCTGCTTTCTTGTTTATAATCTTGAACACGTGTTTGGGTGCTAGACTCAAGTCAACCTTCCAGTAATTTCTTCCCGCACTCATTTTCCCTGTGATTTCGTCCTCTCCCGGAAGCGGATATGGTACTTTGTAAAAGCAAGCATTGTGGGATAAATTGTGACGTACGCAGTCCCGCCAGCCTGTGTAACTTCCACGGAAAAACTCGAACAAGTCCATCAGCTTATTGAGAATGCCAGCCAGAGTAAGTCTTTGGTTCGGGGAGTTTTGAATGGCAGTGATGATAAGTCCACAATAAGAATATGGTGGTTTGGGATAACGTCTGTACTTTTCAGCTCGTGTTTTCTTTCTGGTATCGACTGTTGTCCTTTTGGGTGACTTGGAATGGTCATTCTCTAATCCCAGTTCCATGTTGGAGTGGAGCGATTCCGTCTCAGATGACGATGTTGTTAAATTGGTCACAGTGGATGACGTGGAGGTAGAAGATAGTACGCTAGCAGGTCTTGGAAGCATGTTGTCATTGTCACTGGATAATACAAGTGGTGGTCATTATGAAGTAGCAAAACACAAATTTTTGACAAGTCCAAGTTGAAAGCTTTCAGAGACGACGAATTAAATGTGGTTTAGTAGACAAAATTTGTCTTTGGTTACCAACAATTTCTCCTCTTTTATTTCAATATTTTCAAAAGCCGTCTCCATATATTGATGTCGCTTAAACAAGGGACTGTTTTGTAAGGGGTTAAATTATTCACTGATACAATGATTAGCAGGAGACCACTTTAAATACATCATTATTTGAAAGTATGGATAATTACAATAAAATAAGGTTTGATACTTTAATACATGCAAAAACGTTGTGGGAAAAAAAAAAAAGAAACAGTCATTGTGGTAAAAGAAGCAGTCAGCTAGAATGACTGAATGGTTGATTGGTGTTAAAAAAAAAAGGACGGAAAAAATGAGGGGAAAAGCGGAAAATATTGTTTACTAGTATTTTCTTCTTTTCTCACAATAATTTCAAAAGTTTCCTGGAGTCGTAAAAATGCTTGACCGTGACATTGTGTTAAACGATAAATGGACGAAAGTGAAAATATTCATTTTTCTCTCAGCCTATTTTTAACTTGAATCTTAACTCCCGACATTGTTCAACTGTGAACAAAATCTTACATCCTGACATTGTTCAATTGTAAACAGATCGCTCCTTTACCATGGCGACAATATATTAAACCTGACCAATATGAGAAAATTCGAAGAGCCCAAATGAAAAATGTCTCAGACCAAAGAATTCGTTTATGAAAGGGTGGAAAATATTGTTGAATAAGAAGTGAATACTAGACACATTGTTTGACTCACTACCTTTGTAAAACTATGCGACTGGTAATGCATTTTATCTTAAGCAAGACGACAAATATTAGAGACTGGTCATTTGAATCTAAAGCAATTACAGACAACAGATTAAATAATTAAGAGGTGAAACTATTTTGGTTAAGAGCATTTTTTTTTTCATTTTCCCGCAATGTTTCCAACATCTTTATTCCTAACGGTCGTTTTAACACGGAATTGTTCGGTAATGGATCAACAGATAGAATTCAACACCTCCTAACCCTTTACTCATTGACAAAGTTCTATATTTGTCCAAATTAGAGGCATTTGTGGACGACCAACTTAGTTCGACAGAAGATTGGAATCTGTCTCTGAAAGGGTACAGAACACTGGAAAAAGGAGAAAATGCTGGTTAGTAGCAATGTTGTTTTAAAAGCCATGTTCTTTAGGGTCATTAAAACACGGCATTGAGAGGTATAGGTTGACCCTTTACCAAACAAGGCGGAGTTTTAACGACCCTCAGATAGCAATCTTTTAAAAACGTTTTAAAAAAGAAGAAAATGCTGGTAACTAGCATTTTCTCATTTACCCACAATTTTTTATAACCCTTAAGAATCGATTCGTATCACTTGAGTCACATATAATTTGTCGTCTACAAATGCTTTCAAAATGGAAAGACCTAATATTTTGTCGTTTGGTGAAGGGTTTAATACATGTCTTCTTCTCGCCTTTCGGTAAGCCATGTTAGAAAACATTGTGATAGTGGGAAAATTACTCGTAAAGAATACTTTCTATTTGTATGCATGTGACCAATGAATCATGTATTCGTGTAGCAATTTACTTAATGTTGAATACTTTTATCATAACCCTATACCACACAATCCCGAGTTTCAACAATAATGAAGCAGAAAGCTTTTGAAAATGAGAAAATGCTGGTTATCACCATTTCAAAGACAAATCACATTTTTATGCAGTATCTTATTTCTGGTGAACAAATGCTTTCAGTTTAGACAATTTTAAATTTTGGCGTTTGGTAAAAAGTGTAAAGGATATTTACAAAAAACTGTCAAACTTGAAAAATGCAAGCAGCCAAGATAATATCCAAAGGGGTTCGCTAGAGGCAGATGCTTGCTAAAAAAGGTCCATTTTTTTTCTTATTTTTCCAAGTTAAAATTGAAATCTTTGTCCCCTTTAAACAGACTGGTTGCAAGAAGAGTTGGTCAGAAAGACCAGTTTGGCTGTAGTCTGCTGCATGTTCTTTAAAAAGTTGGCGGATTAAGCAGAAGTGAGATCATGTATGAAGAATGTATCCGGATAAACAGGCATGAAAACTGACGTGCAGACAGACATACAGATGTCTGCCAAAAACCAGTTTATAAGGCAGACATACTAAGAAAAAGGGCAAAAAGAAACAAAAAGAAATATAGAGAAAGGGCGAAAGTCAGAGAGAAAGGGAGAATGAAAGAAAGGGAGAAGGACAGAAAGAAAGAAAGAGGAAAAAGAGAATGGGAGAAAGGCAGAAAGAAAGGGGAAAGGCAGAAACGGTAAAGAAAGAAAGAAAGAAAGAAAGAAAGAAAGAAACGGAGAAAGAAAGGGAGAAAAGCAGAAAGAAAGAAAGGAAGAAAAGCAGAAAGAAAGAAAGGGAGAAAAACAGAGGAGAAAAGCGGAAAGAAAGGGAGAAAAACAAGAGAGAAAAGCAGAAAGAAAGAAGGGGAGAAAAACAGGGAGAAAAGCAGAAAGAAAGAAAGAAAGAAAGAAAGGGAGAAAAGCAAAAAGGCAGCAAGAAAGAAAGTCAGAAAGAAGAAAGAAAAGGAGAAAAGCAGAAAGTAAGAAGAAAGAAAGAAAGAAAGAAAGAGCTATGTCTTACGTCTTGTATAAGCCTGATATAAAGTGATCATATTCCGAGAAGTTCTGATGGTCCAAGAAGTGACGCGAATTGTTGTAATTCACAGACAGCCTCAGTTCCGCAATGTCCGGCTTCTCGTCGTAGGTCATGGGTTGATATGTCGGCAGCCATGATTGGAAGTGGAAGGGTGGGTTATATTGTAGTGGCTGACCGACACCGCTGATATCGCTATGAAAGTCGAAAGCACAGTCACTCTGTATATCGGTTCTGATTTCCGACATTTTATACAAGGTACTCAGTCTTAAGTCGAGCTGCGAAGAAAAAAAAAAAACAATGTGTATTTATTCAATCAATCTTTACCAGACAGCAAATTTTTACCATTGTCAAAGTCCGAAGCATTTCCAGACGACATATTACATGTGGCTCAAACGGCAAAATTTATCTCTGTAAAGATATAAAACATCGAGGGAAAAGGAGAAAATGCTGGTAACATGCTTTCGTCAGGGTTATCAACACTCTGGATTGTGTGGGTAATGGAAAAAAAAAAATGCAAACGGAGAGTGTCGGCTATAGAAACTTTAGTGTGCAAACTGGTGCAATACTAGCCCCAACAACTCAGTGGTAGAGCAGGAATTTTGTGAACGTCAAATCTCTGGCTAATTGAGGATGTACATGTAGGTTCGATCCCAACAGCTGGCCGCCTAAGATTACTAAAAATCCCTCGGATGGGACGTTAAACCTTGGTCTGGTGCTATACACTGAGGGCGTTAAAGAGCCAGACGTAACTTAGGATGGGTTTCGTCCTGTATTCTGCTCCGGATAAAGAAATGAAAACCAATTAAATTCAAAGGTGCGTTGTTTAAAACATGCTTATAACTTGATTTCTCTCCAACCGGTAGCCGGCAGAATTTCTTGTTGTCTGAATTGAAAGCATTTGAAGACATTAATTTTCAAAAAAAAAAAAAAAAAAATCTGGCTCAGATTAGGTTATTGGTCTTAGAATTGGTAGAGAGTGTTGTGGGAAAAGAAAAACATGTTTTCCCCATGAAATGAAAAATGTTGAAGACGACTCAAACCCATATTCGATAGGCTTTTTCGTCTTGGTGCTGTCAAATATTGAAAACATTTTTGCTGGAGGAGAAACTGTTTTCAACGAGCATTTTTTCCTATTATCAGCACATTTATAAGCACTTGAATTTGTGTAATAAGTCATAATTATTAATTGTCAATATTTTACGATGGGTTTTTAAAAGTCGTCCGTAGCAGTGTGGAAACCGTGTGAAAATGCGTGTGAAATACACTTTAGTCATGCTTTGTAAAAGGGTGCTTAATGAATCTGCAAAAAATATCGTCTAGGTCAGCCTCCACAGTCTGTGCAGGCTGACCTGAATCGATAAATTTTGCTATTGGCCAATTTTCTGCATGTCAAAGGACTAGCCTATCTTAGGATTCAACCAATTGTTAGATTAAATGTATTCTATGGTTTCATTATTTTATGGCCTGCATTATACGAAAAGGGGCATTCGGACATTTGCGTAAAGTGTCGTCTCGGATCAGCCTGCGCAGTCCGCACAGGCTAATCCGAAACGACACTTTCCGGTTTTATGTAATTTTCTGTTTTGCGCAAAGTCTACTGTAGCACAAAATCTAATGTAGTCTTGAAGTGCCGTCTCGGATTAGCCTGCGCGGACTGCGCAGGCTGATCCGAGACGACAATTTACGCAAATGTCGGAAAGATAGGTAAGGTTAGCTACTAGTAGCCAGCTACTAGTAGCCAGGTAATTGTTCAGGTAAAGTTAGCTACTAGTAGCCAGCTACTTGTTCAGGTAAAATTACCTTCTAGTAGCCAGCTACTAGTAGCCAGCTACTTGAGCTGGTATAATTGGTTATTTGTAGCCAGCTACTGGTAGCCACCTTCTAGTAAGCAGTCACTTGTAAAGGAAAATCTGGCAAGTCGTACCAAGCGACCAATGTATAGGTAATTAAAATGGAGGTTTTTATTAGTTTCCTAAAGGTACAAGTAGCTGGCGAACCAAATGTCGACGCCTTAAACGAAATGTTTTTCTCCCATCCAGAAAACTATATAAATGCATCAGAAAGATCAAAATCAAATAATTTACTGTATTAAAGGGTCAAGCTACGAGATCTATCAATAGTAATTTTTTTCACATTTGTTTTTAATTAGGGATTCAAAATGTACAAGTAGCAGACGAGATTAAGACAGACATTTCAAAATATTTCAAAGAATCACATTCACTGTACTAAGGAGAAATTGAAAATATCACTTTTTTTTCAATTCACTTTTAATTATTAAAGGGGCCAGCTACTCGTCATGAAAATTGGGACTTTTTTCAATTTCTCTTAGAAAGGAATTCAAAGGTACAATTAGCTGGCGAGTCTAAGAGCTGTTTTTGTAATTAAGTGCTTGTTTTGAATAAAGTAGACTATAAATGCGTCTGAAAACTCAAAATTGAAGCATTTCCAGTTATTAAAGGGGCCAGCTACTATATTTTGAAAAATCTCTCTAAATCTAGCCAGCTACTTGTACATTTGAAATCTTGAAATCATGATTTCGAAAAATAGCAAAGTTGTCCCGTTTTTAAATCAAGTAGCTAGCCCCTTTAATAATCGGAAATGATTCAATTTTGTGTTTTCCCATACATTCATAGTCTCTGTTATTCAAAACAAGCATTTAATTTCAAAATTCATTCTTAGGCTCGCCAGCTACTTGTACCTTTTGATTTCACACTAAGTATAATTGAAAAATATCGGCATTTTCCTGACAAGTAGCTGCCCCTTTAATGAATAAAAATGGATAGATTTTGATATCTTTAATTTCTCCTAAGTATCCTCAATATGATTCGTTGAAATATTTTGAAAAATCTCTCTAAATCTAGCCAGCTACTTGTACATTTTAAATCATCATTTCACTAAAGTGCAAAATTGTCACATTTTCATATCAAGTAGCTGGCCCTTTTAATAGCTGGAAATGCTTCAATTTTGAGTTTTCTGACGCATTCAAAACAAGCACTTAATTACAAAAACAGCTCTTAGACTCGCTAGCTACTTGTACCTTTGAATTCCTTTTTAAGTGAAATTGAAAAATGTCCCAATTTTCATGACGAGTAGCTGCCCCCTTTAATAATAAAAAATGAATTGAAAATGATATTTTCAATTTCTCCGTAGTACAGTGAATGTGATTCTTTGAAATATTTTGAACTGTCTGTCTTAATCTCGTCAGCTACTTGTAATCTCGTCTGCTACTTTTGAATCCCTAATCAAAAACAAATGTGAAAAAAATTCCTATTGACAGATCTCGTAGCTTGACCCTTTAATACAGGAAATTATTTGATTTTGATTTTTCTGATGCATTTATATAGTTTTCTGGATGGAAGAAAAACATTTCGACATTTGGTTGGCCAGCTACTTGTACCTTAAGGAAACTAATAAACTTCCATTTTAATTACCTATACATTGGTCGCTGGGTACGACTTGCCAGATTTTCCTTTACAAGTGACTGCTTACTAGAAGGTGCCTACCAGTAGCTGGCTACAATTAACCAATTTTACCAGCTCAAGTAGCTGGCTACTAGAAGCTAACTTTACCTTAACAAGTAGCTGGCTACTAGTAGCTAACTTTACCTGAACAAGTAGCTGGCTACTAGTAGCTGGCTACTTGTTGCTAACTTTACCTATCTATGTCGGAATGCCCCTTTTCGAGTATTGCAAGCCAATTATGAAAACTTGCTTTATTTCATGTATCACGGAGATCCGTTTGACGCCCTTTTGCCAGAGCATGACTCATTTGTCGCAAAAATAAGAAACCGCTCATTACAATCATTTCTCCTTTTGCTGCACAGTTTTCGAATATGATCATTTACAGATCGAAAAAGTCACCAGCAGTAAGTTGTAACGTTACAGTTTACATTGTATTTTCAAGTATTTGCAAGCACGTTCAGGACTGCGATAAATAGCAGTATCATCAACGTAAACAAAAAGTTGTCTGTACAGCAAAACATAAAAAACAGTATGACATAAGGACATTTTTTTCATTGTTTTGTGGAAATGATTTAACGCATGACCCCTGGAAATTTGCAGAGTGACTCTGAAACTTTTTAAGTTAAGTATGGATTATCAGCATAAGGTTTTTACATCAATAACTGCGCAAAATTCGTAGAAAAGGCATGTTTTGCTAAAAAATTCTCCACTGAAACTGGTATTCTTAACTCTTAGCCTGCTAAGCGCAACTAGAGGCCATTTTGGGACAGTGTAGATCAAGATTAGACTGCACATAACATTCGGTCTGATCTCACAATGCTTTCTGCTCTTAAAGACGCTTTCCATTGTGTGAACCAAATTTAATTTGTCGACTGCTACTATCTTCAACCAACAGAAATCTTAAATTTTGTCGTTTGGTAAACTGATAAATGGCTTGCACACAAAAGGGGCATTCGGACATTTGCGTAAAGTGTCGTCTCGGATCAGCCTGCGCAGTCCGTGCAGGCTAATCCGAGACGACACTTTACGACTACATTATATTTTGTGCTACAGTAGACTTACCCTAAACAGAAAACTACACATAAACGGAAAGTGTCGTTTCGGATCAGCCTGTGCGGAGTGCGCAGGCTGATCCGACACGACACTTTACGCAAATGTATGAATGCCCCCGTTTGAACGCGTGTTGCAGGCCAAATCTTATCTCAATGAAATTTCAAGGTAACAGTTTACCATATATTACCGACTTCTAACGACTTTCAGAAACAAGTCTCATAAAAACATTGAACAAAAGCAGAAAATACAAATGTACTGGTAACCAGCATTTTTTCCTTTTCCTAGAATGTTTTCAGCCCTTTCAAAGAAAAATACCAACATTTGAGCCACATTTGAACGTTCATGTCGTCTTCAAACGGTTTCAATTTGGACAGTTTATCTACATTTTTCACGTGTGGCAAAGAGTTTAACACATTACCAAACGACAAAATAGACAAAGTCTAGTCCAAATTGAAAGCGTTTGCAGTCCACAAAATAAATGTGAATCAAAAATGAAAACTTGATTTTGGAACTGTAGAAAAAATTGTGGGAAAAGGAGAAAATGCTGGTTACCAGCATTTTCTCCTTTTCTCACAATGTTTTCAGAAGGTTTCTTCCTCGGGGTCGTAAAAACCAGGGATTGTTTGGTAAAGGGTTAACCCGATTCGGTGCTTTATTTTTCAACGAAAAAGCCTCTCTGTGTGAGGTAGTGAAGATCCAAGCCCAAATTCCGCTCTATGCAGCCTGATCTTTACCTCCAATGTCTGCAAGAGCGATATGGTCGCCCTAAGCAACCTTGGGGTTAATCCTTTACCACACAATTCCGTGTTTTGGAAACCTCGAGAGAGAAGTTTTTTTGAGAACATCATTGGAAGAGGAGAAAATGCAGGTAACCAACATTTCCTCTTTTTCCCACAATCTTTGCTACCCTTCCGAACAAATTTCAGTTTTAGAGTCACATTAAGTTGTTTCGTCTACAAATGCTTTAAATGTAAATATGTCTAAAATTTTGTTGTTTGGTAAAAAGGTTAAACACTTATTCTGCTAAATGAGAGAAATGAACCTTTCAAACCCGATGGTAAAAACACAAATTTTGTTATTTCAAAGATTTTTTTTTTTTTGGAGGGGGGGGGGAGGGGTTGATATCTCCTTTTCGGACAGTTTTGATCCAAGATCAGACTGCACGTTCTGTGCAGTCTGATCTTGATCAACACTGTCCGCAAAAGGTCAATGAGTCGCACTTAGCAGCGTAAGGGTTAAATCATTTGAGGTTAGACATTGTGAAGACGGTGTTTCTGTGTGAAAGGGTTTAGGGTCAGTTCGCCCTATGCAAAACGGTGTGTTTGATGAACAAAACTTTGACCCGGATTCGTGAGAAAGCAGCCAGTGTTGTGTTGCTCAAAGAACTGCGCAAGAAAATTCCGGCAATATATCGGGATATAAATAGAACAATGTTTAACCCTTATCCTACTGTATAAGTGAAACGAACCTTTCAAGTGGATAGAAAAAATCCTAAATAATGCTACTTTGAAATTACTTGTTGGAGAAAAATATAACCTTATCGGACAGCGTAGATCCACTATCAGACTACACTCTCTGTGCAGTTTGATATTGATCTACATTGTCTACAAATGGTCAGTGAGTCGCGCTCAGCAGATTAATTGTTAATACAGCGCTGAAGAAGAAACGTAAACTTTTGTCACAAGAACATGCGAAAAGTATATTTTGCACCCGCTCCAGAGGATGATTTATTCAACATTCATCTCAATAAATGAATCCACAAACTGAGAAGCTGAGATTGCAAAGCAAGATCAGACTGATCGTTTGAGCAGAGAGGCAGAGAGAGAGAGAGAGAGAGAGAGAGAGAGAGATTATGTAGTCACTTACCTATGTATAAATTCTTCTTTCTTCCCTGAAGAATCCCAATGAGAAAACTTTTCTTATTTTTTGGAACAAAACATAAAACGTTTGAAACGCTTTATTCATATAACCTTCTTCACTTGAACGCAAACGTGTGCCGCAAAAGCATACATGCATCGTTTTATAAGGATGGTAGATTTTTACAAGTCACAGATATAATTACAATTACTAATCATTTTCACACTACATCGAGATACGGATTAAGGATAAGTCTTCCATCATTGAAGATTTCACACGTTTTCCAGACATCCAGGACGACACTACGGTATCCGTATAAAACAATGGTTTGACACCCCGGATCATCAACCCCGTGCCGCACACTTGACTGTCAACACCTACAATACTATATGGATCATGAAGGAAAATTTAACCCTTGGTGCGTCAAATAAAATGAAAGGCATTTTAGTAAAGGAACAAGACCCAATTAACCTTTTACCAAACAATTGTACTTTGACAAAGAAAGCTTTTGAAAAAAAAAATGTTAGAAAAAATTGAAAATACTAGTAACAAGCATTTTCTCCTTTTCCAACAATTTTTTCTACTCTTTCAAAGATGAATAACATCATTTCAGCCACTTTCTTTTTGTCATCTAAACATGCTTTTAAATTGACCTTTTATCACACAATCAAGAGTTTTAAAGACTCTGAAGTGGAAGCTTTTTAAAATATTGTGGGAAAAGGAGAACATGCTGGTAACCAACAGATTCTCCTTTTCCCACAATATTTTCTACCCTATCAAAGACAAAAATTATCTATTGAACCATATTTAATTTGTCGTCTGCAAATGCTTCCAAATTGGTCGTGTCTAAAATTTTGTTGTCTGGTAAACAGTTTAGATCTATTTCAGGGTGGCTGTCCGATCTTGATCGACACTGTCCAGAAAGGGAACCAAGGGTCTGAAAGGCACACTACGCGGTTTAAACTGTGAAAATCAATGTGTAATTTTAAATCTATAGACTAATCGAAATAACATGATTTGAGATCCTATTTTTCTATTCTGTTAATAAAAATAGGACCCGAAAAGGGTGCTTAGTGCATCTGTAAAAAATATCGGTTCATGTCAGCCTGCGCAGTCCGCGCAGGCTGACCTGTGTCAAAGTTTTTGCTATGTGTAAATTGTCTGCGTGTCATAGGACCCTTTTATCTCCAGACGCAGTTGACTGTTGGACTAAATGGATTTTTTTGAAAGCATAGTTATGTGATGACTTGCTTGGTACAATGCTTCATGGAGATGCATTAAACCCCTGTTTCACAGAGCATGGCTCATATGTAAAATCCCACTGCAAAAGAAAACTATTGAGAATCAAAACGGTATTTTCGCCGAGCAAAACTCACCGTATAGGATGATAGAGAACCATGATCTAAAACACATTCTCGGCATAGACAAAACTGGTTTAAGGACGTATATGACAAATTTTTCTAGCGAACAGATTTTTTACATACAAAGCTCATCATGTCTCTAGGAGATTACAGTAAAAAACGATGTGGGTACCCCTGCTCGTTTCTGAGAAATTTGCCTTTGAAAAGGGTATATACAGTCCCAAAATTCGGCTTATATTGGATTTACAGCGTTTTTCTTTAATAGTCAGTTAAACAAGAAAATTACTGGAAAAATATACAAATGCACATCATTTTAATGAAAACTCTTATATATTTGCACAAAAAATATATGAAAGCCTGGTTTTGAGCATGATAAATGTACAAATACGCATGTTATATATAGACCTTTGAGTTAAAAAGGGAGATAATTTGATCGAATTAGGGTTAATCTTTAAAAAATACATACTTTCTAACGGACAGAATTGTCTTAAAATTTCCACACTTATAGTAATTATAATTCTAAACAATAAGAAAAAATAAAAATGGCACCTACCCGTGCTTATTTTGTCAGAAAACAAGGTTGAATGTCACTGTGGAAATTATTTTTTTTCAAGAAAAAAAATTGGATAAAAGCTCAACAGACATGGTGGGAAAAGGAGAAATTGCTCAATATGAGCGATTTTTCCTTTTCCAACAAGTTTTCAAAGTGGAAACAGCTATACTTCCACAGATTTAAATTTCCTGCCTTTGTTTCCTTGTTAGGTGTGTAACGCCGTGTCAGCAGCGTTTTAATAATTTCTCGGTGACAGTTCAAAGATCCATTTTTTTTTTTCTTCACAAATACTACCCGAAGAAAGTGCTACTTGTTTCAGTGCACAAATAGTATTACCATTATGTGCAGAAAAATGCATAGGTGCACTTTTGATTCAATATCCAGGACAAAAATACATGCAAAGTAGCATGGATGCGCGCGAACATTTGTCATATACGTCGTTTTCTGACTTGTACGCGTTTTTTATTCTCGCGCAGGGATACTTAAGAAATAATCTTCTTTCTATCGTGGTTTATCGTTCAATAAACCACAGTTGTGAGTTATGAGGCAAAATAAATAATCCACGAGGGCGATAGCCCGAGTGGTTTATTAATTGCGCCTCATAACTCACAACGTGGTTTATTGAACGATAAACCACGATTGAAAGAAAACGATTTCGATTCTAACATGACCAACTCTTAATCAAAGGAAAACAAGTTCATACTTAGAGTAAAAACGCGGATGCAGATTATATTCCATTGAATAGGGTCTGTAAGTCTCGTCACGTGACCGCGAGAGTTCATCACTTCCGGGATCTACTGTAAATTTATTTCCTTTTCATCACAGTATATGGAGAGATACATGAAGCAATTACGAAGGGTTAAGTCAGATTTTAAAAGTCCGAGTGATTTGAAAATTTCAGCAATTGACCAGAGAACGATGTGTGACTAGGAATACGCCACAATAAGAACAGATCGTATTCAGTGCAGGTAAACAGGTTGATGGTTGGGTATCAAGACAGTTCCCCGACACAAGTTTTCGAGACAGTTCCCCGACAGATTTGGAGACAATTCCCCGACACTTTTGAAGATAGTTCCCCAACACTTTTGTTTCATGTCAAATAACCTTTTATACTGTACAATACACAGTTATTATTGATAATCATGAGAAATTAGAAATATTCGTGGATAATTGATGTTGTGATCGAATTATTTGTACCTTGTGAAGAAGATTTCTCTATGGAATGACGAGTAGTTATTCTCTCATGGGTGAATTCACAAGGAATCACGACTGGACATCATGAAAATAAGAGAATTTTAAGAAGACTTTTAGCCAGCATGAAAGTTGATAAAAAGGATACGATTCGAGATTATTTGTAGTTGATTCTTTAAAGTCTTTGGATAATTTGTATTTTAGTTGTGTGTATTTTTTTTATGTTTTATAGAAATACAGTAGAGAGGGCGAGAGAGAGGGGGAGGTTACCTGAGTGAAATACCTTTTCTGTTTACCTTACACTAGGATAATTTTACATACACTAACTAGTATATATTGTAGATCTATATACCATTTGGGAGAATGTAATGCATTTCGATATTTTTTGATATTTTGTGACAAAAGGCCGTCAACCTGTTCCGTCGAACTAAGCTTATAGACATTAGATCTCACGGTGACCAAATGTACTCGCCAACCACATGTACAAATGCTTCAATCAGTCACAAAAGATCATTTATCCATAAAATCCTTCATTAAACATTTTTTATCCATGATAAGATTTATTTTGTTGTTTGACATCGAACAAAAGTGTCGGGGAACTGTCTTCAAAAGTGTCGGGGAACTGTCTCCAAATCTGTCGGGGAACTGTCTCGAAAACTTGTGTCGGGGAACTGTCTTGTCTAGTTCCCGATGGTTGAACCTACTTTCGGTTTCGTATTCAATAGAATAACATTTTCTTGACGGACTTAGATCAAAGTAGGTGAATCATGTTTCATTAACAAAAACTACAGTTGTGTGAAGGCATAAAATGAAAGCATAAGTACTATGTAAGACGTTTGAAAGCATATCTTTAAACTAATCCTCAATTTGCCGAGAGCGATCGCACAGATCTACGTTTCCGCTGTTAAATTCAGCCTTTGATAATATTCCAGTATTTTAAAGGCAGCCACTCCAGTATTATGTTTTCAAAGATCAAACCATATTGTTGAAAAAGGAGAAAATGCTGGTTACCAGCATTTAATCCTTTTCCTACAATGTTTTCATAAGGCTTCTTCCTCTGAGTCTTTGACATTCAGGATTGTGTGGTAAAGGATTAATTGTGCTTCACAGGCCAAGGGTCATTTAAGAAAAATGCAGTATGCTTGTTCCGCTGTGCACAGTGAATATTAGTTTTGTGCATGGTACTTTGGAAAGATACCCATGACCAGGCGCTCTGACTGGCATATGAATGAAATGTTTAACCCTTTACCTTTACCCTTTACCTCTAAAGAAAACGGTTTATAAAAACATCATGGAAATAGGAGAAAATGCTGGTAAACAGCATGTCTTCCTTTTCCCAGGATATTTTCAAACCTTCCATAAATGAATTTCAATTGTTTAGCCACTCTTACTTTTTCATCTACTAGTGCTTTCAATTTATACAAGTCATTAACCCTGTTGTTTGGTAACAGCTTACCCAGATCTTTGATATAGACTATACACATTCAAATCTAACATGCAATTTGCACAAAAAATGTCTCAGTGCAAGGCCTTCTTGGTGTGTTACACATACAGATAAACAGACACAAGATGGAAAGGTTTATGTCAGTGGTTATAATTATGGCCTTCTTGTCATTTATTGCAGGTATAGAAATTCTTCCAGTATCCCAGGGTAGGTTTGTGTGAGAGAACTTTGTTATCAGTGAAGTTCACCAGTAAATCTTCATCGGAAAGATATTATGCCCTGTGTAATCCAGCAAAGGATAATAATTTACAACAGCTATTGAGACAATACAAAGACTTCCAAGGTATTCTGTAATTATTTAATTAAAAGTTATTTTATACATGTACAAGCATAATTTGTCACATTTAATTCGTGTTACACGACCAATTCTAAACCTTTACTTCACAGAGAATTTCAAGCATCACCCCCTTTTCGAAGGGGAAAAAAATGACTCATTAGGATAGACTTACTAAAATTACTAATGAAATTCACAGTGTTGTCACAGTATAATATTATGATAAAATTTTTGTTATCATTAATGTTTGCTCAGTACAGAGAGATAAACAAAAATCCAACCGTCAGACCATTTGGAGTGGCTTTTGTGGAGTATATAACAAAATTGCAAGAGTATTTTGGTATTATCATTGCAGCCACTTCACTTATTCCTATGTTTCTGAACATCTTACACTAGTAATACACTTGTCCACACAATATTTTTGAGCTGTGATCCATCCATTTGATGAAGATCGATGCAATTTCGGTCAGTTTGGTAAAGAAATATGTTGGCTGAAAAACAGCCAGTTGCTGAGGAAGAATTCTGTGAGGGATACTTACAAGGGAGAGTTAAGAAACTCCTGGGAAGGTGAACTTACAGGTGTGATTAATTGTTGATTGAATCAAGTTTTTGGCTGCTTTCAGCATTGAATTTTGGCAGCTGTGATTTGATAGAAATTCTGTTGAAAGCAGCTTCAAACTCAATTCAAGATGGTTTCGAAGAAACTGTCAACAATAGACAAATTCACAAACAGATACATACGTGTAAATGAATAGGACAAAAAAAGTTTCCTTAACCCTTTACCACACAATCCCGAGTTTTACCATCCCGAAGAAGAAGCCTTTTGATAACATTATGGGAAAAGGAGAAAAGCTGGTGACCAGCATTTTCTCTTTTTTCCCACAATGTTTTCTACTTATTCAAAGACAAATTCCATCCTTCCAGCCACATTTAAATTGTTGTTTCCAAATGTTTTAGATTGGACAAGTCTAGGATCTGTCCCGTGGTAAAGAGTTAAGCACTTTTTGCTCTGGCGAGCTGAAAACTTGTATTTCTTTAGATATTATATTTACAAACATCTCTTACTAATATACTTTCAGAACTTTCTCCTGCTAGAAGAATGACACTAAAAAGGAACCATGACTGCACGACAACTACACCTCACAGGGACCACATGTTATAATTTGTGCAATGGTGGTCTCACATATCACTGGACATGCAGTCATTAAAACATTTTGTTAAAGAAAAATAGTGCAATAGTATTGGACATGCAGTCATTAAAACATTTTGTTGAAGAAAAATAGTGCTATAGTATTAATGTTCTATCTTTACAACCTTTGCACTGCAAAGAAGTTCATACTAATATTTACTGGTACTTTTCAAAATCAGTAATAGTTAAAAGGGTATTTAAATCCTGACCACGAAATGCCACTAAATTAAAACAGCATTGCAGCAGACTGCTTTTGAAAATATTGTGACCAAATATGATATTGCTCACAGTCAGCAAATATCTATTTGCCACAATGTTTTCATCTCAATCTTTCAGTTATTTTTCTCCATTTGCCTCAGATTTTATCTTGTGTTAAAAGTAAAGGTAGGTTTCAAGACTTTGCTAAATAAAGGAAAAGCAATATTCTTGTTTATGTTTAGAACAAAAATCCTTGATGCCCCTTTAAGAGTGAAAGCAATATACATGTAGTAAAATTCAGTCATTGACATTGTGTGGAAAAAGAAATAACGTTACATACAAGTCTTATTAGCTGCATAAATAGTCCTTTGAAAACATTGTGAGAAATGGCAAATTAATAAACAATTTTGGATTTTTTTTCTGAAGCAGGAATTTGCTCCATCAAGGGACCCGAATAACATGAGAATAATATAACAGTGTTATGTTACCACAAATGTAATAAAGATAAATATCTACAAAACTTTCAAGACTTCTTACGTTTATTTCTTTTAATCTTTACCAACTGATAAAATTCTAAACTTCTTCAAATTCAAAGCATTTGCAGACGATTCATTGATTTTGTCTCACATTGTACAATTTACTTATTAAAGGGTAGGAAACATTGTGTTGAAAGGAGAAATTGTTGGTTGTCTTTTCCCACAATGTTCCCTAAAGCATTTTTCTGCAGGGTTGTTAAAACTCAGGAGTTTTTGGTAAAGACTTACAAGTCATCAAATATATTAACTTAATAGCTTCTGAAACATATTTGCAGCGTAAAACTTCAGAAGCATCCTTGTAAATGTGAAAAAGATTAATCAAGGAGTAAACCTTGAGTATTCATTAAATCATGTCAAAAGCAGATATTGCTTATTTTGACCAATTTGTCCTTAGGTCAAAATGTTTTCAAAGTTGGTCAGCTGCAAGACACAAAAAGTTATCTACAGGAAACAGCTCACTTACCCCTTTATCTGCTGTTATCATATCACCAGGCTGCATAGTGACAACTGCAGAATCTGAAGTTAGGATTTCATGGCCTATCTGCCCTCCTGCAGAAAAAAATAGGATAAAGCAATGTATTTAAAAAGACTTTCTGCAGAAAATTTCATCATTAAAAACATTACACTTGTACGGGCTACACCTAACTGGGCAAGCACAAGTACTGATCTTGAGTATTCAAATAGTCTAAAATTCTTTGTTATAACCCTCAAAGTGCCTTTCACCACTTCAGTTGCTTTTGCGATCAATGTACATCATGATCAGACTGCAGAAAGTGTGCAGTCTGATCTCTGATCTACATTGATTGATTTGCTAAGACATTCCAGACAAGGGCAACGTCAACATTATTCTTAAGATCTTATTTATAGAATGAAAACGTCAGTTTGATTTATTCGGCGTTCTAGAAAGGGTTAAGCCTATTTACCCAGTTCCCAGTGAAATGATGAATTTACCTGAAAATAATTCAATAAAAGATGCCAAAATAGCTTTTGAAGCCATGAATTCACGACCAATTAAGAATTTTCTTTGGTCCTATGTATGTAATTGGCAATTCAATGAATAAAATGAGGCCGAGTAATTGCAACTGTCATTATCGGCAACAGTAAATATGGTGCAAAGGAGACTTAGGTGCGAAACTACACTGGTGCGAAACATATCAAAACGGCTATATGTTTCTAAACGCCCCTGAAGACGCGATCAGAGTGCATTTCTAGAATGAAATACTTAGAAACATTATTTTATTGCCATAACTAGGTTAGTTTGGCCTCTTTAGATCAGAAATCAACCGAATACATGTCCATTGCAACGATGTACGAAAACTGGGTTACTGATTTTCGCTGATTTCCAGGGCCTGTTTTTAAGTTACACCTTTATTTCTCAACAATATTTTAACCCTTACCAACATCTTTCATCTCCGGTTTTTCCTCTCCAAACCCATTTTTGATAATTCGAATAACATACACATCAGTGTAGCGTCACGAATGTCGGTACATACATAAGCAAAATAGTAGAAAAAATCTCAATATGGCGACCAGTGATCCCGGAAGTGCATTTCATCTAAACGAGACTTACAGACCCTTACTTACTCACTTTATACAGAATGACGTCACTCTATATAGAATGACGTCACTCTACATAGAATAACGTAGATTTTACCATGCTTTCGTTGCACTGTGTTTCTAGAGCCGAATTCACATGTCATGTTAGAATATTGCATTCTCCACAAAGGAGAATGTCGTTAAATCGTGACCATGAATTTTACTCGAATTTCAGGACTCGGTTTTCTGGAAATATATATATTTTTTAACTCCTAACCTGCCGTTCGCGGCCACAGATGTATATTGCGGAGAGTGTGAAGCAAGATCAGCCTGCACATACGTGCAGTCTGATCTTGGTCTACACTCTCCGCCGCTCAGTCTTTAGTTTCTAACAAATAAACCCCATTCAGTGTCATTAAACTCAGGGATCGTATATACACAGGGATAGGCAACGCAACTGGAGTTAAGACCAATTATCGATTTTTCACTGACTTACCTGTACGGCGTCCAATAATCCGTTGTTCCTTGCGAGTCATTATCTTCCTTTCAGATAATATAATTTCTTGCCGATTCCGGGCAATTTTTACATCCGCCAAAGAAGCGTTTAATATGAAATGTTTTTCAATTGTTTATGTCAATGTTTTTCTATTATTGTTTGTTTTCAGTTAAAGTGTTATTTTTTTTATATTGAAAATTTAAAGTATCGACTAACAGGTCATGTTGTCAGTCTTGATTTAACACGAATTGTGAATGGAGATCAAAACGGCCCGGTGCCAAAACGACCCATTACCGAAATAGCCCTCTTTTTCGTAGTAACTTAAAATATTTTAACATGTCTGCTGTGGATCTATTGCAAACAATTCGGAAAAAGCAGACATCGCCTGTTGAAGGATTAAGTCCGTCCAACGTTTTGGAAGTGGGCTGCTGTTGGCCATTCCCTATATTTTACATGATCACAAGTGGGATATATCAAGTTGTGTATCTGTCAAGACACATTTAGTGTCCTCTTCTTTTTCATAGACAATACGCATCATTGAAATTGAACATTTATTTTCTGTTTTTCTTCTCCAAATGTTTCAATGTGGTCAAGTCAAAAGCTTGTCATGTTACCAGGAGTGAAAAGCATTTCACTTGTATGTAGTACAATGTATTAGATCTATTAATAGCTATTTACCCATTTTTCAATAGCAAACTACAAAAAGGGCATATAAAACCAGAAAAGTGCCTTCACTGCCCATTAAATAGACCTTCCAGTACATTTTCAGTTCAGCTTGCAGCTACTCTTAAATCAATGTAATTGAGGGGGAAAAAAAGGAGAATTTTCTGCAAAATGGAAAGCAATAGGTGAACTTACTGGAAAAGTATGCTGGTGAAGTGTGAGCACCTGTCTGCAACAAAATGCTAGCCTCACACATGTACCTGTTTTCAGCATTTTTACCAGCAATGTTTAATACCATGCGAAAAAAAAAAAACCAAATTGTTTGAATCTATTTTCATTTGTCGTCTGCTAATACTTTCAATTGGGGATTCCAAAGGCACCCAAAAAATTGTTCTTGGGTAAAAAAATAGTCAGAAGCAGAATTACTAGAAAAAAAAGACATATCTGCAATTATCCCTTTGCCACACAACCCAGATTTCTATTGACCAAGAGAAAGAAGACTTTTGGAAACATTGCGGGCAAAGGAGAAAATGCTGGTTACCAACATTTTCTCCTTTTTCCCCAAAGCTTTCTATTATATCAACGACAAATTCCATAATTTGAGCCACATTTTAATTGTTGTCGGTAATGGGTTGTGACAAGCAATTTTTCCTTCTTCAACAATGGTTTTTTTTTATTCTGTGTTGGAGAACTTAAGCTTGTCTACTAACTTTGAATGCTTTGATTTCGGACCAATTTGAAAACAGTATAAGTTGTGTAAGACTTTGTACAAATTTGACTTTTCACTCCTCATACAATGGACAGCATTGGAAAACATTCGAAAAACATCAGTTGCAGCCAGTGATCAATTCTTTTCAAAATGATTTCTGTGCTATTTAAAAAATTATGTTTTTGTCTTTGTAATATGTATATGGAATATGGATAGCTGCATTGTCTGCTTTGATACAATTGCAAAATGTTGAAAGCAACCAACCTGAACACTTTGCCAGATAACACAAGTTTAGACTTGTCTAATTTGGAATTATTTGCAGACAAGAAATAAAATGTGTGTTTTGTGTCTTTGCTGAGAAAATGAGAACATGCTTGCCAACATTTTCTTCTTTTCCCACAATATTTTCAGATGTGTAAATATTTCCCATGGTAGTAGTAAAAACTTAGGATTCAGGAATACTGGCATTTGTCACAGATTATGAGATAGCTCCTTACTTCAAGTGGCTTATTAGGCTGTAGATACTGAATGTAGTCTACTGTGTTGTTTTAAGAAACCAAAAGTATTTCAAATTTAATACATGTACATGTACTTCTAGTGTTTTATTACAATAGTGTGAGTAGCGGGAAACCAACATCATGATTCTCAGAGAATTTTGCACAACACAGATATATACTTCTCTCCCTCAAAAAATATGATGATGAGGAAACGCAACATGCAGCTTGTGAAGACTGTTGTGCAAATTCAAAAAACAAATAGATAAGTATAATGGTTGCTATGATACAAATGAAAATGTTGTGAAACATTGAAAATTGAGCAATTAAAAGGTTCCATCCTTAACTTTTTGCCAGATTACAAAATTTTGGACATGTCTAATTTGAAAGCATTTGCAGACGACAAATGAAATGCGAGTGAAATGAGGAGACTTGTTTTTTTCCTGAGGAAATGAGAAAATGTGACATGTACTTACCGGTGGTTTCTTCTTTTTTCGCAATGTTTTCGGAAGTATGGATATTCCCCAGGTTAGTGAAAACTTAGGATTCAGGAATACTAGCATTTGTTACAGATAATTAAATATTTAACTCCATACTTCTAATGGCTTATTGAGCTATACATACTAAATATATTTTGATGGTAGAAGAAGCTCACAGCTTTCATATTAAGATACATGTAAATTCACTTTAGCATTTTTCTTGCAGGTTTGTACAGTTCACAGCTGATTTGGCCTGTATCAGTCCAAGTTTTCAAGCCCAGCTTCAGTTTTATACTGGCACACTTTATGCAAAATTACAAAACCATCTTCAATGTCGTTCTTATGTTCACAGGATGCATCACAACATTATGTTGACAGCTCTTGAAACCATGTTTTGAAGTGTTTGTACTGTCACAATACATATCTGGAAAAAAATAGAGAACCAATTGAATTTCAATTTTCTCTTTTTTACAAAAAGTAACATTTTAATTCTTCAGTTATGTTGTTAAATATGGTTTTATTTTCACATGGTTAGACTATAATGAGAATTCGTTCAGGATATCGCCAACTATGACAGATCCAATCATTTTTGACTAGTGTGTGGTACTACGCTTCCACCTTTACTGAAATAACCCCATTTTAGGCTGCACTTTTCTTTACCTAGGATTCGATTAACAGCTTAGATTTGATTTTAATGCAAAACGATATACTTACTGCATATAAATATGGTAATATCTGAACACAGTTACATCTAAAAATGAAATTAGAATGCGACAACTATCACTAGGGTCTCGACATATTGGGCCGCCATCTTGCAAGAAAGACCGAAAATAGCCTAGTTCTGAGCCCAAAATTTTCTAAGCTAGGATTATAAAATCAGTAGGATTTGACTTTAAATCAAAACGAAATACTTACTGTTTATAAATATGCCAATATCTGAACGCATTTATTTCTAAAAATGAATTTAGAAAGTTACAACTATCAGTAGGGTACCGCCAAATTCACCACGTTGGTCCGCCATTTTGTGATGCAATTCCGAAAATAGCCCAGTTTTGAGCCCACAATTATCTAACTTAGGAATCCAAAATCAGTACGACATTAGCTTTAATAGAAGGAGATGTACTCTATCTCATGATTTTTACCAACATGTTGCTATTTGGACGCTACTTTATGTACTTAAAATTGATTTCTATTGCACATCACCAACTCCTCTTTTAGCCGAACATCCACTTCGAGGCAAACATTTTTAGGCAATGAATTTTAAACGCCAAGATGCGCATATAAAACAAAATCTACGATATAATAATTGATGTTACAGATATTCTAAACATGTAAAGATTCGGAATTTTACCTGTTTAGAAGGACATATGCCAGAACCACGCAAAACGTTGATTAGAAAGTCACCGTCGTATGCCGAAATGTGTGATGGCCGCCGTTTTTTCCTTTGCGGTCTTTTCGAAGGAAGTCAGCGAATAACCGGAAGTTATACCGCGTTGCCTTTCCCTGTATATATAGGATCCCTGTTAAACTCAACAAAATGTATTTCAGTAGTCCTGGTGAATTTAAATTCGGCAGGATAAGGGTTAACAGGAACGATGACGGCTTACTTTTCTTACATAAACGGCCGGATAGCCAGATTGCAAAACGGCCATCCCGTTTTTCGAAAATCGAAATTTCGCCTTGTAGTGTCCAGTTTCTTAACGCTTGCATGCAAAACTATGTTATGTGTAATTTATCAAGATTTTTTTCCCCCCCAAGAAATTTTTGTTTCACGTCTTTGACAACTAGATCTAGATCATCCAATTTTCTTCTTCATGTTTAAGCATGTGATTTAAACTTATAAAACACGGTATTACAGACAAACATGATATAATAACTCTAGATCTACATAAAAACCGATTTGGAATTTTAACCCTGTAAACCGCAACCCCCCTCCTCAAAAGAAAATTGAAAACTTTCAGGCAGTAGATCTAATAAAGCCCTAATTATTGCGATTTCAATTGTTCATTTTAAAAGAAAAAAATAATCTCGGGAAGTGTTGATCCAAGATCAGACTGCATGTTCTACGCAGTCTGATGTTGGGTCTACATCATCTGCAGAAGATCCTTCAGCCGCGTTTGGCAGCTTAACGGTTAAAGATATTTTTGTGTCCCCTTGTATGACCTTATCTTTTCTGTGACATGTGTCCCTGTTTGATAGGCGACTATGGTCACGTTTCAGCGAGACTTCATTTAGGCCACATAACTAGGTTTCCCATGTCTTTCGCTCAGCAATCTTATTTTAGTAAAAGTACTTAACTTATTAATATAGTGCGTAAAGGTACATTGTCTACCCTCAACGAACTTACGAGTACATACCGTTGACAGCAACGTTAAACACAAAACATACACACAAACAAAAAGAAGAATAAGGGGGGAAAAAAAGAGAAACGTTTATGGCCTTTTTCGTCCTTAAATAAAACGGAAAGTTTTCCGTGCAAAGAGAAAAGTGTAGATGCACCTTGTTAGAAATGCTTTTCTGGACACATCCCGAAAATCCGTATGAACTCTATTTCAGACAACAAAATTTTGAAATGGTAGTCTACAAAGTTTGAAAACGAAAAATGATGGACATTTGCCTTGAAAAGAGGAGAAAATGGTTGTGGTAGAAGGACTGGTTGATTGATTAAATGATGTTTAACGCCGTTTTCAACATTATTTCAGTTATATAGCGGAGGCCAGTGCACCTATCCATGCCACTGGCTGCTTTCCCACATAGCCAACGTCGAGATAATGATCAGCGGTAGGAGAGGCATGAGTCCTGTCGCAATGACTATCATCAATCCTCGGAAGGAAATTGGCCGAGTCAGAGATCGACCCCAGGACCCCCTGTTCTTAGGCACGCTACCGACTGAGCTACCGGGGCTCGGCTTGTGTTAGAAGGAGAAAACGCTTGTCATAATTAGGTATTTTCCCGTTACCACAATGCTTCACTAAGCGTCCTCATCAAAGTTCAAAGCACGGGATTGTCTGCAAATAAACATTTTTTAGACGTGATCAAAAACGATTTCTTCAGGTTTTATTGCTTAAACGAACAATTGAGAAGCGGAAAGTGCAGCCCAGGATCAGACTATACGTATGTGCAGGCTGATCTTTGTCTCTGCCATACACGCTTATGAAAACGTCTGTTTTTTGCACACGAGAGGCTGCAGCACACCACTTTGAAGAATGAGCCATGCTCTGTGAAAAAGGAGTTGAATACATCGTCGTATTGCATTATACTAAGCAAGTCGTTGTATGATTATGAATTTATGAAATCCACTTTGTCTGACACATACTAAACTTTTCTGTTATCTCATTATTTTAACTCCTGTATAAAAGAATGATTCCTGTGGTAGATCCAATTTTACCAGTGTTTTCAAAGTCAGGGTATGAATATTGGTTGGAAACTTAGAGATGATGCCCGCAAGAATTGAAATAACCCCGTCGGATCAATAAAAAAATTAAAAAAAATAAAACCTCTTTCTCCTCCAGATTCTTCATGTTCTTGTTCTTCTTGCTGTTTTTGTTGTTCTTCTTTTTCTTCTTCTTCTTCGTCTTTTTCTTTCCTTCCTTACGCCTCTTCTCTTCTGTATCTTCTTCCCCAAGAAATAAGATGTAGTGGTGGATCGAGTAGATCTAAGATCCGACTACAAGTAGGACCTAAAATGATTCTCAACTATGATTACATTGTACAGTTATCATAAGAGCTATGGAAAAGTTACTCGCAAACTCACGTACATTTCAAAAGACATCATGTTAGCCCTTTACCACACAATGTCGAGTTTTAGCGACCGTAAAGAGAAGCCTTTTAGAAAACATTGTGGAAAAAGGAGAAAATGCTTGCAACCAGCATTTTCTCCTTTTCCAACAATGTTTTCTATCCTTCCAAAAACGTATTTCTGTTTTTGAGTCACATTTATTTGTCATCGACAAAAGCTTTCAATTTGTGCAAGTCTGATATTTTGATGTTTGGGAAAGGGTTAAAGGTTCATAGTTGTCACTTATGTACATGTTACTGACATTTTTTTGGTTTGACTCCTGCCTACAGAGCTAGCCACAAGAAAGTGCAATTAGGCTCGGCACAATAAGGGCCCAGCTGAGTACCCTTAAAGTCAATGAAACCCATAAGCAAGTAAGGCGCTATAACCGTGACATTAGTTTATCAAATGTTTAGGAATATCTTCAACATTAACTCAGTTATATTGCGACGGCCAGTGCAACTATCCATGCTTTACTTGTGTGCTTTTTACTAGTACTTCACACAATGTTCTTCACAAGCCACTAGCTGCTTTAAGACCTAACCGTTCATTGTCGAAAAAATATCAGCAGTGAGAGAGGAATGAATCCTGTCGCAAAGACTGTCATCGACTCTCAGGCAATACTAGAGATTCGAACCAACACACTGATTTCAAATCCTGTACGTTACAGACTGGGGTTCCAGGCTCGGCATTACCATGACATAGTGCGATACTAATGAAATCGACGAGAACGATGGTACAACAAACAAATATTTAAGCTGCTAAGCACGACTCACTGACCTTTTGCGAAAAATGTAGATCAAGATCAGACTGCCTGATCTTGGATCTACACTGTTCGCGAAGGAGATATTATTATATTATTGTTATCCACAAAACATATTTCGAAATAGCAATATTAGGGTTTTGTCTATCGACCTGAAAATTTCATTTTAGTTATGTTAGCAGTATAAGGGTTAAACGACTCCCGTTAAAACATTTGTTTCAAAAAATTCGTACTGCAACGGGCGTAAAAAGTCGATTGTCAATCATAATAATAAGTTTAGGCCAACGTCCTGTCAAGTTCTTATACAACTGATGCAGCAAAATCGTGCCTATCTTATCTGTAAAACATTGCATAAGTGTCTCGCTGTTTTTTAGATGGAGTTTCCGAATTCGTCTTGTCACAAGGTCCAAACACGAGACCTGTAGCAGTTTACAATACTATAAATACCGCTACCAGACGGTATGTAATTCCAAACAGCTCTCTGGTTCTCTAAGACGAAACCGGAATAACGAAAAGATCGAAACGATGAAGGTTCTTGCAGTTCTTACTTTGTGCGTCAGCGCATGCTTTGCTGCCAATATTGTCGATATTCTCAAATCCGACACGGAATTCTCCACTCTAGTTCAGCTTGTATCGCAAGCCGGGCTAGTTCCAGCTCTACAAAGCGGTGAGTCTTATTTACTTATTTATCTATTTATCTATTTATTTAAGTGTTCACCATTTTACTCCTATTTGGACTGCATAACTCTTTACCAAACGACAAAATATGATGGACTTCCCTACATTGAAGGCTTTTGCAGACGACACAAATATTGTGGCAAGATAACTCAAAATTAGAAATTCACAAAAGGGTAGAAAACATTGTGGAAAAAGGAGTAAATGCTGGTTATCAGCATTTTCTCCTTTTCCCACAACGATTTCAAAAGTCATTTTTCTTAGGTCGTTAAAACCTGAAATTGTGTGGTAAAGAGTTAAGGCGTTGGTTACTGAAACAAATTTGCAGCCAACAACAACTGACAACCCTTTGTTGTAAACGATGGATAATCAAGATAAAATTAGTACATGTATACTAGTATGTGAAAACATGGAACAAGGAGAAGAAATATCTTAAATAAGCCATGCTATTGTAAAGCGGCGGCGAGTTCATAAGCATCTCCGTGATGCATTGTACCAAGCAAACCAGCACATATTTATTAATCTATAAAATCCAATTTGTCTAACAATCGATCGAATCATGAGGTAGAAAGGTCCTCTGACATGCATTAAGTTGATCAAATGGTCTCAATTTGGACAGGTCTACAGCACTGTAGAGTAGACGAAAGCGCTCGTATCTAACAATTTCTCCACTTGCCACAATATTTTAACCCTATCAAAAGACAAATTCGATCATTCAAGCCATAATTGTCGTCCGCAATGCTCTTAATTTGGACAGGTCCAAATTTTAAATGTCCAATATGGTTATTTGTATTACGACTTTTATTTTACCATTATGATCTATCCAACGTGTTTAAAATACCACTATGTGTTAAAGGGTGGATGTACAAAACTGTCATTGTAAAAATTCATCTCTGTTTTATTTTTATTGACCGAGGGATACAACTTAGTGTATTTATGTATAAATATGCATCCCTTGTTGTATTTTGGGCCGGTGGCCTTTATTTACTAATAAAGTATTGTATTGTATTGTATTGTAATAGCAAATATTTTCGACCCAAGTCAGCCTGTGCGGGCTGCTCAGGCTGACCTGAGTCGATGCTTTTTACCATGACATTAAACCACCTTTTTACAGAGCATGGCTTATGTATATGTGTACATGTTGGACGAGAACCAGCTTAGAATAACCTGTAAAGTTCTAGACCATTCACTTATGGTTAAAGTAAATACATACATGTGTGTTTAAAAGCGCAGGCCCTTAGTTATTTTGACATAAAAGTCAAATTCAAAGTGAAGCATGTGGCACAGCCAATCAGAAAATGTGTCATTTTCTTCTAAATCTAGAAACTTCTTGAGAACTAGACAACGAATGTAATTATTACTTTGTAAATACTGGTACAGTGGTCCATCCCTATACACCTTGGCCCGTTTTCACCAGCCGTTCTTAATAAGATTCTTATTCCCTAGGCTGCATAGCGCGACTCAGGGACTCTTTGCAGACAGTGTAGATCAAGATAGATTGCACAGATCGTGTAGTCTACTTCTTGATCGACACTGGCCGAAAATGGGATATTTCCCCCAAACAAATAAGTGAAAAAGCAATATTTGGATTATTAGTATAGGCTGGAAAGCTTCGTGTAATTTATTTAGCAGGTTAACCCTTTACAAAACAGTCCCTGGGTTTCACGATCCTGGGAAAAAATGTTTTTGAAAAACATTATTGGAAAAGGAGCAAATGCTAGTAACCAGCATTTTCTCCTTTTCCCACGATGTTTTCTACCCTATCAGAGACCTAAAGCTAAATTGCACCGACTCTGAATTTTTTGTATGCAGATGCTCTCTGTTTGGAAGAGTCTAAAATTTGTCTTTTGGGAAAGGGTTAAGAGTTAGTCTTGTTCTAAAAAGTGTTTTAAATTTCATAGTAACTCAACATATGATTGGCTATTTAAATCAAATGGTTTAAGTTAAATTTCTAATTGGTTAAACTCAGAAATTTCTTAACTTTCTAAATGTAAACTAAGACAAAAATCATTGGGAATTTTAGAACAGTTGTGAATACGGGGCCGGCACACTGAATGAGTTTTGTCTTCATATTTTACAGGAACTTTCACCATCTTTGCACCAACCAACGACGCCTTCGCCAAAGTACCAGCTGCTACATTGTCAGGTCTACAAAAAGACAATGCCGCTCTGGCTAACCTTCTCAAATACCACGTGGTCCAGGGAAATATCCCATCAAGCTCCGCCTCCAACGAATTGAAAGTAACAACACTGAATGGAAAGAAGGCCCGATTTAACGTCTATTCTCATAACCATGTAAGTTTTAATTCAATAAATTTTTAATTTTGAATCCATAACACTGATTCTCGGATAATCAAACATATCTAGTTTGAACAAGAAATATTTTCTAAAAAAGGTAGTCGGCGTAAATTTGCCCGCAAATGAGCAGGGGCCCTTAAGATAAACATGTCTTCTTTTTTGACCAATCACAAATTTCTATTTATTCATTTTTTATCAGTACCAAAAAGTAGGCCAAAAGCCAGCTCATTCAGCTACGCTGAAAAAAGAACAAAACTCACCAGCAAGATTTATGGATCTAGTTTTCAAATTCCAAAAACAGCTGATGCTTCTAATAAAGTCATTCCCGCCTGCAGGTGACGTTTAGCTTAGAACTAGAGACAAAAACTTCTTGAAAATATCGAGGCGAAAAGGAAAAATCGCTTGTGACGGGCAATTTCTCTTTTTATCCCGTTATTTTCAATTGCATTCATGCGTAAAAGCTGATTCACGGTTGCAATCGTTATATTACTAGTATATTACAAAGGCGTTTTCAAGGATGTTGTCTGTGCTGCAAAGTCGTTTGGCTAGACAAAAAGATTTTTTCTCAAGCTTTTTTGCCCCTTCATTGTGCTCATTTACAAAAATCGAGTTGACTACATATTCTATTATCCGAATTTTTCAGGCTGTCACGATCGAAGGCTCCAAAATCATCACTTTCGATAAAACCGGAGATAATGGCGTCATCCACGTGATCGACACAATCATGACTCCACCAAATGGCGATATTGTCGATATCGTAGCTAGAACCAGTGACGTCAGTACACTTTTGAGTCTAGTGCAGAAAGCCAACATCACCGATGCTCTTCATGGTAGGAAAAACCTTTCATGTAAAAGAATCACCCTTAGAGTGAGTGCCACACAAAACTAGGTCTAATTGCCTTTGGGACCAGTGTAGATCAAGATCAGACTGCACAAAACGTGCAGTCTTATCTTTGATCTGCAATGTCCGCCTGACTGAGACATTTTGGACAACAGCAACATGTAAATTGCGTATTTGATCATATTTTTAGACTGAAAGTAGGTTTAGTTTATTCGGCACTCTAAGAGTTTGCCATTAAAAAAAAAACAAAGATGAGAATATGACCTGTTTTTTATTCATAAGTCCAAGAATGGGTACAAAGCCATAACATAACATAACATAACATAACATAACATAACATAACATGTCTTTATTTTACCCAAGTACTGCACAATACAATAAGGGTTCGATACCAGGTTGAGGCAAACTTTCTCTCCGCCGATTTTTTACGCCTCTAACCTCTGATGCATGTGAGAAAAGTAGTCAGTGGCTTGGGAAGAAAGCAGTGTCAGTATTGGTGAGAGAAAGTCAGGAAACACATGAGTAGGTGCACTGACCTCCTTGATATGACCTAGGCTGTTAAAATGGCGTTTGTAAACTCAACCATGAACAAACTATAAATATAAATAGTATGCTAGTACGTTCGGAAGACGAGCATTACCGAAGTAGACTTCACAAAATATTCAGTTTTCTCAAATAAATCTTGATGACAAATTGTTCCATACATTTGTGAGTCATGCTCTGGGAAAAGGGGGTTTAATGCATCTCCCTAATGTAGTGTATCATACTCAGCAAGTCATCACATAATTGTAGATCCATAAAATTTTGTCAAACAACTGTCTGAATCATGAGGTAGATTGGCCCTTGGAAATACAGAAACTTAACCAATAACAAACTAGTTCCGATTCAGCTCGGCCCGCGCGGACTGCGCAGGCTGACCTCGGTCGATACTTTTTGCATATGCATTAAAGCACCTTTTCACAGATCAGAGCTCATTTTTTTCTTCATATTCAAAGCTGATAGCCTTACAGTCTTTGCTCCAACAAACGCTGCCTTCAATCGCCTCTCCCAGAATACATTGAACCACATTCTCTCCAGTAACTCTCTCCTTACAGGTGAGTTTGAAAATGTTATGTTTCTGCTGTCAATTGTTTAACGACAAAATGTTTAATCTACCAAACTGAAAGCATTTGCAGACGACAACTTGAAAGTGGCTCAAATGATGATTTCTGTCGTTAAAAACTGGTAAAAACATTGTGGGAAAACGAGAAAATACTGGTTACATTCACCCGATGTTTTCAAAATTCTTATTCGTCGCGGTCGTTAAAACGTGCTCACTTAATCCTAAACCTTCAAGGCGACAGTAAAAAAAAAACAGTGTGGCTATTTCAATGTTTTTTTTTTGGGGGGGGGGAGGGATACAAGTCCCCCTATCGGATAGTGTAGATCCTGGATCAGACTGCACGTTTTCTGCAGTCTAATCTTGATCTTCACTGTCGCAAAAGGTCCTTAAAACGCACTTTGTATGATAAGGATGAATACAGGTTTTACTGTTTTTACATTTTGCCACCTGCGAACGAATTTTCTGTGTAGCAATTCACAACTTTCGAAAACATTGTGGCAGACGAAAAATTGCTCCTGACCGGCATTTTCTTCACTTGCCACAATATGTTCATGTACATGTGTATTCATACACAGATAAGTGACCAAGCAGCCGTGGAAGTGTTCAAAAGCTTTGATTTATAACTTGTTAACCCTTATTCTGCCGTTCGCGACTATAGATGACTTTCGCGGAAAGTGTAAAGCAAGATCAACCTGCACATACGTGCAGTCTGAACTTTCTCTACAACCTCCGCTGCTTTATTGGTAAGCCCAGCCTAATGCTCGTACATGTAGTAAAATATTTTTGTGTAATCATAAACAAATTTTACACGCCAGGATAAGGGTTAATGTGAGCGCATATAATTTTGTTTGACAAAATGACAAATCAAAACAAAATCACCGCATGCAGACACCAACCCTCGGCTGCAGTTCCTCGTATGGGTTTCCCTATTTGATAGTTAAGAACTATTCCGAGTTTGAAGTAGCCTTAAAATCTTCAGAAATGAGAGAGATGTTATAAAATGTCAAAGTTTTTGTACAACGACGCAGACAACGACGGACCAATGACAACACCTGGACATTTACTTTGAAAACATCCGAGCTAATAAGATTGAACAGAACTCAACTGAGAGAGAGAGAGAGAGAGAGAGAGATAAGCCGTGCTCTGGCAAAAAGAGGCTTAATGCATCTCCGTGATGCATGATACCAAGCAGGCGATCACATACATAGGGATGTTCCTTTTTTACATACATAGGGATGATCCATAATAGCCACATACTTTAACAACTGACTTAACCATAAGATAGACTAGTCCTTGGACATACAGAAAATTGACCCGGCGGTGGCGAAAAGTTTCGACCCAGGTCTGCCTGCGCGGAATGCGCAGGCTGACTTTGGTCTATACTTTTTGCAGATGCATTAAGCCCCCTTTTCTCAAAGCATAGCTCAAATATATATCACAGCGAATGCTGAACGATAAAGCGCAAACACCTTTTTTTTTCAGAAATCTTGGAATACCACGTCGTGCCTCACAGTGAATTCTCCAAGGGCTTGTATAACAGAGAATCCCTCCATACAGCTGACAGACATAGTGACACCATTAATGTTCATGCTGGCTCATGTATGTATTTCTTAATTGTATACTTCCATAATTGAGTTGTGGTCTGGCAAAATGGGGTTTGTTGCATCTCTTTGATACACTTTACCAAGCTAGTTCTCACATAGTTATGGATCCATAAAATCTATTCTAACAACCGACTAAATCCTGAGGTAGGATGTAGACCTACCGTTGACATGCAGAAAATTTGCCAGAAGTAAAAAGGTTCGACACAGGTCATCCTGCGCGGACTGCGCAGGCTAACCTATGTCTATACTTCTTGCAAATGCATTAAACCCTCATATTGTTTCACCCTAGGAGGTCGGTGGGCAAGGTCAGTGCCATCGATGGACAGTGTATATCAAAATCAGACTGCTCAGAACGTGCAGTCTGATCTAAGCTCCATACTGTCCGGCATTTATATGTTATGATTAAAGCAGATCTGAAATTGCATGATGTGCATTTTTTTCCGGATGAAAATTGTAGAAACTTTATAATAGAGTATGACTGGGACTTCGCGTAGGGGTTTACGCAGCTTTAAATAGTATTTCAATCGTATCAGGGCGACAGCCAATTCATCCGTGCCTTTTTCGAGTTACACGATAACCAGACTGAAGCACTACAAAGCCATGCCAAAGAACACCCCAGCAAGCAAAGTATCGAAGCCGTCGAAGATCGAAGGGGGTCCCTTAATACAATTTAAAACAGTTCAAGCACTTCGGACCCGCTTTATTCAATTGAATAGAAATGCATTGTCGCCAGTCCTATAGGGTTATCTCTCTCTAAAAAAAAACGCTTCTGCATATTTGTTCAGAAGATAAACAAGACTCGCGAGATAGGGCGAAATTTTCAAGCCAGACACGGTGCCCGTAACGCAGACAAAACATTAACTAACTCTTAACGAGAATAACAAACAAGACTTATAAGCCTGAATATACTTATTAGACAGTGCATCACAATGAAATGTGCATTCATTAGTAAAGATAGCTGCATTTAATTGTGTTTCGTATATGTTGCCATCGATTTTTGTTACACGTGGTTCTGGTAATAGGTCTAAACGCGCCTTTAACTTGAAGAGTTCACCTGATGGAATTGAGAAGCTAACCCTTATTCTGCTAAATAACTCACATGAAACTTTCAAGTTGATAGTAAAAATCCACACATACCTGTTTCAAAGTTATTTTTGGGGGAAAAATATCTTCTTAACGGACAGTGTAGATTCAAGATCAGACTGCACATTCTGTTCCATCTGATCTTGATCTACACAGTCCGCAAAAGGTTAGTGAGTCGCGTTTAGCAGCCTAATGGTCAAGTTGAAAATGCTTCAATCTTTATTCTATTGACAGATGGAGTTCTTGTCAACAACGCCCGAGTGACGCAAGCAGACATCCCTGCCGATAATGGTGTCATCCACATAATTGACCACGTGTTGTGTCCACGAAGATATTTATTCAGCGTTTTTGTTGGAAGAAAATAATTAATTCTTGTCTTGTGAACTAAAGCCTTTCTGTAAATTAATTTATTTATTTATTGTCTTCAAGCACAATTATTTAATAAAGTTCAAATAAAAAAATAGGAAACACTCTTGTAATACATTGGACCCCAGACAGTACGAAAACAGCTTTTGAAAACATTGTGGAATTAGTTACGTGGAATATTAGTTAGTTACGTGTAAGCAGCAATTGCCTTTTCCCTGCAAAATTTTCCGAAAAAATACCTTCCATAAATCTTTACCAGAGGACAAAATTAAGACTTGTCCAAACTCAAAGCATTTTTTTCAAACGACACATTTAAATTGAATTAAATGTTGCAAGATGTCTTTGATAGGGTAAAAAACATTGTGGGAAAAGAAGAAAATGCTGGTTACTGGCATTTTCACCTATTCTCATGTTTTCAAAAGCTGTATTTCTCAGGATTAAAGTAAACCTATTGGAATTTTACCGAAACTGAAATAAACACCCCAACTTTTATATATCGCTCTCGATGGCTACTTTCTGGAAACCTAGCCAGTACTGTATCCACTATGTCCTCGTGGGTCCGTATTTACTAACGATTCTAAAGCATTATCTCCATCCAAGTCCACAGAAGAGTGAAACGTAATTTCTGATCTGCTAAAATATTTGGTTAATAGAAATTTGGAAATCGAGCATCGGGATCCAATTCCTCATTCCCCCTTTTTCTATTCTTTTAAGTTCTCTTTTCAATCTACCTTGTTCATTTTTTTCTCCTTTATTCATTTTTTTTTTCCTCCTCTCTTTATCAATTTCGCCGTCTTTCTGTTTTTGTTTTGTTGTACACTTTTGTTCTTCTCTTTTTTTTCATTCAGTTATCTACACCTTGTCTTTTATATGTTTTGTTGCCATTATCTGTCTACTTGTATTGTTTATTTGATTGTAGGGGAAGGGCCGAATTTACGTTGGAAGACCTCTGTGGCCTGACCCCATTCAGTTATTGAATAAAATATGTTTAATCAAAAATTTGGAAAATCTTAGACATTATTTTAAGAAAATTTGTAAGAGTAGTCTGTGAAGCAGGTTGTCCAAGCAGATCACGGGATTAGAACCCAGGACCTCCGAGACAGATGTGAGAGGTCTATGCTCCACCCCCATACTACTATCCTCCAACTTTCCTGATTTATGTATAAGGATTATCACAACGCAGAATTCAACACATTAAAGTCCTGATCTATTCTTTATATTTAACTCATAATTCTACCCATATTTAATGTATACATATAATGGGCTATGCAACAAAAATTAATAATTTATCATCACTTATAACTACCCTGCAGGAAAAGGCATTTGAAAACATTGTGGGAAAAGGAGAAAATGCTGGTAACCAGCATTTTCTCCTTTTTCCACAACGTTTTCTCCCATTTCTAAGACAGCAACATCTATTTAGCTTCATGTATTTTGTCTTCTTCAAACGCTTTCAACTTGGGAAAAAGTCTAAAATTCTGTTATGTGGTAAAAGGTTAAGTTTCAACCATTCATTCTTTATCAGATTGTTAAATTTTAGACTAGTTCATTCTCTGTGTTTAGAAAGGTAGGAAATGTTGGAAAGAAAGAAAACACTGACAACCATAATTCTCTCCTTGTACTACAAATCATGTAAAAATGCTCTTTTCCACAGGGTTATGAAAACTCAAGACTGATTGGTAAAGGCTTAAATGTAATGTCATTGTACAGACAGTGTCGATCAAGATCAGGCTGCACAGAACATGCATTCTGATCTTCAACAGACACTGAATAGAATAAGCATTTACATTTCTACACATTAAATAAACTTTTCTCATTTATTCAGCTCTCCTTAGGATGAAAGTCTAACGCTCACTGGCCAATCGTTTTAAAGTTAACAAATATTATAAGTCATTGCTGTAGCATGGGAAAACAGTAACAATATTACATGTAACTATATTTAAAATGTCATTTCCAGAATGCATGTATACTATATTTCACACAATGTTGACTTAAACTTGGAACAAGAATTACAAAATGAAAAACTTTATACCATACCAGTTTTCAGTCACTGCTGTAACATATCAGAGCAATAGAATGGATCAGAATAAGAAGTCATTATGAAAAAATTTTTATACAAGAAATGAAAAACAACAGCTGCCATTAATAGAAAGCTGATTTTTCCCGCTTGTATTATTAGTCACTACTGCAACACATGAAAGGAGCTAAATCACAGAGGTAAATGATTACATGAAGTCATGTATTGGATACTGCATTTGTACACACTGAACATTTATGGCCTGCAACACATGAAAAGGGGCATTTGGACACTTGAGTAAAGTGTCATCTCAGATCAGCCTGTGCAGTCCGCGCAGACCAATTCGAAACAACACTTTCCGTTCTAATGTAATTTTTCTGTTTTGCGCAAGTCTACTGTAGGATGAAATCTTGTGTAGTCGTAAAGTGCCGTCTTGGATTAGCCTGCGTGGACTGCACAAGCTGATTTGAGATGACACTTTATGCAAATGTCCAAATGCCCCTTTTCGCGTGTTGCAGGCCATATCGCATGCCAGTATATGTAAATGGTTACCAGATGTCATGTATTATATGTTGCATTTGTATAAACAAACAGCAATCTTGGCCAATCCATTATATGTTGCACCATAAAAAGCAACACTCTAATGTTTGATATTTCGGCTATTGCCTTTTTCAAGAGTTCAAAACTCTTTTTCCGCTAACACATTGTTCTTGAGGAAAAGTGTTTTGAACTCTTGAAAAAAGCAATAGCCAAAATATCAAACAATAGAGTCTTGTTTATCATGGTTTTTCATTCATTTCCTGCAGAATTCATACTGTCATTGAATTAAATGTTGATTTTCCTTAAAAAAGTGACACTTTAGTCATTACTGTAACACATGCAAGTAGCTGTACAGTTCATAAGAGAAAAATATTTACGACGACGCATGCATTTCATAATGCAAATTTTGACAAATCTGGAAAGACAGCAAGTGACATTTTTCAAAAAGAAGAGATACCTGCTTTAACACTTTACGAAAGAATCCCAAGTTTTAATTACTCTGAGGTAGATGCCTTTTAAAAACATTGTGGGAAAAGGAGATAAACTGGTTACCACCATTTTCTCCCTTAGCCAAAATGTTTTCTACCCTTCAAGAAACAAATTTCAATTTTTGAGTTTCATTTATTTTGTCATCCACCAAAGCCTTCAATTATCTGGACAAGTCTAAAATTTTGCTGTTTAGTAAAGAGTCAACCCAGTACCAAACATTCCTGTGCTTCCAATTCAGACAAGTCGAGAATTTGGTCGGTTTGTAAACAGTTAACTCTTTACCAAACAACAAAGATTTGGACTAGTCCAAATTTAAAGAATTTGCAGATGATTAAATAAATGTGATTGACAAATTGAAATTTGTATTGGGAAGGGAAGAAAAGATTGTGGGAAAAGGAGAAAATGCTGGTCACAAGCATTTTCCCCCTTTTCCACAATGTTTTCAAAAGGCTTCTTTTGCAGAGTAGTTAAATTTCGGGGTTGTGCGCCAAAGGGTTAATCCCTTGTTGTGCAGGATAATTATATACCAAAAAATTTTAATGTAAGGGTGGACTATTGAAGGAACGGAAAATATTATTTAACTCTTTACCACACAATCCCGAGTTTTAACGACCCTTAGGAAGAAACCTTTTGAAAACTTCGTGTGAAAAGGAGAAAATGCTGGTAACCAGCATTTTCTCCTTTTCACACAATGTTTTCTATTCCTTTAGAGTCAAGTTTCATAAATTAAGCCACATTTAAAATGTCGTCTGCAATAGCTTTGAATTTGGACGAGTGCAAAACATTGCCGTTTGGTAAAGAGTTAACGATCAATGTTTTATAAAAAGTAATCATAACTGGAAAAGAGGTAATTGCATGACTGTTGCAAGCAGTTTCTCCTTTTTCAACAATGTTTTTAGATCTCACAATAACAGGGGTGTTACATGTTATTTGTATTGCAAGCATAAGTTGCCCCTTTTCACAAAAATACTTTCAAAAGCTATAATCTGCTACAAGTGTTTTAACTTTTATCATATCTAAAAATTTAAGACTCAAACTTGAAAGTATTTGCAGACAACAATTTTAATGCAGTTCAAATGATACAAATTGTATTTAAAGGAGTAGAAAACATAGTATGAAAAAGCGAAAGTGCTGGTTACAAAATTTTTTTTACTTTTCCTGCAATGTTTTCTTAAGTCAATTTTCAATGTCAGTAAGACATAGGATTGTTTTCTAATGTGTAATTCATGCTCGTACATTAACCTGTTAAGATTCAACACACTTTCATGTAATAGAAAAAATATGAATTTTTCATGATTTGAAGAAAAACAAAGAAACAAAATATAATTCTTTCATTGATTTTTACCATAAACATGAAACTTGCCCAAAATGTTAGGATAGAAGTAGAGTACAAATGTGAAAGATAGCTATTCTCAATTTACAAAATAACACATGATACATCTGTACATGTTAATTTCCAGTCACCTAATTTCCTCACATTGAACAAAAACAAAAAATATCACAACAAACTGTACACAAAATACAGAGAAAAAAATTAAGTGTTCATAATTCATAACCAAATGTGTTTTCTCCACTGTAAGCAATGTACAAAAAGCCGTCTTCATCCTTATGTTCTTCATACACCTGACCCATGCTTGCACTGAAAATTTGAAAAATAAACATTTAAAACAGGCAATAAGAATTTTAACAGAAAATTGACATTAAATTTTGTTTTCTGTCAATATCTTAGTCCATCTTTGTCAGCAAAGACACTGTATACTGCAGATTATCAGGTTTTGTTGGCAGGGCTCGACATTAACGGTTGTCCGATGGATTTTGGCAAGTGAAAAGTTGCCTCGGACAACTAAATTTTAAATCTGGTTGCCTGATCGGACAAGTGCATTTTAAAATTCAATTTGAGGTGAAAAAAATAATTTCCGAATGCATAATTTGAGTGTCGACGACGGAATTCCGGAATAGTGTCATTTTGACAGCTGGCTTCACTTGCCGACTTTATCTATACCTTAAAGAAATAACTTGGTAACATACTGCATATTAAGTCCCGCCCGTTTAGTCACAAAACCATGCAAAAATGACTCCGCCTATCTCATTAGACCAGAATATGTCGATTACTATAGTCTTAAGGAGGTTGGTAAATAGCAAAGTGGTTCCACCCGATTTGATAGCATTTTCGTCGGTGTTTGAAATGTTCCACTTGTATTCAACTTTCATTAACTATTACTAGTAAAATGAAATTATGTACCCAACTAACCGTAAATTAATAAATGGACATTTATTTTAATACTCCATTTAATCGAATTTGAAAACTATTTCAACAAAATAGCGTAAACGTGTCAAACAAAGTTGAAATTATTCGATTAATATATATCGTGCACTTAGGAGTCGAACCGTTCACTTCAAAATGCAGACGCTTCTAGAGAAGTTTGGCTTCAAGTCGTCCGCCGATTCCACGACAGAAAAGACTAAAAAGGCGAGCCAAACACAAGAAAAGTATGAAAAAAAAAATACCAGAAAAAGAAAATCTGTACACAGCTGTTTGGATCAGTTTTCATAGCTGCGATACTGTAAGTCTGAAGTCTATGTATACCAGTTTCTAGTGCAGTGTGTGAACGTGGGTTTTCAGCCATGGCAAGAATAAAATCAGATTGGCGAGCTAGTCCTAGCCCTGAAATGCTGGATTATTTAATGGCTATATCCATACATGGACCACAAGTTGATTCATATAATTGTGAAAGAGCTTTGAATGTGTGGTTTCAGAGTGAGAGAGCTAGAAGGTCACAGTTCAGTGACTAAAGAAGAATGGAAAAAACGATTGGGGAGGTTATAAGAAAAATAAAAGCAGCAATCTGAAAACATATTTTGAGTAGTTTCTTTTTTACCCCGGAATTCCCATCATATAATAGGACAAGTGAAAACCTGGTAAGGACAAGTGGTTTTGCAAAGTACTTGTCCGACTGATCCAGTAAATCAAAAAGTTAATGTTGGGCCCTGGACTGTTTCTAACAAAAATATCTTCAAATACCAGACAGTGTGGACTGTGGGTTCAGGATCAGACTGCTCGTGCAGTCTCATCAATCTACTCTTTCTGGTACAGGAAGTAAGGAAGTACGAGCCACTCTGAACCATATGTCCAAAATACAGTTCTAAGACAACCCTTATTTCAAGAGAATCAAGTCCATACAGTAAAAAATCTACAGTGTATTTTGGAATAAATAAACATGTGACATTGCAAACAATTTTCTTAATTTAAGTTTTTCAAAAGCTCCTGAAACAAAGAAACATCCATACAAGCTTTTATTCATAACCCTTTACCACACAATCCCAAGTTTAAACTTCCCTGACAAAAAAAGGCTTTTGGCTGGTAACCAGTATTTACTCCTATTCCAACAGTGCTTTCTTTTCTTTCAAAAACAAATTCCAGCATTTGAGCCACATTTGATTTATTGTCTGTGAATGCTTTTTATTTAGACAAGCCTTTAACTATTGTCATCTGATAAAGAGTTAAAGTGAGGAATGGCTTGTGTAAATGGTATTTTATGCCCACATCAAAGTGGCAGCTCCCTTATTCATGCCGCTGCCTGGTTTCACATGAACATAACTATGACTTACTTTACACTGCTTTATCCAGATGTTCACATGTGACCAGTGACTCTTATGTAGGAATTCATCACAAGATTTCCTGGTTTTGAAGAAATCTTTGCCTTGACTCTTTACCCAATGGGAAAAAAAGGTCAAAATTGAAAGCATTTGCACATGACAACTTAAATGCATCTTAACTGATGAGTTTTGTCTTTGAAAGGATAGATAAAAATGTGGGAAAAGGAACATTTTTCCTTTTTTCCCCATGACATTTTCAGCTGCTCTTTCAAGGTCATCAAAACACAGAATTGCATTTGAAAAGGGTTGACCTCTGAGGACCCTTTTAACCATTTCCTAAGTGACAAACTTTAGACTTTCCCTGACTGAAAGCATCTGTAGAGAATGATTTCAAAAGTATTACAAAAAAACTGAAGTTCTTGGACAGGGTTGAAAGGATTGTTCACCTGAAATTTCTCCTTCTCCCAACATTTTTTTAATGAAAGGCTTTTTCCTCAGGATTATTAAACACAGGAATGTTTGGTAAATGCTTAACCCTTTATCACACAACCCCAAGTTTTAACAACAGACAGTCTTGGAAAACATTGTGGGATAACCAAAATATGATGGTTACCAGCATTTTCTCCTTTCCCCACTATGTTTTATAACATTTCACTGACAAATCCCATTATTTTTGCCACATCTATCATTCCATCAGAGGATGCTTTCAATTTGGACCAGTCTTGAATCTTTTCATGTGGTAGAAAGTCAAGGTAAAGAAGGGGTCTACAAAACTCACCTAGACTGTGGTAAGACTTTCTCAACAAACAGGAAGATAGCTTTCTCTGAGGGCAACTGTATCCTTTTCCTTATGATCCACATAAACTGAGCCACAGAAATATCATTGGGAACCAAAAACTTCCTTTTGTCAATGTCCTGTATGTGTGACTTTGGATCTCTTTCAACAATCACCTGAGAAAGGTAAGAGATAAATGTTTCTCTAAGAGTGGGTTCAATATACTCAATCCTTTACCATAGAATGAGTTTTAACCCTTTACCAAACAATCCCTTGTTTTCACGACCCTGAGGAGGAGGCCTTTTGAAAACCTTGTGGGAAAAGGAGAAAATGCTGGTTACCAGCATTTTCTCCATTTCCCACAATGTTTTCTACTCTTCCAACTTCAAGTTTCAAGCTTTGAGTCACATTTTTTTTATTGTCTGCAAATGCTTTCAATTTGGACAAGTCTAAAATGTTGTCATCTGGTAAAGAGTTAAACACACTAGCCTTTGAAGCTACTTTGAATTTGTCATCAACAAATGCTTTCACTTTGTTTGAATTTTAAATTTTCGTTGTTTGGTGAAGGGTTAGCCTTGTCATTTACAGGCTAATTTGAAGCCAACACAAAACTAGAACTGTTACAAGCTAACAAAATACCGCAAATCTTAATTAAGACTGCAGATTTCCTACCCATTGTGGGAAGCAAAATTAACCTTTGGCCACACAATCCTGAGTTTTAATGACTCTTACAGGAAAGACTTTTGAAAACAATATGGGAAAAGAAAGAAATGGTGGGGACCAATATTTTCTCCTTTTCTCAGAATGTTTTCAAACCTTTCAAAAACAAATCCAATTATTCGAGCAGAATCTTATTTTTCTTCTGCAAATACTTTCAATTTAAACAAGTCTAAGTTTGTCACTTGGCAAAGAGTTCAATTTAAATTTATTGCAAGCTGTAGGAAGAGAATATACTACAAAACTCTGTCTACAGACAGACAGACAGACAGATGAACAACCTGATTTCAGTATAACCTCTACTTTGGTTATGTAGAGAGTGGGGTATACATGCAGCTGTAACATAAACAAATAAGACCAAACTTTGGAGGATAGGAAATTATTGACTATAAATTGTTATGGAAAAAAATATATTTAAAAGAGTACATGTAGATATATGTACTAATTACAGGCACATGCTCCTTTTCCCATGATGTTTTCAAAAACTGTTGATTGCAGGGACATAAAAGGTTGTACTGACAGAGTAATGCAATTACAATGCTAACCACACAACTTTTCTAGCTTTTCTGGGGTATATAAAAACCAAAATCAGACTGCACATGAAATCCAGCCTGACCTTTTATCTACATAATCTGAGAGAATCATTCATTCAAAATAAAAGAGAAATCAACTTTGCACTTTTAAAGAAGATCTTGAAGAATTTTTTACTTTTCTAGCCTCATTGTATCAGTGTTCATACACAGACTGTCACAGACAGATGATATGCCAGGCTACATGAAAAATTTCTGCTGACCTCTGGCCAGTGGAACTTAAGAAAAGCAATAGTTTGACCCACTGCCTTACATTAATTCTGACTTCTTCAAAATACAGTGTGAAAACAACAAATGATTACTAAAGCAATTGTTCCTTTTCTGTATTTTCGTATCATGAAGAGACAAAATTCAACGGTTTTCTTCTGTGTTAATAATTAACACCAACTTTAGTAGGTATTAATTAATATAGTAGAATAACCTAAGAGATAAAGGGTGAAGTGAAGTTTTGTCAGAATATTGTCTGCATGGGGTGAATGGCCAAGGACAGAAGAGGTTCAGTTTCCGAGGTTCCTACACAACTTACTGTTGACACTTGTGTCGATGACCGAGAGGTTTTTGTTCTTCATATTTCCAAAAATTAAAACAACAATGGACATGTTTCATCAAAACAAACAACAGGTACATGTACTTGTAAAAATTTTACTATTTAATGCAGTTTAAATATTTTTGTATAGTATTTTACATAATATATAGATCTACAAATGTATGTTAAAATAGGAAACAAGGAAATACTTGAAAAAAATGAAGAAGTTGATCACTATAATGTCAAATATCCAGAAAGAAAAAGTTTATTTCGATAAATACCTAAATATCTAATTACACGCACATTACTTAAAGATACCCATTTACTCATTTTTAAGCCAAATTCATCAATATTTTATCAAACTATAGCCATTCTTGTGGCTTCATGACAAATGAAACACCTGGCGGTTTCAAGATTGCATAGATTATGACGGAATTTTTGACATGGCTTCTTCGTGTAATCGAGGATACAGCATGATGCTTGTCACGTGACTGTGTATAACCTTCGCTTTGCAAATTCATGTAGCTGGCAAGAAAGTGGAACTGAGATATTCTTCACAGGTCTACTATTGCAACAAACTGTGTCACAAGACCCCAACAGCAATTTACACGAGGATGTCGAAATTTTATATCCAGAGTGCAGTGGAAAGACTTTAAAGACAGTAGAAATGTAAATTTCGTATGTGCACATTAACACTGGGCGTTTTAGGATTGCTGAAAGAAGGGGAAAAAACATTATCCTACAAATAGACGAGTATGCCATTTCCCGAGTTGAAACAACAAGTAGTCTAGCTTTCTATTTTTAGATGGAGGGACATGTACATGTAAATGACTGTAGGTAGTGATACACTCCCCCACTGTTTACAATTTTGGACTGACACAATTTTCTCCCAACCAAGATTCATTTCAAATAACAAATTTGAAACTTCTTGTCATTCTATGGGGCCACAGATATTGCTAATTTATTGATTTAAACACATATATACATTCCTCTAAAATGAGTAGATGGGGAACTTTAAAGACATTTTTTCATATTTAAGCACTTTTTAAGAAAGGGACTCAAAATTAAGCAGTTTTTAAGACTGTGCGAACCCTGCTAGAACCATTCCCCTGTGGAATTGTCTCCCACACAGCATCCAGTCCCAGTCTAGCAGTTTTCACTGAGAGGCTTTACTCATGTCAGAAATTCTAATAAGGGGAGAGCGTTTTTAAACTTTCAAAATCCATAACCATACTAGTTTACTAACCCTGTACATGAAAAAAAATGTTTTTACCAATCTAACCAGTGCATATTATCTTTTTCCTAACACCTGTTCCCAGACAACGCATCTGCTAGTAATAATCAGTAATGATTGTAAAGCAGTATGAAGTAGAAATAGAACTATAGATTGAGACTACTAACCTACCGATGGACAAATGGCTCATTATTGTTCAAATAATAAAGTGTAAAATACTTACTGGTATTCTTTCAGGATATTTGTCTCTTATCTTTGTTGATTCAGCTTTTCTCTGATCTAAATGCAAAGAAAAACAAGATGATCAATTTATCATACACTTTAGTGCACAATACCATAGTTCATTGCCATATGTTAAGATAACTCAATATGAATATATACTGACCCACACTTCCAACGCAAAATGTTTTTTAAATATGTTTTTAATTCTGTTATATGCAAAGCAAAAGGAGCTATTGTCCAATCTTTCCCTGTGCATGTCCTACCTGTGCTTATCAGCAAATTGACAATTTTGTCACGCTTCACTGCACAATGGCATCTGTGTAGAAAGACCCATTTTTATATTGCATGTGCACAACTGGCAAAATTTTTAACATTTGAGTGTACCTGATATTTGTTACACGACAGCCGACTGAAGTGGAGTTATTGGTTTCAAAAGATTCTCTTCCGATAATGCTGATACTACCGGTTGAAAGCAGGAGACGTGCCATTGGAATGATCCAGGCCGGACTGTCATTTACCGCCATGTCCCATTTGCTGCGATTTGCAGTATCGACCGTTCACAGATTGTGGCAGGAGTTTACCCAAACAGGTAAGGATTCAAAATGAATGATTTTGATTATGTTCTGCAGTTAAAATAGCGCTGTACGGTTACATTGTTCTTTAACAACGCCCCCCCCTCCTATTTCCCATCCCATTGACTGATAAGTCTTGAACCCAATATAATGTCCGTTTCAGGTCAAATTGTTGATTTGCCACGCCAAAGTAGGAGCAGAGTTACATCCCCAGCCTAAGAGAACAGGATCCGAACACACCATCTCCAGAACGGACAGCTCCAAGCAACAAGAACTGCAGCTGTTACAATTGAATTGCACAAACATCCCATAAGTGTGCATATAGTTATCAGAAGATTATGGGAATGTGGCATCAGAGCACTCCATCCCCATGTCCGACCCGTCTTGACGCGCAGACATCGCCAGGCCTGTATGCAGTGGTGTCACTCCCATAAGGAATGTCTAGGGATGAATCGCGGTTCACCCTGGAAAAGGCTGATGGACACACACGCGTGTATTGACGCGTAGGGGAACGCTATTCTGATGAGTGTGTTACAGAAGCTGACCGTTTTCGTCAAGGGTCAGTCATGGTTTGGGGTGGGATAAACCATCAAGGTAAGACAGATTTGGTTGTTATCAGGGGTAACTTAAATGCCCAAGGCTACATCAATGAGTCTTACATCCTGTAGTATTGCCAGTCATAAACAATCACAATGGACCAATAATCTTCAAACAGGACAATGCATGCCCACACACTGCATGCGTTACAAGACAATTTTTGCAATGTAACCGCATTAATGTCATGCAATGGCCATCAGTGTCCCCAAATCTGTCCCCAGTCGAACATGTTGGGTGGATTGGACAAACATGTCCGTAGATGCCATATACAGCCCAATATTCTTGAGCAGCTTGAGCAGGCTCTGATCCAGGAGTGGGATAACTTGCCCCTAAAGGTCATCCAGAAAAACCTAAGGTCCATGTGTCAGAGATGTATCGCTGTAGTTAATGCTGCAGGAGGACACACTCAATACTGACACCGATGTTTCATTTTTATAGACACCCCGCTAGTTTTCTTGGGCTTTGCTCGATTCTCTCCTTCGGGTTAGAAGGAAAAATGGAGTGTTTTTTTTTTTCAAATATGATTGTTTGGTCTTTTGTTGAAATTTTGTTACAGTGGATACAATAATAATTGAAATATATGAAGTCAGACCTAATTGTGCGTTGGAAGCGTGGTTCAGTATATTTGGAGTACTTTCTACCAGTTCAATTCAGTAATCGAGTACATGAACTTTGAGTACATGAAATCATAATATTAAACATCATTTAAAAAACAAACAAAAAAATTTCTTCTGTGAGTACCGATAATAAAACTGACTGAAAATTTATATTTCTGTTCTAGTCGAAGACGAAGGTGGACAAAATGTAAACAAGAACGAGACAGGCCTGTGTGTTTTCACTTCACAAGCGATTTGCCCTAGCTTCCATCGATTCATTTTGACAAGAGTATAAACGAAAGGTTAAACCTACCGAATGTATGTTCTTCCTTGAATTTAAACCTCATTTTACCTGAAATTTTACAAGAAAATGTTGAGAAAAATTTCTAACAGCGACAACGAAGTTTATTTTGATATGACGTCACAAACAAATGAACTGGTGTAAACACACAGCAACTGGAGTTACGGAAAGAGCCGACTTCTATCCAAGATAGTGCGATTTTTTTTTACGGCAAAGACTATGGATATCAAATTAGAAAACTGAATATATGATTTTGTTAACCGTTACGGGCAGTAAAATATCTAACGATATCATGTATTAATTTTATCTTTTTTATCTTCTATCGTTGAAGTTTACTAAGATTTATGCAACAAACTGTTACCCATCTTCATCATATCATTAAAAATATTATTAAAAATCATAAGACGATGAGTCACGTGAGATTACTCGGCTGTATAGTTCATTAAATCACAAGTGAAAGGATTTCAGGGGAGGTAACTAACCTTAACCTATTTGCAGAGGATTTTATGCGGGTCTTGCAACTGACCATATTGCGGGTAAAGGAGAAATTTCATTTGAAAAGCTAAAATTTCTAGGAAACTTTAATTTATCGCAGTAGTTTTCTAAAATAATCATGAAAGTTATCTGGTAGATCTATCTCGTGGCAGAAATATGCCACCTTACTGTGATTACGTAAAACTTAAGCAAATTTTGTTCGTAACTACCATAGTATAAGGGGGCCTATTCTTTAACAAAATCCTAGGTCCCTCATTTCTAAATGATTGTAACTTACCGCCATGGCAATACTTCGTGCTGACAAACAATATCTCGTTCTGTCCCTCTTTTTATTGTTTGACAATTTTGCTTCCTTTGTAGCCTATTTCCAGACTAGAAACCTGTTTTACTTGCATATACATGACATTGAATGAAGGCGCACAAGGCTCCCTCTTTAATCATTTTTCAGACGATAATTTAGTATAGAAAACGATATAAGATATATTGCATTGTTACTAAAAAGCGTTTGGTATTTTTAAATCAAACACAATAGCCTACAATAAGGAGACAAAAAATGCTGGGACAGCTAACTTGTGCAATGTGCATCTATAAATACCATGAATTTCAGTTTTCCCACTGTTAGATCTAGTGTTTCGACTCGAAGAAAGAGGACATCACAAAAACAAACAAAATGGTTCGGCGCCGCCCTTCAAAATCGCCTTCCAAACCGTAATATCAAAATCCTCTCTACGCCTCCAAATAGCTTCGTAGGCTAACCCCGATAGACCGTTGTTTTGGACGTTTACTTACTATATAGAGCTGAAAATCTCCTTTGAATCGGTTGTGAAACGAGTTCGCATCTTAAAAATATGAGTATCCTGATGACTTCTACGTGGTGGACTTTAAGCAACTGACTAGTACACAGAGCTGTGGCCAGTTCCAAGGGCTGACCCTCTTTCCCTGTCGCTCGGCGTTCTGGTTTTATAAATAAGAGCGCAATGGGATCACCGTAGGGTCAGCTGCGCAGTTTACTTAAGGTCTTCTACAACGCCACAGGAGCTCCACCGGCACGCAGAGGTCGCAGTGCAAATGCTGCACATGGTTGTTGGTTGCGCTTGCATGTAAATCGTACGGCATTCTCCGAGATGTCACTGCGTCTCTACTGGGCTTACTCGGCGCGATATAGCCTGGGTTCCAGTCCGTTTACATGTATTTACTTTTTTCCTTTTCTATCATTTGGAAGTTGCTTTGTCAAAAACGACGGCCTGGGGACATTCGAAAACCGATCGCAGCAACATCTACTTTACCCAATCTCACAGTGGGGTAAAGTAGATGTCGCTGCAATCGGTTTTCCTAATGTAACTGACTAAAAATAGATGCCGAAATTCCAATGGCCTCGGTTTGATCATTTCCTGCTTGTGAGCCGTCTTTAGAAATATATTAACAAAATTTCAAACAGGTTATTCACAATGACTTTGGAGGATGCTCAGAAGGTCTTAATGTATTTTTGATGGCACCGACCTGTCAGAAAAGTAACCCGTATATGAAATCGCCAAACGTTGAACTTGAATTAGTTGAAAAATGCGCGAATCCATCGTTATCAACTTTGTGACGTCACGCGATAAACAAGTCTAAAATTAGATTATCGGCGCAAACGATAATCATGGTGAGGCTCTTGAATGTCCCCAGGCGGTAATAACAACGGAAGTCAAACAGAACCAAAGATCAATAGCAGACCCCATTTACAAGAGCGTGATATGGAGTATTTTTTTTTTAAATAATTACCGCCTGGACCCAGGCTAGGCGCGATAAGGCGCCTACACAGAATGTTATTTATTTTAGTGTGCTCAAAAGGCTTACAACGACTGTCCGGAACTGCCACGGCGATCATTGCGCTTCCAAGGGGCTTCTACCGCGCTCATCGGATTTTGCCTAACAAAAGCGAACATATATATACGAGCGACAGCGAGTTACGGGCGAAGCCCGTAACGAGCGAAGCTCGTTTTGAGGTAACACCGTTCTAGATTTTTAAAGATAAAATTCCGACTTCGTTCTGGGTTTTAGTCTAAATCTAAATAGGGATGACTAAAAATTGAGTGTCTTCCGGTTAGTCGCACAGCGTCACACCCATAGGGGTCCGTAGTTTGACTCCTATCACCCATAGACTAAAACAAGGGATTTAACTATATGCAGCCCGTTACTCGCCCCCGGTTACAAAAAAACAACGTATCTTTTCTACCCCATCAGTTATTCTCCAAATTTTTTCTACAGCTGAGAGCCAAAACATTTTTCTACCAGAAAAACACAACTGTTTGTCAGTGGCTAATGCAGTCTGGCTGATACATTCGCTCGAACTTGTAAACTCGCTCAAAAATCTTCGCCATTGACACGGGTTCGTACATTCCATACTGACGTTCGCGCATATAAACCAATGAAATTTCTCGTTCCAAACAGTGTCACCATACTGTCACGTGACAAAAAGGTGTGAGCAGCTGTACGAAATTTCATTGGTTGAATGCACGACTGTTAGTACATATCAACCGATGAAATTTCTCGTTCCAAACAATGTCACATGACAGAAGATGGCTGCAGCTGTTCGAAATAAGAACGTGGATCACAAACTCAACGAATTCTGAGGCGTTTCGTCGTTATTGAAGATAAAGACTATAGGTCAGTTGTATTTTTAAACATGTTTAAAGGGTGGGTGCAGCTAATGCTGCGTTTCATTGGATCTAAAGTGCATTTTATATCTTGAAAACGGATGTACGAACCCGTGTCAATGGCGCAGATTTTTGAGCGAGTTTACAAGTTCGAGCGAATGTATCAGCCAAACTGTATTAGCCACTGACAGTTGTGTTTTTCTGGTAGAAAAATGTTTTAGCTCTCAGCTGTAGAAAAAATTAGGAGAATAACTGATGGGATAGAAAAGATACGTTGTTTTTTGTAACCGGGGGCGAGTAACGGGCTGCATACAGTTAAATCCCTTGTTTATAATATATAGTCTATGGGTGCCAGGAATCAAACTACGGACCCCTATGGTCACACCAGGGATCGTATATACATATATACGATCCTTGGTCACACGTATGACAATCTTCCGCACAAGTACCTGATTGGTCAAAAATGACAATAATTATCTACCGATCGAATGATTACTTAAAAATCATTATCAGTTTAATGAGTACAGATTATCTAATTCCTTACTTACTTTCAGCGTATTAAACGTCTTTTTGTGTATAAACATACGCAATGATCTATGCTAGCAAATAATGACGTCATTAATCATACTTTTCTTACGTCATGCACAAGCCGTTTTTTCGCGGAAAACATTGTGTCGAAGAAATCATGACTAAACTAGTTTTTTGACTGTTTCAAAATACCATTTTCAGAAAAAGCCGGATTTATGATCTGTAAAAAGGGGGCTTAATGCATCTGCAAAAACTATCGACCCATCCGCGCAAGCTAACCTCGATCAAAACTCTTGCTAGATCTAGATCTATTTTTCAACGTTCTGCATGTCAAAGGACCAGTATGCATGCCTTTTGATTCAGTCAGTTATCATACAATATGGATGACTTGCTTGGTATCATGCATCACGGAGATGCATTAAACCCTCTTTTACCGCAACTTTAATGTTACGAAAGCTTGTTGATAGATCTTAAAGTTTGGCGGTTTTTTCCCCATAAGTTGAATATCTATCCGATAACTCGGCAAATTTCTCTCCTAGGATTGATGATAGACTCTAGATCTAGTCATTGCGACAGATTTCATTCCTGTCTCTGCACTGATCACTGTTTCAATGATCGACGTGTAGGAAAGCAGATGGGATGAAAAATGAAAGCTACATATAATCTTATTTTAAACAGTGATCTACACACTCTGATTTTAAAAGAAAGTCCAGGTAAAATATGGGTAGACCTGTGCACTAAAGAAGAAATGAAAGAAAGATTCTGTTCTTGTTTGTTTTGTTTTTTTCCTTTTGTTTGTATATTCATTGCGGCGGCAAGCGCACCTACCATGCGTTCCTGAAGTTCCTTTTACCAGTAGGCCTACTCTGCTCAACATTCTTCCCAACCTACTGACCGATTCCTCGTAAAAATCAAAGTCTCTCTTATGTTCGTAGATCTAGATCTACATGCAGTGAGGAAATGTTCCCGTAAAATGGTCTTTACAAGTGTGTGAACCAATAATCATTCTAAGTTACTTTTCTGGACATAAATTAACGAAATTGTCCAAGAACTGTTTTTCTTTTGTTAAGGAAATCAGGGACAGTTCGCCCTATTTCACATGTATAAATCTACGAAAGAAAAATGCTTTTTACTTTTGTCAACGCTCAAAATTAGTTTTGGCAGAGCCGGAATTCGAACTCAAAACCCTTTGATTTCAAGATGTAGAATATAGCTCGTTGTTCGAATTAATAGATATTTGTACCACAAATCATTCACGTCGCTCGTATTGAGGCTTTGCCTTTTTCATATTAGACGAGGTGTGCAAATAAACATTCGTTTCACCATGGCTGATGTACGCCAGCAAGCAATGCTAGTGCTGGTTGATGTGGTGACGGTGGTTAACTTAATTCTGTTGAGGGGTTGGAGTATTTTGTCCTGCTTTTTTCCCTTTCTTTCTGTGGGCATAATTTTATTCTTTATCGGCTTTTCGAGGGCAAAGAAAAGAAACAACTGATGAGTAAATGTGTATACAGTTAGATTTTATAGATAGTGCAAAGGAACGTCATGAATTCATACGCCGTCAGCGTAGTGTGAGCGCCTTGAGAACGCGCCTTGAGAATTTTCCTGCTATCTCATGGCGCTCTTGGAAATTAAACATTGTCGTGCCAACGCAGTGGCACGTATTGTGTGACAGGGGCTTAACTACCACCTGATGCACGACATGAACAATAGGCCTATATCTCGAAATCTTGTTATTAAACTGTTCATAAATAGTCGAGTTACGGAAAAAAAATCCACATTCTTCTGGGACAACCCTCATACGTCACCGATAAATTGACTCTTCTTAAATTCTATGTTTGAAAGATCTATCGGTAATTGGTATGAGATATCGATATTTCATTATTGATAAAAATTTTACAGAAATGTTATGAAGGTCGCATCTTGAAAACCATTTAAAGAGATTTGAGTTTATGCGGAGGAGATGTAAGTGTAACAAAGGCAGCAATAATTAACTCTTAACCATACATCAAAATTTTAGACTTGTCCAGATTGAGAGCATTTGCAGACTACATATTAAACGTGACCGAAAGATGTTTAATGTCTTTAAAAGAGTTGACAACATTGTGGGAAAAGGGAAAATGCTGGTTACTAGCATTTTCTCCTTTTCCAACATTGTTTTCGAAAGGCTTCTTTTTCAGTTTCGTTAAAACACGGGATTATCGAGTAAAGGTTTAAATAAGTGCAGAGCAATTACAGTTGAGCCATGCTCTGTGAAAAGGGAGCTAAGGATAATTCTACCTCATGATTCAGTCAGTTGTTTGACGAAATGGATTTTATGGATCCGTAATTAGATCATGTCTTGCTTTTTACAACGCATCACGGAGATGCATTAAGCCCTCTTTTGCTAGAGCATGGCCCATCGTCTTTTCCTGAAAAAAGGAAATATTGATTTCAACCCTTTCCTGTATTAGGCTTACTATTATCGTAGTATAAGACATTTTAAAACATTGTGACAAAAGGTAATTGAGAAATAGGTAAAAGAAGGAATTTTTCCAATGTAACAATCGATTGTCTCTTTCAGCTTAATACCCTTTTCAAATGAGACATGAAAGATAGAGTACCCCAAACCTTGCCTGTAGGATGAATACCACTTTACCAAACATTCCCGTATTTTTCCGATCCCGAAAAAGAAAGCGTTTGAAAAATCGGGGGAAAAAGTGAAAATAATGCTGGTAATCAGTGTTTTGTCAACATTTTCTTTCTCTCGCTTTTTTAAATGTTTTATGCCATAAATAAGACAATTCCGATCGGACATTTTTTAAAATGTTTTATTCCATTGGCTAAAAACTTGATCCCACTGAATCTACACCCTTTGTAACAGTATAAAATCAAGTAATGCAGGGTTTAGATCTAAGATCAGACTGCACACCCTGCGATTTACTGTGTCCCCAAAATACCATTTACATAAATCTAGCCGTATGCAGGGAAAAGGGTTCGTTGTCGCCAGAGTTGTATACGTGTGTTCGGACTTGTCCCACACGGATAAATAATGAATGAAATCTTGTACGGCTTAAAGTTCTTTGTTTCCGTATAATGGGCTCTCTCATATTCTCTTAAATAAAGAAACGTGTACAAACTTATGACGAGTTTATGAATTTCTTAAAAAAAACCCTAGGTCCACCAAATTTTTTTGTTTCAATCTAAAACCCTTTATCCTATCTTTCTCACCATTCCAACCCGATTTTTTTTTCAGGGATTAGGGTGTTTTGGATCTAGGGTGATTTGGTTTGTATTGGAGTTTAACGCAATTTCAACAGCTATGGTCATATCACGGCGGTCAGTACACCTAAGCATGGATCTAGGATGAAAGCATCGCGATATAAAAAAGGAGAAAAGGGAGTATGTATGTTTCAGCTTTCGATCCATTAACCCTTGGGCTGCTAAGTGGGACTCAAGGACCTCTTGCGGACACTGTAGATCAAGATCAGACTACACAGAACGTACAGACTGATCTTGTATCTACATTGTCTGATAAGAAGATATATTTCCTCCCTAAATAACTTTGAAATAACAATATTTAGGAATTTACTATCGACTTGGGAGTTCCATTTATGTAACAGGATATGCGTTAAGGCAGAAATTGTCCGTCATGAGCTATCTCGCCATTTATCACATTATTTATCGTACAATCCGTCTTTTAACAACCCTGAAGAAGAAGGCTTTTGAAAACATTTTAAGAAAGGGAGAAATTGCTGGTAACCGGCATTTTCTCCTTTTCCCATTTTTTTTTTTTTTTTTTTTTTAATTCAAACTCTGTTCCACATTTAATTTGACATCTACCAATGCTTTCAATTTGGATAAAATTTAAAAAAAAATTGTAATGGGGGAAAAGGGTTAAATAACGAGTACAGGTGAAAAAAATGTGACAAGGCGAAAATATGACAATGCGATAAATTGGTCGTAACGGGCAAATTTCTCATTTTGCTACAATGTTTTCGAAAGTGTGTGTGTGCTTTTTTTATGTAATGATCAAAATCGTCTGCAGGCGGCGATAATTTAAATGTAAGTGACCATATTAGATCTAAGTGGAATTATTTCTGTTCCTTCACCCTTTACCGAACGAAAAAATTCTAGACTTGTCCAAATTCAAACCATTTGCAGACGAAAAATTACACAAATGTCTGGATCTGTTATTGAAATGTCAGGAATGTCCGAAAAACTTTGTGGGAAAAGGAGCAAATGCTGGATACCAGCATTTTCTCCTTTGCCCATAATGTTTTCGAAAAAAGTTCTTCAAGGTCGTTAAAACTCGAGATTGTTCGGTAAAGGTTTGGGACATAATTATCTACCAAGTAAATTGCAGCTACCAGCAATATGGCCTCGTTTTAAAGAAGTTACCTCCTCACAGCGAATCATCCGGAAGAGTTTCGAGAGAACAAAGGGTTACCCTTATTGGTTGTGCCACATGATCCCCTGTCCAAGTATCAGTTTATATAATCTATAACGTAAGCTATTACTGAGAGTAAGTATTCAAATTTTCATGGTTTATCCTTCGATATTTCAACACTCGTATCAAGTCGTTCGGAGCGGTTTCGAGAGAGGTAAGGGTCGTTGCTAATGGGTATGGCATATGACTGATTTTTCACCTGTAAAATTCTATACGAGTCTATAGCACTGTACACATACATGTACAATATTGGACCTACCCAAGGTTAGACCTTGATTGCTCTAAAAATCAATCGTTAAGTCAGCGGACTATATCGGGGTGGCTACAACTTGGATATATTATATTTTTAAAAAGTGCAGTTATCTTTCTAATTTTCAGTATTTTTGTTGTTTTTTAACTGGAAATACACGGTGTTAAGTGATTAAATTAACCAATCGCTTTTTTTTTTTAAAAGGAATGATGTTTGAAACGTACATGTCGTATGCTGAGAGAATGTTACGATACAGAAAACAAAACACTTTAAACCTTAGGCTGCTAAGCGCGTCTCAAGGCGCTTTTGAGGCCAGTGTAGATCAAGATCAGACTGCACAGAACGTGCAATCTGATATTGGATCTACACTGTTCGATAAGGCGATATTTTTCCCTAAAAACACCATTGAAAATGCAATATTTTGGGTTTTTTACTTCTGGTTGGAAAGTTTCATTGCCAGTTATGGCTCCGTGATTACTTTAGCTCTAAACGAGACGACAAAATGTCAGACTTGTCAAAGTTGACAACATTCTCAGACGAAAAATGTGTGTCAAATGATGCGAATTGTATTTGAAAGGGTTGAAAACCTTCTGGGAAAAGGAAAAAAAAAAAAATGTTGGTCCTTTCCCGCAAGGTTTTCAAACTCTTTCTTCCGCAGGACCGTTAAATCGTGACGAGCTTGTGTTTTAAAGGGTAAAAACAACAATAACCTAACAAAAAAGAACTGCCTGTCTTGGCCTATTATTTTAAGGGCTGATATAGAGGTGTGTGTCGCGGTTTCTCTTTTCATCGATCATTTCCAGTTGTATGGTTAAAATACACCACGTGTATCTACAACCTATCAAAGGTAGGGAATTTCAGTAAAATAGGATTAATTCATTCAAGCAATATAATCCAGTTCGTCCATTTTCAAGGTCTAAAACCCTTTCAGCTGACAGAAAGCCTGTTTTGGTCGCAGAAAAGTAAGAATCCATCGGTGTAGATCTAAGATCAGACGTGCATGTCCGTCAACACGACCGTGAAAGGATTTGAATTTAGATCTATCTAGATAGATATACGATTAAGATTTTATGCTTGTTGAATTAAACGCTTCAGTTGATAGTAAAAAACGAACTGTCGCTATTTCAAAGTTGTTTTGCTGGAAGAATTTCACCCTATAGGAAGGTGCAGATCTTAGACCATACTGCACGTTATGTGCAGTCTGATAATTGATCTTCAATGCCCTCGAAAACACACTTTGACGAGCTTTGCAGCCAAACAGTCAGAACCAATGTTATCCATATTTGTTAATGGTGTAGCATTTATTCCCTTCGGTTTTATTATCTCAAGCCGTAACACGACTAAAACAAAATCGAACACGTACAAAATGTGAAATGAAATGCGGTCATGCTTCCGTAATCTCGAGTAAATATTATTAGTAATACCCGAGGTTGATCTACCTTCAGTCCATTCTTTGTGTTGGATTTATTATCAACTAGACCTAAGTCACATCTTACGTGTTGGAATGATTAAATTGGATAACTAGGTCTGACACTGTGACAACAGCAAATGCACAAATATCCATGTGAAATTCGGTTGCTAAGTACGCGATGACGAAATTACCTGATTTAGGTGCGTTTGATTCTGTGTTCTGGGTATAGGCCGAATCGATTGGAAATACGTTCGGGATAGCAGAATTACGTGTCATGATCATAGTCGAAGGTAAGTTCAGTTATTATTGATTATCTCCTCTCACGGTAGTACACACATTTAGACGTTTATTCAGCAGACGGCAGTTGAAAATGTTGTGACAAAAGGAGAACTTTTTTCACAATGGGTCATTAATCCACATGACCCTCTTAACTCTTTCTCGTAAAACCTAATTTTATACTTACATCTAGATCGGGTAATTTTCCTTTCCGCTCATCATTTTGTGACATATACTAGTATATACCGTTATAAATAGTACGATCACCAGGGGTTTCAATATTTCAATATTTACAATCGTTTGGAAAGATTACAGGAAAGTTCATACGGTACAGTAGTTCTTCTTTTTCCAATAGTGAACGTGTTCATTTCTTAATCCAAATATATGAGTCATTCTCTGTGAAAAGAGGGTTTACTGCGTCTGCAAAATATATCGACCCAGGTCAGCCAGCGCAGTCCGCGCAGGCTTACCTGTGTCGAAATATTTTGATTTTGGTGAATGTTTCCTGCATGTCCAAGGACAATTCTACATCATAATTCAGTTGATTGTAAGACAAGATCGATTTTATGGATCCAAAATTACGTGATGACATGCTGTGAAAGACGCATCATGCACGGAGATGCATTTAAATACCTTTTTGTCAGAGCATGGCTCATATGAATTAGACTTTTTATGCAGGCTAAAAATACAGTCCACTAGAACTAAGACAGATTTTTACTCTGTAGGCTTAACTAAACAATCGAACGGTATAAATCCATGATCAGACTGCATATTTAGTGCATGAGGATCCTGATCTATGTCGTCCGCGTAGGCCCCCGTTTTCGTCTACAACAACTGGCGCTGAAAGGGTAGGTCTTTACACCGCCAGGGACTATTTTCAGTGTAGAAAGAAGACCCCACCACTTATTGAAATATCATGGTTGCTTTTGCAAACAATGTCTCAGCAGAGCGGACAGTGGAGATAAAGATCAGAACGCACGTTTTGTGCAGTCTGATCTTGATCTTTACTGACCACAACAGCAACTTTGGTTGTGAAAGGTGATTCAAAGGTTAACTTTTTACCTCATTCAGCTAGTTTGCAGTCGACGACTTCAAAATTACGAGCAATTTCTGATTTTTCTTCAATATTTTTCAAAACTCTCATAATCTCAAAGTCATATTCTTACAGCGATGGATTAAATACAAATAATAAATACTCAACAAGATCAAGAAAGCAAATTTAAGGGCCTCTGTTTCTAAGAGACACTTCCGTATGATCTCTTCAATACTGAACAGAATTGTTTCGAACTTATATAATTGAGGTTTACCGACAAAAAGTACTTGAACAGTCAATTTCTCAAACTTTATCCCCTGACCAAAATCTTTTTAAAAAACTGCAGATGAAGGAGAAAACGCTGATAGCAAGACAAAGCCCAAATTTAGCTAGTAGTAAATCAAATATTGTCACGAGTCTGCTTTATGTGGTTTCAGTTTGGACAAGTCTGAAATAGTGTCGTCTGGTAGAAAGGTAATTCAGTTCATTACATGAAACTATTTGAGACAGTTTTTAGACAGAACGAGTTTCCTTCCCTATTGGACGATTTTTTTTCAATACTCGCTAAAAAATTTCGAGTGTTTCCTCTTTGAAATGTTCCTCATTTTCAACGTTCCATTTTTCTTGCTACACGAAATACTTTCCTCAAGCTGGTCATCAAGATTATTTTTTTAAATTATGAAAACTTTAATTGATCCGTCAGGAGAGAGAGAGAGAGCGGGGGGGGGGGGGGGGGGGGGGGGAGAGGCAGGCCAGTAAGCAGGCAGGCGGAAAAGTGATCAGAAAAGCAAAGAACGAATGAATATTAAAATAAAAAACGATAGCTTAGCGAAAAGGTATGATCTATTACAGATAAAACATATAACCGATATGTTTAAACAAATCAATGTTAAGTATTGTTTGACATAAATCTCTATCCTTGTTCACATAGACCTGTCATGTACTGTCCGCAATGCATTCTACATTATAAACTTTACTTTTATTTATCACCATTAATAAAGGATCAGGAACTAGGAAAATCGCAGTCGACACCTTTTCACGGTCAGAATAATTTTTCTACTGTGCAGAGGACCACAATTTGAAAATACCGTGACAAAAGAAGAATATGATCTTTACTTTCTGAAACAAATTACTAGCAGACGACTTTCAAAACATCCGTGTGCGATAAGAAAAAAAAAAACAATATATGCCATACTCTGGCAAAAGGCGGCTTAATGCATCTCCGTGACGCATAACACCAAACAAGTCATCACACTATTATGGATACATAAAATCCATTTTATCACACAACCGGCTGAATTATGAAGTACACTGGTCCTTAATTTGAGCTGCAGAATATTGACCGACAGCAAAAAGTTTTGGCCCAGGACTGCGCAGGCTGACATTGGTCGATACTTTTTGCAGATGCACTAAGCCCCCTTTTCACGGAGCATGACTCATATTACGCAATGAAATTACACGTAAAAATATCGTGGCAAAATGAGATACTGCTCGTCATTGACAATTTCTCCTTTTGCCACATATTTCAAAACCAGTTCTCTGCAGGACACAAACAGTGTCGTATGGAGTTGAAACATGCGACACATTCGTTTCAAGTTAATTTGTATCAGTTATTTGCTTTGCTATTGAAAAACTCGGACAGACATCTACAGTAAATCACACTTTATAGATAAAATTGATATGCATGAGCCTTGCTCTCTGAAAAGGGGGTTTAATGCATCTGCTAGAAGTGAAGACCTATCTCAGCCTTCGCAGTCTGTCCAGCCTGACTTTGTTCGAAACTTTTGTCATTTGTCAATTTTTTTAAGATGTCAAAGTACCATTTTACCTCCTGATCCAATTTCTTGTTGGACAAAATTGGTTTTATGGATCCATAATTATGTGATGAGCGGCTGGCTGTAATGCACCACGAAGATGGATTAAAGCCCCTTTTGCCAGAGAATGGCTCATTTATACAAACCCTGAATATGAACGGTATTCGATCAAATGGAACTCAGTTGTGCGTTTAACATTATTGTGATGAAAATGTTATCTTCGGCACACGAAGTTTTTTTCTTACTGCAGACCTGTGTTGAAAACACTGTGACAAAAGGAGAAATTGCTCTTATCGAACAGTTCTCCTTTTGCTCTAATAGTCATATTCATTAATTTAGTTTTATTTATGTGACCGTTCGCTATCTGAAACCGAATTCTTACCAGAGTCATCTTCATTAGCGGTTGAAATCTTTTAGATCTCGAGAAAAAAGGAAATTTCTGGAGACGGAGTTAAGGTTAACGTTTATCAAAAACGTTGTGGAAAAAGTAACAAATGTCAATCAAAATGATTTTGATTCGAAGGACAGTTCGGGGTCCACTACTGGTCAGCAACTAGGACCTTGGTTTGTAACCAGGAAAACCTGATTCGATTTCCACTGGAGGTGCTGGTTTTGTGGGGATGCCTTTGGACAAGGCAAAATACTGCATTGCTCCTGGCTAGTAATCCTAATTGTGAAACCCCGGAAGGACATGAGTTTAAGTGAGCTTACATATTAGGGAGACTCTTGAAAGACATGAATAAGTGAGCTTATGTATTAGGGTAACCTCGGAAAGACATGATAAAGTGAGCTTATATCGCGATTCAACGGAAATACTATGATTTACTTATACAGACCCATCCCCCATTAGAGCAAGCAAACATCAATGGACTGTTCACAGAATTTATCGAACTGTGTGAACAAATCTCGTACATCGAGTTCTCTATTGTGTTATGCAGGTTCTACGCAAAGGCTGGTCGAAGATGGCAGTAAATTCTTCAAGAATATTCGCATCATCCATTTGAGTCTTTCAGTGTTACTACTAGCAACGGGTATAGCCGCCCTTGTTTTCTCCTTGGGTTCCAATGGCGACGCACAAATTCCCTACTTCTTCTCGGCGTTTGTGGCGGGCGTCTGGGTAAGTAACCTTGACATTACTACGATCTTTGTAACTTCAACAATGGTGCACTCTGGTACAAACATGGTGTTGACTTATATTGGAACAACCGTGTACAGAACAATGCCGTGTTTTAGTGACCTTTGGGAAGATAGCTTACGAAACATCATGACAAAATAAGAAAATGCTGTTAAGCAGGATTTTCTCGTTTTCACATGATATTTCTTACCCTTTCCAAGACAAAATTCGAGTCGCATTTGACATCACAAATGTTTTAGATTTGGAACAAGTCTAAAACTTCGGGGCCAGCCTTTTGTCCATTTCCCACATTGTTTGCTACCCTTTCACAGACGTCAAGGTTACATTTGCCGTGCTATATTTGCTTGGTCGTCAAAAAATGCTCAGAGTTTGGTCAAGTCTAAAATCTTGTCGTCTGATAAAGAGATAAAGTACATGTATACAATAAATCTGTGGACATGGTTCCGGTTGCATGACAATCTCTGGACAAAAGGCAAAATACCCCAAGGACTGTAGGAAATACACAAACATTGAAATATGCGAAATAGAGGATCTTACATGAGTGTTTATGTATTATCATTTTTATCAAATGAGTTGACTAAAATTGTATGACGCGAGCCTTGGCGAGCGTCAAATACATTTTAGTCAACGAGTTTGATAAAACTGATAATACATAAACACGAATGTGAGATTCTATTTATCACATAAAACGAATGACAGACAGAAAAATATCCCACATCATCACCTTTTGCCTCTATACCATTCACAGGTCCATGTTTACAGTTGTAGTTTGGTTTCAAATGTGTATATACACAAGTAGATAGTTCTTTGACATTTACACCGAAAGAAGAGTGAAATAGTTTATAGAGGGGTTAAGTCCACCTACGTATTTCCGCAATAATATTGATTTTGAGAGATTTTCGCTGCATTTCTTGGTTTTTATCAAACATGAAAATCAAAAACTTTCCACGCGTATAGGTCTTAGCAACAGTGACGTCATTTTTCCTTGAAACAGCGTAACAGTACAAATTCCCGCACAAACTGTGGTTGGTTTCTCTGGCTTCACGCGCTTGTGACTAAAAAATGATCAGAACCGGGACCCAAAAAACGATAATACACTAGTGTATTATCAAAAATAAGTCATGGGTTTAATACACTGCCGGAGGAGGTTTTATGTGATAAAAGAAATTCTATCAAAGTGTCAAATAGATCTAATGGATTTTTTAAACAGTTTTGCTGGTTGTTATGGCGAAGATCTTCCCGCGATCTGGTTATAAAACTCTTCCACTAATTGCATACACAATGGAATCTTTTATCGGTGACCTTCAGCTTAGAAATAAAACAACAGTAACTGAACTTTCTGATGATGAAGAAAATAAGATTAACTCAACATTTGGGCATTTAAGAATACACCAAAAAAATAACTTAACCCTTTAACACACTATCACGACGTTTAATGACCCTGACGACGAAGCCTCTGAGAACATTGTGGAAAAATACTGGTAGCTAGGATTTCCTCCTTTTCGCACATCTTTTCTTTATTTTTTTACCCTACCAAAGGCAGACTCCATCATTTGAGCCAGATCCAATTTATTGTCTGCAAATGCTTCCAATTTGAACAAGTCTAAGTTTTTTTCGAAGAAACTTTTGGATTTAATAAAAGAATATACATGTATACATGTATGTATGTATATGAGCAGCATTCTTGCAAAAAGAGGTGTAATGCATTTCCATGATGCATGATACCAAGCAAGTAATGGTATTAATTATAACTATAGATCCATAAAATCAATTTTGTCTCAAAAGCGACTAAATCATGAGGTAGAATGGTCCTTTTACACGCTGAAAGCAAATATTTTCGATCCAGGTCAACCTGTGGGGACTGAACAAGCTGACCTAGGGTCGATACCTTGTACAAAAACCGTTTTCACAAAGCATGGCTTATATACTCGTATTAATGCATTTTCTTTCTTTTTGTTCACAGCACATTGTGTTCGTGGTTCTATGTCAAGTTTGTATCCATTATCTTAAATCTGACAGACATAGGCTGAAAGAAGCGCCAACCTGGGTATGTATTATTCTATTTTAACTCCTTTGCAGCCCTCCCAATGAATAGACCTGGGTCTGTGTTGACCAACCATTCTTAAGAGCGTTCTTAGTCTTATTCTCCAATCGCCGTGAAATTACTGAAATAATGTTGAAAGCAGTGTAAAGCACCATCAAGCAATCTTAATTGAGTAAGTAACGCAGTTTATGGTCGGCTAAACCATTTGATTTAGTCAATCAGAAATTTGGTAACTTTGAAATGTAGAATATCCCCAAGAATAAGACTAAGAGTCTAGTTCAGAATGGTAGGCAAATACGGATCCAGGTAGTGTTTTTTAGGAAAAAAAAATACCACTGCAAGAGAAAAGACTGTTTTAGTGTTGTTTAGACTTATGTAGCCGATGCTGTAGATTAAATATTAGACTATATACTCTGTGCAGTCTGACCTTGATCCATACCGTTCACAAAAGCTATCTGTATAACCAGTGGTTGTGAAGGTATTTAAAACCTCATTGAATTGAGGCAGAGGATAGAAAACAACTATTCGCGAGGCTGCTCTTTATCCAGTACAAGAAACAATTAACAACAAGAACTATCTTAAGAAAAGGACAGGCGGCAACAATTTACCCGCAAATAGACCTGTAGGGACCTTCAGAATAAACGTATCCACATTTTTGACCAAACAAAAATTTCTGTTTATTCAGTCGAATATATCAATACCTAGAAGTAAAAAGCCAGCGCTTTCAGCTACGCCGCAGAAACAGAACTTGAATTCCTTCATTCAATATATTTTTGGGAGATAGTCACGAACATAACTAAATCAATGAAATCATAAATATTGTGACCTAATGTAGTATTCAGAATTAATTGTAAATATTGTTCCTATTCTGCTCGTAAATTCAAAGGCTATATAAGTTATCAAAGGTTGATAATTCTATGCCGAGCCCTGGTAGCTCAGTCGGTAGCGTGCAGGACTTGAGAGGGGGTCGTGGGATCGATCCCCGGTTCGGCCAATTTCCTTCCGAGGACTGATGATAGTCATTGCGACAGGATTCATTCCTCTCCCACCGCTGATCATTGTTTCGACAATTGGTTATGTGGGAAAGCAGCCAATGGCTTGGAAGGAAAAATTGTTGGGAATACTGGTAAAAGAGACTCCAGGAAAGCATGGAATCAATCAATCAATGATAACTCTATACCTAACGAGAACATTGCAATGCTTGTCCAATTCAAAGGGATTCGCTGATAACATACAAGATGTGTAATGCTTGTGCTAGTCTTTAGAACAGCAGAAAACAGTGTGTGGAACGGAGAAAATGCTGGCAACCAGCAGTTTCTCCCTCTCCAGAAATAGATTCAAAAAGCTTGTTTAAACTCGGTATTGTTTGGCAAAGGGTAAACTAAGCAAAGGGTATTCTCGGAATTTAGAAAGAGAATGATTTATAGAACTGTGTGAAATTTTATCCCTGATCAACCCTTTCAGCACCATAGGCGAAAACAAGGGCTTTTGTGGACAGCATATATCTGAGTACGCATTCACCAACCATTACTAAGAATATTCTTTGTCTTATTCTCGAAGATTTTCGAAGTTGAAAGTAACACAACTTGTGATTGGCTAAACCATTTGGTTTAGCCAATCAAAAGTTGTGTTACTTTCAAATTTAGAAAATTCTGGAGAGTAAGACAGAGAACTTTCTAAGAATGGTTGGTGAATACGGACCTAGGATCAGACTACACGCTCAAGCCCATCTTCTTGAGTGTCATTGGATTGTATTTTCAGCTGTCGAAAGAAGTCGAGGTTGTTGATCTTGCGCTGAAACACTTAGATGCCAATATGCAATATTGTGTTTTCTGCAGGTGCTTGAAATTGGTATTTATGCGGTAATGGCCTGCTCTAGCAAGAAGGTCTTGAAACCTTTTTTTCTTTTTCGTTACAGGTTAATGCTTACACAATAGCTTGTTCCATTTTCGTTATCTTCAATGTCATGGGAATAGTTTTTGTTGTCGTAAATGGAATGTGTATACGTGGACAGTTGTGTTATTATGACAAAAATGAAACCGCAAATCGATCTCTAGCGATATCACTCGTATTCCTACATTTTGTGTCCATATTGTTGAGCGTCTTTCTCGCCAAAAAATCTCATCTCATCGATTCCCAACTCGGAGAAGATATCACAATACGTGTAAACCATTCATTTGTATGGGGAAAACGAAAAGCATCCAAAGGTTCGTCCTCAACTAATGACAGTTCTAATTATAGTAACTTTTCTAGTACCGGAAATGAAAACGTGACTGCAGGCGCGGAGGAAAACGCACAAGATGGCGGCGAGATCGTTGAAGCCCCAGCAACTTCTTGGTTAGATAAAAAACGAGCGATAATAATCAAAACTAGACGATCTAAGTCACATCCAAATCTTAGAAGACACCTGGAAATAAATCAAGACATTGAAGGAACAGTCGTTTCAATTTATTCGGATACCGAGGAAAAACCAGACGAAAATAAACAGCGGAAGGGAAAACGACGGCAGATGTTGCCGAAAAGAAATCGTGTTACTCCAACTAAAACTGCACGTGATTCGTCAAACAATCCCCGCGACTCCCCAGAAACCGAACTTGGAAACACGGCCTGTGAAATACAAATAAGCAATCCCCCAGTGACGGTTAAGATCGTAAACCAACGTAGCGAACAGATGCGCTCAACGGTATCGCACATTAAAGAAATGGGTCTTCTATCCATGTCTCGAGAAAGTAGTGCCCTTCCTTCCGTCGATAGTAGAAGTAATACGGAAGACAGTATCAAGCTGTACCAAGAATCAATATTAGAGAAGCAACATATGATGCTTAAAGCTCAAGAACAACTTGGTCTTGAGCAAAGCGAATTGTTAAAGAGACAGCAGGAGTTGGCTAGTTACCAAATGCAAATACCACCACTTCCTGGAACAAGCACAGGGGGTAAGAATATAAAGGAAGCAATGTCACCCCCTCCGCCATATCCAGGTCACGAGTTAGATGATGTCCCTTTATAATTACAATCAAGCCTATTTAGAACGAGACTCTTCGTTACAGGGTGAATTCGATCGCTAAATGAAGACGTCGATGCTATGAATATTTCGACTGATTAGAAAGGCTCTTGCTTTGCTATGTACTCATTGTATTTTTATTCAAAAGATGTCGAAAACGTGGTGCCAAACGTAGGATTGATCAAGATGAATAATTTCAACTTTTTGACGATGTTCAAGAACTTGAACAATTTTTGAACCAGAAAACCATCTATTGGTAATTCAATTTTCCGCTATAATGAAGGTCGGTCTAACGGGGCATTACAGTATTTCTATGACACAACAAATTCAATCATACTCTAACAGTGCTCAAGATTGCTCAATATAGCATAGCATAATACTAGTACATTATAGTCAAAGATTGATTTGTAATGTCTCTTTTGGCTAGCTCTTTACCAAACAATCTCGTGAGGAAAGTCGCTTTTAAAACATTGTGGGGAAAGGGGAAAATGCTGGCATTTTCTCCATTACCAACAATGTTTTATGCCGTATAAAAGAAAAATGTAATCATTTGAGTCCAAGTTAATTTTGTAGCCTGTGAGTGCTTCAAAAACCGATAAGTATAAATTTTGTCGTCTAGTCAAAGGCTACTGCAAAGAAATGATTTGTACAGCCATGCCTTACGAACATTGTTAAAAAAAGTTCTGATTTTTTATACAATCATCAATGCTTTAGTTATCTTATTTCTAAAGGGAAAAATTCATATTGTATACGATAACTTAAGACCTCATGTGTACAGTGTATAGCCATGGTCACATTTACGTTCATGCACGTAGTTGTCCGTAGTTCATTTCAAACGTAGTCTGCCGTAGTGCTACTTCGGTCAACTACGTTGAAGTACGTTCAAAGTAGGTTCAAACTTGGCAATATAGAAAGTCTAAGTAGGTTGAACTACGTGTGAGTACGCTTAACTACATTCAACTGCGTGCAAAGTGGCTAGGGTTAACTAGGGTATTACTACGTCAAACTGCCATTAACTACGTTAAACTACGTATAAACTACGTCCTAAGTAAGCACAATTACGGTAAATGAAGGTCAACTGCGTAAAGCTACGGTAAAACGTTATAATTGTGCCTGCTCAGTACGGGTAAGCTGCAGTCATTGTATTTTAACCGCTGTCACACCTTACGTAGTTGACCGTAGTGGGGAATTACCGTAGTTGACCGTAGTTGAAAGTATTAAACACACTACGGTTAAGTAGGGTCAATTACGGTTAACTACGGTCAACTACGTTCAAACTACGGTCACAGTAGGGTCACAACATCGTAGTTAACCGTAACAAAATTTTGGACATGTTCAAAAATTATGCGCTTACTACGGGCAAACCTTAAGTTTAAACTACGTTCATTACTACGTTGAACTACGGCTTTCTACGTGTAACTACGATCAACTACGTTTAATACGGTCAACTACGGCCATCTACGGTCATTCCCCACTACTGTTAACAACGTAAGGTGTGACCACGGCTTATCATTTCAAAAGTACGGAGCCCCGTAGCTGTCATGTATCAGACATTTTTATTTCATTTTCTCGAAATGCTAAATCGATAAAATGAAGTATCAATTCGCTATAACGAACCCCTATTTCGATAAAACGAAATGCTTATTCATTATCTCGAAATGGTGTAATGATAAAACGACAAAATAATTCGTTTAAAAGAAATACTATTTCGATTTAACTAAATAATACTCTGTTCCCGTGTAGTCGATTCATGGCGGGTGAAAACAAACGAGCGTTCCGACCATACCTATTTCGTATTATTGAAATAGCATTTCAATTAAACGAATTAATATGTCTTTGAAACGAATTACTTTTTCTGTTTCTCGTAACAAGATTTCGTTTAAGTTAAATAGGATAAAAAAAATGAGACACATGAAATTTACGGGACTCCGAAGGAAAGCTTATTTTTCCAAATTGATTTTGATCTGCAAATGCTCTTATTTGATCGTCTGGTAAAGAGTTAATTCTTTATTTTGCAATAACTAGTAACACTTGAACACAATATAGAGTTTCAACGACGCTTAGGAGGTAGGCTTTTGAAACCATTACTAGAAAAGGAGAAAATGTTGGTAGCCAGTATGATCTCCTTTTCCCAACAAAGTTTTCGACCTTGAAAAAGACAAAAGTACATCATTTAGCCACATTCAAATTGTCGTCTGCAAATGTTTTCAGTTATGACAAGTCTAAATTTTCTCGTATGGAAAAGAGATGATAGTTTTTTTTTTTTATTCGGGTAATTAGAATCCCTAGTCTCTTTTTACCTGGCTGTTATCGGAGTTACCTCATTATCTCATTGAACAAGTTTTCTACAGACGACGATCAAAGATTCTTGAAAAATGTGGAATAAAGGCTCTGAATTAAGGTTTGATCCTTTGCCACACAATCCCTTGTTTTTACGACCCTGAGAAAGAGGGCTTATGAAAACATTGTGAGAAAATGCTGGTAACCAGCATTTTCTCATTTTCCCACAATGTTTTCTATCTTTTCAAAGACATAAATTATAATTTCAGCCACATTCATTTTTCGTCTGCAAGTGCTTTCAATTTTGTCGAATTTTAAAATTTTCTCGTTTGGTTAAGGGCTACTACAGACGATAAAATGGTGAATAAAAGATAAACTGCCTTTTTACTGGAAATCTATCACTTTGCCACAATGTATTCAAGAAGCGTCTGCTGACAGACGAACAAAAGTCGACTGCAGGAGGCTATACGTAAGTCACCGGTACAATCTTGTTCCTGCCCTTCAAAGAGATAGGAAATAAATAATTCACGCCGAACAGTACGGAAATAACCTCACGACTCATTTTATTAACTCTATGCCAAACGAAAAAAATCGGACGAGACCAAATTGAAAGCATTTCCAGACGACAAATCGAATATGACTCAAATTGAGAAAATTTAATATATCCTTAAATGTGTAGAAAGATTTTTGGGAACTGAAAAAGTGCTGGTTACCAGCATTTTCTGTTTTTCCCATAATGTTTTCAAAAGCCTTGTACCTCCTGTTAGTTTAAACTCGAGATTGTATGATATAGGAGTGACTCTTTCAGTGCGTAATATATTTAACCCAGGCCCGTATTTACCAATCATTCTTAAGAACGTTTTCAATCTTACTCTCCAGAATTTACTAAATTTGAAAGTAACACAACTTCTTATAAGGTAAACCATCTAGTTTAGCAAATCAGAAGTTGTGTTACATGTTTCATGGTTGGTGAATACACGCCCTGATTTCTCTTTACGGCTTTAAATAAGATCAGCTCAAAAATCAGCAAAGATCACTTATCTCTTAAGCTAGTCTAAGTAAGCGGACGGTATAGATCAAAGATCAGACTGCACGTTCTGTGCAGTCTGATCTTGATCCATACGGTCCGCAAAAGCTCCTGTTTTCGACGATGACGCTGGAAGGGTCAAACAGAGCTAGACGCAAACAATTGCAGCTCTTCCATGAAAGGATTACTCAATTCATCTGATGATGATAAGAATTATCTTTGATAATCTGCAATGTTCAACAATATTCGATAGTGCCTTTATAACTATAATGTATGCTTTAACATAGTGTATTTTACTGTATGTTTAAGGATAGTCTTGTGATCTATTTTTAGATAATCGGGGTCTTTCTTAAATCTCTATATGCTCTCTTTGTCGCTCTTAACTTTTTAGAATTATGTTATATTTGTCTTTATTATTTTTTTCTATTAAATTTGAACGTTCCTTATTTCTTTCTTTCTTAGCTCTTTGCATTATTCAGTCTGAAAGATTTTCTTGTTATATGTTACCAGAGCCTCGTCAGATTAGAGCTACCGGTGCGTATTCACCAACCGTACTTATTTGAATTCTAAGTCTTATTCTCGAGAATTTTCTAAATTCTAAAGCTAAGCAGTTTCAGATCGGCTTAACGAAATTGTTCAGAATGATTAGTTAATACGGATCTTTGTAGTTAGTTAATTGTATGACGTTTGTTTTACGCGGTCAGTGCATCTATCTATATGTACCCAGAGTTGCTATACCAGTACTATGCTTAACACATTTTACAGCGGTCGGCTGCATCTCCACTTGAACAATGTTGAGACAAAGTTTTGGCGATGAAAGAGCAATAATCTCTGTCGCTATGCCTTGCTTCAATCCTCTGAAAAGAATCTCGACCAAGTCTGGATTCAAACTCACAATCCCCTGATTCTGAGCCCTGTGCTTTGCTACTTAACCACGAGAAAGGAGGACTCATCTCTCGCTCTTCCGTTCTGTGTGCTCTTAATCTATGTCGCCAGCAAAAGCTCTTGTTTTCCACCTATGACACTTGAAGGGCTAACTGTTTGACAGAGCTAAACGAGCGAAATAGATAACCAATCAGTACAACCTTCATGTTTCAGTTTAAAGTTGGGTGGATTTTTTCTTTTTGTCACTTTGTTTCACATCTCAGACATAGTATGCTTAAGATCAGACCGCGTGTTCTGTGTAGTCTGATCTCAGTAGATCTTTACTGGCCGCAAACCTGGAGAGACGAAGGACGACTTTGGCGCCGTTAGGTTAACCCTTTACCAAACAATCCCGTATTTTAACGATCATGAGAAAGAGGGCTTTTGAAAACATTGTGGGAAAAGGAAAAAATGCTGGTAACCAGCATTTTCTCTTTTTTCCACAATGTTTTCTACTGATAAAATAAATTGAAGTTCAACTTATTTTATCACATTCGGATTTGTCGTCTGCAGAAGCTTTCAGTTTGGAAGAGTCTAGAATTTTTCGTTTGATAAAGATTTAAACGGCAATAAATCAAGACGAAGTACCGGTAAAAAGCTATATCGTACTTCCCTATTGTACGGCAAATAGATCACGCTACCCGTACTGTGTTATACGTGAGTAGTTAATCATTTATGATAAACAATACCCACTTCTTCTTTATGATGTGATCATGTTTCAGACCTATGTACATGTCCCAGGTGTCGAGCCCCGGTAGCTCAGTCGGTAGCGTACAGGGCTTGAAGGGGATGCTGGTTCGATTCCCGGCTCGGCCAATTTCTTTCCGAGGATTGATGATAGTCATTGCGACAGGATTCATTCCTCTCTCACCGCTGACCATTGTTTCGACGATGATTATGTGGGAAAGCACCCAGTGGCTTGGAAAGAATATTGTGCGGAGTACTGGTAAAAGAAACTCCAGGAAAGCATGGATAGGCGCACTGGCCGCCGCGATATGACTGAAATTAATTTTAAAACGGTGCTAAACACCATACAGTCAATCAATCAGTCAATCAACACGTCCCAGGTAAATACATGTACATGTAGGTAGAACATGTATTCGTTATATAACCTATGCAGGAATCGAACTAACTTAATGTTTCAGTCAGTCATTACAGCCATTTTAGCGTACGAGACTTAACAATACGCTTGTGCTTAGGGATTTGAAAAAAAAAAAAAACATTTTGTAGATTCAAAATCAGACTGAACGTTCTTTGCTAAAAGGACCAACGTTCTGCCACGCGATTTTAGCGTTAAAACTGGAGGAAGTTGTCCTTCTCTCTTGGAAAAACGAGTGCCAGCTTTGCCGATTCACCAGCTCAACTTTAGTAGATGAATGATTATATCTTTCAGCTCCAAAATATAAACTCTACTTCTTTGAACGGGCGAAAATACAATCCACTAAAACTCCGACAAGGTTATTATCTATAGGCTTGTCTAAAAAAGCGGACAGAATAGATCCAAGATCAGACTGCACGGAACGTGCAGTCTGGTCTTGATCCATTCAATCCGCAAAAGCTCCTGTTTTCGCCTGTGGTGTTGAAAGGGTGAAAGTATAGTACCCGAATCAATTTTTAACCAGCCATGGGAAGGTATAAATCGATGAACCCCGGTGATAGTTAATTGACTGTAAATAAATTGTGCTCGTCCTTTGATCCATATCCTCACTATTTCCCAGGCACTAAATCAAAGTACGAAAAGTATTCATAACCAATCCCCACGCCTTTCCTGTTAGGATTTCTGTGATATTTTTTACCTGTAACAGGAATAGGACTCTTTCAAAACCACTGGTCACTTTTCCCCATATATTCAGAAATCGCACACTGTCAGTGATGAGACAAGAATGACTGGCTTTCGTTACATAAGAACAATGTATTAAGTTGACCCTTATTACCGTCAATTTTCAAATCTCAGGCCAAGTCCGAGAACAAATGCCAAATGTGACTTGGCTGGGAGAAAACGGGGAAGGGGTGGGACTCGGTACTTGACTGTTATTTCTTTTTATGTTTAAAGCCATTTTCAACATAATAGCAGTTATATTGCTGCGGCCAGTGCACGTAGCCACACTTTCCTTGAGTTTCTCCCACCAATACTTCGGACAAAATTCTTTCCAAACCACTGGCTGCTTCCCACATTTACATCGCCAAAACAATGCCCAGTGGTGTTGGAAGAAGAAATCCAGCGGTAATATCTGTCATAAATCCTAGGAAAGATTGGGGGGGGGGGGGGAACCCTTGGCGTAATCGACTGAACAACCGGGCAGGACGGCTCGGTACTGTAAAGCTAATTTCAAACTAAAACGATATTTGTAATTGCTACATAGACCTGTATGGTATTTCCCTTTTGAATGATTTGCAGTTTTTTAGTAGGTCTGAAAACTGAACGGTTAATTTTCTCGTCACTCATTTTGAAATAGATACGTCTGTAAATTTATCGATTTACACCACTATCACGTGTTTTAACGATCATCAGGAAAATATCTTGAAAACATGTACCACCATTTTCTCCTTTTCCAACAATATTTTTTACCCTTTTTACGACTCATCTATCAATTTCCCATTATTTCAAAGAAAAATCTAATCATTTTAGCCACAGTTCATTTGTCGTCTGCAAATTCTTTCAAGTTGGTCATGTCTAAAATTTTGTCGCCTGGTAAAGAGTAAACACTATGCTATGACATGTTGAATATTTCTATCGTGTCACGATTTACCGATATAAAATTTACAGATGGCCACTGAGCTGTGAAATAATTTCAAATAGCTTAATTAAAAATTGATCATTCAATACTACTTTTGATCGTCTGCCTTGAAGGACACTTCTCCATTTATTTGCATTGTAAATCATGTATATGGACAGAAACAAGGAATGTTTCGATCCATGCTCTTATATCTTGTCTATCAGTAGAGCCTGTTGGCTCAGTCGATAACTTAAAGGGCTTGAAACCCAGGGGGTCGTAAGTTAGAATCCCGGCTTGGTCGTTTTGTTTTCGAGGATCGATGATAGACATTGCTAAAGTATTCATTTTTCTGTCGCCGATGAACATTGCCTCGACATTGTTTATGTGAGAAAGCAACCAGTATTTTGGAAAGAATTTTGTGTGAAGTACTTGTTTACCCTTTACCAAATGACAAAATTTTAGACCTGTCCGAATTGAAAGCATTTGCAGACGACAAAATAAGTGTGACTCAAAAATTGAAACTTAGTGTTGGAAGGGCAGAAACCATTGTGGGAAAAGAAGAAAATGCTGTTCACGATTGTTTTCACCTTTTCCTATAATGTTTTCAAAAGCTTTTTTTCTCCAGAGACTGAATGGTAAAGGGTCGGTCGTCTCAACCTGTTTAGTCTGAAATTTTTGTCGGTATTTACCGCTCTTGCTGGCAGTGGGGTCATATTTCTGTGAAGTTTCCTGAGCTTTTCCATTGCTTTTAGCCGTCGATCGTGAGATGATTTGTAAACTTCATACATATATGTAAAATGACAAACAAGGAAAATATGGGGATATAGCTTGCACAGTTTGGCATCATCAACATCATGAATTTCATCTCAGGGACGGGAACGGTGTTGGAGGGCTAAGGAGGTTAACTTTTTGGACTCAACTCTTTACCAAACAGTCCACTATTCTAACGATCTTAGGAAAGAGACTTCCAAACACATTTTGAGACAATGCTGCTAACAAGTATTTTCTCCTTTTCTCACAATAATCCCTTTTACTCATAAATAACCATCATTTTAGCCACATTTAAGTTGCTGTCGGAGAATGAATTGAATTTGAATTGGTCCAAAATTTTGTCGTTTTGTAGTGTTAACGGCGCACAGCACCTATTTAAAGAAACCAAAGAAACATACTAGTATCCCCAAGATACTTACAATGGTTACAAAATGATTAAATTCTAGTTAAGCTCTATTGAATCGAATGAAAACTAATCTATATAGTTGAAACTTGGTTCGACATTAACTCTAAGGCTGCTAAGCGCGACCTGCTGACCTTTTGCAGACAGTGTAGTTCAAGATCAGACTGCACAGAACGTGCAGTCTGATTTTGGATCTACACTATCTGATAAGGAGATATCTTTTTCCCAGAAAAAACACCTGAAAAAGCAAAATTTGGGGATTTACTAGAGGCTTGAAAGTCTTATTAGACGTTATTAAGCTGGATAAGGGTTAACAAAAAGTTAAGAAAAATAAAAACGATGTAGAATGACCTATGCCGAGAGAAGTCGGAAGCCCAAGTCAAATCACTGGTCGTTGTCGGTAAAGATTAAACTTGAACAGTACCTGAAAAAGCGTTCAGGGACCTCCATTTTTTATGCACCGATGTGTTTGATAAACCGTTAAGAGCTTATCAGAAAATCAAAGTTAGGTTCATACGCAGAGGAAGTCTACATCTTTTGCCCCCCCCCCTTTTTCTATCAGCAACTGACTGATTGGTTGATTGTATGGTGTTTAACGCTGTTTTCAACATTATTTCAGTTATATCGCGGCGGCAAGTGCACCTATTCATGCTTTCCTGGAGTTTCTTTTACCATTACTTCGCACAATATTCTTTCCAATCCACTGGCTTCTTTCCCACATAACTATTGTCAAAACAATGGTCAGCGGTGAGAGAGGAATGAATCCCGTCGCAATGACTATCATCAGTCCTCGGAAAGCAATTGGCCGAGCCGGGTATCGAACCGGCGACCCTCTGTTCTCAAGTCCTGCACGCTAACGACTGAGTTACCTGGCCTCGGCTATCAGCAACTGAACATTACAAAAGTGCGCTTCAAAAAAAATAATCTTTGATGCCAGGAAAATATTTATCAAATATTTGTGCAACCATGGTGTTTGATACGTGTCTCTTCCTGTTATTCCATGCTTTTCATAGAAATTAATGTAATGTAGTTGAGACAGTATGACTTTTTTGTTTAATCAACCCTATAAAAAAATAATCGCGATTTTTAACGACTCTGATGGCCAATTAAAGTTGTATTACTTTCTAAATCTAGAATAAGTCAAGGGCTCTTCTTCTATTAAGAATGGTTGGTTAATACCGACTGCGCTACCGTGCTCGGCATAACCGTCGTTAAAGCACTGGATTGTGTGGTAAAGGGCTGAGTTATACACGATCAGACTCACAGCTAGATAACCTTGCAAGACTGAGCTTGAAAATACTCGAGAGATTAAATTGGGTCTTGCTCTGGCAAATGGGGATTTAATGCAACTTTATGATGCATTGTAAATACCAAGTAAATCATCACATAATTATGGATCCATAAAATCAGGCTGAATCATGAGGTACACTGGTCCTTTGACATGCTGAAAATTGACCAATAGCAAAAAGTTTCCACGCTGAAAAAGGTCGATACTTTTTTGCAGTTGCACCATGCTCCCTTTTCACAGAGCATGACTCATTGAGGTAAACCAGACGGTCTATATGATGTTATATAGTGTTAATTTAGTACAGCGTACGCCATAGGTTACCTCAAGTTTCAAGGCGCAGTGCAGCGTTCTAAATATTTACCAGACTACCCCATTCAAAGACAGAAATTTAAAAATGGATGCACTCAATTTGGTTGTTACAATATTGATGCATTGGTGGAAGTAATAAATATGAAAACAAGATAACAATCACTGATGTAACAATATATTTATTGATGTGATACAGAAAATCTTCTCATTAAAGGTGAGCAGCATGCTGATAATCAAAGCAATGTAAGCATAAAACTAAACAAAAAAGTGAGGCACGTAAATGAAGAACATGCATTCACACTCAAATGGACAGCACTTGATAGAGATGCTAAATAAATCCCGAATTCAGTGTGTGCTGCATGATGATCAACATAACACTGTACGGTGTTACGTTGGCAAATAACAAACAGAAAATGCATTGTAACCATGACCATAAAAAAGAAAATAGAAAATGAACACTTAACTTTATTGGTGTGTATGTTAATGGCATAAGAAGCCTTTCTCAGATACTAAGGCACCCAACAGGAACACAAAGAAATTGTTACTTTCCAAAAATTGAACATCATAGGGAACAAGAAATGAATTCAAATTATCAGTGAATGCCTATTACTGAAAAATCAACCAAAAGTTGCAAAAAAATGCACCACCAGCCCCTATTGCTTACATGAGCACTCAGGACTGCTGCTATATATATATATATTTTTCTTTTATTGATAGTTAAACTTGTTGAAGCTTCTACTTTGATTTCAATAATATTTTGCAAAGTTTGACAAACTTCTTTTTCACATGTAGAACACTAAGCTTTCTGCTTTATTATGCATCATTATGAACAACCTGTAACTATAAACACATAGGAACACTGAAGACACAAAAAACATTAAATCATAAGCACAAATGCCATTTTCAGTCTCGCAGGAAACATAACCATGGAAATAACCATGTCAGTTAAGGAACTGGAGAATCTTTGATTCTTAGTGATATAGAAAAAGTGGTTTGAAATTCAGTAATTGCTCAATATCCTTGCTCAAAACCAGCCATTGTTTCTTTCAAAGCTTACTAAGTCCTCAACCACATGCCTTGAGCCATTATAACACAAACTGTTCCAATGCACATGGTAAACATCTGTTGTTGAGTACCCTAGAGCAATCACAGAAGTACAGTAGTACAAGTTCACAGAAAAACTTTAATCTAGCCCTTGTAAGCCTATTCGCTTTGTATATTCATTGTACCTTCATGTAGTTTTGTACTAGTTTGTAGCCGTTAACTAATCACATATTAGCCCTCCTCACATCATAATCTTTACCTCCAGAGTTTTAACAACTCTTAAGAAAGAATACTTACGAAAACTTTGTAGGAAAAGGGGAAAATTCTGGTAACCAGCATCTATTCCTTTTTCCATGATTTTGCCACTCTTTCACAAACAAATCTCATCATTTGATGCAATGCTATATTATTGTCTGCAAATGCTTTCAATATATAGTCGTCCTGCACTTTGGTCATCAAATTTGTATCAGACCAGCATCCCCATTGAAATTTTCTCAATCAACATAATGGTAGTTAATTTAATCATTAAAACGCCTTTCACGAATATAAATGCCTTTGCGACCAGTGAAGATCAAGATCAGACTGCACAACACATGCAGTATGATCTTTAATCTACACTGTTGTTTTGCTAAATCTTTACAGACAAAAGCAACCATGAAAATGCCATAATTTGGGTCTTATTTTGCTACTGAAAATGTCAGTTGGGTTTATTCGGCGCTCTAAAGGTTAAGGTTCAGTTCATCAATATGTGTGAAAAGATTGTGGCAGCAGGTGAAATCACATCCTACAAGGATTGATTGTATGATGTTTAACGCCGTTATCAACATTATTTCAGTTACATCGCAGCAGGCAAGTGCACATATCCAAGCTTTCCTGGAGTTTTTTTTACCAGTACTCCTGCACAATATTCTTTCCAAGCCACTGACTGCTTTCTGAACGAATCCTCCCGCAATGACTATCATCAATCTTTGGGAAAAAAATGGCAGAGCAGGGGATCGAACCAGTGACCTCCTGTTTTCAAGTCCTGTACACTACCGACAGGGCTACCAGGCTCGGCTGTTACAAGAAATTTCTCCTTTTGCCACAGTCTTTCCAAATGGTCTACTGCAAGATCAGGTAAGTTGTCTGTAGGTAGTAAAGCGTTAGGAAAATTGGTTAACCCTTTACTGCACAATCCCCAATTTTAAAAACCCCCAAGAAAGAAAGTTTTTCAAAACACAGTGGGAAAAGGAGAAAATGCTAGTAACTAGCATTTTCTCCTTTTCCCACGATGTTTTCTAACCAGTCAAAGAGAATCAGAGTCAATCATTTGATCCACATGTAATTTTTGTCTTCTGAAAATTCTTCTGATTTGGGAAGTCTTAAATTTTGCAGTATGGTAACAGGTGAAAAGGACAAAAAAAGATTGCTGTAGTTTCCTAATGACTTTTGAGTTTTAAACATTTTCTAAATGTTTTAAGAGTATATTTTTCTCCAAAAGTACAAGAGCGGGAGTACCTTGATATGCTGGTGTGAAACTTAACTTTGTAGCTCATGATTCCGATTTTTAATGACCATAATAGAAAAGGCTTCAGAATACATTGTGGAAAAAGGAGAAAATGCTGGTAAACAGCATTTTCTCCTTTTTCTACAATGTTTTCCACCCTTTCACATACAAAAACTTTCATTTGATTAACATTAGATGTGCTGTCTGCTTTCAATTTGGACCAGTCTAAAATTTTGCAGAGTGGTAAAGAATTTATAGCTTACACACTAAATGATTAATTAAGAATGAAAATGCACCTCAATTACAAAAGCAGAAATTTTAAAAGGAAATAATAATTTTCGAAACTATTTCAAACTTGTCTATTTAAGGTCTTGTGTGAAAGATTTTATAAAGTAATCACATTTGAAGCAAATAAATAGAATGATGCACCAATTCTATGTAATCTTTAAAATGTCTTGTGTATACACTTCTGCATGAGTGATGTGCTTCTCAGGAAAGGTTTAATTTGGCAAATTCCAGCGCTGTTTTCACCGCCTCATCCAGTGCTTTTGTATTCGTGCCTGTGGCTTGCGCTGATAAATCTTTTCCACCTCCTTTCCCATTAATCAATGGCACAACCTTAGATACCCATGCATTGGCACCAAAACCATTTCCAACAGCCTCCTGTTAATGAAAAAAATTAAGTCAACCTTATTATCTCAAAATCAATCAAGAAAAAGTTTGTATTTAGGAGAAAATATAGAGGATATTTGTTTATTTGGTGAAAGATCAAATTTATTTCATCGAGTGAACATCATCGGTAATATTTTCACAAATATGCCCTTGGTGAAAAAATTAACGATGATGTTCACTCAATGAAAAAAATTTGATCTTTCACCACAAAAAAACAAATATTCTATTTATTTCATGCTTATATCTCCTTTTTCGTTGGGACTATCGTCAAAATCTAGTTCAGTTGTTTTCGTTAATTCCCCGTTGCGTAACCTTTATGCATAAGAACATATTGCAATTCTAGTATCATGTAAAAGCGCAAGAAATGTAGGGTAAATGCACATAAATTTTGTCATTTCTCCCTCCTGTTGAATGGCACGCACTGTTTACCTTGGTAACTCTTGTGAGGGTACTACTGTTTCTGCTTTCAATTGAAGAGTTAGAAAATGTGAAATAGGTATGTTTCACTGGTCGTAACCATGAAATATCAAACCATAATCCACCATAATTTCTTGATAAGCTACCGAAAAGCATGAAATAAATGTATTCTACGACAGAGGGACATACGGAAAATAGATTTCTTTTTATTTTCCAGAAAATCTTCTGTAGATTTTGAAGATCTAATATCTACAATCTTTGCAGTCCGGTCTTGATCAAGTCTGTTTGAAAAAAAAAACTCTTATCGGTCTAATTAGGCACTGAATCAAATATCCTTTGACACAAGTACTATTACTGAAGTCTGTGGTTGGAAATTTACAACAACAGAGACCTAAACTAAGTACATATAAATTCAGGACAAATTAAATCTTTAACAAACAGCCTAGCCTAGTACTGGTGAAACCAAAGACATTCATAAATATGTAGGCTGTTGCTGTGATATGACTGGAAAACACCTTACAATCAATCTATCTTTACCAATCAAAAGACTTGTAGACTTGTCTGGACTGAAAGCATTTGCAGATGACAACTGTGGTCCAAATAAGCAAAGCTGCCTTTGAAAGGGTAGAAAAAGTTGTGGGAAAAGGAAAAAATGCTGGTTACCAACATCTTCTCCTTCTCCCACAATATTTCAAAAGCCTTTGTCTCAAGGTCATTAAAACTCTGGATAAGAGGCAAATGGTTAAGGACTGTGTAAAATACATTATAGAATTACCTTTGGAACACAGCTCATACACAGTATCTTATTGTTATCCTCATCTACAGAGAAAAACATGGTGGATGTCTCCGGGCTGAGAGCTTTGTACTGTTTCATGGCAGCATCTAATGCCTGAAACAGATTTTATCTAATTTGATTCTTACAACGAAATGAATGTAATGAAGACATAGAAAACAACCAACCAGTTATCAAATAAGTTAGCAGAAGCACAAAACACACTCAACAGACAGATGCTTCTAACATTTTTGAAGACATGCCTAATCCTGGCAATTTATCTACTGCCTCACACTCCAACAATTTAACCTTTTCCCTGCCATCTAAATAAATAAACTTTTTCAAGATCTCAAACTTTGTTTCCACCCTAATTTAAAGATGGTTCTTACCAAAGATTAGCATCAGGTGGCACATCCTGTGCAGTCTAATCTTGATCTAAACCACCCACAAAATTTATTCCATTCTCAATTGGCAGCGAACAAAAAAAAGCAACTGATACCATTTGAATATAATAAAGTGGATTTGGTTCATTTTCACTAACAGTTGAGAACTTTCTTGGTCTTATTCTAAAAAATGTTTGAAAGTAATGCAGCTTCTGATTGGCTATATAATTTGATTCAATCAAAAGTTGTGTTACTCTCTAAATCTTGAATAAAACTGAGAATGTAATTAACAATACTGGTCCTGATGTCAAATGTTGTATTCCAACTCTAAGTTTCTGATCGGCAAAAATAGAATCTCTCAGCCAATCAGATAGCTAGTCTTGGAGTTTAGAGTTAAAATAAAACTAAAAGTTGCTCTTGAAGAGAATCTCACACTAAACAATTTGTGCAAGCTGAACTTAATACACACTGTCTAAAAATACATCTGCAATTTTAGTGTCACTTTGAAAGGTAAATCTCTGCTGTATATTACTACTGCCTATAGTGAAAATTTTAGATTCTTTCCTTTGTATGGCATCTGTGGTAATCTAGAATCTTAAATTTTACCAATAAAGTTGAGGGCCAGTGTTTACAAACCATTCTTAACCCAGGACTCAACATTAACTTTTTGATTTACTGAATCTGTCAGACAAGTATGTACATTGCAAAATCACTTGTCCGTACCAGGTTTTCACTTGTCCGCGTCCGCATTCATTTTGAAGTGAACGGTTTGACTCGTAAGTGCCCGCTATATTAATCAAACAAAGTTTATTTCAACTTGAATTTAGCATGTTTATTTGTTACTGCAATAGTTTTCAGATTCGGTTAAATGCAATATTAAAATACATGTCCATTCATTAAGCTACGGTTACTTGGTTACATAATTTCATAATTGTAGTTAACAGTTAGTTAAAATTGAATACAAATTGGAGTTAGAACACCGATGAAAATGTGATCAAATCGAGTGGAACCTCAAACATGACTGCTATTTACGAACCCCCTTAAGACTGTAGTACTTAATCGACATCTTTTCAGGTCTAATGAGATAGGCGGAGCCAGTTTACATTGTATTTTGAATAAGTGGGCGGAGCTTAATATGCAGTATATGACCTAGTTATTTCTTAAGGTAATCCATCCATCATTAAATCATGGTCACAATCCTTCAGATGGTCACTGAAATTTCATAGCAAATGCAAACGTTCGATGACCTGGAGCATACATCCAGGTCAGTGAATGCTTGCATCTACTATGAAATTTCAGTGAACGTCTGAAGGATTATAAAAAAAACGATTTAATGATGGACGGATTACCTTATGATATAGATAAAATTGGCAAGTAAAGTCAGCTGTCAAAATCCATCGGACAACGGTTAATGTCGAGCCCTGTAACCTTATGCTGCTAAGCGCCACTCACTAACCTTTTGTAGACAGCGTAGATCAAGATCAGATTGTACAGAATGTGCAGTCTGATCTTGGATCTACTCTGTCCAATAACGAAATATCTTTCCTCCAAAAATACCTTTGAAATTGGAAAATTTTGATTTTCCTATCGGCTTGAAAGTTTCTTTTATTTAGCAGGTTAATATCATTCATGGTTTTATTCTCAAGAGTTTTTTTAAACTTCACAAAATGAGAGCCTTGACAAACACATAAAAATTCAATCTACCTTGCCATTGGAACCCGCACTGAAGGTATGTACCACATATTTCTGATTTGGACTCTTCTCAATCATTTGTTTAGCCTCTTCCACTACTTCGGAGAGGATGTTAGCTTTTCTGGCTTTATCTAGATCGTCCATCTTCTTCTTCAAGCCTTTGAGCTCCACTCTCATCCTATCTCTTTGCCAGTATGGTATCACAGACTTGGTAACATCCTGAAAGAGACATTGCCATTTTAATCTCATTGAGACAACTATGAGATTTATTGTTGCAAGAAATAGCATATACATAAAAAATTTTTCCTTCAGCCACAACGATATATATGGTGTTCATGAATGTAACCCGAAATTATTTTTAAATTATTTGTAAAATTTCTTTTGGTAACAATAATTATATTTTGAAATAAGCTATAGAGTGCATTAACTGTCAACGACCTTTAAATTCAGGTCTGCAAATAGAGAACCAGTATTTTCTCAAACTGCCACACTGGTTTTCTCCTTCTAAATCTATTATTAGTTCATGGTATTGTTTTCTTCAACTTCCTTTGTTAAGGGCAATCTAAATACAACTATGCAAGTTGAAATGATTAATCAAACAAAGTGCATGTTCTAAATCGATCCCTCCTATCTGAAACTCTGCTACACACTTACATCATCCATTTCAACGATCCATCTGGTGAGCTGTTTTTCTGTGTACTCCTGAGTCTTCACATTATTGTCTATCTTTGTCTTCAAATCTGACAGTGCTTTGTCTAATACCTCTGTGCGATGTAACGCCTGTGAGGAAATACAGACAAAGAGCAGTAATTACAGAAAGCAACTTTGACTCCTGTTGACAAGATAGAGGTTTTTAACCTGCAACCATACAAAAAAAAAAGTCTTTATCCTCTCCCCTTCCAGTTAATAGCCCTGCAGCCTTTTGACACATTAAGTCAATAGGATCTATAAAAAGGACATCCTTTCCGTTAACTCTTTACCACACAAAGAAAATGTAGACTTGTCCGAATTGAAAGCATTTGCAAATCATAATTTAATTGTCGCTAATATGATGGAATATGTCTTTGATAGATGGAAAACATTGTGGAAAAAGCATTTTCTCCTTTTCCCACACAATGTTTTCAAAGGGGCGCCTATCTCTAGGTCGTAAAAACTCAGGATTGTGTGGCATAGGGTTTAACATATCGTCTCTCAGTCACTTGTGATAGCAACATAATCTAATTTTCAATCAGACTAAAGATTATTTGACACAAGATTTCACAAACCTTAGATGCCTCTGACCCAGTTACTGCTATGATTCTTCGGATACCTTTGGAGATTGCTTCCTCAGATACTATCACCATCTTCCCAATATGGCCCGCATTTCTCAAATGTCTACAAAGAAAAAATACCTTTCATGGAGTTTGTATTCAGATTACTTTGTAACACAAAGAACTAAATGACAAAAAAATGCACTTTTCCTTTCCTAAAACTTATTTCTTCTCAAAAGCCAACCCATGCCAAAATTATATCAAACAGCCACTTTATTTCAAAATGCCATTTTCATCTAGGAATAGCCTAACTTGTAGGTATACATATCATATAGGTTGAAAAAACTTATCTACCTGTTTGTATAGAAAATAATTATGGCAGACTTACGTGCCCCCACAAAACTCCACAGAAGTTGTAGATCCACCAGGTCCCATAGGGTCAGCCACAAGGTCCTCTACAGGGATACCTATAGACAAGACTCGAACAGGGTCAGGGTACACCTGCAAAATAGCAAACCTACATGACAAGATTCTAAATGATTTGACAATATGATCAGTATTAGAGTTTCAACATACAATGTAAAACCTTGAAATCATGCTATATGGTCCAAGAATACACATAGCTAACCGACTAATAAATTCTGGATAAAGAGACAAGAAAATGATGTAGAAGATGAAGAAAGTGTCACTAAAAGTTCAAGTTATCATGTACTATAAGGGCTTTTGTCTGAAAACCAGATTAAAAAATCTGAAAGTACCATTTTTTACTCCCTACAAAATTGCAATATGCCTCAATTTATTTATTCACTCTTGTAGTGGTGCTTAATAAAAATGAAAGATCAGTCAATAATGTGACATTAATATCAATTCCGAACCTCATCAAAGATGGCCCTCAAACCTTGAATAGCTTTGGCCTCTACCAATGGGGTTTCTCTGGCAAACACTGTTTGACTCTTGTCAGCCATTTCATTAACAATATCTTCTGTCTGTTTCACCTCCTTCACTGTCATTGCACCCTGTTTGAAATGTTACATAACTTACTGGTTAGATATGACAACTGAACAAAAATGTATACAAAGGACTATTTAAATAAGATAGAACTGACACATGTTCAAGTATATTGTTCGTTTGTATGGTTTTTAATACCATTTTAAACATTATTTTTCAGTTACATTGCAGTGGCCAGTATATTTATCAATGCTTCCCAAGCTACTGGCTACTTTCCAAATTAACCATGGTTGAAACAATGATCAGTGGTGACAGATCAATGAATCCTGTTTAAATCGCTATCATCAATCCTTGAAAAGATATAGGCCAAACTGGGATTCAAACCAGCCACCCCTAAGTTTCAAGCCTTGTACATTAGTGACTGAGCTACTAACTAGGCTTTAGAGTACACAGTACAAACAGACTAGTTCTACCTAGATTCAAAACCCTCATTTATTAGCCTTTACCAAACAATCCAGGGTTTTAAAAACACTGAGGAAAAAGGCTCTTAAAAATATTGCTCATTGCTGAAAAAGGAGAAAATGCCAGTTATCATAATTTTCTCCATTATTAGCTATGTTTTCTTCTCTTTCACAGACAAATCCAATTATTTCAGCCTAATTTAATTTTTGTCTGTAAATACTTTCAAATTCGACAAGTAAAATTTTGTTACCTGGTAAAGATTTGAAACCTCAATCTGAGGCTTAGCACCTAAAAAGTCATTAATTACCTTGGCAGTGAAGTCAAATCTCAGTCTATCTGGGGCAACAAGAGAACCTCGCTGATCTGCCTCATTTAGTACAGCCCTTAAACCAAAGTTCAACATGTGGGTACCTGTATGGTTCTTCATGACAGAAGCACGTCTGGACTGGAAAATACAAATTTGTTTAAACCTTATATTTTGATGACTCTGATGAAGAAGACTTTTGAAAACATAGTTGGAAAAAGAGAAAATGCTGGTTATCAGCATTTTCTCTTTTCCCGCTATGTTTTCTACCCTTTCAAAGAGAAATACCATAAGTGTTTGAGCCACACTTAAATTGTTGTCTGCAAAATCTTTCATTCAGACAAGGTATCAATTTTTCATCTGGTAAACAGTTGAAACAAGCATTCTGATAGTATTGCATAGCAATACCGAGAATTTTCAGAAATATGACCTTTACCTTGTGAGATGACCTTCACCTTATCATCAGCAACTGTGTACCAATGAGAGGTACCAGCTTACCATGTATAAGTGTTATAACTTAAGTACTTTGAATATACAGAGAAATGACTATGGAAAATTTTGAGGATAATTTTTCATAATAAGGGTTAAAATCTTTTACCTTGACCTTGGATATATAACCCACAGAAGATCTGTATCAATGACAGGTACCTACATAGCAAACATGAGCATTGTAAGTAAAAAAAGTCGGGAAAATTGTTTTTTCAGTGAAATTTTCTAAGTCCAAGGCCCGTAATTTCATAAAAAATCAGTGGACTGGAACTAAAATCAAATTTGATCTGTAACTCATGGTGGTTGACTTGCACACCAAAAATCAGCTCAATATCTACCAGCGTTTAGAAAAAAAAGTCTGGAAAACTGTTTTTTCGATGAAGTTTTCTAAGTCCAAGGCCCGTAATTTCGTCAAAAATCAGTGGACTGTAATGAAACTTAAACTTGATCTGTAACTCATGGTGGTTGACTTACATACCAAAAATCAGCTCAATATCTGCCAGCGTTTAGAAAAAAAATCTGGAAATCTGATTTGTGTGCGGACTGACGGACAGACAGACAGACGGACAGTAAACCACCATGAGTTACTGATCAAGTTTTATTTTTTAACCCTCTACCAAACAATCCGGTCTTTTCATAACCATGAAGAAGAAGGCTTCTGAAAAACAATGTGGGAAATGGAGAAAATGCTGGTAACACTATCATGTTTTCTACTCCTTCACGGATAAAGCTTCTAGTATGAGTGACAGTCACACTTTGTCAGTAAATGATTTTAATTTGAACAAGTCTATAGTTAAATCATTGTAACCAATATCTGCAGTAACAATGCAAACTTTCTCATCTCTACTTACTTCATCAATGTTCAGCTTCAGAGTATCTCCTACTTTCAGAGTGCCTTCAATAACCCCTATATGTAGTACATAGCCACCTCTTACTTGAACATTTCTCACTGTGAACTCTACATCCTAAATGAAAAAAAACCAAACAAGTCATGATCCTGCTAAAAGGGGTTTAATGCATCTCTGTGATGCATTATTCCAACAATTTATCAAATATTTATGGATCCATGAAATTTTGTGTAGCAGTGACATATTTAGTTGGCTTCTAGTCTGTATTATCAACAGTAAACCTTTTTAAGTATTATAAAAATGACAAACGCAGATATGCTTGTTGTCTGGCTTGCCTTCAAATATATGTTTATCAGACTATATGACATCCTATGCCCCTCGTTGGTTTCATTCTCAACTTTGAAGGGGATCAAATGAGATTTGCTTTATGATGTATTACTAGACAGGGAAAGAGTGCTGCTATATATACCATGCCTTGCCTGCTTGTGCCAGTTGTGCTATCTATGGCTCCATGGGACAGTGGTGTCATTTGATGCTAGTAAAATGTTTTAGATATGTATTGTAATTCAAAGTTTGGCCTAATACATGTACAAGTTTTTCTCTTTATGCCCAGATGAGATTAAAAATCAGTGACTGGGAAAGGCTTGCGCCATGCGCCATAGTCACATTAAAATCCAAATGTCACATCGTTTTTGCCAATGAGTGCGCCCTTGTCCCATTCAATTTTCGACATTGTAAAAGTACGAAATTTAGTCAGACGAATCTCTTTTGATCGGCGCCGATTAGACGCTCTATAAAATGAGTAGCTATGTGCGTGTGACGTCATGTTTTCAATCATAAAACGCTTATTGAATATTGAACCTATTTTGTCGTCTTGATGAAACTGCCCTGATTTTGCCGTAAAATTCTAATTCAGCAACTACCTAAGCATTAGAATATACCACCGAAGATTTAAAATTGCATGAAGGTCAGGGCTCCATCAGTAATTTCTTTCCCACAATGATCGTTTATTAACAGACTCATACAGATGATCCTAGCGAGAATCAGAGCAACTCTCAGATCACATCTCTCTCCGAGCCTATCCCAAGCATATCCATGGACATGCAGCAAACGTTTATCAGTGTAGTAGGCCTATATCATGCTGATTGAGAAGGCCACTTTTTTTTTTCCATCATGAATTAGATAGGTAACATTCTCAATCAGCTTATGGTCTCATAGTATTTATGTTCCCTGCTACCCAAATTGATAAGTTCATTTCAATCATCATGCTATAATACTGCTAAAAGAAATAAAAAGATATGAAAGTAGATCGCTGGAAAAAAAAAACGCGCAATCCCATGACACAACAAAGGTCAATTTGACACCGTCCAATCAGAGTTGTCTCAAATTGTTTCTTCATCATTTATAATGAATTTAAACAGTGAATTTACATAATTATATGTAAAGAATGATAATGAGAAAAAAAGTTCTTGTTTTTATTTCTTTAATGAAATGAAAATAACCATGAAAGGGGGTGAAGGTCAGACCTTCGTCTTATGGAACAATGAAAGATGGGTGAAGGTTAGGCCTTTGTCTTTTGGTGTCATCCTTATATTTCCATAATAACCAAGTAATTTTGACCCTTGATAATTTCTTTTTGACGCTTGGAAATTTCATTTTGACTCTTGAACCTTTCAGCCCAAGATTCAATGACTCTTGGGATTCAGGACCTAATGAGAACTCAGATGACTATGTTTGATTCCAAGCATTAGATATAGAACCAGCATAAGCATTTAGCTACACTCTGACTTGCATTGCGATAGTACTATTTTAAAAAAATAAATGAAAGCAATTAAAAGATTTTGTGTTTTTTTCTTAAAATGTCACATTGGTTTTCAAACTGTCACATTGATTTTCCTGGAGGAAGGGACATTGTCCCATTGAAAATAATTCTTTCCCAATCACTGAAAAATCTGTCTAAGTATAATCTCAATTCTTTCAATCACTTTAAAATGCGTTTCAAGCTACCAAACCTTTGATTTAGTATACAAAAAAATTATCAATTTCCATTTTTTTCGGATATTCTTTTGTCTCTTTTGAGTTCTTTGGCAAACTTTAGAAAGGTTTATTCCTTTAAATTCAGAGTTAACATTTTTCTTTCCTTCTCCTTGTGTAATCTATTTCTCTCAAATGCCCTGAAGACTTCTATATACAGATACAGATATATAGATATTAATAATACCTTTTACGATATCAGCCATTTTCTATCAGTCTTTATTACACAATATTTCTTTTATACTCTATCTCAGCCTATGATCAAATTATGCCCATGCAGTAAACAGCCTGAGAAGACATATTAGAAAAGGACAAGACTGCTTGTTACAGGTTTCTTGCAGTTTAATCTTAATCTATACTGTCTGAAGCAAGTAAAAATCCTTGTTTGCAACAACAGGGAAAAGCCAACATGCATGATAATCAGACAATACCTCTTCATTCTCTTTCACCATGAATCCCTCATCATATATCTGGCCACCCTGTTCTGCGTAGAAACAAGTTTTGTCCAGCAACAAGCCACATTCCTGACCCGAGGTCACAGTGTCTACAAATTCCTTATTTCTTCTGATAGCTATAACAGTCCCTGTGCATGTCTCAAAACCTGTAGAGTAACAAACAACGATGTTTTCACCTTTAGAACATAAAGAAGTTTGTAAGTCTTTTTTGTGGTATCCTCTAGGTATGGATACAACATACATATATAATTAACCTCATTCTGTTTAAAGTGACAATAAAGGCCAAAAGTAAACAAAGCGGGTGTTTAAATGCATTTGAATATATATCATACCATTTAAAAGTATGGAAATTATTGCGAAGATGACAATCTGTCATCGTACAGTCGGTCCAGAGAAATTAACAGAGAAATTAATTTCAAAACTAGGTTAAAACCTGCCAGGCAGCTGTGTCTTTTGTTTATTTTTGGCCTGATTTTAAAATTCCTTTTTCTGCCAGCAACTAACACATGGCCCGAGCACACAATAACAGACTGTCATCTTCACAATGATTTTCCATACTTTAAAATGGTATGATTTAAATTTAAATGTATTATGACACCTGCTTTGATATTTTGGCCTCTACAGGGTCTTTAAGCTTTATCTGTCATATGCCATGTACTTTAACCCTTTACCAATCAATACTGAGTTTTAAGAATCCTGAAGGAGGTGGCTTTAGATCACATTGTGAGAAAAGGAGATGAAAGCACCATTTTCTCCTTTTCCAACATTTTCTTCCATGTCAAAGAACTTTCATTCATTTGTATAACCTTTGATTTTATCATCTGCAGATGTTTCCAATTTGGAAGAGTCCAGAATCTGTTTTCAGAAAAGGGAACAGGTATTAAGTCTTTACCACAAAATCCCGATTTTTAACCACCCTGAATAAGAAGGCTTTTGAAAACAGTGTGGGAAAAGGAGAAAATGCTGGTAACCAGCATTTTCTCCTTTTCCCACAATTTTTTTACCCTCCTGTACACAAATTTCAATGTTTGAGTAAGGTTTATCTTGTTGTCTGCAAATGCCTTCAATTTGGACAAGTTTGAAATTTTGTCGTCTGGTAAAATGTTAAACAGCACTTACATGACCCATGCTCTGCGAAAATGGGTTTCATGTATCTGCAAAAAGTATCAACCAAGGTCAGCCTAGTCAACACTTTTTGCTTATGGTAAATTTTCCCTATGTCAAAGGACATTCTACCTCATCAGTCAGTCGGTTGTCACACCAAATGGTTTTATGGATCCATAATTTTATGATGACTTGCTTGGTATAATGCATCATGAAGATGCATTGACCCCTTTTTGCCAGAGAGCCACTCAAATGTATCTCATAAACAATAAATTACATATAAAAATATTCTTATACAAATATTCACACCCTATAACTCTCATGCCATATTTTAGTATGAATATAAGTTTTTGCATACTGTATAGAATCATGTTCAAGGGCAGACTGAAGCGAACACCCACTTGTTTAATTATGTCTTTAACATAAAAATCTTCAGTAGTGTCAGTAGATTGCGTTTTTAGCTGTCAAACAAAGTCTACTTTATATGTATGGCAATGAAAAGGTTTCAATTTTCTAGAAATCCAGTAAGGAAACATATAAATATTGACTTACTGTAGTTCCCACTCTCATCAGCAGCATACTTATATTTAGGCAGGTCATCTGTTGGTGGTATGCCTTTATCTTGTAATTCACTAATCGCATGAACATTGAGGTTGATTTCTTCATCTACAGCTCTCCCTGTACCTTGAGATATCTCCTGATTTAGAATAAATAAATGTGTAAATGAACAAATTCATGAACTATTTCTATTCAATTGTAAAAAACTTCTCACTTTGCATAAGTCCAGTTTGTACAAGTGAGCAAAAAGAATTTAGAAACCTAGTCCAGGTGATTCTAATCTGAAGTAGGATCTTAAAAACATCATGTTGACATATAATTTTTTTACAAAAATAAACAGACAGATGACAAACTTAATTTCCAAAAGTGAGCTTATTTGTTTGGTGTATCAGACATTATTCAGTTATTTCAGGATAGCTGGTGTGCTTATCCGCTGAAAGATTCTACACATATCATTGTATTAAACACTAGCCTCTTTCTGAATAAAAAGTGTTGAAGAAAAATGTTCAACAGTATGCCTGCACAGAGTAATACTCTCAGTACTCTCATACATGTATATTGATTACCCAGGATTCTTAGATTTACTGCTTGCACTTATGTAAGCATGGGAATTTAGACATGCCAGAGTGCAACAGACAAAATCTGTACCTGTGCAGTTTTCTTGGCATCTTCATACGCCCCCATGTCAATAGAAAGACCCTTTTCTTCTGACATTAGTTGTGTTAAATCCACAGGAAAGCCGTATGTGTCATACAGTCTCCAGGCCACATCACCGGGCAGTACATTGGTGTCACCAAGTTTGTTTATAGTTCTCTCCAACAGTCGTTTACCTCTGGACAAGGTCTTCAAAAACTGTTGCTCTTCTTCATTAATCACATCTTTCACCTAAAAAATTTAAAAAGAAAATCTTTTTTTTTTTCTGTCTTGCTACCTCTGTCAGACTTATTTTTTCATCTTTCAACAGTAAACTTGTGTAAACTTTGACTTCTCCTTTTGCTGCACTACTTTGATTTGTATTCATGTATTAACTGTTAATGTATGTTATTCCATTAGGATTTTTTTTTTTTTGCAGGGTCAGCTGCTACAAATTCGCTTCAGGATGTAATAAGTTATCATAAAATCATAATATAATTTTTGAAGCAATTACTAGAGCAGACATGCTGTTTGAAAATATTGTGGCAGTAATTCTAATTGCACATAAAAGCAACCAAATCTGCTGTGTACTATTTGCAAATAGAAGTTAGCCTTCTTGTATTTATGACATTTCATGCAGTCAGAAATACAGACCCGGTATCAAACAAATGTGAAGACGAATACCATCACTTATATTCAAAAAACCTGGAATATGGACTGTCTAAAAAATATCAAACAACAATAATCGAATTCAAAATGATCAACCACTAGATACAATTGAGCAATGCTCTGTCAAAAGGGAGTTCATTGCATCTCTGTGATACATTATACCAAGCAAGTCCAAATCTATGTTGCCTAATAACATGGTAGAAGCATCCTTGCAGTAAAGTTTCTATAAGCAAAATCTTTCGACACAGGTCAGGATTGAGCAGGCAGACCTGAGTCAATACTTTTGGCAGATGAATGAAATCCACTTTCGACAGAGTATGACTCAATTACAATAGGCCAGAACAATAATCTGTCTTACCATATCTGGATCCTTCTTCACCTCTGGAAAAGCATCTCCCAGCAGTTCAACAACAGCGTCTACCATTGAGGCAAAAAATCCTGGTTTTGCTCCAAGTTTTTCTGTAGCATATCTAACAGCACGACGCAGAATTCTTCTAAGCACATATCTGAATAAAGACAAAGATTCTTGTACAATTTTCGACTTTGAATTGATAAACTTGAAAACAACCTGAGTGCATCTGTCTCTTTGTCTATCTGTAATTTTCTAAATCTAAAAGTTTCAAAGTTTTTTGATAGCACATTATACTGTTTAATACAGAATTCTTTCAGAATGTACCTGTATAACAATCAAGGTTTTTATACCAATATCTAGTTAACTAATAAGTTCAGAGGGAGCCTATTGTGCTTTTCTCATTTTCTAATTTAGGAAGTTTCAGGATTTAAAAATATGCAAAGTTTTTGGTATCATATCTTATTTTACAGTTAAGAATTTTTCAAGGTACAAACTTGTATTAATTAGAAGTTCTCTTTCAGTTTTCAAGGTACAAACTTGTATTAATTAGAATTTCTCTTTCAGTTTTCAAATAATAGCTAGGTCTGATGACATCCAACTTCAGTGTGTCTCTCGGTCAATTTCAATTCCAGTTTTGAAAAGATCTTTTTTGTGACTCCCTGTTTACTTTAAGTCAAATCATAGACAATAATGCTACAAATTTTTTAATGCCTATCCTAGTTAATTTGCATAACAAATGAATTTTGTCAAGCTCAGACTGTACAAAAATGTGTTTTCTTATCTTTCGTTTCCATTGTGTACTTTCCTTGGATATACTAAAGCAAAACAGCTTGGTCAGAAAGATATTCCACTTACTTAGCTCTCACCATTTAAAAAAGTGATCCTACATGGCATGTTAATTTAAAAATTAAATAACTTCTGCTGATAACCACCATTTTCTTCTATTCCAAATATATTTTCTACCCTTTAAAATAGTTTCCATCATTTTAGTAGCATTTAATTTGTTGTCTGCATATGCTTCCAAATTGGACCAGTCCAAATTTTTGTTGTTTGGTAAAGATTTAATATGCCTTCCACAACTATGGTTGCCTTCTGCTTTTGATGATCAAGATCAGACTGCACAAAAAGTGCAGTCTGATCTTTAATGTACACTGCCCGCTTTGCTGAGACATTCTAGACAAGAGAAACCTTGAACTTGCAATTAGCTTCGTCTTATATCTAGACTGATGATGTCTGTTGAGTTTATTCAATCTTCTATGAGTCAATATAGTAGATATACCCTCGTCCAGCATTGTCTGGCCTTCCACCATCAGATAAGGCTATGGTCAGTGTCCTGGCATGGTCAGCTAGTACTCTGTACGCCATATCAACACCATCTGTATCTTCTTCACCTACACGCCCTTGATAAGCTGGACAACCAGTGTTCTATCAGACACAAAGTACATCGTAAATGATTCTAATTTTACAGTTTGCATATCATATGATCGGCGCTCTGGAAGCCAATAGAGGGTCATAGTGAGTAAAGCTATTTCATTTAAACAAGCATTCTGATAGTATTGCATAGCAATACCGAGTCCCCTACTGGCCGTATATATTGCTGGCAGGTATAGTTTGTGAAACTCTGTGGAGGAGAAAGAATGTATTTGACCCCCTTTCAGAATTATAAGCATCGTGTCTTTGTATGCAACGCTTTAATAAAAGCCAGATATATAAGCATTTTCCTTGTTAAAGTAAGTTCATTAAGGAAGTTTTACTAAGACAAGATGTGTTTGTGAAACACAAATGCCCCCATAAAAGCAAATTTTCAGAAATATGACCTTTACCTTGTGAGATGACCTTCATCTTATCATCAGCAGCTGTGTACCAATGAGAGGTACCAGCTTACCATGTATAAGTGTTATAACTTAAGTACTTTGAATATACAGAGAAATGACTATGAAAAGTTTTGCGGGTAAGTTTTCATGATAAGGGTTAAAATTTTTTACCTTGACCTTGGACATACAACCCACAGAAGATCGGTATCTACATAGCAAACATGAGCATTGTAAGTAAAAAAGTCGGGAAAACTGTTTTTTCAGTGAAATTTTCTAAGTCTAAGGCCCGCAATTTCGTCAAAAATAAGTGGACCGAAACGAAACTCGAACTTGATCTGTATCTCGTGGTGATTGGCTTACACACCGAAAATCAGCTCAATATCTGCCAGCGTTTAGAAAAAAAAATCCGGAAAACTGTTTTTTTTGGTGAAAAATTCTTAAGCCCAAGGCCCTTAATTTCGTCAAAAATCAGTGGCTGGAACGAAACTCAAACTTGATCTGTAACTCATGGTGGTTGACTTGCACACCAAAAATCAGCTCAATATCTACCAGCGTTTAGAAAAAAAGTCTGGAAAACTGATTTGCATGCAGACTGATGAACAGACGGAGTGCAAACCTAAAGTCCCCTTCGGCTTCACTGGTAGGGGACTAAAAAAACAAGGAAGCATTTCCATGATCAATGGCCTAATCCAGTTAATTTTAATACACCGTTTTCAATTGTATATCTGGGTGCTGTCAAAACACTTATTTGCCTCAGAAAAATTTATGCTAATTGAGTTTACTTTCTTCGGTTTTGCACCAAGTATGATACATGATTTTCAAATGCCATACTGAACTCATACTGGCATTGTCTTTAACAAATGCCACAAAAAAGGAAATGGTGGTACTCAGCATTTTCTACTTTTTACATAATGTTTTCTGTCCTTTCAAAGACAAATACAACTGTTTGAGTAATATTTAACTCTTTAACAGAAGACAGTATTTTAGACTTGTCAAAATTGAAAAGTAAATGTGACTCAAAAATTTAATTTTCTTGTGGGAAGGGTAGAAAACTGAGAAATGGGGAAATGCTGGTTGCCAGCATTTTCTCCTTTTGCCACAATGTTTTCATAAGCTTTCTTTGTCAGGATCATTAAGATTTGAGATTTCGTGGCAAAGAGTTTAGGTAAAATTTGCAAATGCTTTAAATATGAATAAATCTTTTATTGTCTGGTAGACACAGAAAGCAGAAAACCTACCTTTTGGATAAAGTGAAAGAGAGGCTGGAAAACATCAGTGTCATAGTTTGAAGATTTCCTTTGTATGACAGACACTAAACGTTCCAATCCCATCCCACAATCCACATGACCTTTAGGTAAAGGTTTTAATTCTGTCACTGATTCTCTACAAAATCATAAATGTACAAAGTTAAACCTCTACAATTATAACATGCAATAATGTTAATTCCTAGCATACCAGTACACAACCTGCAGTCTGGTCACTGATCTACAAAGTCTGACACACTGAATGAATGAATGAATGAATGAATGAATGAATGAATGAATGTTGTTTTATGGTGCATGGACAGCTCTGGTCATATAGCACACGCTGAAAGAAATTCTGTTTGGTTCAATCTTGTAACTCCTACCAGAGGGTCTTATACACTGACTGAAAAATGTATCTTTCACAAAGTTTTCTACAAGTATAAAGTAACCTTGAGTCACTGTTAGATCTTACTCATTTGCGATATTATCCAGTTTCATGTTCAAAAATTTAACTGCAAACAAATTCTGGCATTTCCAAAACTAATACTGAAAATCTAGGAAATTTTCAAAGTCTTATAAATAATGCCAATTTTTATGGTAATCTTCCAGTGTGATTATGGACAAACCCTATACTTAATTTTTGTGACCGTTACACAAAGTAACTGCAATCTCTTGGCCCTTATGACAACCTAAATTTTTCAAGCTTTACTCATTATTGCTATAAAGGCTTACCCTTTAACTTTATACCATACAAAAAAACTTCTGACTTGTCCAAATCCAAAACATTTGCAGACAACAAATATGATGTGGCACAAGTGACAAAAATTTACCTTTGAAAAGGTAGAAAACACTATGGAAGAAGCAGAAAATGGTGATAATCAGCATTTTTTCCTTTTCCTAAAATGTTTTCAAAAGCATTCAACTACAAGGTCGTTACAACTCAGGATTGTGTAGTAAAAGGTTGATAAACAACATGATCCATGTTTTTACAACCTTGAAGATAAAGAAAGCTTTTGAAAACACTGCAGGAAAGGAAAAAAAAGTGCTGGAAACTAACATTCTCCCACAATGTTCCCTAATATCCCACAGACTAACCCATCAATTGAGCCACATTTAATTTGCCCACTACAAATGCTTACAATTTAGACCTGTTCAAAAGCTTTCACCTAGTGAAGAGTTAACACTTTCCTAAATGACAAATTTTAGAATCTTTCAATTTCAAAACATCTGCAGAGGAAAAATATAGCATTGGTACAAATGAGATAAAGCTCCCTGACACTAGGTTAGAAAATATTGTGGGAAAAGGAGAAAATGCTGTTTACCAGCATTTTCTCCTTTTCCCACAATGTTTTCAAAAGGCTTCTTTCACAGGGTTGTGAAAACCTGAGATTGTTTGGTAAAGGCTTAAACAATATGTTTTACATATATCACACATACTACACCTGTTATACTGAATAAACACTAAGTTCCATATCTCTAACACGTCTGGATGATCCATGTTTACAAGGCTACTGGCATCCCTGCCCCCAATTCTATCATAATGGATTTCTGTACAGGGTCCACAAGGCCCTGTCTCGCCCATCTCCCAAAAGTTGTCTTTCATATCAAAGGGCATCACCCGACTCTCATCAAGCCTATAATTTTGTACTGTTACATTAACTCTTTAACAAACAACAAAAACTTGGATGCATCCAAGTTGAAAGCATTTGCAGATGACACTTCAAGTGAGGCTGAGATTTGGCTGTGAAAGAGTAGAAAACATTGTGGGAAAAGGAGAAATTGCTGGTAACCAACATTTTCTCCTTTTCCCACAATGTTTTCAAAAAATTTCTTTGTTAGAGCTATTAAAACTTTGGAATGTGAAATACAGAATTAACAGATTTGTCTGCGTTTAGTCGAATGTTGTTTTGGTTTTCATACTGTGTCGTTTGACTGTTTGCTACCTCAAACAGTATTTCAGCTATAACATGGAAGAAAGTAAACAAATCCATGCCTTTCTGAAGTATACATTGTATTTACCTGTATTAAGTATGGCCCTATATTCAAAGCCACAGGCTACTTTCCTATGTATAAAAGTTACAGAAATGCCATGTGACAGATGTTCAAATCCTGTTGCACTGACTTTTATCAATGTTTTGGAAGATCATTGGCTCAGTTGTAGATTTGAATTCCCAACTTCAAACATCTTGCACCTTACAACTGAGCTATTTGGGTTCCATTCTGTCTGTGATTTTGGTTGTTATTTCAAGTTTATCTCTAAAATTCATACTTCTATGACATCTGTTTCAGTACATGTGTATCACTACAAGCACATACACCAGATATACTAAGCAAAAATGAGCAAAAAAGTTCGAGTATGACAGCTCATTTCCTATGTACTGGTAAGTTAAATAAAACTGGTTCTTAGTTAATCTACAAGTGTATCGGTTTACTAGTTATAAATGTTACACAGAGAAGGCCTGCCAATAATATTAACCACCACCATCTCCAAAGATAAACTACAAATAAGTTGTTACCCCAGACTGATCCAAATATCTTTTGTCACAAGGTCAGGTTCCAGTCCGGCCTCTTTATTTCCACCAAAGTATGTGACATACAGTCTGTCTTTCTCCATCTTAATTCTTTCTGTGAGAAGTTCCCAGGCCCAACTACAGGCCTCTTTCTGAAAACAACAAATATAACAACACAGTCCATTAAACAATATATTATTTTGATGCATTTGTGTAACAAGTAACAGCTTTTAAAACTACAATGAATTAATACAAACAACTTTCAACCAAGAATATCCTTCAGTCCTGTAAACAACCTTTTGCATGAATGTAAGAGGCTAATTTCGGTAGAAATGAGGTGAAAAAGAAAAATTTCTCTCACTGAAAAAATTCTCCTTTCATTTCATTTGCATAGGAATTAATTCTATGTTAATCCATTACCACAACTAACCAAGACAACTTCTCGTAGTTGAGTGGACAATGTGACTTTGCATTGTTTCTGTTTCTATCTATATACATGTAGTAGGAGTTATTCTCGCAAAAAAGCAGAGCCCCGGTAGCTCAGTCGGTAGCGTGCGGGACTTGAGAACACAGGGTCCAGGTTTCAATCCCTGTCTACGACCCCTGGCTTGGCCAATTTCTTTCCGAGGATTGATGATAGTCACTGCGACAGGATTCATTCCTCTCCCACCGCTGACCATTGTTTCGATGATGATTATGTGGGAAAGCAGCCAGTGGCTTGGAAAGAAAATTGTACGAAGTAGTGGTAAAAGAGACTCCAGGAATGCATGGCCGCTGCGATATAACTGAAATAATGTTGAAAACGGCGTTAAACACCATACAATCAATCAATCAATCAATCAATCTCGCGAAAAAAATTTCCAAATTGCAACACCTTTGTCTATTATATCAAAAGCAAAAGTATCATGCAATTTATCCAGTACGCTATGCACATAGCACTGTATTTCATACATAATAAACACTTTACTCTAAAAAATATGACTTTAATATTTCAAAGACATTTTTTTCAAAATAATGTAGAAAAGACAGAATTTGCTTATAACAAGCAATTTATCCTTCACCTCAATGTTTTCCATGCCATTAAAGAACATCCTTTCAACTCCTTGTCTTTAGTATCATTACTGTCATACAACCTTTACTGGGCCAAATTTGGAATTATCAACAAGCCCTTACTTTGTAGTAATCTCCAAAAGACCAATTTCCCAACATTTCAAAGAATGTATGATGATATACATCTTTTCCAACATCATCCAAGTCATTGTGTTTTCCTCCAGCACGAATACACTTCTGCGAGTTGCATACTCTTACATACTTCGCCATATCACTGTTTGGATCCACAGTGCCCAGAAATATGGGCTTAAACTGTACAAAAAAAGAATCAATATTATATCATAAATTGTTTGTAAGTCTCACATAAAGCTTCTCTCTTCCTTGTTATTCATGTATTGTTGTGGATAATGTAAACAACTGAAAAACATACAACATTAAATCCTACAAAATATTTGAGTCCATGACAGTTATCAGGGTTGAAATTCATGCTTCTTGTTACCTACAGGTTTCATTACCTCATTGACCCTCCCCCAAAAAATTGCAGCAGGTATTGGACAACATCTTTTCCAAATAGGGATATTAATCAGTATAAAAGACTATGCTCCATAAAAAGGGGGTTTAATATATCTGCAAAAAGTATCAACCCAGGTCAACCTGCCCAGTCCTCATAGGCTGACCCGTGTGGGAATTTTTTGCATTTGGTAAATTCTCTTCATGTCCTACAACCATTCTACCTCAAGATTCAGCCAATTGTTAGATAAAATAGCTCTTATGGATCCATAATAATGTGATGACTTGCTTGGTATTAAGCATTAAAGAGATGCATTACACCCCCATTTGCTTGAGCATGGCTCTCATATAAAAACATTGTGGCAATAGAATAAATTCATTATGACATGTAATATTTTCTATTCCCAAAATGTGTTTATTCAGTAACCACAGTTATCGTTCCTTCAAGGATATTTACTGTCTGTGTTATTAGTTCTAGTCAATTGTACATCATACATGTATCTATCATATTGGTGTTCAATATCATTTTCAAACAAGAGCGGCAAATTGTCGCAAGATACGCCCGTCCCACCGCCAGTTGTCGAGGGGTATAATAATCGTAAAGGGCAGGTAATACAACAAACATGTTTACCAAGTCTCAAGTCAATTTGACTTGAGGTGACAAAGTTCTGTTCCAGACAAGCAAGAAATACTGTAAAAATGAAGATCAAAGTGCAATTACTCGAAATCCGCACTAGGTAGAGTTATTGTTCTTGCGCACTATACTCCGTAATATTGCAACAAACATGCATACCAAGTTTGAAGTCAATCTGACTTGAGATGACGAAGTTATATTCCGGACATGGTTCTTTCGCACTGCACTCCGTATTATTGCAACAAACACACTTGCAAAGTTTCAAGTCAATCAGACTGGAGATGACAAAGTTATGCTCCGGACAAGCAGAAAATGCTGTAAAAATGACAAAGGGAAATACCTCAAAGACAGCACGAGGTAGAGTTATGGTTCTTTCGCACTGCACTCTGTATTATTGCAAAAAACACAAATACCAAGTTTCATGTCAATCAGACTGGAGATGACAAAGTTATATTCCGGACAAGCAGAAAATGCTGTAAAAATGACGATCAAAGGGAAATAACTCAAAGACAGCACGAGGTACAGTTATGGTTCTTTCGCACTGCACTCCGTATTATTGCAACAAACACACATGCCAAGTTTCAAGTCAATTGGACTGGAGATGACAAAGTCCTGCTCTGGACAAGCAGAAAATGCTGTAAAAAATGACTATCAAAGGGAAATAACTCAAAGACATCACGAGGTAGAGTTATGGTTCTTTCGCACTGCACTCTGTATTATTGCAACAAACACACATGCCAAGTTTCAAGTCAGTCGGACTGGAGATGACAAAATTATGCTCCGGACAAGCAGAAAATGCTGTAAAAATGACGACCAAAGGGAAATAACTCAGACAGCAAGAGGTAGAGTTATGGTTCTTTCGCACTACACTCCGTATTATTGCAACAAATACACATGCCAAGTTTCAAGTCAATCGGACTGGAGATGACAAAGTTATGCTCTGGACAAGCAGAAAATGCTGTAAAAATGACGATCAAAGGGAAATAACTCAAAGACAACACGAGGTACAGTTATGGTTCTTTCGCACTGCACTCCGTATTATTGCAACAAACACACATGCCAAGTTTCAAGTCAATTGGACTGGAGATGACAAAGTTATGCTCCGGACAAAAAACTGGACACCACCCGCCCGCCCGCCTGGACGGACGCCTGCCCGTACGCCATGGGTGATCCCATAATACGTCCCGTCTTCGACGGGCGTATAAAAAAAAAAAATCAATCAATCTGACAATTAACTTCTTCGTGTCTGTTTGGTTTTGGCACTTTTGGGTTACATGGAAGGTTTCAGTCAATCACAGTGAGTTTCATATTATATTTGCTAGTATGTTATCAAGCCAAAACTATCCCATAAGCACAGCACCCTTTAAAAACATACCTGGTTCATGCCGGCATTGGCAAATAGAAGTGTTGGATCATCCAGGGGTATGGTGGATGATGAATGAACATATGAATGCTCTTTCTCTTTGAAAAAGTCTATAAAAAGCTGTCTGATCTCATTTGCCTTCAATGTTGTATCCATGGTTGCTCCCTAAAATAGAAACATACTTTTACCTTGAATCTTATTTAAACCACATGACAAATATGTAGACTTGTCCAAATTGAAAGCATTTACAGATGACAATTTAGATGTAGCGCAAATGATGGAGTTTGATAAGGTAGAAAACATAGTGGGAAAAGTAGAAAATGATTGGTACTACTATTTTCTCCTTTTCCCTCTCTCTTAGGGTCATTAAACCTTGGGATTATGTGGTTAACATCCAATTTTCTCTTTACCTTTAACCTGACAGGAAAATTTTTGTACCCATTCATGTTGAAAGCATTTCCAAACAATCATCTGAATGTGTTACAAATGATACGATTTGTGTCTGTGAAAATTTTTACCAAATGATCTTAGTTTTTGTGATGCTAAGGTAGCAAACCTTCGAAACATTGTGGGAAAAGGATCAATTCAGGTATATAAAATTTTCTCATTTTTCCACAATGTCAGGGCTTTTTTTCCTTCTATAATTGAGGCTGATATTCGGTGACTTCCCAATTGCAAAAAGCATCATTTTTTCCCAATTACAGTGACAGGGAAAGGCTTGCGCCATGCGCCATAGTCACATTAAAATCCAAAATGTCACATCGTTTTTGCCAATGAGTGTGCCCTTGTCCCATTCAATTTTCGACGTCGTAAAAGTATGAAATTTAGTCAGACGAATCTCCTTTGATCGGCGCCGATTAGACGCTCTATAAAGTGAGTAGCTATGTGTGTGTGACGTCATGTTTTCAATCATAAAACGCTTATTGAATATTGAACCTATTTTGTCGTCTTGATGAAACTGCCCTGATTTTGCCGTAAAATTCAAATTCAACAACTACCTAAGCATTAGAATATACCACCGAAAATTTAAAATTGCATGACGGTCAGGGCTCCATCAGTAATTTCTTTCCCACAACGATCGTTTATTAACAGATTCATACAGACGATCCTAGCCAGAATCAGAGCAACTCTCAGATCACATCTCTCTCCGAGCCTATCCCAAGCATATCTATAGACATGCAGCAAACGTTTATCAGTGTATATCATGCTGATTGAGAAGGCCACTTTTTTTTGCATCGTGAATTAGATAGGTAACATTCTCAATCAGCTTATGGTCTAATAGTATTTATGTTCCCTGCTACCCCAATTGATAAGTTCATTTCAATCATCATGCTATAATAATGCTAAAAGAAATAAAAAGATATAAAAGTAGATCGCTGGAAAAAAAAAACGCGAAAACCCATGACACAACAACGGTGAATTTGGCACCGTCCAATCAGAGTTGTCTCAAATTGTTTCTTCATCATTTATAAAGAATTTAAAGTGAATTTACATAATTATATGTAAAGAATGATAATGAGAAAAAAAGTTCTTGGTTTTTTTTTCTTTAATGAAATGAAAATAACAATGAAAGGGGGTGAAGGTCAGACCTTCGTCTTATGGAACAATGAAAGGGGGGGTGAAGGTTAGGCCTTTGTCTTTTGGCGTCATCCTTATATTTCCGTAATAACCAAGTAATTTTGACCCTTGATCATTTCTCTTTGACGCTTGGAAATTTCATTTTGACTCTTGAAAATTTCAGCCCAAGATTCAATGACTCTTGGGATTCAGGACCTAATGAGAACCCAGATGACTATGTTTGATTCCAAGCATTAAATATAGAACCAGCATAAGCATTTAGCTACATTTTGACTTGCATTGGGATAGTACTATTTTAAAAAAATAAAATGAAAGCAATTCAAAGATTTTTTGTTTTTTTCTTAAAATGTCACATTGGTTTTCAAAATGTCACATTGATTTTCCTGGAGGAAGGGACATTGTCCCATTGAAAATAATTCTTTCCCAATCACTGCAATTATGGCGGAAGAATTTCCCAATTTTGCTTAAAGAATTTCCCAATTTTGCTGGAAGAATTCCTCATGAAATGATACTGAAATTCCCAACAAGTTAAAATACCAATTTCTCAAAGCTATTTCAAATGACCAGACACAAAACTTTCGTTATTTAGCAGTGATTGAAACCGAAAGCAGGCTTTTGATTGATTTGTACCGAAATGACTCAGCTGACTGCGCTGCAGTACGGCCGAAATGTTGCGTTTTCTTGGCGCCATTTGGTTTGTTTAATGGAGGCAGTCTGAACCAAACCGAGTTATTTTTTGCGCATTATAACACCGCACGTAGACTGAACGGTGTTGTCCAGGGTTCTCCCTAGGTCCAGAATCCCAAGAGTCATTGACTCTTGGGCCCAAATTTTGAAGAGTCAAAATGGAATTTCCAAGAGTCTAATAGAAATGTCCAAGGGTCAAAATTATCACGGAGAGATAAGGGTGAAATAATGAAAACTTCCCATTTATGTTCTTTGTTTATGAATAGGAGAATTAGGTAAGAAAATACCCTATCTTATGTAGAGACTTGTTGGAATGAAGTGGACAGAAGAATTTTAAATTGCAGCCCTAGCATGCAATTCATCTTAATGAATAAATGGACACAAACAACTTTTGAACTGTTTACCAAACAACAAAAACTTTTGACTAGATCATAATTATTTTAGACATTTGCAGACGACAATTCAAATGTGGCTGGAACGACTTGATTTGTCTTTCTTACCCCAGAACATTGTGGAAAAGGGAGAAAATAAAGGTCACATCCATTAAAGTGTTATTTCTTAAGATTTAAGTCTTCTTTTCTTGTCCAATTACTTTTTCTTTCACACTTGTTCCGGTTCCTCCCCCCCCCATCTTATCTATAGGTTGTTGTTTATTTTCATTTTAAAAAGTTTTTCCTAATTTTTAAACAGAGATTTTAGCTTTCACTTATTGTTTCATAAAGAAATAAGTATAAATTCACTGTTTAAATTTGTCACCAAAGATGAAAAGGTAGTTTGAAGTGCCTCTGATAGGACGATGTCGAAATGATTTCTGTTGTGTCATGGGTTTTCACGTTTTTTTCCAGCGATCTTTTTTTCAAATCAGTTAATATTTTTACAAAAATTACTGCATTATTTGATATAAAATTGTTAATTAGGGTAGCAGTTAACTTGAAAACCTGTCATTTTGCACTAGATAATTGGACTAACACCTGCATCATGTTTTCAAAAATGACTCGCCACTCGCCAGCTTGATTACGTGTGATAAACAGAGCTGCGTGCGTCTGTACACAGTTAACACTGATTGTGTTTATTATAGGCTACATTCCTGCCGGATGCATGCGACATAATTTATATGACCCTTTGGCCGGTAATCTCATGTGTCAAATTGACGCTTAGGCAGATATTTTTGAGTGTCAAAAACGGGTCAATTCGGATTTCCATGCGTCAAAACCCGGAGTCCCGGGTCAAAGGAGAACCCTGGTTGTCATTTCTCTATCATTCAGTATTAAATCCTTTGACATGTTATATAATTGTTTGTCTTTCGTAAAAACTTACAGCTGACAAAAGAAGTTTTCTTAACAATGTGGAACAAATTCTTACTCGGTTGCAGTCAACGTATTTAGAAGAAAAAAAACATGTTGTATCCAAGTATAACATGTCAAGAACAGGGAAACATTACAAAAAGTTCGTTAAAAGGGCTGCAGATGATAAAGGCTAGCGCTGCCTTTTTACTTCAGGCGTGAAACGTTCAAATTCTTTGCTGATCGATCTACAGGTAATCAAATCTCCACACACTAAGTTTCAATCTGAAGTGCCGGTTCTGTCGGGCATCGCCAATCTCCCGTTATCTGAAGACTACAATAGACAATTATTATCACTGCACATGATGCAAACTCTACATCTCCAGACATAATATCAAAGCCTAGCCTTGTTACTTACACAGATAGTGATTCCCTTGTATCATATGATTGCCGGAAAACTCCGGCACCCATGGGTGTACCACAGTAGTGTTAAAAAGGGCTATAAGCCTATATGTGCAAATGCTGTGAGATATTTGGCCATAGTTTAAGCAGTTAAAGTGTGACTGTTGAATTTGTTTCACTTTCTATTTACTATACCTATGTACACTGCCATTAATTTGTTTTATTGATGTACCTTGAAAGTCAGTTTGATTTTTCCCAATTTGGCCAAAATTGCGCTTGAATTTCCCAAAATGAAAGGCTAAGGCCCCTTCCCAATTTTTGGAAAAAAAGCCCTGAATGTTCACTATATTTTCGGAAGAAACTTGCATCATAAGCCACATTTATCATTTGCAAATTCTTTCTATGGACAAGACTAAAATTTTGTTGTCAGTTTCTATATCTGACTGCTTTATGCTCTTTTAAACATCAAGTGCTATCATGATGACAGCTCACTTATTCATGTGTTCCTTGGTTTCACAATAGGCTGGGGATCTACAATCTGATTGATACATCCCAAAAACCCAGGTACTTTAGCTGGGGAACGAAACCCCAAAACCTGGGTAACTTATCCTCCATGTTTACCACGGAGTCATCCGTGACCCTTAGACTTCCAGTAAAGAATGAAACCTTCAACTTGCCAGTCTGTGACACTCAAAGATCAGGCTGCAGGTTTTGTGCAAGCTGATCTTTATCTATATCTTCACTGCTAGCAAAATGTTTCAGTTGTAACCTCATATTAAAAGGTATTACTAAGAACTTACTAAACCGCTTCCAATGTAAACCAATATGCAGCATTAATATCCGATTACTACTTTTATCCGACTTATATACCAGTTCTAGTTTTGAAAGAATTGCATCATTCTTTATTACACCATCATTACACTATTAAATAATACCTTCAACTTCGAAATCATTTCTTACTTTTAAATCTGTTGAATTTTGATATCAATTTGCAAGAGATAGGAAAGAATATGTTAACAGCGCTTCTTACCTATCGAAACTTTTTTTTTCGGCGAACCACGATTTACAAACCGGTGCAGAGTAAAATGTACCCATACAGCATTATCCCTCACCGGAACGGCATAGCAAGATATAATTATAATAGTTCGAAAACGCTCTATATATCATGACAAAAGAAACAAACAGTGCCTTCCATTTTTCTGATATGAGGCGACAAATTCGCTAAGAACTAACTTTATTAGTTCAAAATGGGTTTTCGAAAAACGGTATCTTTCACTGGTAATCGAATAACAGCCTAAGATCAAGTAGGTTAGGTAGGGACCCTATATTTTTGTTGCACACTTGACATTTATAAGTGACCAAGGCTTGCCCATTCCATTCTGCAGACGACTAGATCTATGTTTCGTCTTGCAGCAGACCATTCAGAAAAGAAAAAAACTAAAAATAGATCTAATTGATGGAGCAATAATTGTTCATCAACAATTTCTACTATGGTCACAATGTTTTTGTGGCCGGGTCACTTTTCATGTGAGTTGGCTGTAGAGCCAGTGTATGGTTCGATGGTCATTTCCCGCCAAATCAATCACATGACAATTTGTATTTTCCACTCGGTAATTAGCCTTTGTCAAAGAACACTGTATGTGTTTTGATTTTGAAAAAAAGAAGTTTCAGAATCTTTAATATTTACATAATGGTCACGAAGGAGTGAGAGCATTTAGCTAGATTGGTGGAAGAGAAAGAAAACAAAGTCTTAGTTCCTCAAATTGAGTGTGTGTATGAGACTGTCACTGAAAATAAAAATCGGAAGCAGAGGCAATGGTTTAATTCTTTCCAAGATTTGTCCATAATAGAAGAACCCATTTTCAATAAACAGAAATTCACAGTAGTTTAACTTGAGATCCTGTTATATTTCCAGTGCAGCAGGGATCGTATCTACACAATTCTATCCCTGAGTGCATTTCACTGTGCATTCCTTTTGATTATCCAAATTTGGAACCAGTGGTTACAGCACAGGCGTTCATATTGTGACTTCCTCATCTATATTATGTAATATAACAATACAATTTGGCCGCATGCTCTATGAAAATGGGCTTGATGCATCTGCAAAAAATATCGACCAAGGTCAGCCTGCGCAATCCGCAGGATTGCTATCGGTCAATTTTCTGCAAGTAAAAGGACCACTCTACCTCATGACTCAGTCGAATATTATACAAAATAGATTTTATGGATCCATTTTTTCTTTTTTTTAATGACTTTTTTGTTATCATGCTTCATGGAGAAGCATTAAACCCCATTTTACCAAGTGCAGGGCTCAATTTTATCATGTCTGGTTTACTGTTCGGAAAATAGACCTAAATATTGCAAATGTAGGTTAGGCCGAAAATAGGCCTATGTTCCAGATACAGTCAGTGGCTAAAAATAGTTTATCACGGTCCGAATCCTCATCGACTTCCATGCATGTACTTCCAACTTAACTCTAAATTAATCGTTTTTTAAAAACAGAAGCTAAAATTATGAAATTTACATGAAAATAAAACTAGGTGAATTTTACAATGAGATATATATATATTTAAAGCCGACACAATGCGATATGATAAAAATGCAGCTGTTTAAAAAGCGATCGATATTTTCGAAAAACGTTTTTTTACATTGGCGTCAATGGCAACGTCGGCAAAATTTGGCGGGAAAACAACACCACTATGTATTAGAGAGCTACAACTTCGATGACAAGCGACCAACTGACGAGCATATTACAGTAAGTAGCTCCAGTAACGTCGCTTTCTACCAGTATAGATCTATACTTATCTTTATAAGAGTATTATCAGAAGCAGCGTCTCCAATTTTCTCGCACGTTGAAAAAAAATACATATTTACAAGTCAATGGGATTTCGGAATTTGGTGGAATATTATGGCGGCTTACTGTAGCCTATATGAAACCCTCTGCAGCGATCATTTTGTTCAGCATCCGAGCTCCATGGAATCCTTAAGATCAGCCTAGTTCTTTAGCTTTTATAGGTTGCAAAGATTAAAACACTTACAGAAATATACTAGAAGATAAAAAGAAATCCGTTATGAAAATCAAGTTACCGGGACACCATTTGTGCAGCAGTTGTGACGCTTATAGTTTTCCCATTCAGAAGTCTTCTTTTCCGTTTTGGCGAAGGTCACATTTGAAAACGCTGTAAATGTGAAAGGAAGATATTACCCGAGAAATCGGTATTTTACAGTCTTCTTTCGTAGAGATAAGGACTGCTTTATACGTACATTTTTAAAGTTGTCTTCTGCTTTTTTTTTCTTTTTTTTTCTTTTTTTTTCTTTTTTTTAGTGCATGCCAATGCTCTCAATGCGAAACTGACAGGATATCCTTAGAATATTGAATATTCTTGAAAACGATTTGCTTTTACCGTTTGGCTGACTTATAAAAAATGGGATAACATACCAGGAGACGGATTTTGTAAATGTCTGGGATTTCTCGAAAGGTAAACACCAGCAGGCAAACGATTCAGTATGAGTTTGAAGCCTGGTGCCGCCTAAACTCCTTTTGGGGACTGATAAAAGTTTTTGAGACACGATTCGTCTCTGTCTAACCGCTAAACTTACACGAATTAAGGTTTCGTTAACGTGAGAAAAAAGTTGATCCATGCTCCGTAAAAAAGGGGATTGAATGCATCTTCAAAAAGTATCGACCCATGTCAGCCTGCGCAATCTGCTCATGCTGAAATTGGACGAAACCTTTTGCTTTTGTTAAATTTTCTGCATGTCAAAGGACCATTCTGCCTCATGATTCAGTCGGTTGTTGAACAAAATAGATTTTATGGATCTATAATTATATGATGACTGCTTGGTATATTGCATCACGGAGATGCATTAAACCCCCTTTTGCCACAGCATGGTTCATATCTAAAGTAGTCCAGAAAAAATGTTGAACGTCGTACTGCGTAAAGAAACTCCCGAAAGGTATATGGATAGTACCACTAGTCGTTTCAATTTTCACAATCCTTTCAAAGACAAATATCGGCGTTTGACTAAATCCGACTTTGTCGTCTGCAAATGTTTTCAATTTGGACAAATGCAAAATTTGTTGGCAAGTTAAGTATAAATGGTCACTGCTTTTAATGACAATTTGTTCACATCACGGCTGTATACTAGTTACTAGTTCAGGAAACTCATTGGTTTCCCCGGAACGGGCGGACATGGGCTCAACCGTGCCTGGCTAAGGGACAGTCCCTCGAGACCAACCGCAAGCAGGGATCGGACCCGAACTTCTGCCAAGGCCAGTGCTCACCAAACCTTCTGACGAGCATATTTAAAATAGTTTTAAATTTAGAAAGTACTGCTGTTTCTGACTGGCTAAAAAGTAGTTTAGCCAATCAGAAATTGCGTAACGTTGAAATACGGAAAATTCCCGAGTGTTAGAATTTTGTAAGGAATCTTACGTTAATACGGACACTATTGATTTCAAATTAAAGGACTTTAAATACCAGGGAGCCACGGAGGATAGGACTTTAAATACCAGGGAGCCACGGAGGATAGAACCCATGTATAGATTTTTATATACCATTATAGAATCAATCGCCAACAGCCGTTACTATGAGTGTCTTTTGTATAATGAATTATATAACGTAATATATCAAGTAAACAATGTTATTTTCCACGTAGAATACACAATTTATGTTACTTATTTCAAGTAACATGCCGTTACTCACGAAACTTACCCTTATATGAAAAATTATGTAAGAAATGTACAGGTGAGGAACTTAAAACTCTACCCAGCGCAAGGCAGTATTAACACTATTCGAATTTCCCTCCTGAAAGAAATTTGCAGTAAAGAATTTTGAAAAGATCTTTGTGTAAAACGAAATATGGCAAATAACACATACATGTATGAGATTTAATGCATGAATACACGTGAAAACATTATGAAAAAGAATAACCAACTTTTAAAGCAGATCATCCATACAAACGAATCTGACTTTATCTCTTGCATTACTACTAAGCTTAAAACTATGACGGGGAATGGATCCCAAACATCGATGTTGGTAGTTTATAAAGGATAAGTAATAATACATTCACCACTGTTCCGAACAAAGGACAGGCTATTTTTTTTCCCTCTAAATGTGACCCGTGAGAGATTCTAATGCAGCCAATCGTTATCTCTTACAGGGTCCCATGTTGTGTGTGAATGTAACGTGCTGATAAACAGCCTGCCAAGGGTAGGAATCAAACTCCTCTAGGATAATAAGCACACACATCTGCGTCCCACAAAAGCTAGCTCTTCAGAAAGGTAGTATAAACTCCAACTAATAATCCATTCTACCTACTTATCACATAAGGTCCCTGCGAGGCTCAATGGTAGAGTGTGGGACTGCAAACTTGGTGGCCCTGGGTTCGCCGAGCCACAATGGGCGCATAGGTTTTTTTTTTTTTCGTGGGAGTGTCTTTAGACAAAACATTTCAGAGATGTGAACTGTCGCCGTGATATGATTGAAATAATGTTGAAAGTGCCTTCAATCAATCAACCAATCAGTCTATCAATCAATTACTTATCACATCGTATATCATATGGCCTGCAACACACGAAAAGGGGCATTCGGACATTTGCGTAAAGCGTCGTCTCGGATCAGCCTGCGCAGTCCGCGCAGGCTAATCCGAAACGACATTTTCCGTTTTTATGTAATTTTTTGTTTTGCGCAAGTCTTCTGAAGGACAAAATCTAATGCAGTCGTAAAGTGTCGTCTCGGATTAGCTTGCGCGGACTGCGCAGGCTGATGCGAGACGACACTTTACGCAAATGTCCGAATGTCCCTTTTCGTGTGTTGCAGGCCATATAAATGACCCAGGCTTAGTACAAAGGGGCTTTAATGCAGCTTTATAATGCGATATAGCAACCAAGTTGTCGCATAAGATAGACAAATGTTACCTGAAAAACGACTGAACCACAAGGCAGAAAGAGGTAAATTGGTCCTTTATAGATCTATACAGAAAATTTACCAATGAGAAAAGTCCATATTCAGGTCTGCTAAAGGGGACTGCGAAGGTTGACATGAGTCGATACCTTTTGGCAGATGCATGAAACCTCTTTTTCACAGAGCATGGCGTAAATGTATAGGCCTAATTATTGCTTTGTGCTTTTACACTTAGAATGCTGAATTAAGGTATTACCATCCTAACGCTTCTACAGCAACATGGAATAAAATTTCTTATTAGATTTTAAATAAGGTTTTATACTGATATAACATTTTTGCACATTTCTAACCGACCAGAAATTCCTTTGATGTCTATCTTGAAATTATTTGTTGATACTCTTGTTAGTTTCCTGAAAAGGGAAGTAATTATTATCTTCCTTTGTAATGAGAATATCGTGGTTTTAGATTTATAAATGATAATTCTAAGAAGGAAAAAAAGGAAAAAGTGGCTCGGTTAAAGTAGTACAATAATACTTATTTTTAATCATAGCAAATTTTGTAGGATAATATTGTAGTAGAGATAGCTGTTTTCCATTAGGATGGTATTACCTTAATGAAATGACCTTATTCAGTAAGTTAAAACAGCCAAAAAAATGGTATTTCAAAGTTGTTTGGGCCAGAGTATGTAACAAAATAGTAGACAGAGTAGATCCAAGATCAGACTGCACATTCTGTGCAGTCTGATCTTGATCTACACTGTCCACAAAAACAACTTAAGTTGGTTCCAGTGCTTTAAGGGTTAATTGTCCACGTCATGTCTACATCTTGTCCCTTTATAATCTTGCACATATCAGAATTTTAAAATCAAGCGACTGTGTAAAGGCATTTATCTCTGTTTCCAACACCGAGTTTAATGTATTTCAAAAGACTGCAAAAGTCCATTTTAATTCTTTCACTGCCAGTGTCGCTTTTAATAGCTTTTGCGGATGGCGAAGATCAAGATCATACTACACAAAACGTGAAGTCTGATCTTTGATCCACATCGTCCACTACCAAGGTCCGTATTTACCGACCATTCTTACAAACATTTTTGGTCTAATTATGGATTTTGAAAATAACACAACTTCTTATTGACTAAACCATTTTATTCAGCCAGACAGAACGTGTTATTTTCAAATTTAGAAAATCTTGGAGAATAAGACGAAGAATGTTCTTAAGAATGGTTGGTGAATACGGACCCATCTGGTGTTAATCTTTGACCAGATTCGGCTTCAATCGAAACGTAGGTATTCCTTTAGACTTTGAGAAAAGTCGAATCTATGTAGTTGGCAGAGATACTGATAGCCTTTTGTCGCACATAAACGCCATTTATAAATACATGATATATCTACACCCTTAGGCTGCCAAGAGCGACTCACTGACCTTTTGCAGTGTAGATCAACATCAGACTGCACAGAACGTGCACTCTGATATTGAATCTACACTGTCCGATAAGAAAATACTTTTCTCCAAGAATTAAGTTTGAAGTAGCATTATTCAAGTTTTTACTATCCTGCTTGAAAGTTTGTTTTAACTTATTTAGCAGGATAAGGGTTAAAAACTGCCTATACGGCAAGTTTGCTAAGACCCACCACTGGAAACCGCAGGGTAGGGTCTTCAAAGCCCGATCTCAAAGTAGGCGTCACCTTACAACCTCACTCCGCATCATATAGATAAAACTATTGATTGATGAGGTGGAACACGGTTAGTTACCCTTCACCTACAAATTAAATTAATATATGCAATTATTTCGATTTCATACTTCTTTTCGGCGAAAAAAAAAAAAAAAAAACTAACCATACCGAATAGTGTAGACCCAAGATTAAACTGCAAGTTTGATCTTGATCTACATTGTCTGCTTAAGCATGCTGAGTATCCATTCGACTTAAGACATCACCTTAGCATTGGGTTATCGCTTGCTCCCAACCTAGATCGACTGTTTTCATTGGTTCTCGCTGTGATGAATATTAATAAGGTGAGAGGTCATCCTCACTTGATTATTAGTGCTGTACTTAGAACCGTAACATTTTATGGTTTTGTAAAAAAAAAAAAACGTTACAGATGATTTTCCGAATTATTTCGGCTTGAGACTGATAAACCTATCGGCAAAAGAAATTAACAAGAAAGTGTTTCTTATAGGGCAAAACTTTCAAATATGGATAAAGAAACAGACCAGGGATCTTATATACAGGGACAGGAAACGCGGTATAACTTCCGGTTATTCGAATTGACCGCAATGGAAAAAACGGCGGCTATCTTAAATTTCGGCATACGACGATCACTGTTTTAATCAACGTTTTGCTTGGTTATCCCATACGTCCTTCTCAACAGGTAAGTTTCCGAATATTTACATGCTTAGAATATATGTAACATCAATTTTTTCGGAGATTTTGTTTTATATGCTTATTTTGGCGTTAAAATTCATGGCCTAATTATGTTTGCCCCGTAGCGGATGTTCGGTAGGAGGATTTGGTGACGTGCTAAAGAAATCCTTTATAAGTACATAAAGTAGCGTCCAAATAGCAACATGTTGGTAAAAATCACGAGATAGAGTACATCTCCTTGTATTAAAGCCAATTTTGTGCTGATCTTCGATTCCTAAGTTAGATAATTATGGGCTCAAAACTGGGCTATTTTCGGTATTTCATCACAAAATGGCGGACCAATGTGGTGAATTTCGCGGGACCATAGTGATAGTTGTAGCATTCTCAATTTATTTTAAGAAATAAATTTGTTCAGATTTTGACATATTTATAAGCAGTAAGTATTCCTTTTTGTTTTTAAATCAAATCTACTGATTTTCGATTCCAAGGTTAGATAACTGTGGGCTCAAAAACTTGGCTATTTTCGGTCTTAATTGCAAGATGGTGGCCCAATATGGTGAATTTGCTGAGACCCTGGTGATAAATGTAGCAATCTGATTCCATCTTTTGAATTAATTGTGTTCAGATATTACCATATTTATAAGCAGTAAGTATTTCGTTTTGCACTAAAATCAAATATAAGCTGTTTATCGAATCCTAGGTAAATAAAGTGCTGCCTAAATAGGGGTTATTTCAGTAAAGGTGGAGGCGCAGTACCGCACATTAGTCAAAAATGATTGGATCTCTGATAGTTGGCCATATCCTGAGCAAATTCTCATTATAGTCTAACCATGTGAAAACAAAACCATATTTTGCAATGTAACTGAAGAATTAAAATGTTACGTTTTGTAAAAAGGAGAAATTTGAAATTCAGTTGGTTCTATATTTTTTTTCCAGGTACATGTATGTATTGTGACAGCACAAACACTTCAAAACATGGTTTCAAGAGCTGTCAACATACTGTTGTGATTCATCCTGTGAACAGAAGAATGACATTGAAGATGGTTTTATAATTCTGCATAAAGTGTGCTAGTATGAAACTGAAGCTGGGCTTGAAAACTTGTACTATTAAAGACCAAATCAGCTGTGAACTGTACAAACCTGCAAGAAAAATGCTAAAGTGAAATTAATGTATTTGAATATGAAAGCTGTGAGCTTCTTCTACCATCAAAGTATATTTAGTATGTATAGCTCAATAAGCCACTAGAAGTATGGAGTTATTTAATTATCTGTGGCAAATGCTAGTATTCCTGAATCCTAAGTTTTCACTAACCTGGGAAATATCCATACTTCTGAAAACATTGTGAAAAAAGAAGAAACTACCGGTAAGTACATGTCACATTTTCTCATTTCCCCAGGAAAAACAAGTCTCCTCATTTCAGTTGCATTTCATTTGTCATCTGCAAATGCTTGCAAATTAGACATGTCCAAAATTTTGTAATCTGGCAAAAAGTTAAGGATGGAACCTTGCTCAATTTGCAATGTTTCACAACATTTTAGTTGTATCATAGCAGCCATTATACTTATCTATTTGTCTTTTGAATTTGCACAACTGTCTGCACAAGCTGCATGTTGCTTTTCCTCATCAACATATTTTTTGAGGGAAAGAAGTATGTATGTGTGTTGTGCAAAATTCTCTGAGAATCATGATGTTGGTTTCCCACTACTCACACTATTGTCATAAAACACTAAAAGTACATGTATTAAATTTGACATACTTTTGGTTTCTTCAAACAACACAGTACATTCAGTATCTACAGTCTTATAAGCCACTTGAGGTAAGGAGTTATCTAATAATCTGTGACAAATGCCAGTATTCCTGAATCCTAAGTTTTCACTACCATGGGAAATATTTACACATCTGAAAACATTGTGGGAAAAGAAGAAAATGTTGGCAAGTATGTTCTCATTTTCTCAGCAAAGACACAAGTGACACATTTCATTTCTTGTCTGCAAATAATTCCAAATCAGACAAGTCTCAAATTTTGTTGTCTGGCAAAGTGTTTCTGAAGGTTGGTTGCTTTCAACGTTTTGCAATTGTGTAACAGCAAACAATGCAGCTATCCATATTCCATGTATTACTAGAGTTGGGAATGTTTCTACTTGAAAATCTCTGTTGGGGGAGAGAAGTATATTTTGGGCATTTGTTTGACATACACCAGGATTATAATGATAGTTTAATATACCAATAATATCTCATATACACAATACTTTTACCATCATCATTAACTGCAACTTGCCACAGTAAAAAAGTTTTAGGAGATAAAAGTCTACATTCAATGAAAAAAGCATTTGCATGTTACATTTTATCGCAAAAAGATTGGTCCTTGTGTCATACTGTTTTCCAAAGATTTCTACAGTGGATTTATGTAAAATCAAATTTATTAGGCATTAAGTTAAAGCTTGCTAAAGGAACACATTTTTCAGCACCATTTAATTTTGTAACACACATGTAGCTCAATATTCATGGCTGCCTTGAGGTTTTCAGTGAGAAATTTTAAAATATCAATTTCAACATAAACTTTCTGTGTACAGTGTGATTTTTTTTGAAAATTTAAAAAATGAAAAACATTTGAAGGAAAGGCAAAAACATAATTTTTTTTAATAGCACAGAAATCATTTTGAAAAGAATTGATCACTGGCTTCAACTGGTCTTTTACAAATGTTTTCCAATGGTGTCCACTGTATGAGGAGTGAAAAGTCAAATTTGTACAAAGTCCTACACAACTTATACCGTTTTCAAATTGGTCCAAAATCAAAGCATTCAAAGTTATTAGATAAGCTTAAGTTCTCTGACACAGAATAAAAAAACATTATTAAAGAAGAAAAAATTGCTTGTCAAAAGCAACTTTTACTTTGCCACACTGTTAACTCTTTTTGAAACAACACAGAAGTAGACTTGTACAAAGTGAGAGCATTTACAGACAAAAATTGAAATGCGACTCAAATTATGGAATTTGTCAATGATATAATTGAAAGCATTTGGGGAAAAGGAGAAAATGTTGGTAACCAGCATTTTCTACTTTTCCCGCAATGTTTCCAAAAGGCTTCTTTGTCTTGGTCATCAGAACTCTGGGTTGTGTGGCAAAGGGATAATTGCAGATTTGTCTTTTTTTTTCTAATAATTATGCTACTGACTATTTTTTACCAAAGAACAATTTTTTGGGGGCCTTTGGAATCCCCAATTGAAAGTAAACGACAACTGAAAGTAGATTCAAACGATTGAATTTTTTTTGCATGGTATTGAACATTGCAGATAAAAATGCTGAAAACGGGTACATGTGCTAGGCAAGCATTTTGTTCTTTTCCCACAATATTTTCAAAAAGCTTTAAATATTCCGAAGTCATCAAACACACAAGGTTGTAAGGTACACAGGTTAATTCGAAATGATGCAATTGTGAAGGCCACTGGTGTATGTAATTGATTCCAATGTATAAAAGTAGGAACAGAGTTGCAGACAGGTCCTCACACTTCACCAGCCTACTTTTTCAGAAAGTTCACTAATTCTTTCCATTTTGCAGGAAATTCTCCTTTTTTTCTGTCAAAGATAGTGATTTAAGAGTAGCTGCAAGCTGAACTGAAAATGTACTGGAAGGTCCATTTAATGGGCAATGAAGGCAATTTTCTGGTTCTATATGCCCTTTGTGTAGTTTGCTATTGAAAAATGGGTATATAGCTATTAACAGATCTCTGTGTTTACCGTCCTAATACATTGTACTACATACAAGTGAAATGTTTGTCTCTCCTGATAACATGAGAAGCTTTTGACCTGACCAAATTGAAACATTTGGAGAAGAAAATCAGAAAATAAATATTTAATTTCAATGATGCGTGTTGTGTATATACGATCCCTGAACAGACGAAGGTGCGTTTTCATTTTTGTATCAAGAAGTTATTTGTATTTTATTCCCTCTAACATGTATGTGTAATTCATTAAAAACAAATGTGGTATAGAGAACAATTAAATAGTTCAACTTAACATTCTTTTGTAATGGAACAGTGAAAAGTACTTAGCTATTCATCCAGACCTCAGGCGACGAGGCGAGAGACAGACAGAGAGACGGACGGTCTGTATGACTTATGTATGGACGAACGAAGGGTTAGAAAATATGTTACATGACAAAATAACTATCACCCGTCGGTTGGCAGATGCTAAAATGTAATCTCTGATAAGCGTAACACTATAGGTAGGCATCGCCATGTTATGGGGGTATTGCCTACCTGGATGAGGTAGGCATCGCCTACTTATGGGGGCATCGCCTACCTCCCCGAAGCCTGTCTGTCTGTCTGTCTGCTGCACTCTGTTTTATTATTTTTTTCCCAAAAAACTCAACTCTTTACCACACGATTCCGAGTTTAAACGACCCTGAGGAAAACATTGAGTTAACAGCATTTTCTTTATTTCCCACAAAGTTTTCTGCTCATAAAGAGACAAATCATATCATTTGAACCACGTTTAATTTGTACGTCTGCAAATGCTCTCAACTTGGACAAGTCTAAAATTATCTCGTCAAGTAAGAATTAATAAAAAATATTTTTTTTAAATCTCTTTCTTCTTTTAATTAACGAAACGAATTACATGTAGGCTAGTTGGAGCAGCAATCATAATATATAAAACTTAAAACACCTTTTCTAACACGACGAATAGGAGCCATTATATTTTCCTGCCCGGCCAGATAGCTCAATGGCTAGCGCTTGTGACCTATGACCTGGTGATTGCAATTTCTATACCCGGTTAAGGCGAACATTCTTTCCGGGCTTTTTTCGCCTCTTACCTCTGTTACATATGGGAAAAGTTGTCAGTAGCTTGGAAAGAAAATGTGTCAAGACTGATGTGAGAAAACCTGGAAACACATGCCTAGGTGTACTGACCGCCGTGATGATCTAGACTGTTAAAAATGGGGTAGAACTCCAATACAATACAATACAACAGTTGAAATTGCGATAAGATATTCTGATAGACATATATTCAATCAAGTTGCCAAGACAAGTGTCTTTGAAGTATTGTTTTATGTATGTAAATAGAGAAAAAAAGTGATAGCTGGGGAATCATGTTGTGAACTTTAGGAAGATTCTGTTATGGTTGTATGACAACTGAGAAAAGCGACTTTCATGTTTATTGGTTTGTTCTTGAAAAGGACCGTCTGTTTACAGTGACCTCTGTCTGGAGCTCATAACCTAGTCCGCCGACATACTTTTTTATATTGTTACGGGAGACCACTCCTTCATGCATAGCTTCGTCCCGATTTAAATACAATACCTGACCACTGCGTTGGAGAAATATCTTTTTGACCTCAGTGGTTATGGTATTGGTCTTTTGAACTTCGAAAAACGACGATAATTGTCCTTCATAGGTTCGAATCCCGCCAGATGCGGTATGTATTTCGGCTATGCATTTGTTGCGAACTTTCATGTTCGTAAGATGGGGGCTCGTCCGGGATTGGCCATTGAGCTGTTAATCCCATTTGTTGTCCAAAACCGGACTTTCTGCCTAATAAGGCTTTGAGTCATCAATAAATGATGCCTTTAAGAGGGGGTGTGTTACGGGAGACCACTCCTTCATGCATAGCTTCGTCCCGATTTAAATACAATACCTGACCACTGCGTTGGAGAGATATCTCTTTGGCTCAGTGGTTATGGTATTGGTCTTTTAAACCTCGAAAAACGAGGATATTTGCCCGTCATGTGTTCTAATCCCGCCAGAGGCGGTTGGTATTTCAGCTATGCATTTGTTCATTTGTTTCTTTGTTACGGACTTTGTTCGTAAGAATATGAAGCAAAATGGTGGACTGGTCAATTATGAGTTACGCGGTCACGTATTCTTTTTTAGACTAGAGAAGCTTGTATATAGGCATCCAGATTGACTCAAATGCAATGTAAACAAAAAACCCCACAGTTGCCAATTACTGCCTCACAGAAAAATAATTCTTTCTACTAGCAATCTTAATTCTGTTATATATGACAATTCTGACAAAAAGCACAAAATCTCTACCATCCGGATTTGAACATGTCTACTTAAAAAGTAATAGAGTGAACAATATGGAATTGATAGGTACAAGATGTTAGCTTATATGTAAATTAAGTGACCTATGCAAATCAGGCTCATACACATACATGTATCCCTACAACACAGTAACATTATCAATGGATCTGAAAATAGATACACCTAGGTAACTTGTGGCAAATCCCAGCAACATTAACCCTCACTGGACGGGAAAACCTTGTCATTCCTTCAGTCATTCATTATTTAGATCATTGTGTACGGAGAAAATGATATGTTAAGCTGTTAGTTTCCGTCTTGTACTCGTATATTAACATTTTATCACGCAATAACAAGTTTTAACGAAATTGGGGGCATACTGGGGGCAACCAGTATTTTCTTCTTTTCCAACATTGCTTTCTGCCCTATTAGAATCAGGTTTCATCAATTGAGCCACATTTACCTTTATAGTCTGAAACAGCTTTGAGTTTAAACGTGTGAAAATTTTTTGTTTTGTAAAGAATTAAACAGTTTACGACACAATTGAATCTTGCGTTATTGATTGATACAGAATATTACTATTTCAAAGTCATATTTTGGAGAAAAAAAAAAAATACCCCTATAGCAGAGTGTGAATCCAAGATCAGACTACAGTCTGTGCAGTCTGATCTTAATCCACACTGTCCATCTGTCCGTTCGTCCGCACGGACATATACCTTCTAAAATGCTTTTTGAAAATTGATGAAACTTTGTACATGTGTTCCTTATGATAGTCTACTAATATAATTATTTTTTCAGATGATGCTGTGTCATGGAAAAAGAGGACTTGATGTATATTTCCTTAATGAACCAATACCTTTTTCATAACTAGATCTACTTGACAAAATTTTATGAACCTTCATATTTATATAGTTTATCATAAGTCACAAACAAGCATTATTTGTTTTCATTTAATGAAATGCCATGTTATGGAAAAAGGTGTCTTAATGTAAAATTTTGTTATGGACTCATAACGAAAAGGCCACGTGTCCATGCATAACGCGATACCTCTTGTATGTTTCTATTAAAAAAAATCATTTTTGGCGTGGGATATCATTTCAACGAAATAACTTGTTTTCAATTGAAAGGTAACAAACAAGTTTTTCTTAGTTTTTCTTCCTGTGCCAAGTTCGTAGTCAAGTGCATTGTGTAAAATCAATGGATTGAACTGGATCTGGATTGAACTTAATAAACGGAATGAGACGGCTGAACTGGAATGGACTCAAACCTGAATTTTACTATTTTTCTTCAATTTTGTATAGAACAACCAAGTTTTATCTTTACCATAGCCGCTCATTTCAAAATCGCTAGTCTGTCAGTACTTGCAGTACTTTGATTTTTGAAAAGGTCTTTTTTCGGCGGGGGAAATCATTTCAATAAAACTGCTTGTTTTTCTTGATTGAACACTCTTCTCAATAGGAAAATCATATTTCTTTTTCTCAGTACAAATACTGCGAGTCCTCCACTACATGAGTATTTACATTTAACGACCTCTATTTTGCATTGCCTTTACGAAATTTTGGTGTAAGGACATTTCGGCAGATAACTAAATTTGTTTTATTGTATATTTACACTCTCCACAGTGAGTTGTAAACTAATAATGGTAAGATCATTTTATGCCTATCTCAACCCATAATTTAAAAAGTTAACCCTTTTCCTAAGGATGATTTTTAGACTTCCTAATTTAAAACATGCAGACAAAAAAATTGATATTAGTACAAATGAGCTCAAATATAGTAGAAAGCAATGTGGTAAATGGAGAATATGCTGGTTACCAGCATTTTCACCTTTTCTCAGAATGTTTTTAAAGGCATTCTTTGACAAAGTCAAAACTTGGGATAGTGTAATATGGGGTTAAACTAGCATGTCCGCTAAATTGTCGATGAATCTACAAGTATGTGATATATCAGATGCCTACACACCATAAACCCTTCAAATGACTCTTCCATCATCCTCGTTAACAATCCTGCATCAACACGGGTAGGAAACTTCATATTCAGAGCCAATGGCTCCGACGAGAAAATGTTGTGTTGGTCTTCCGTTTCTGAAGATGTCGGCTGAAAAACAACCAAAAAACAGGTAAGCTTGTCATTATTTGTAATCATGTAATCTTATACCTTTGAAATTCCAAAAAAGGAGAATGTCATGCAATGCTCTGGTCTTTCAACGTGTTTTCTACACTACGGAAAGTTGTAACAAGTGTACGATGTTGTCTGAATCATTTGTGGCGTGGGTTGACCTTAGCTAAAATAATACGTCACGGACCTAAATTCAGTCTATTATTGCCATATAATTGGCAATCAAAAGAGAGTCTTGCTGTCCCAAAAGCGTGACATCTTCAGTTCTAAACAGAAGACCAACACAACATTTTCTCGTCGGAGCCATTGGCTCTGAATATGAAGTTTCCTACCCGTGATCAATAGTCTGGTGAAAACAATGTGGCAAAAGATAAAACTGCTGGTAACAAATATTCTACCTTATCACAGAAAGTAGTCTTACTTAACAATCCTGACTAAAAAAAAAAGGTTGAAAGCGGAGTAAAATATCATTCAAACAAAACAAAGAAAACAAATACTGAAAAATCCTAAATCAACTTGTGTGTGAAAGCATTGGGTCACTAGGTCAAATCTTAGAAAAACCTTGTGTACGCTCTAGGGGCCACATTTTCAGTCCAATACTCATTTAAGGTGGTCAGAAAATTTGTTTTGATAGTATCTACAATGGGAAACTGGGCTATGTTCGGCTAAAAAGAAGGTCACTGAGAAAAATTCTGGAAAAAGCTTGTGTACAAGCTAGAGGCCAAATTTTCATTCTGGACAGTCATTATGAAAGCTTGGTAGAATGTTTGTAAAATTGGTCATGTTTGGTTAAGACTCAGGTAAGCAACTTCAGGGCCATCATGGCCATCTTATTTACATTGATTGTGAAGCTACTTCTCATTACTTAACCTTTTACCAAACAATCCCGACCTTTTACTCTTTACTGAACGACAAACTTTTGCACAAGATTAAATTAAAAGCATCTGCAGATGACAACTTAAATGCTGGTGAAATGACGATTTCTGCCTTTGATAGGACAGAAAACAATGTAGGAAAAGGAGAAAATGCTAGTTACCAGCATTTTCCCCTTTGCCCACAATGTATTCAAAAGCCATTTTTCGCCAAGGTCATTAAAATTCGGGATTGTGTGGTAAAGGGTTAAAAACTCTGAGAAAAAAGCCTGTGTAAAATGTTGTGGGCTCATGACTTAACCCTTTACCACACAATCCCAAACTTTAATAACCCTGAGAAAAAGCCTTTGTAAAATAGTGTTGGAAAAGGAAAAAAAACTGGTAACCAGCATTTTCTCGTTTTCCCACAGCCAAATCTCATAATCCTAGCCATATTTAAATTGTCATCTGCAAATGCTTTCAAATTGGTCGACACAAAAATTTTGTTGTTTGATAAAGAGTTAAATCAATCACTTTTGATCATTGTTTCCTAGAATCCATAACCAGTAATCGGGCAGAGCCCTGGTAGCTTAGTCAGTGTGGTGCAAGACTTGAGCACAGGGGGTTGTGGGTTCAATTCCTGGCTTGGCTGATTTCTTTCTGAGGATTGATGATGGTCATTGCAACAGGATTCATTCCTCTTCCACCACTGACCATTATCTCGATGATGATTATGTGGGAAAGCAGCCATTGATTTGGAAAGAAAATTGTGCGAAACACTGGTAAAAGAGACTCCCGGAAAGCTTGGATAGGAGCGCTGGTCATCAGAGGATTTGATCCTGGCACCTTTCCTTACACAACTGTCCCCCACCTATTTCTAACCATGGCTTATTTCTATCGTAAACCTTCTAAGCAGCAGCCTTTAGTTATTATTATTTAGTTATTTGACGACCCTGAAGCAGATGACTTTTGGTAACCAGCATCTTCTCCTTTTCTTACAATGATGTCTACCCTTTTGCAGAAAAAAGCCAATCATTTCTGCACATTCATTTTTTTGTCTGGAAACGTTTTCATTGTGAATGAATGTGGAATTTTGTTGTCTGATGCAGTGCTAAATAGAGGGAGCTAATAGCAAATTTCAGTATGTTTTTCAGTGCTCTTTCTTGTTCCACTAAACATTGCAGTACTCTAAAAAATCATACTGTATTGTTTCAAAGTATTTTAGATTTTCAGCTCTTTCCCAAATGAAAAATTACAGATGCTCTCAAATGGACAGCATCTGCAGAAGACAAATTTTAAACTGGCACAACAGAGACTCTTTCCCAAACAACAAAATTTCGATATTGTCCAAACTGAAAGCACATACAGATGACATAAAAATTAGTCTAAAGTAATGACATTTGTGTTTGAAATGGTAGAACATTGTGAGAAAATAATAAAATGTAGATTACAAACATTTTCTCCATTTACAGAAGTGTTTTCTGAAGTTTTCTTCCACAGGCTTGTTAACATACAGGATTATTTGGTAAAAGCTTAACCCCTTACCAAACAATCCCTGGTTTTAACGACCCTGAGAAAGAAGCCTTCTGAAAACATTGTGGGAAAAGGAGAAAATGCTGGTAACCAGCATTTTCTCCTTTTCCCACAATGTTTTCTACTCTTCCGAAATCAAGTTTCAATTTTTATGTCATGTTTTTTTTGTCGTCTGCAAATGCTTTCAATTTGGACAAGTCTAAAATTTTGTTGTTTGGTAAAGAGTCCTCTTTTCTCACAATGTTTTCAAAAGCCTGCCCTCCCAGGGTTGCTAAAACATGGGATTGTTTGGTAAAGGGTTAATAGTTTTGGATTCTCTTATCCTGTAACTATTTAGGAACAACAGAATTTTGGACATTTTAAAAGTGAAAGCATTCCCAGTTTACAAATTAATAGTGGCGCAGAGGATGGGACTTTCATCAGAGAGAGTAGAAAACGTTGTTGGACAAGGAGAAAATGCTGGTTCTCTTTCCCACAATGTTGTCAACCACCTTCTTTCTCAGGGTCATTAAAGCTTGGGATTGTGTAGGAAAGAGTTAACTATTTGTGTTCAGGTGATAAAAATTGAAATTCAACACTTTTTTTCAATAATGTCATTTGTCATTGACTTGAGAGGTAAACTGGAGGCATCTTCTAAAGTGGTCAGTTCTAAATAGCAGGAATTCATCAAAAATCCTGACCAATACACAAGAATCATAAACACTGAAAACTTTTGATCATCAAATTAATTCATTTACTGGTGTTTTGTGCTGCTTTCAACATGATTACAGTCTTATCACAGCAACAGCTAACATATTCATGTTTATTAGGCCAGGGCTCTGAAGTGTCTTCCGAAATGGCATTTCAACAAAAAGCCCAGCACCCGGAGCAAGAATCCAATCATTCAATACAGGGCATCTTAGAATGGGAATCATATAACTTCAACCAGCAGGATATCTGTTTAGTAAAACATAAAAGAAAAACCTCTCATTCACTGTTTGTCAGAAAGGCACTATATGTAGATCTATGGTAATTAATGCATTTTTTGAAAACAATCCAGGATTTTCACAACCCTGAGGAAAATGGCTTCTGAAAACATTGTGGGAAAAAGAGAAAATGCTGGTGACCAGAATTTTCTTCTTTTCTCACAATGCTTAGTAAATTCTACATTTAAAAAGAGAAATTTCAGTTTCCTCGTAACAATCATTTTCAGCAGATTCTTTTCTATTTGGAACAGACTAAAAATTCTGTAATTTGGAAAGAAGTTAAGCACGAAAGCACAATTTCACCGAAAAATAATTTTGAAATAAAAACATTCAGGTGGTTACTATAGGCAGCAAGTTGAAAGTTCCATTTAACTTATTTGGCAGGATAAGTGTTAATATCTTCAGCAATGTTTAAATAGTTTTGACAACATGTCTAATCTGGATAAGATTAATTAATTTTATGGTGTTTAATAGTGTTTTCAACATTGATTCATTGATGTCATGGCAGCTAGTGTACTTTCTAGGCTTTCCTATAGTTTCTTTTTATCAGTGCTTTGCATAATCTTCCTAAGTCACTGGCTACTTTCAAACATAACCATTGTCAAAACAATGATCTGGGACAGCTATGAGAAAGGAATGAATCCTGTCACAATGTTTATCATCAATTCTCAGAAAGAAATTGGGTGAGCTGGGGATTAACACCAGCAACTGCCTGGTCTCAAATCCTGTACAGAACAGACTGCGCTAAAGATGGTACCTGTTGATCTTTGTTGTGTAACCAAAAAAGAAACCAAAAATTTGCACCCATCCCCCTCAATAAAGAAATGCCTTTCTAAGTTTTTGTGCCCTGATTAAGCTAAACTAGAGGCCCTTGAGGGCCTGAAATTGCTCTACTGGCAGTGATTTTGCTACTATGCTAACATACATTATGAATTCATGATGCAAAAAGAAAAAAACACAAAAAACACAAAAATGTGTTCTTGCAACTGGGCTTGAACCCACTAAGATACCATAAGTAGGCAAAAAAAAAAAATGAAGTGCAATTTCTCAAAACTAATTGTTTGGAATCCAGGCAAATATGACAGGGTTTCAGTATGCCTTGTATTAAACAATCCTAGCAAATTTCAAAGAAATGTGACTAATAATATGGACTTTGTTGAGTAAACAATACTAAGTCATCAAATGGCTGCTTTTTCTGAACAGTTTACTAGATTTTCTCCACTTTTGATAGAGTTCAATCCCTTGATGAACCAATCTTTGCAATTTTCAGGAGAATTGGATCTACACAGTGAACTTCATTGCCTAAACAAGAAATGGCTGTTTTCGACTTTGAATGGCTACTTTTCCCATACTGATTGTCAGATTTTTTTCAAAATCAATAGGGTTCAAGCTGTTTATGATACAAAGCAACCATGCAAGTTTCATGAAAATCCTACCACTTCATTGTGTAAACAAGAAATGGAAATTTTTAACTTGAAATGACTACTTTTCCCATACTATTTGCTGTATTTTTTTCAAACTCAGTAGGGTTCAAGCTATTGGTGAGATAAACAAACTGTGCAAGTTTCACAAAAATCTGATCACAAATGCAGACTTGATCATGTAAACAAGAAATGGAAATTTTCAACTTGAAATGGCTTCTTTTCCCATATTGTTTGTTCAGTTTTTTTCAAAATCTATAGGGTTGAAGCTATTGATAAGATAAACAAACTGTGCAAGTTTCACTGAAATCTGACCACGAATGTAGACTTTATCGTGTAAACAAGAAATGGAAGTTTTCAACTTGAAATGGCTACTTCTCCCATACTGTTCGTTGGAACTTTTTCAAAATCAGTGGGGTTCAAGCTATTGATGAGATAAACAAACTGTACAAGTTTCATGAAAATCTGACAACAATGCAGACTTGATCGCAGAAACAAGAAAAAAACTAATGGACAGACAGACGGATGGACCGACGGACTGACAGACGACGAAAACCTACCCATGACATAAGCTCTGCTGGCTCTCAGCCAGTAGAGCTAAAAACCTTTGTAATTAAGGAAAGGAAACTTATTTCATAAAATAATCCTTGACTGGTAAGTCTAAATGCATAATTAATTTTATCTTTAATTTGTTCTTTTTCTATTCTGAAATAGCTGGAACCTTTTCCAACTCTTACTTCCACCAGGATTTGAACCTGGATCTTTCACTGCTTGAGTGAATATGTTTACCACTTACAACATGGAAGTTTAAAAGTTGTACTTAGAAAACAGCCATTTCTGCTATAATTTTCTTTGCTTTTAAGGCTTGGATTGGAAACTTCTGTTGGAACTCCTTGTCTTAAGCAGGGATCTTACATACACAGGGATAGGAACTGCGGTATAACTTCCGGTTTTTCACTGACTTCTTTCGAACTGAACACGAAGGAAAAATCAAAGTGCTGTCAGCACTGTAATTGGTCGACACTGAATAACTACAATGGTTTGAAATCACAAATCAAATGGCAGTTGTCTGAACTATGTATGGGATAGAAATCCTGTATCTTGTAACAGAGCCAAGTAGGAACCCCCTTTTTTAACTGTCCTTTTCAAATTAGTAGAGTAGTAATAAAACAGAGAGAACTGGGTTTTAATAAAACCGACCATTCCCCTGCTTAAATTCAAAACCGACCATCTCCCTGCTTAAATTCAAAACCGACCATCCCCATGCTTAAATTTAAAACTACCATATCCCTGCTTAAATTCAAAACCAACCATCTCCCTGCTTAAATCCAAAACTAACCATCCCCCTGCTTAAAACTAAAACTAACCATATCCCTGCTTAAAACTAAAACTAACCATATCCCTGCTTAAAACTAAAACCGACCATCTCCCTGCTTAAAACTAAAACCGACCATATCCCTGCTTAAAACTAAAACTAACCATATCCCTGCTTAAAACTAAAACTGACCATCCCCCTGCTTAAATTTTAAACTAACCATCCCCCTGCTTAAATCCAAACCCAACCATCCCCCTGCTTAAATCCAAACCCAACCATCTCCCTGCTTATTACTACAACCCAACGATTCATATTTTTAGCCCATATAGCTATATGAGCAAAATTACAACATTTTTATAAATCTAACCTCAACCACATCTATGGTTATGCCGCTAAACAACATCCTAGTTAACGTGTCACATATTTTAGCCCATATACCTATATGAGCGAAATTACAACATTTTTTAAATCATCATATTATATATATTCTGCCCTATACATACTAAATTTTCTAAGATCTGCATCTTTATCTTAGTGTGCCCCCAAGCTAATGTATCGATATTGTTCCCAAGGATATAGCGTTTATCGTCGTTACTACTTAATGCAACTTTATTTACCTCTTCAGTATGGGACTTAAGAAAAAAATTAATTAAATTAAATAAAAAAAATCTTATATATAAAAAATGAGTGCAGATATAAATTATATCAAAAGTGGAGAACTTTGTAAAGAAGACCTTTCTATAAATTACGAGAATAAATATAAAAGCAAAGAGTATGCTTTTGTTAAGATTCCAGTAAAGTACAGATACCCTAATAATAAAAATGGTTCGTTGTTTATGCGTACCCCTGTTTTGTTTTCATATGGTGTTAATGCAGGATTTGGAGATAACGCAGAAGGAAAAGATCTAAAAGATTACTCCTTATCTTTACTATGTTATAACGGTGAAAAGCCTACGAAAAAGGAAAGAGCTTTTAAAGAAGATCTGGAAAAACTAACAGATTTCTTCCCAGAGCATGGAATGGACGAAGAACTAAGAGAAGATAAGATTAAAAATTTAGACGCAACTTATATTTTAAGATATAATGAGAATGGATCGGCTATGTTATACCCAAAACTTTACGTAAACAAACAATGTAAGACCTGCTTTTACGATGAAAACAACAAAGAGGTAAACCCTCTTTCATATAAGAAAATTGCTTGTAAGTTGTTTTGTATTTTAAAAGTAGAAGGAATATCTAAAAATAAAAACATCGAAACGATCCAGATTAAAGTTATATCAGTAAAAATAATAGAAAAGAATGTAAAATTACCAGGAAAGGAAAAGGAAATTTTACCTAATATCTTAGATGAATGCCCAAGTTCTGACGAGGATGAGGATGAGGAATAAGTACAGAAATCAAACGTAAAATATAACTTTTATAAACAAAGTTATATTTTTATAAGTTTAACTCTATCAAAATAGATATATAAGCATGTGTTACATCGCGGTTAGTTGATCTTGAAATAAAATTTATTATGTCACATTGCTTTACCTCCAATGCCCTCGGAAAAACCGTACAGCTACAAATTTCATCTGCATTTTTAATAATAGAGTAATCAACCTGCTCCAATCCATTTACCGCAATATTAACTTTTACCTCTTCTGGTGCATTAGGATCCTTTTTAACAATTGTTAAACTTCCTCTTATAATTCTACCTGACGCACTCATGCAGTAACCCCCTAAATCATGCTTTTTACCTGAATTACCATTACCAAAAGAGAACTCATAATTACCGTCTCCAATTGGTCCCTGTTCTTCAGCCCACACGGTTATAATGGGTTTAGGACCTATGAGAGAAGGAAGGGATACTTTTTTATCCACGTAGGATTTTGTTGCTAAATCTCTCGCTTCTACCGGGGGCGCCGCGTTTTTTATAGAAAAACCTTGAAGATTTATGTCAGCCACCACCGTGAAACTTCCATTTGGATTTTTTACGATAGCTCCACCATTATCAACATAATTTTTATTAGCAGCAGCATTGTGGGATATAGGATTTGGTAACCCAGTAATCAGGTTATCATTCCTATCTAATTTCCCAGCCATTGAATAGGATCCATCTTGTTTTTTAGTCAAAGCTTTTTCACCTGCAGTAGCTACCTCAACAACAGTATCCACATAAAACTTATTTACAGCTTGATCATTTTCTAAAGGACTTCCAACATTGCTAATTCTTCGTCCTCCCATAGAAACGTCAGAAACTGCCATATACCTACCAGCTCCATAAACAAAAGCTTTATTTGCGCTGTCTACATATCTTTTAGTTGCTGCATCTTGGGCATCTGCGGGATCCAAAAGATTAGTTAAACTATATCCTTTCATATCTATATTTGCAATAGCGGAAAAAGTGCCGTCTTGGTTCTCTACTATTGCTTTACCACTCCTATCCACGTATTTTTTGGTAGCAGCTTCATTTGGTTCTGTAGGCTCCTTAACATTTCTTATTTCATTGAAACCCATATTTACAAATCCAAGGGCTTGGTATCCACCATTTTCTTTTAATAACCCCCCAGAATTTCCATCAACGTAATGTTTTGTAGCAATGTCTTGAGGATTTACCGGATTACTAACCCTCGTTAATGTATTACCAGCCATATCTATAGAACCAGTAACTACGGTTGTACCATCTTTACGTAAAAAATTATTATTTATGTAAGCGAGTGACACACCATCACCGCTTAGTTTATCTTCTTTCATTAGTCCGAATTTATTAACTGGCATATTTTATATTGCTAAAAAAGTTTATTTAAAACATTTTGAAACTTTTTACCTAAGCTTAACTCTTTAAGAATGTATAAACATAAATGCCCACAAAATACTTGTCCAGCCTGTTGTAATTGATCAGTATTGTACTGTATTGGGCTTTTTAGGTACTCTCGAATTTCATTAGGTGGCTGTATGCCATAACTGTCAAAATAAATTTTAGTTTTATCGTTTCTATACCAAGCAACCCAATGGGTACCAGGTCCACCACTTTTATCAAAGTTTAATATACCACATTCTTTTTTATTTGGTTTTATCGGTAATGTATCTCGTAAAAAGACTCCTCTAAAATAAGGTATCTCTAATCTTTTTACAGCATCTTCTAACTCGAAATTATTTAATGGTTTATTTGGTAAAATTACGTTTTCAATCGAAATATTTAACATTTCTTTATAGTTAAATATTTCTAATGTCTTTATTGTCAACCCATGAATTAAATTCATCGGGGTAACCTTTCCACTTTACAAGATATTTCTTTTTTCCTTTTTTAATAACCTTTTCTATCCTATACAGCTCCTGAGTGGTTTTCTGTAGTTCTGGTTCATAAAAAGTACCTTGTATTTCTTCTCCATTAAGATCCTTAATTTTATATGTAACAGGTGATGTATGTTTTACTTCAGAAACTGTAAAAACCTCTTCTGTCCATCTTGTTGTATAACCTTTCTCAAAAGTCTTTTTCTTTTTAGTTATCCTTACTTTGTCTCCAGTGGAAAACTTAGGCTTTATATCTTTTATTTCGAGATTATCGGGATAAAGATTTCTCAAAACTTTGGTTTCATTTTCTTTTTTACTCGCATTTACTGGCGTCATTTTAATAGATGAATGCCTTGAGTTATTATATTCTTTAACAAGATCAGATAACAAGTCAATGTAAATATTTGTAGAGTTAGCAGAAAAATACTTCATCTTTTCTTTCATTGTTCTAATCCATCTCTCAACAACACTAGATTTTTCCTCATTTTCAGTAGAATACAATTCAACCAAGTCTTTTACATCTTTGTTATAAAACTCTTTACCCTTATCCACCCACATTTTTCCCGGTTTCCTCTCCTTAAAAATACTTTTTAATGCTATAGCAACAGATTTCCCCGTTTTGTCTTTTAATGGAACTAACCATCCATATTTAGAAAAGATGTCAATGGCGGCGAGAAGGTATTTTACGCCATGATTAAACTTAGAAAATGCTTGCATGTCTACCAAATCCACAGCCCATATCTTATCTATACCATTTACTATAACTCTCCTTTTATTAAATTTTTTTCTTACAGGTTTATGTAATTCTTCCGCAGGGCCTGCTCTGGCCTTTTTTTTTTCTTTCGCCACTATTTTCGCCAATTTAAAAAACTTTTCGCCACTTTTTTTATTTATGAGCCATTTCTTTCGCCACTTTTCTTAATTTATGAGCCATTTCTTTCTACTTTTTCGCTACTTTCTTTTTTTACCACCATTTATCCCCCTTTATTCCGTTCAGGTATCAGACACAGAGAACAAGGTTTTTTTTTTCAATTTTAATTCATTTGTACAAACATGGAAACATGAATGATGAAAATTACATGATGGGGATTTAATCCTTTAGCACATGACACAATTTTAGACACAACCAAATCCAAAGCATATACAGACATCAATTTTAAATGTTGCCGAAATAGTGGAAGATTGTCTGTAATAGGATAGAAAACATTATTTGAAAAGGAGAAAATGCTGGTTACCAGCATTTTTTTCTTTTCTCACAATGTTTTCATAAGTCTCCTTTATTGAGGTTCTTAAAAAGTTGGCATTGTGTGGGTTGATAAAACAAACAAACAAAAAAAAAAACCCATGGTAAAAACGCAATGTAGTTAAATTCTGTTTGAATCTAGAAGCAGACTTGTGCTGCAAGTAGACAGTATTTCTTCCATGAACTTTACAGGAGAAATTATAGTGTGTGATGAAAGAATTTCTGTATGCCTTCGTTGAGTGAAAAACTGTTGAATCTTACTATCACTTTTGGATATGATTTGTTTATCAAAGAAAAAAATGAGAAGGATTTTTATCTACTTGCTGACTCAGAACATTATCTGACCATTGGGTTTTGATTGCCTTGTAGTTTATGACCCTGTTGATGCAGAGTCACGCTTTACTTCAAACCCTGACATTTCTCATCAGATTACAAATAATGTCCAGAGTGATGAGAAAAGAAAAAAAAAAAAAACTTCTTCACGGCTGTAATGAGGACCAACCACAATCTTGATTCAAAAACATAACTAGGACTTGGTAAAATTTAAAAGAATTAAACTTAACAAGGTTTACAGAGATGTAATCTATATAGTCAATAAAACAGCTGATAGGAAGGAAAAGGTGTAGTGTATTCTAAAAATAGAATGCTATAAATAGAACACTGCACTGCAGATTTTGCTTGAGCTGCCAATGTGAGGAAGGCAAATGATTGTTTTCAAGATTTTTTAATCCTTTGGTTTACCATCCATCATTGTAATTTATTGAAAAAATATTTGTAAAGAATATCTCCAGCAGTAAGAAGAGGTAATTCTGCTTTATTTTACGACTATTCATGTATTGAGAATCAGTGCTGATCGTCTGACGTCATTTAAACAAATATGCAGACGCTTTACCTGTGGAAAAAAAAGACAGGTTTTCGTGGGATAAAGGGGTGGATTTAGCGAGTTAGTAACAGATATGGATCATAACACTCTTCTGTCTTGTCTAAATTTACAAAGTTGATAAAGGATAACTGGCGTCACCCTTTGTCTTAGATAGCCAATATTTCATGAATATAGCCAGGTCGGGAATTTTTTAAGGCGAAGTTTTTTCGCCATGCAAGCTTGACGAGGCTAAGTTGAGCCATTGAAGGTAACTTCTTCACCCACGTCGTCCTGTAGCTTATTCCCTGCTTCACCCTTTCTCCACTTGTCTCGTGAGTTGAGACAAAAACTGAAGAATTGCCTATAAAAAAAAACTTTCGCCGCTTATTTTCGCCAGTTAAAGAAAAAATTCGCCACTTGTTCAGAATTTTAGCATTTGGCGAAAATGGCGAATGGCAGTGCGGGCCCAGCTTCCGCTAATTTCAGCATGCTGGGATTTTTTTTTTAACTCCCATTCCAAATTTCATTTTAGTTCCAATGAGTTTACTTACCAACCCCCTTTCCATTTTTCCCCTAATAGTAGGATTGTAAATCCCTTCTAACTCTGTTAACATATTCTTATCGCATACTGCGTTTCTTGTGGCAGTGTCATTATTCTGAAGATAACAAACATCATGATGATAAGCAGCTTTATCAAGGCGGTTTATTGGTTTACTCCATTTCTTTGGAGTTAAATCTGGATTGAGTCTTTTCTTTAATTTAGTGCCAGGTCCCGTAAAATTGTGACCAGGAAGATGCATTTCAAAAGGTAAATTATTTATAGCTTTATTTAGTATTGATCCTCCCTTTGCCGTCTTAACAAACAGAGTTTAATTTATTCCGCAAACCATACATTTCCCACGTTTCATATTTCTTCCATTTTTAGAAACAGTATAGTTTATGTCACTTGTATCAGTAACTTTTTTACATTTAACACAATACATTTTTATATATAAAAATTAAAAAAGTTATATAAAATGGATATTGTCAACTTATCATGGAATGAAGTAGTATCAAAGAGATTTAATCACTCTCTTTTACCCAAAAGTATCAGAGGTTTAATTATAGGTAAATCAGGATGTGGTAAAACTACTCTATTGCTAAACCTTTTACTTAGACCGGGATGGCTCGGCTATAATGATTTAACTGTTTTTGGAAAAAGCCTTTTTCAACTGGAATACCGAATACTAAAAAAGGCTTTTGAAGAAAAACTACCAAAAGAATGTATTTTAAAGTTGTTTAACATGCGTGAAGAAATACAGGATGCAAATGTATCCCCTACTGCTTTAGTTGAGGAATGGGTTAAATCGTTTAAAAACATATCAGATATAAATTGTAACTTTGTTGAAAATGCAAGTGATGTACCTGATCCGAGAGAGTTAAACTCAGAAAATAAAAATTTAATGATTTTTGATGATTTACTTTTAGAAAAACAAAATAAATGTGAGTGTTACTACATTTGGGGAAGACATAGTAGTGTAGATTGTTTTTACCTCTCACAGAATTATTTTAGACTACCAAGGCAAACTATTAGAGAAAACGCTAATTTTATTTGTCTTTTCCGACATTAACCATATTTATAGTGATCATGTAGTTGATGATATACCAAAAGATGAATTTAGGGAATTTTGTAAAAGGGCATGGGAAAGACCGCATGGTTTTGCTATCATCGATTTAACCAGTTAAAAAAAATAATGGGAAGTATAGGAACGGTTTTGACAACTTTTACATACCTAATTCAGTATACAAAATATTATTTACTCAACTAAATAATATTTTTACTTTTTTAAAAAAAATGGAAGAACTTTTAAAACAAACTGTAAAAAATACAGAACATAAAACATCATTTCAAATTATAGTAAGCGACAACAAAACAAGTTTTAGAACAAGGTTTTACCCCCCTATTCAGCTGGAAAAAGATAAAATATATGAGATAGCTTTAGTAAACCTTGAAACTTACTACTCTTTTCCAAACATTGATAAAACAAACAACATATTCGTTTATTCTCCAGATAATGGTAATTCATGGATTAAAATAAAAATACCTGAAGGAAGTTATGACCTTGTTGACATTAATGATACCATTCACCAGGAAATGAGAAAAAAGGGCCATTATGATGAAGTTAATGAAGGTTATTATATTAACATTTCTGCAAACACCAATACCTTAAAGTCTGTTCTTACTCTAGAAGATGGTTATCAAGTGGATTTTAATCAACCTAACTCTATTGCTAAAGTATTAGGATTTACTCACGCTAAATATACACAAGGATTTTACGAGTCGGAGAATGTAGTTAACATTCTTAGTATAAATAGTTTGCTTGTTAACATAGATATTATTTCTGGGAGTTATGTTAATGGTTCAACAAAAAACACTATTTACTCTTTTTTCCCAGATGTTGCACCTGGATATAAGATAATTGAGTCACCGCTTAATTTAGTATACTTACCATTAACATTACATGAAATACATAGCCTAGAGGTAAATATTACAGATCAAGATGGCAAAATCTTAGAGGTGAAAATTTAACAATTAGATTCCATATTAGAGAAGCGAGATAAAATAAAAAAGAATTATATATATAGAAATGACAAGTTACACTAATATTAAAGTAAATATAACAGAACGGCAAAAGGAAAAGCTTCAACATGCTGTTAAAGCTAGATCCCCTGTAAGTATACGTTTAGGTCATGAAGATTTAAAAGGTAATGATGTTTTAGCAATTACCAATTCACAACTAAAAAAGTTTGTTAAAGCCTATGAGGGTGGTAAGGGTATAACTATTAAAATGTCTGTGAAACAACTTAAACATAATATGAAAATAGAGGGAGGTTTTCTCGGAATGTTGGCCGGGTTAGCTGCTAGAGCTTTACCAATGATTGCAAAAACCGTTTTACCTGTGTTAGGTATTGGTGCTCTCTCTGGATTAGCTCAAACGGGGGTACAAAAAGCAATGGGGTCAGGTCTTTATCTTAAAAAAGGGGGTTGTGTTTGTCAAGTTGAAACTGATGGATCTGGATTATACTTAAAGCCATACAAAGGTAAAGGTTTAGGGTCTGTTGGTGATGGTTTGTATTTAAAGCAAGGAGGGAAGATTTATGACGGAAAAGGGCTTTTGCTTGGGCCTAATAGTCCATTTGCTAATATCCCTATTCTAGGAGCTATCTTATAAAAAATATTAATATAAAAAAATAATACATAATTAAAAAATGATACGTAAATATAATTGTGATTTTCAAGATAAAGAAAATATAAAAGGAGTAATATGGTATCCTTTTTTTACAAAATTTGGAATGTCCACCTTGAAAAATAACAGAAAATACATGGGAAGTATATTCACGAAGTGAAATAATACTACAACCTGAAGAAAAAGTAAAATTGCAACTTGGGCTTGGATGTATTACATTTAATAACCCTGAAAAAATTGCAATTGTACTTAATGATAATTTATTCTTAAAAGGTCTAACACACAAGGAAGGCTGTAGATCAGTTACAAGAGACTTACAAGAGATGATATATTTATATCTATAAAAATATTTCTGGTAAAAATATTACTATCGCAAAATATGAATCTTTATTTATAGTTTCTTATAGTGATGGCTCTCATAGTTAAGTTATATTGTAATGTTATAAATAATAATATTTAAATATTATTTGTTACAAGTAAAAATAAAAATGGATATACACAAATTTGGTATAAAACCTAATACTGATAATCAACATAAAACTATATTTTGGAAACCTAACTTACACGTTGATTATCCTCCCATCAAACAAGATCCTTTAAAATGGAAAATTTATTCCCAAGATGACATTAAGATTCCTTCTAAAGATGGAAAAATAATATCGTTAGGATTTGGCTATATAGCTACACAGGGGGTTATATTGGTATCTGTTAGTAATAAATGGAAAGATAGTTTAACCATTTTAAACGGGACACATCTAGATAATGAGACTAATGATATCTTAGTCTACATTTATAATTTCTCACAAAAACCAATTAAAATACCTGAGGGTGAGTTATTTAGCTATCTAAAATACTTACAATCCTGAGATAAAAAATTATAATTTTAATAAAAAAAAATGGCAGATACAGATCAAAGACATCCTAATAAAGTCTATCCTCCGTTATCTAAAGAAAGTAATACACCTTCAGCCCCGTCTATTGAAATGATGCCGCTAGATGATAGAGGACATTCCTACCGCTTACAAAAGATATCCAAAGTACAGAAGTTTCTTGAGAATGAAGTTCAAAAAAGAGAAGCCCTAGCCAAGAAATATTTTAGAGCCGCAGGAGTTGTTGATAATATTGATACAGCATTAATTGGGTTAACAATGGCTTCTGGTGTCGGAGGAGCCATATTATTGGGTACAGTTGCAGCAGTACCAATAGCATTAGGTTTAGAAATTACAAGTGCAGCAACCGGATTACTCTCAATGGTAGGTAAGTATGTAGTAAGGAATTCAAAAACAAAAGGAGAAAAACATCAAAAGATTCGGATGTTAGCTGATGCTAAGCTTGATACAATTGCTTCACATATATCTAAAGCTTTAGTTGACGATCGTATATCAGATGAAGAGTTTAAACTTATCATGGAAGAACTAGAGAAGTATAAGAAAATGAAGGATGAAATAAGAACAAAAACTAAGAAAAAGATATCTATCTAAAATGAAGAAAGTTTAATTGAGAGAGGGAGGCGTGAGCAAAGGGAGTCCTTTCGGAGGTTGGTTGAGAAAAATCACGGTGGACCGCTTGGATATTAAAAGACCAAAAATAAAGTTTTCATGCAGCTTTAGTTATGAAACGTGATAAAAATTATGTTAAAAATTATGTTAAAACTAGGATAAAAAAAATTATTTTAGTAATTAAAAATGTCTTTTTTAAAAATCACTGATCCAGCAAAAAGGGATTTAATTGTAAAAGAGTATCTTGAAACAAAAAAGAATATTAGGGATAATCTACTAGCAGAGAGAACAGGTGAACAGCAACTCCAAACCGATCTTTCAAAGTTTTTTAAACCTATTACGGAAACACAAAAAGCTACAACAAAGGAGATTACAGAAGCACAAAAAACTACAACAAGGGAGATTACTGAGGGGCTTAGACCTATTAAAGAGGGTATTGAAAAGATGCCACAAGCTGTTAAGTTTCCAGCCTATCCTTCTATAAAAGAAGTTAGCGATCCTATAATATATGGCGAAATTGCAAGTAATTATTTAAGAAGTCCTTATTCTAAGGATAAAGAACCTGATAAAACGTTTGGAATATATGATAAAGATGGTGAGTTTTATATTGGAAATAGAATAATTGATATTAAAGAAAATAATAATATTGTTGGCAATGAAGAATATCAAGGCATGCCTGGTCTATGGGAGTTAATCATATCTAAAAAGCCTGAAAATTATACTCCTGATGATTTAAGAAGATATACTAAGTTGATGTATAAAACCAACACTCTTCATAAAAATGACGATCCGGATAATCCACGTCCTAAATCTTCTAAAGGCTCAAAATGGAACACTATACTTAGTGATATTTGGGAAAAAAGAAGATCTTATGAAGGAGAAGGTATCATTATTATCCCATGTGACCCTAACGCATTAGTAGAAAGACTAGATCTATTATTGGCAAGTAAAGAAGCAGGTAATACAGGTGTAAGAAATGAGTTAGTTAGTATTTGTGATGAATTAAAAAGACAAGGTGTTTTAAATTCAAACGCTTATAAAAATTTAATGTCTACAGTATAAAAAATGATTGTCAGTAATGAATATGGATTTAAAAACTTCGATACCCCACCCCGGAGCGTGTGTCAACTTTGGGATTGTTCATTGGCCCACACATTCAGCGCGAGTACTGGTGTAGTTCCGAGGAAGCAGAATCGAGAGAGATTAGCATAAGTTGTAAGAACTTGTTTCTCAATTGATGTAAAATAAATATGTTTAAACTAAACTAATACAGGTTTCGGCCAAATTTTTAACAGTCAAGAAGATATCAATAGTCTCCCCTATGTTATGCCCCTATAAAAGGTGTGACCCCTGGGCTGCCTAACTGCAAGTGGCTCCGAGATCTTATTCTGGATGTTGCTGTCAACTTCTAAGGCATGAATGGCCAATGGGTTGGACACATTTCCCAGAAAGACATCATGAAGTTTGCATAATAGGTCAACAGTAGTATGTTCAAACACTCTGTGCCGAGCCCCGGTAGTTCAGTCGGTAGTGTGGGGGACTTGCGAACAAGAGGTTGTGGGTTTGATCCCTGGCTCAGCCACTTTTTTTCCGAGTACTCATGATGGTCATTGGGACAGGATTCATTCCTCACCCATCGCTGACCATTGTTTGGATGAGGTTCCGTGGGAAAGCAGCCAGTTGCTTGGAAAAAAAATTGTGCTGAGTACTGGTAAAAATAACTCCAGGAAAGCTTGGATAGGTGCACTGGTCACCATGATATAACTGAAATAGTGTTGAAAACGGTGTTTAACATCATACAATCAATCAATCAAACACTCTGCAATTAGCAGAATATACCATCTTTCCTAATATCGTAACTTACAGCGAGTTTCATTCTGCAACATGCTTAAATACTTGAACCCTTTACCAAACAATCCCAGGTTTTCACTACCCTGGGAAAGAAGACTTTTAAAACATTGTGGGAAAAGGAGAAAATGCTGGTCACCAGCATTTTCTCCTTTTCCCACAATGTTTTTGACCCTATCAGAGAGCCTAACTTCATTTCTACCAAATTTGAATTTATTATCTGAAGATGTTTTGGAAATGAAAAAATATAAAATTGGTTGTTTGGGAAAGGGTTAAAAGATACATTTCTTTTTATTTTCCCTTTCAATAAAGACATAAGAATAGTAGCAGGTTTTTTGAAAAAAATAGGAAAAAAGTAGAAATGGAATAAAAAAGCAGGAAAGAAGGAAAAAGGTAGGAAAAGTGGGACTAGTTGAAACCTGGAGATAGTGGTGCAGGGGTACAGTGTTGACCCACTCACAACAAAGGATCTTGGTTTGAATCCCACCATGGACCGAAGTCAACTATTGGGTTTACTCATAACACAGCACAATAGCTAGTTAAAGTTTCTTTGAAAGAAATAATTGGGACTGATTAGTACATGTTGTAAGAACTTGTTGCACAATAATAGCAAAATAAATAGGTTAATTGGTTTATGAAGCTCAGAGGTTTTCAGTTTTAATGTAGTTTGAGAGTAAAGGGTAGTGCATATGTTATGTAAAGGGTAGATAGAGAGACTGTGTATGTTATGTGGGTTTTAAAGGTTAAAATGCTGTATTGGAGTGAAGAGTGCTGTGTGTCTCTGTGTGTGTGTGTTATTTGTGTAAAGGGTTGTGCTTGTCGTATCTGCACATGGATTCTGTGGATCATGGGATGACAAGCCATGTTTTGCTATAAATTGAGGGAACAACAAGCATCTTTCGACATGTATTTTTGCAAGGAAGGATTACTTGGATGGTGTGATTGTGTGTGCTGGGAAGAGTTCTAGTAAGCTTTGTTTTATCTTACTTGTAGAGATTTTCAGGTTTAGAGCATATTTTCTGAGGACAGACTTTGAAACCATTGATTTTTTAAAGTTTTTCCTGTATTTTAGTAGTATGCTAGAAAAGGAGCACTGCTTTTTTCTTGCAGTGTAATCATGGGTAGTAGAAGCATGCTTATCTGGAAGCGTATAAGGTACATAATTGTTGGAATTTGTAAATGTTGTATTGAGATATAATTGTGTTTTGGCATGGCTTGGTGTAAAGTATTTAGAAGTAAACCAAAAGAAATACTGTGACAAAAGGTAAAAAAAAATGCTGGTAACTACATACTGACTGGAGTGACGGTGTGTAACAATTACAGTTTCAGAAAAAAATAAGAGGGTTGTACAGATTTATTATTGAGTGTTTTTTATCGTTTACTGTGCTTAGAAAAAAACACTGTGGAAGATAGCACTACTGGCAGTAAAGTCAGAGCTGTTGTATTTCATGTTTATATTTACACAATATTCCTTTTGTGATAGGATTTAGGGGCACATTAATACTGGCAAACCGCCACTGTTACATGATTCTGTGCATATAATCATGCAAGGTTGGTAAAAAGCCTGTCAATATACGAGTATTGACCAGGCTAGCAGTTATAACCAGTTACAAACCAGTCAATACTAGTCACAAGTTGTCCATTGAAGTGGTTGATTGGGTTGGTTAACCCTTATCCTGCTAAATAACTAAAACCAAATTTTAAATTTGATAGTTAAAAAAACAACTATTGCCATTTCAAACTTATGCTTTGAAGAAAAATATCTCCATATCGGACAGTGTGGATCCAAGATCAGGCTGTACGTTTTTGGTAGTCTGATCATAATCTACACTGTCTGCAAAAAGCCCAGTGAGTCACGCTAAGCAGCCTAAGGGTTAAATCACTCGTGCTACTACATGCCCCTGTCCTGTACGATATATACGTCGAATCATCTAAAATCCCGATACAATGAAGTTCGCGACCATTTTGTGGGCTGATGAGGTCATACCATTTGTTGTTTTTGTTATCATCTGCAAAAGTCGCAAAAAATGAGGTTTAACCTTTACAAAACAATCCCTGGTTTTTACAAACCAAGGAAAAAGCCCTTTTAAAAACATTGTGGGAAAAGGAGAAAATGCTAGTAACCAGCATTTTCTCCTTTTCCCACTATTTTTTCTTCCCATCCCAAAACAACCTTCAATTTTTGGGTCACATTAATTTTGTTGTCTGCAAATGCTCAGTTTGGACAAGTTTAAAACTGTTGTTTGGTAAAGAGTTAAGCAGGCAAGTCGGCTACTTGGAAAAGCTTGTGTTCAAAACAGGTAATCTCATTAGTGCAAAGACCACTTCCCATAAAAACTACAAATTATTTCAAGACAGAACCACATTTAAAACTTACCATACTTCCACAATATTTTGCTATTAATGGGCATCACGTGACTGTGTTAGAGGTGGAGATTAAAGGTCAGTCTATTTTGGAAATACTGGTTTATGCTGACTTTCCGCGAATATACCTGCATGACAAAATGCCTACCTTTTGTGAATATTTGAAATAAGACGGACAAGTCTTGTGTACTTGAGGGACAATAATTGAATAACATATACAGCAAGGTGGAATTTCATTTTTACCGCTGTAACTTAAGTTAATAAACACCAAAGCTTAATATCGCGAATTTTCAGTTTGTCAAGGGTACACTATCATCAGTATCAGTGTTTATATACAACATCCCTTTTTATTGATCATAATCCATAGGACATCATTGCTGGTCAACTGAAGAGGTTGACTGGATTGACTGTCCTATTTGAACTCGTATGTAATATGTACAGGTCTATTTTTTTCAACAAAACTATCTTTACCTATCAGCATTTCTTTTAGTCTGAAATTGTAATTTTACATGTGGAATTTGAATAAGTTGTAATTATCAGGATCATTACGTTTATTTTTTTATTGTTCCAAAGATAATTTTACCAGATTGTACCACAGACAACTCTGTATCCCTATGTCGGGCAGCTCTGTGTGACCGTCTTTCTCTCCCTCTCTTCACACAACACAAACTTTTAGAATATGGATGAACGTAACCCCAATTTGGGGACAGCTCCGTTGTTATTTTTGTGATTGTTTCTCCGCTAGCCCCCGCAGCAAGTGCTCTTACGACCCATCTGGAGTGAAAAATTTAAATACCGGCATCATTTCAAATAGCCATATGCGTAGATCTGTTCTTTGTCAGTGAACAATAAGGTCCATAATCGATAGATTAATGATTAATCTTTACAAAAACACCAAAATATTTAAAAAATTACAGTGTTACCTCCATATAATTGCATTATTTCGGAATGTAAATATCCGTTGACCTACTTCCCTGGAAATCGAAACTAGGCTTGACATTTACTGTGCATGTTTCGGAAGTCACTTCCGGTAAATTAAAGTTCTTTTTTTTTCACAATTTATTGGCTTCTGTGTTATCAGCTTGGGCATAAAAAAGAAAGCTAAAAGTGCTGGATGTATTTCATTTATGAGGAGTCGTATTTATCACTTAAATTGCCGATCACACAATATTATTTTTTCAATTCAAATTGACCACGCATGTGCAGTTAAGTGAATTCATAATAAGTGTTTGTTTATTTACAAATATTAGCCAGATGTGTTTAAAATGTCAAATAAATGGTAAATTACAAAAATATGAACGAAAACCTTGCACTTAACTTGGTGTCAACATGACGTTAAATCATTTATCTATCGATTCATGTCCTTTTTAATTGCTGACAAGCAGATTAAAGACAGGTAAGATTTTGAAATTTCCAGATAGTGTTAAAGAACGGCTGATGTGAAGGCGTGCGGAGACCAATCACAAATATAACATCGGAGCAACCCTTCAGACTGAAAGTAGGATGAACGTAGTCTAAGTGCACTGACCGTCGTGATATGGCATAGACTTTTAAAACGGCATTTAACTCGAACCGATTAATTAATCAAATAAACAAACTATAATTTCTGAAATTAGACGAACCTGTTTCGTGGGAACTTTTATGCATCTGCCTTCACTCTTAATTCGTTCGGAACGAACAAGGTGGGATGAGTATCATAGGGAAACAGAGTTTCGAATTAGCCTTGGTTTCGAATTGGCCATGGTGAAAATTAGAAGTAATAGAGAAAGGTAGGTTTTCAATGCAATTTTGATAAGAAGAGTACTTATTACATCCATGAATTATGCAAGGTAATGATCTTGAGGTCATTACCGTTCCTTCTTCCCTTCACAAGTTTGAACCAAAATGCGAAACGGAGGCCAAAGGGCTATGACTGTTGGTGTCACACAACGGTTTTTTTCTATATAGAAAAAAGAGTGATATCGACCATCTTTGAAGCCTCACACATTGCTTAATCCCTTGCTTACAAAAATACATACCCACGAACTTCAAAAAATACATTAAAAACATGTCAACCAATTGCATTTTAACCGCTGCGCAAAAACATTGATTCAAAAGCAACCGGTTGCTGTTGCATAAACTTTTTCCAATAAGAAATCTTGTTCTTGTTTGAAGAATTTAGAAATAGGCCAATGAAATACAATAAGGTGTAAGAATGACTAATAATAAAAATAGGTAAAAATAAATAAAATGGTAAAGTTGGGGATTCAACCTCTGACCATCAGGACCTAAAAAAGGTCTTGGTGCAGGGGTCAAACCCTCTTTGCCATTGAATAGGCTGAAATGACCCGAAGATTTAACATAGATATAGAGAGATTTCCCCCCCCTTCCAATCAGCCAATCAAATCTCAGGCCTCTCTTAAATTATCCAATCACAGAAGCTTTTAGAAAATCAAAATGGCGTCCAATGAGCCAATCAAATCTCATCCCTCTCTTAAAATTATCCAATCAGAAAAGCTTTGAGAAATTCAATATTGCGCCCAATCAGCCAATCATATTGCAGACACACCCCCACAATCATCCAATCAGAAAGCTTTGAGCCATTTGAAAAGGCGCCCGAAAATATCGATAGAAAACAGTGAACAAGAATCGGCATAAAAGTGGATTTTAAGTCTTCTTTGAAGGCTGTTATGCAGTCCTTGGCAAACTGCCAGGCATGCACCCTCCACACATGCCAGATTTCACTGAAAATGGGCGAAAATTTAAGAAAACAGGGTGACAGAAGACCTTGTTTTGGTGCCTTCTAGCACCTTGCAAGAGTGACTTCCCCTGATCCCTTGATCCCTTAATTCGATTTGCTTTTCTAATTCAGGCCAACTGCCATACTGTACATTGATACTTTAAATATGCTAAGATGATCAATGTACAGTGTAGAAACCCCAGAAAATAAGAAAATAATGTCACAAGTGGCTAAAAAAGACCGAAAACTCTTTCAGTAGCAACTGCTTCCTATTGCATAAATCAAAGGGAACTAAATTTTAATTTTTTTTTTTTAATCTCTTTTTACCGTAACAAGAAACCCAGTTACATTGACTACCGTCTCATACGTGCCAGTTACGCACCCGCAAAAACACGAAAAATCGACTTATGGCACATTCCATAGCAGACGACACCTGTTGCTTAAGTCAAATATAGGGATTTTTTTGGGTTCTTTTTCTCTTACTAGGGCCATTTTATTGGCATTGATACTTTGAATATGCTAAGATGATCGATGTACAGTGTAGAAATCCAAGAAGATAATGTCACAAGTGGCACAAAAAGACTGAAAACTTTCAGTAGCAACTGATTTCTATTGCATAAATCAAACAAAGGGAACTAAATTTTTACTTTTTTTTTTTTTAATATCTTTTTATACAATGACGAGAAATCTCGCTGTGTTGACTACTGTCTCACATGTGCCGGTTACGCGCCCGCGAAAACATGAAAAATTGACTTACGGCACATTCCATAGCAAACGACACCTGTTGCTTAAGTCAAATATAGGGATTTTTTTTGGTTCTTTTTCTCTTACTAGGGCCATTTTATTGGCATTGATACTTTGAATATGCTAAGATGATCAATGTACAGTGTAGAAATCCCAGGAAATAGTGTCACAAGTGGCTTAAAAAACTGAAAACTCTTTCAGTAGCAACTGATTTCTATTGCATAAATCAAACAAAGGGAACTAAATTTTTTTTTTTTTTAATCTCTTTTTATACCGTGACAAGAAATCCAGTTGCGTTGACTACCGTCTCATACATGCCAGTAATGCGCCCGCGAAAACATGAAAAATCGACTTATGGCACATTCCATAGCAGACGACACCTGTTGCTCAAGTCAGATATAGGGAATTTTTTTTTTCGTTTTCTCTTACTAGGGCCATTGAAATGGCATTGATACTTTGAATATGCTAAGATGATCGATGTACAGTGTAGAAATCCCAGGAAATAGTGTCACAAGTGGCTTAAAAAACTGAAAACTCTTTCAGTAGCAACTGATTTCTATTGCAAAAATCAAACAAAGGGAACTAAAGTTTTATCTTTCTTTAATCTCTTTTTATACAATGACAAGAAATCCAGTTGCGTTGACTACCGTCTCATACATGCCAGTTATGCGCCCGCGAAAACATGAAAAATCGACTTATGGCACATTCCATAGCAGACGACACCTGTTGCTTAAGTCAGATATAGGGAATTTTTTTTTTTTCGTTTTCTCTTACTAGGGCCATTGAATTGGTTACGATGACTATCGCACCCATACGTGACCGTTATGTGCTGTGCATAAAATCATAAAATCGACTTGGACACTTCCGGAGGCAACTGATACCTGTTGCACAAATCAAAGAAAGGTAAACCAAATTCGTTTTCTTACCAGGATCATGAAAAACATTGAACCAATTTTGGTGACCGTGTGAGTCATAAGTCTATTTTATGTTTAACCACTGTGCAAAAACATTGATTCAAAAGCAACCGGTTGCTGTTGCATAAACTTTTTCCAATAAGAAATCTTGTTCTTGTTTGAAGAATTTAGAAATAGGCCAATGAAATACAATAAGGTGTAAGAATGACTAATAATAAAAATAGGTAAAAATAAATAAAATGGTAAAGTTGGGGATTCAACCTCTGACCATCAGGACCTAAAAAAGGTCTTGGTGCAGGGGTCAAACCCTCTTTGCCATTGAATAGGCTGAAATGACCCGAAGATTTAACATAGATATAGAGAGATTTCCCCCCCCCTTCCAATCAGCCAATCAAATCTCAGGCCTCTCTTAAATTATCCAATCACAGAAGCTTTTAGAAAATCAAAATGGCGTCCAATGAGCCAATCAAATCTCATCCCTCTCTTAAAATTATCCAATCAGAAAAGCTTTGAGAAATTCAATATTGCGCCCAATCAGCCAATCATATTGCAGACACACCCCCACAATCATCCAATCAGAAAGCTTAGAGCCATTTGAAAAGGCGCCCGAAAATATCGATAGAAAACAGTGAACAAGAATCGGCATAAAAGTGGATTTTAAGTCTTCTTTGAAGGCTGTTATGCAGTCCTTGGCAAACTGCCAGGCATGCACCCTCCACACATGCCAGATTTCACTGAAAATGGGCGAAAATTTAAGAAAACAGGGTGACAGAAGACCTTGTTTTGGTGCCTTCTAGCACCTTGCAAGAGTGACTTCCCCTGATCCCTTGATCCCTTAATTCGATTTGCTTTTCTAATTCAGGCCAACTGCCATACTGTACATTGATACTTTAAATATGCTAAGATGATCAATGTACAGTGTAGAAACCCCAGAAAATAAGAAAATAATGTCACAAGTGGCTAAAAAAGACCGAAAACTCTTTCAGTAGCAACTGCTTCCTATTGCATAAATCAAAGGGAACTAAATTTTAATTTTTTTTTTTTAATCTCTTTTTACCGTAACAAGAAACCCAGTTACATTGACTACCGTCTCATACGTGCCAGTTACGCACCCGCAAAAACACGAAAAATCGACTTATGGCACATTCCATAGCAGACGACACCTGTTGCTTAAGTCAAATATAGGGATTTTTTTGGGTTCTTTTTCTCTTACTAGGGCCATTTTATTGGCATTGATACTTTGAATATGCTAAGATGATCGATGTACAGTGTAGAAATCCAAGAAGATAATGTCACAAGTGGCACAAAAAGACTGAAAACTTTCAGTAGCAACTGATTTCTATTGCATAAATCAAACAAAGGGAACTAAATTTTTACTTTTTTTTTTTTTAATATCTTTTTATACAATGACGAGAAATCTCGCTGTGTTGACTACTGTCTCACATGTGCCGGTTACGCGCCCGCGAAAACATGAAAAATTGACTTACGGCACATTCCATAGCAAACGACACCTGTTGCTTAAGTCAAATATAGGGATTTTTTTTGGTTCTTTTTCTCTTACTAGGGCCATTTTATTGGCATTGATACTTTGAATATGCTAAGATGATCAATGTACAGTGTAGAAATCCCAGGAAATAGTGTCACAAGTGGCTTAAAAAACTGAAAACTCTTTCAGTAGCAACTGATTTCTATTGCATAAATCAAACAAAGGGAACTAAATTTTTTTTTTTTTTAATCTCTTTTTATACCGTGACAAGAAATCCAGTTGCGTTGACTACCGTCTCATACATGCCAGTAATGCGCCCGCGAAAACATGAAAAATCGACTTATGGCACATTCCATAGCAGACGACACCTGTTGCTCAAGTCAGATATAGGGAATTTTTTTTTTCGTTTTCTCTTACTAGGGCCATTGAAATGGCATTGATACTTTGAATATGCTAAGATGATCGATGTACAGTGTAGAAATCCCAGGAAATAGTGTCACAAGTGGCTTAAAAAACTGAAAACTCTTTCAGTAGCAACTGATTTCTATTGCAAAAATCAAACAAAGGGAACTAAAGTTTTATCTTTCTTTAATCTCTTTTTATACAATGACAAGAAATCCAGTTGCGTTGACTACCGTCTCATACATGCCAGTTATGCGCCCGCGAAAACATGAAAAATCGACTTATGGCACATTCCATAGCAGACGACACCTGTTGCTTAAGTCAGATATAGGGAATTTTTTTTTTTTCGTTTTCTCTTACTAGGGCCATTGAATTGGTTACGATGACTATCGCACCCATACGTGACCGTTATGTGCTGTGCATAAAATCATAAAATCGACTTGGACACTTCCGGAGGCAACTGATACCTGTTGCACAAATCAAAGAAAGGTAAACCAAATTCGTTTTCTTACCAGGATCATGAAAAACATTGAACCAATTTTGGTGACCGTGTGAGTCATAAGTCTATTTTATGTTTAACCACTGTGCAAAAACATTGATTCAAAAGCAACCGGTTGCTGTTGCATAAACTTTTTCCAATAAGAAATCTTGTTCTTGTTTGAAGAATTTAGAAATAGGCCAATGAAATACAATAAGGTGTAAGAATGACTAATAATAAAAATAGGTAAAAATAAATAAAATGGTAAAGTTGGGGATTCAACCTCTGACCATCAGGACCTAAAAAAGGTCTTGGTGCAGGGGTCAAACCCTCTTTGCCATTGAATAGGCTGAAATGACCCGAAGATTTAACATAGATATAGAGAGATTTCCCCCCCCCTTCCAATCAGCCAATCAAATCTCAGGCCTCTCTTAAATTATCCAATCACAGAAGCTTTTAGAAAATCAAAATGGCGTCCAATGAGCCAATCAAATCTCATCCCTCTCTTAAAATTATCCAATCAGAAAAGCTTTGAGAAATTCAATATTGCGCCCAATCAGCCAATCATATTGCAGACACACCCCCACAATCATCCAATCAGAAAGCTTTGAGCCATTTGAAAAGGCGCCCGAAAATATCGATAGAAAACAGTGAACAAGAATCGGCATAAAAGTGGATTTTAAGTCTTCTTTGAAGGCTGTTATGCAGTCCTTGGCAAACTGCCAGGCATGCACCCTCCACACATGCCAGATTTCACTGAAAATGGGCGAAAATTTAAGAAAACAGGGTGACAGAAGACCTTGTTTTGGTGCCTTCTAGCACCTTGCAAGAGTGACTTCCCCTGATCCCTTGATCCCTTAATTCGATTTGCTTTTCTAATTCAGGCCAACTGCCATACTGTACATTGATACTTTAAATATGCTAAGATGATCAATGTACAGTGTAGAAACCCCAGAAAATAAGAAAATAATGTCACAAGTGGCTAAAAAAGACCGAAAACTCTTTCAGTAGCAACTGCTTCCTATTGCATAAATCAAAGGGAACTAAATTTTAATTTTTTTTTTTTAATCTCTTTTTACCGTAACAAGAAACCCAGTTACATTGACTACCGTCTCATACGTGCCAGTTACGCACCCGCAAAAACACGAAAAATCGACTTATGGCACATTCCATAGCAGACGACACCTGTTGCTTAAGTCAAATATAGGGATTTTTTTGGGTTCTTTTTCTCTTACTAGGGCCATTTTATTGGCATTGATACTTTGAATATGCTAAGATGATCGATGTACAGTGTAGAAATCCAAGAAGATAATGTCACAAGTGGCACAAAAAGACTGAAAACTTTCAGTAGCAACTGATTTCTATTGCATAAATCAAACAAAGGGAACTAAATTTTTACTTTTTTTTTTTTTAATATCTTTTTATACAATGACGAGAAATCTCGCTGTGTTGACTACTGTCTCACATGTGCCGGTTACGCGCCCGCGAAAACATGAAAAATTGACTTACGGCACATTCCATAGCAAACGACACCTGTTGCTTAAGTCAAATATAGGGATTTTTTTTGGTTCTTTTTCTCTTACTAGGGCCATTTTATTGGCATTGATACTTTGAATATGCTAAGATGATCAATGTACAGTGTAGAAATCCCAGGAAATAGTGTCACAAGTGGCTTAAAAAACTGAAAACTCTTTCAGTAGCAACTGATTTCTATTGCATAAATCAAACAAAGGGAACTAAATTTTTTTTTTTTTTAATCTCTTTTTATACCGTGACAAGAAATCCAGTTGCGTTGACTACCGTCTCATACATGCCAGTAATGCGCCCGCGAAAACATGAAAAATCGACTTATGGCACATTCCATAGCAGACGACACCTGTTGCTCAAGTCAGATATAGGGAATTTTTTTTTTCGTTTTCTCTTACTAGGGCCATTGAAATGGCATTGATACTTTGAATATGCTAAGATGATCGATGTACAGTGTAGAAATCCCAGGAAATAGTGTCACAAGTGGCTTAAAAAACTGAAAACTCTTTCAGTAGCAACTGATTTCTATTGCAAAAATCAAACAAAGGGAACTAAAGTTTTATCTTTCTTTAATCTCTTTTTATACAATGACAAGAAATCCAGTTGCGTTGACTACCGTCTCATACATGCCAGTTATGCGCCCGCGAAAACATGAAAAATCGACTTATGGCACATTCCATAGCAGACGACACCTGTTGCTTAAGTCAGATATAGGGAATTTTTTTTTTTTCGTTTTCTCTTACTAGGGCCATTGAATTGGTTACGATGACTATCGCACCCATACGTGACCGTTATGTGCTGTGCATAAAATCATAAAATCGACTTGGACACTTCCGGAGGCAACTGATACCTGTTGCACAAATCAAAGAAAGGTAAACCAAATTCGTTTTCTTACCAGGATCATGAAAAACATTGAACCAATTTTGGTGACCGTGTGAGTCATAAGTCTATTTTATGTTTAACCACTGTGCAAAAACATTGATTCAAAAGCAACCGGTTGCTGTTGCATAAACTTTTTCCAATAAGAAATCTTGTTCTTGTTTGAAGAATTTAGAAATAGGCCAATGAAATACAATAAGGTGTAAGAATGACTAATAATAAAAATAGGTAAAAATAAATAAAATGGTAAAGTTGGGGATTCAACCTCTGACCATCAGGACCTAAAAAAGGTCTTGGTGCAGGGGTCAAACCCTCTTTGCCATTGAATAGGCTGAAATGACCCGAAGATTTAACATAGATATAGAGAGATTTCCCCCCCCCTTCCAATCAGCCAATCAAATCTCAGGCCTCTCTTAAATTATCCAATCACAGAAGCTTTTAGAAAATCAAAATGGCGTCCAATGAGCCAATCAAATCTCATCCCTCTCTTAAAATTATCCAATCAGAAAAGCTTTGAGAAATTCAATATTGCGCCCAATCAGCCAATCATATTGCAGACACACCCCCACAATCATCCAATCAGAAAGCTTTGAGCCATTTGAAAAGGCGCCCGAAAATATCGATAGAAAACAGTGAACAAGAATCGGCATAAAAGTGGATTTTAAGTCTTCTTTGAAGGCTGTTATGCAGTCCTTGGCAAACTGCCAGGCATGCACCCTCCACACATGCCAGATTTCACTGAAAATGGGCGAAAATTTAAGAAAACAGGGTGACAGAAGACCTTGTTTTGGTGCCTTCTAGCACCTTGCAAGAGTGACTTCCCCTGATCCCTTGATCCCTTAATTCGATTTGCTTTTCTAATTCAGGCCAACTGCCATACTGTACATTGATACTTTAAATATGCTAAGATGATCAATGTACAGTGTAGAAACCCCAGAAAATAAGAAAATAATGTCACAAGTGGCTAAAAAAGACCGAAAACTCTTTCAGTAGCAACTGCTTCCTATTGCATAAATCAAAGGGAACTAAATTTTAATTTTTTTTTTTTAATCTCTTTTTACCGTAACAAGAAACCCAGTTACATTGACTACCGTCTCATACGTGCCAGTTACGCACCCGCAAAAACACGAAAAATCGACTTATGGCACATTCCATAGCAGACGACACCTGTTGCTTAAGTCAAATATAGGGATTTTTTTGGGTTCTTTTTCTCTTACTAGGGCCATTTTATTGGCATTGATACTTTGAATATGCTAAGATGATCGATGTACAGTGTAGAAATCCAAGAAGATAATGTCACAAGTGGCACAAAAAGACTGAAAACTTTCAGTAGCAACTGATTTCTATTGCATAAATCAAACAAAGGGAACTAAATTTTTACTTTTTTTTTTTTTAATATCTTTTTATACAATGACGAGAAATCTCGCTGTGTTGACTACTGTCTCACATGTGCCGGTTACGCGCCCGCGAAAACATGAAAAATTGACTTACGGCACATTCCATAGCAAACGACACCTGTTGCTTAAGTCAAATATAGGGATTTTTTTTGGTTCTTTTTCTCTTACTAGGGCCATTTTATTGGCATTGATACTTTGAATATGCTAAGATGATCAATGTACAGTGTAGAAATCCCAGGAAATAGTGTCACAAGTGGCTTAAAAAACTGAAAACTCTTTCAGTAGCAACTGATTTCTATTGCATAAATCAAACAAAGGGAACTAAATTTTTTTTTTTTTTAATCTCTTTTTATACCGTGACAAGAAATCCAGTTGCGTTGACTACCGTCTCATACATGCCAGTAATGCGCCCGCGAAAACATGAAAAATCGACTTATGGCACATTCCATAGCAGACGACACCTGTTGCTCAAGTCAGATATAGGGAATTTTTTTTTTCGTTTTCTCTTACTAGGGCCATTGAAATGGCATTGATACTTTGAATATGCTAAGATGATCGATGTACAGTGTAGAAATCCCAGGAAATAGTGTCACAAGTGGCTTAAAAAACTGAAAACTCTTTCAGTAGCAACTGATTTCTATTGCAAAAATCAAACAAAGGGAACTAAAGTTTTATCTTTCTTTAATCTCTTTTTATACAATGACAAGAAATCCAGTTGCGTTGACTACCGTCTCATACATGCCAGTTATGCGCCCGCGAAAACATGAAAAATCGACTTATGGCACATTCCATAGCAGACGACACCTGTTGCTTAAGTCAGATATAGGGAATTTTTTTTTTTTCGTTTTCTCTTACTAGGGCCATTGAATTGGTTACGATGACTATCGCACCCATACGTGACCGTTATGTGCTGTGCATAAAATCATAAAATCGACTTGGACACTTCCGGAGGCAACTGATACCTGTTGCACAAATCAAAGAAAGGTAAACCAAATTCGTTTTCTTACCAGGATCATGAAAAACATTGAACCAATTTTGGTGACCGTGTGAGTCATAAGTCTATTTTATGTTTAACCACTGTGCAAAAACATTGATTCAAAAGCAACCGGTTGCTGTTGCATAAACTTTTTCCAATAAGAAATCTTGTTCTTGTTTGAAGAATTTAGAAATAGGCCAATGAAATACAATAAGGTGTAAGAATGACTAATAATAAAAATAGGTAAAAATAAATAAAATGGTAAAGTTGGGGATTCAACCTCTGACCATCAGGACCTAAAAAAGGTCTTGGTGCAGGGGTCAAACCCTCTTTGCCATTGAATAGGCTGAAATGACCCGAAGATTTAACATAGATATAGAGAGATTTCCCCCCCCCTTCCAATCAGCCAATCAAATCTCAGGCCTCTCTTAAATTATCCAATCACAGAAGCTTTTAGAAAATCAAAATGGCGTCCAATGAGCCAATCAAATCTCATCCCTCTCTTAAAATTATCCAATCAGAAAAGCTTTGAGAAATTCAATATTGCGCCCAATCAGCCAATCATATTGCAGACACACCCCCACAATCATCCAATCAGAAAGCTTTGAGCCATTTGAAAAGGCGCCCGAAAATATCGATAGAAAACAGTGAACAAGAATCGGCATAAAAGTGGATTTTAAGTCTTCTTTGAAGGCTGTTATGCAGTCCTTGGCAAACTGCCAGGCATGCACCCTCCACACATGCCAGATTTCACTGAAAATGGGCGAAAATTTAAGAAAACAGGGTGACAGAAGACCTTGTTTTGGTGCCTTCTAGCACCTTGCAAGAGTGACTTCCCCTGATCCCTTGATCCCTTAATTCGATTTGCTTTTCTAATTCAGGCCAACTGCCATACTGTACATTGATACTTTAAATATGCTAAGATGATCAATGTACAGTGTAGAAACCCCAGAAAATAAGAAAATAATGTCACAAGTGGCTAAAAAAGACCGAAAACTCTTTCAGTAGCAACTGCTTCCTATTGCATAAATCAAAGGGAACTAAATTTTAATTTTTTTTTTTTAATCTCTTTTTACCGTAACAAGAAACCCAGTTACATTGACTACCGTCTCATACGTGCCAGTTACGCACCCGCAAAAACACGAAAAATCGACTTATGGCACATTCCATAGCAGACGACACCTGTTGCTTAAGTCAAATATAGGGATTTTTTTGGGTTCTTTTTCTCTTACTAGGGCCATTTTATTGGCATTGATACTTTGAATATGCTAAGATGATCGATGTACAGTGTAGAAATCCAAGAAGATAATGTCACAAGTGGCACAAAAAGACTGAAAACTTTCAGTAGCAACTGATTTCTATTGCATAAATCAAACAAAGGGAACTAAATTTTTACTTTTTTTTTTTTTAATATCTTTTTATACAATGACGAGAAATCTCGCTGTGTTGACTACTGTCTCACATGTGCCGGTTACGCGCCCGCGAAAACATGAAAAATTGACTTACGGCACATTCCATAGCAAACGACACCTGTTGCTTAAGTCAAATATAGGGATTTTTTTTGGTTCTTTTTCTCTTACTAGGGCCATTTTATTGGCATTGATACTTTGAATATGCTAAGATGATCAATGTACAGTGTAGAAATCCCAGGAAATAGTGTCACAAGTGGCTTAAAAAACTGAAAACTCTTTCAGTAGCAACTGATTTCTATTGCATAAATCAAACAAAGGGAACTAAATTTTTTTTTTTTTTAATCTCTTTTTATACCGTGACAAGAAATCCAGTTGCGTTGACTACCGTCTCATACATGCCAGTAATGCGCCCGCGAAAACATGAAAAATCGACTTATGGCACATTCCATAGCAGACGACACCTGTTGCTCAAGTCAGATATAGGGAATTTTTTTTTTCGTTTTCTCTTACTAGGGCCATTGAAATGGCATTGATACTTTGAATATGCTAAGATGATCGATGTACAGTGTAGAAATCCCAGGAAATAGTGTCACAAGTGGCTTAAAAAACTGAAAACTCTTTCAGTAGCAACTGATTTCTATTGCAAAAATCAAACAAAGGGAACTAAAGTTTTATCTTTCTTTAATCTCTTTTTATACAATGACAAGAAATCCAGTTGCGTTGACTACCGTCTCATACATGCCAGTTATGCGCCCGCGAAAACATGAAAAATCGACTTATGGCACATTCCATAGCAGACGACACCTGTTGCTTAAGTCAGATATAGGGAATTTTTTTTTTTTCGTTTTCTCTTACTAGGGCCATTGAATTGGTTACGATGACTATCGCACCCATACGTGACCGTTATGTGCTGTGCATAAAATCATAAAATCGACTTGGACACTTCCGGAGGCAACTGATACCTGTTGCACAAATCAAAGAAAGGTAAACCAAATTCGTTTTCTTACCAGGATCATGAAAAACATTGAACCAATTTTGGTGACCGTGTGAGTCATAAGTCTATTTTATGTTTAACCACTGTGCAAAAACATTGATTCAAAAGCAACCGGTTGCTGTTGCATAAACTTTTTCCAATAAGAAATCTTGTTCTTGTTTGAAGAATTTAGAAATAGGCCAATGAAATACAATAAGGTGTAAGAATGACTAATAATAAAAATAGGTAAAAATAAATAAAATGGTAAAGTTGGGGATTCAACCTCTGACCATCAGGACCTAAAAAAGGTCTTGGTGCAGGGGTCAAACCCTCTTTGCCATTGAATAGGCTGAAATGACCCGAAGATTTAACATAGATATAGAGAGATTTCCCCCCCCCTTCCAATCAGCCAATCAAATCTCAGGCCTCTCTTAAATTATCCAATCACAGAAGCTTTTAGAAAATCAAAATGGCGTCCAATGAGCCAATCAAATCTCATCCCTCTCTTAAAATTATCCAATCAGAAAAGCTTTGAGAAATTCAATATTGCGCCCAATCAGCCAATCATATTGCAGACACACCCCCACAATCATCCAATCAGAAAGCTTTGAGCCATTTGAAAAGGCGCCCGAAAATATCGATAGAAAACAGTGAACAAGAATCGGCATAAAAGTGGATTTTAAGTCTTCTTTGAAGGCTGTTATGCAGTCCTTGGCAAACTGCCAGGCATGCACCCTCCACACATGCCAGATTTCACTGAAAATGGGCGAAAATTTAAGAAAACAGGGTGACAGAAGACCTTGTTTTGGTGCCTTCTAGCACCTTGCAAGAGTGACTTCCCCTGATCCCTTGATCCCTTAATTCGATTTGCTTTTCTAATTCAGGCCAACTGCCATACTGTACATTGATACTTTAAATATGCTAAGATGATCAATGTACAGTGTAGAAACCCCAGAAAATAAGAAAATAATGTCACAAGTGGCTAAAAAAGACCGAAAACTCTTTCAGTAGCAACTGCTTCCTATTGCATAAATCAAAGGGAACTAAATTTTAATTTTTTTTTTTTAATCTCTTTTTACCGTAACAAGAAACCCAGTTACATTGACTACCGTCTCATACGTGCCAGTTACGCACCCGCAAAAACACGAAAAATCGACTTATGGCACATTCCATAGCAGACGACACCTGTTGCTTAAGTCAAATATAGGGATTTTTTTGGGTTCTTTTTCTCTTACTAGGGCCATTTTATTGGCATTGATACTTTGAATATGCTAAGATGATCGATGTACAGTGTAGAAATCCAAGAAGATAATGTCACAAGTGGCACAAAAAGACTGAAAACTTTCAGTAGCAACTGATTTCTATTGCATAAATCAAACAAAGGGAACTAAATTTTTACTTTTTTTTTTTTTAATATCTTTTTATACAATGACGAGAAATCTCGCTGTGTTGACTACTGTCTCACATGTGCCGGTTACGCGCCCGCGAAAACATGAAAAATTGACTTACGGCACATTCCATAGCAAACGACACCTGTTGCTTAAGTCAAATATAGGGATTTTTTTTGGTTCTTTTTCTCTTACTAGGGCCATTTTATTGGCATTGATACTTTGAATATGCTAAGATGATCAATGTACAGTGTAGAAATCCCAGGAAATAGTGTCACAAGTGCTTAAAAAACTGAAAACTCTTTCAGTAGCAACTGATTTCTATTGCATAAATCAAACAAAGGGAACTAAATTTTTTTTTTTTTAATCTCTTTTTATACCGTGACAAGAAATCCAGTTGCGTTGACTACCGTCTCATACATGCCAGTAATGCGCCCGCGAAAACATGAAAAATCGACTTATGGCACATTCCATAGCAGACGACACCTGTTGCTCAAGTCAGATATAGGGAATTTTTTTTTTTTTTTTCGTTTTCTCTTACTAGGGCCATTGAAATGGCATTGATACTTTGAATATGCTAAGATGATCGATGTACAGTGTAGAAATCCAGGAAATAGTGTCACAAGTGGCTTAAAAAACTGAAAACTCTTTCAGTAGCAACTGATTTCTATTGCAAAAATCAAACAAAGGGAACTAAAGTTTTATCTTTCTTTAATCTCTTTTTATACAATGACAAGAAAATCCAGTTGCGTTGACTACCGTCTCATACATGCCAGTTATGCGCCCGCGAAAACATGAAAAATCGACTTATGGCACATTCCATAGCAGACGACACCTGTTGCTTAAGTCAGATATAGGGAATTTTTTTTTTTTTCGTTTTCTCTTACTAGGGCCATTGAATTGGTTACGATGACTATCGCACCCATACGTGACCGTTATGTGCTGTGCATAAAATCATAAAATCGACTTGGACACTTCCGGAGGCAACTGATACCTGTTGCACAAATCAAAGAAAGGTAAACCAAATTCGTTTTCTTACCAGGATCATGAAAAACATTGAACCAATTTTGGTGACCGTGTGAGTCATAAGTCTATTTTATGTTTAACCACTGTGCAAAAACATTGATTCAAAAGCAACCGGTTGCTGTTGCATAAACTTTTTCCAATAAGAAATCTTGTTCTTGTTTGAAGAATTTAGAAATAGGCCAATGAAATACAATAAGGTGTAAGAATGACTAATAATAAAAATAGGTAAAAATAAATAAAATGGTAAAGTTGGGGATTCAACCTCTGACCATCAGGACCTAAAAAAGGTCTTGGTGCAGGGGTCAAACCCTCTTTGCCATTGAATAGGCTGAAATGACCCGAAGATTTAACATAGATATAGAGAGATTTCCCCCCCCCTTCCAATCAGCCAATCAAATCTCAGGCCTCTCTTAAATTATCCAATCACAGAAGCTTTTAGAAAATCAAAATGGCGTCCAATGAGCCAATCAAATCTCATCCCTCTCTTAAAATTATCCAATCAGAAAAGCTTTGAGAAATTCAATATTGCGCCCAATCAGCCAATCATATTGCAGACACACCCCCACAATCATCCAATCAGAAAGCTTTGAGCCATTTGAAAAGGCGCCCGAAAATATCGATAGAAAACAGTGAACAAGAATCGGCATAAAAGTGGATTTTAAGTCTTCTTTGAAGGCTGTTATGCAGTCCTTGGCAAACTGCCAGGCATGCACCCTCCACACATGCCAGATTTCACTGAAAATGGGCGAAAATTTAAGAAAACAGGGTGACAGAAGACCTTGTTTTGGTGCCTTCTAGCACCTTGCAAGAGTGACTTCCCCTGATCCCTTGATCCCTTAATTCGATTTGCTTTTCTAATTCAGGCCAACT